>JARTUT010001743.1:1200000-2400000 GCA_030674115.1 Micraspis discolor
CATTGATAAAAAAGGTACTCACCTACACACAAAATATCTTATAGCGTTGGCATGACACACAAGCAGGGTGTAGGAATCCTTTTCCTGAGTTGGCTCCATACGATGAAAGTATTTCCTGAATGCAGCCTCTATTCTAGCACCATCCTGATAAAACTGCTACATATTGTAAGACAACGAGTAATTTTTAAGCTGAATAATCTAGTCAACAAGTGCTTTTTGGGACTTTTTAGTCATATTCTCCAAAATGTATTAATGAGGTCTCATCCAAGTACATATGGCACTTAGAAAGTTTGGAATTCATCTATGAAAATTGCAATATTCATAAAGAACTGACATGAGACAAGATTTGGTATCTGAATCATCCTATACAAAGAATATATGACCTACAATTATCCAAATGATTTAATAATAATAATGTTTTGTGTTTCATCAATAATCTTGTAAATAAGAACATTTTACCTTCATTTCACCTCTCCAACTGCCAATAGCTGGTTCCGGTGGCACTGGGACTCCTTCCCTGATAAAATCACAGTCGGTTACAGGTATCTATGGAAAACTATGTGAAAAAATCATTCCTAACTTCAATTTTTAAAATACTCACATTTGGCAAGCTTTTAGAAATAAGAGTACCGGTTTCTTGAGCCCTAGACATAGTAGACTTGACCATTTCAGTAAATGGAATCGCTAGCTCTTTCAGTCTTACACCAGTTAGCTCTGCCTGCTTACGACCTAGATACGAAATATTAAGGAATATCTGATTGTTGAATTCTTACGAACCATACCAGTTTCTGTCAGAATCCTTTCGTTATCTGTAAGTCCTAAAGTATTATACTGTCCATGTCTGATGAGTATTATATGACGGAACGACTTAGAGGTATGTTTTTCTATTTTATCATTATACTCGTTGTCACCAGAGGGTCCTTTCAATTTTTTTGGATTCACCAGTGACTCTGGCTCCATGCTGAAAGACCCATATGATCATTTGATTTAAAATGAAAGTGGTACTTACTGGTCCCAGTTGTAATCCCATTTAGCGGCCGGGTGTGGTTTATAGTTGGTTGTCCAAGAAGTGTAAGCAATTTGTTCTTTGTTGTTCAGTTTCATGTAAACATAGCTGCTTACGATGCCTGTTACAGTTCCCACACCAACAGCAATTTTATTCATCCTTACTCTCATTTTGTTCAAAGTAATTCAGGTAAATTGAATCAATAAAATAATTCAACTAATTTAAATAAGTAAATAATTCGTACGTATTCTTTGTTAAATTTCGGATACTTTCATCAATCTTTAGAGGTTATTTAATTTTATTTATGTTTTGTCACCATAGAAATTTAAAATTTTATTTGAAACTACAAAGTTTTAAAAAACGTTGTGTCAAAACCAAAATTACTGTCTTGAAGCTATGCACTATGTACAGTACAATCAAGCCATAGATAACTTGACAGGTAAAAAAATTATTAGCTAGGGATAGAATATCTCACACCATCGATATTAAACATCGGAGCAAACCGGAAATATGTTATCATAAAGGTATTTCAAGCGACGAACCAAGAGTAACCGGTTATCTTTGGTCTTTTGTGGTACATACCTTTTGCATTCAAGCGGTTTGGGTTATAGATCCGTGACGTCATGAATTAACCTCAATTTGATCGAGAAATGTCAAATCAAACCAAAATCGTAACCCTGCTCGAGAGCAGGGTTACGATTTTGGTTATTAGAGCAAGTAGGGTTAGATGTGTATAAACATGAAAATAGTAAACAATAGCAAGGACTTTGAATTATTTGGAAGTTGAAAAACTGATCTTGGTAGAACCGAAAGACTATTGAATATTTCACAGAGATAATTAATAATCCAAACTACAGCAACACGAATTCTATTTAATGAAATGGAAGTTCAACTCCAGGTAGGAACTAAGGCAACTTAAGATAAAATTAAAAATAATACGCTCTTCCTAAATTCACAGGTTCAAAAGAAAACTTAAAGAACGTGGGTGAAAAGTTGTGTTGTTTGGATGGAAAGAACTCATCAAAAATGGAACCACAATGTAGAGTTTCTTTAACATAATAAAAAACAGAGCAATTATGAAATACAGTTCTTGAAAGAAGGAAATACTCAGGATCTAATATAATCATGTGCTTCTGAATAATGTTGCTGAAAATCATGTGGAAATTGTAAATTACAGATCAGTAATACAACTGGTCTGTCAACTGAAGGTGCGTTGGAATGAAACTTATAAATCCAATGATTTTCTTGAATTTTAACTTTGAGTGCTGTAGGTATTTGATCACATTTTAAATTTCAGGAAAACTCAAAAATAAAATTGGAAGCAGAAACTGTACATTCAATAGAGAAAAATTTCATTTCTATAAATCACCTAGGTAAAAAAATTATTTGGAAAACATTAGAAGCATTGTAGAATGTACAAATTAGGTTTGCTTTTCATTAGAGAAAAACAGAATTCCTTGTGTATTTTGTTAGTTGCAGTAATCAAAAATTTTATCAGCAGCTGCAAGCATTGTATGCAGTGAGAAACTTAACCAGTCATCAAGTGAAAGTACGTTGAAGTAACACAGAAAACCATGTATTCTTATTGAATTTGTTATAAAGATAATATTAAATTCTATTTCAAATTTCAGAATAACTCTATAAGAGAAGAAATAAAAGGTTCAAAGAGAAAATGTCATTTGTGTGAAGCAATCTAGATTGATAATGATTTGAAAATTACAAGAAGAACCTGAAAATTAAAGCCACAAGAAATCAATGAAAATCCATTGAGAATTCTGTTAATGAAACTATGAAAAGATAAATTTTCAGGTTGCTTCAAATTTATGTTATGTGTGCAATACTGAGAGTATCTGCAAAGCATCGTATCAATAGTTTGGGTGTTCTGAGAATGCACAATGTGGTAGCAATTTTAAGGTAGATCATTAAATTGAAAGAAGAACCAGTAGAAGTGACCAAATAACTCTTTTTTTTTTTTTTTTAACGGAATAAACTGAAATATACAAATTCAAAATATTGTTTGTTAAAACCATCATGAGATTTGTCATTGCCGTTCCTAAGGTTAAGAGATTAAGAAGTTCTTTCATTGCCTTTTTGTGTTTGTTTCAAATTTTCATCAAGTATAATCTTGAAATAATGCAAAAATAGATTTAATTTCTAACTCTGGAAAAAAATTCGTCATTGACTTTTTAAATTAAAACATTCCTCTTTGACTTAATTTTCTTCCTTTTACTAGCTGTTAATATTGATATTTTCATTTTAATCATTTCTTGTCATTTTCTTCATTCCTAGTTACTCACAAAATAATTTTTTTTATGATCATTTTTTTACATGTATAGATATTATATGAGTCTAATTTGGTATTTATTCCTTGTTAAATTTATTGTAGTTTCAGTAATTCCATTATAAGGATTTATTGGCTAATAAAAATTGCTTATAAAAATGTCTTTTTGTTTATAATAAGCTTCGGGAATGGGCCTTTTTATCTGAATCAGATAAATGCTCAGATAACCTATGAGCATAAATAAACGTAAATCAAAAAAATGACAGCACGGATAACCAAACCCGAGCATTCAAGCGATAATTTCTGGTTATTCTTTCTGGATTTCGAAGGAATAACCAAGAAGAACCAGCAATAACCGCTAGATGGACCAAAATCATAACCTGGTTACTCTTGGTTCATCGCTTGAAATACCTTATAATAGTAGATCATATGGTAGGTAAGGGGCAGGTGGCTCAGATCAGTCAGTTAAAAAATAATTCTTCGCTAAACCGTTCACCCTAAATTCGATTTTTGTCTTTTAACTTCTTCAACTCAGGTGTTTCAAATTTACCCTTATCGTTTTCAACTACCAGAGAGGCATTTCATAAGACGGCACAAAACATACGTATAAGTTTTTTTCAAACTACTGCACTTTTGAGTTTTAATATCTGTGGACAAGAAGAAACTTAAAGCATCTGCATGATTAGCTATTCAAACGTTTTTCTGAGAATTCTAAAACAGTGACATGCCATGAACTCAATGTCTTTACTTATTGAACTGTATTCGTTTTATGCACAACTGCATATTTCAAAAAAACGAATATACAGGGTGAGTCCTTGGCCACTGCTTTAATTTTAACCATAGGTTCTTGAGATCAAAAGAAACACTTTTATCATATACCGTTTTTTCATATTCAACTGCGTTAAAAAGTTATAAGCATTTTAAGTTTTCACATTGGGCAAATACCCCTCTGTGTCCAGTTTAGTTTGAATGAAAATTACTTTCCACAGCATCCACTATTGAATCTGAATTGTTTAAAAACATTATTTTTCCTCTAAGAAATGATTCGGTCACTCATGTTTCATCAGATCATTATATCGATTTAATTCCTTTCAACTCAAAAATGGCGCAAATTAGAAAAAAAGATGACGAATGATTTTATCTGCAAAAAAGATTAATGATTCTTAGAAGTACAAGATACGCACCTTTAGTTCAAGTGATATTTGTTTTTCATGCAATATAACCAATCTGTACAGTAGTAGAGAGAAATCCACTAGAAATGGAATAAATCTATTGATACCAAAATATGCATGACTTTTATCAAAAACGTTCTACAAGAGATTATTTCAATTGATATTGTCGTTTTAATATTACAGGTGGAAATGGAATTTTTAAGAAAATTTTAACACCCTATATCTTTCGAACGGGGCCAAATTTGGAAAATTGTTATAGGAAGTGAATGTTTCTTTTGACGTCAAGAATCTAAAATTAACGCAGTGGTGAAAGACTCAGCCTGTATTAAAGATTATTCTGAAGAAACGGTGCTCGATAACAATCTTTTGCTTTCATTAACCAAACTTATCTTTTAGGAGATAAAGGAAACATTTTCTTGGAACATTATGAGCTTCATTCGGGTTCAAATTCTGACTGTTCCAGAACCATCAGAATCATGCGCATTTCAGTGTTCGGTGTTCGGGTTTTCTCTGACTAATTTCGAACCGAGTAGTCCGATGTTCGGGTTATATCAGGATTTATTTCTGATTATTTTCTGACGATTCTGGGACTATCCTCAGGACCATTTTAGGATTTTCCCGTAGAACCGCCTTAGGAGGGAGGAGTTAACCAATTTCTTTCGTAATTCGAAATGTTTGAATTTTATATACATCCGTTAACAGATATAAACAAATCTAAACATAGATGGTTTCAAATCGTGCATAAATTGGTATTAAGTTAAATGATTATAAATTAATATTATAAAGGGTTTTCAGGGGCAGGATTATGAGTTTTCTATTTATTTCCTTGAGTTGTCCAATTCAAATTGCAAGAACTAGTACAACTTTATTTATTACAATGATTTAAGTTTTCTAAATAATCATTTAGAATTCCTTAACTATTTTTAAGTATGTGAAAAATAGCTTTATTAAAAAAATTTTTTCGGCTCTGGTCAACAAATCGGCAATATTAAAAATGTGCATTATTATTTTTATTGACATATTCATTAATCTATTTGCTTTTATTTCAATTTATGGCTTATATGATCAGGAGAATTAAATTGAAATTTTCTGCTGTAACCAATTCAAATAGTCCTACGAGTTTGCGCATTTTGTCAAATTCAACTTGTTCGGGTTTTCTCTGACAAATTTTGGACCAAATCTTCAAATTGGTTCGCTGTTCGGGTTTTTTCAGTACAATCCCAGTACAGTTCCAGTACAGTCAAAATCGGTACCTACTCGAGAGCAAGTATCAGTTCAGGATATTTTGCGGACTACAAATGCTACCAACCCTTAAACAACGATCACTTGAAAACGCAATTTGTGGTAAATTCGTAATTTTAGACGAGAAATAAATCAAGATTTCCCTTTGCATCAAAGTTTGCTACCAACTGCATTAAAAGCTCCTTTTAAATTAACAATTGAAAACCATTATATTCAAAAAGGTAATGTGCGCATGTAACTAGGTATATTTCAAAAATTCAAATTTTTGATGAAACGAAATGACAATCTCAGTTTATTTATCAGCAACCTGATTATCAATGAAATACCTAACGAATTTTTTCTGTTTGAGAGTTTCGTCTGCATGAAATTGTTTTCCATAGTTAGAATACTATTCATCGACAAAGCAAAAATTTAATGTTGATAGAAACAGTTGAGTACTATAATAGCGCAATTCAAATTACTAATCATTATTAAAATTCTCAAAATATATATAATCCCACCTGATAAATACTGAACAGTGAATCTGTATCAGACAAAACATTTTGATAGATCAAGTTTCTGAGCTTTGTTGAATCACCCATATTCAGACAGTGGTTGCATTAGCACATGAATATTTTTGATAGTATAAACTGAAATATAAACTACTTCAGAATTCAGAGCAATCCCTTACCTATATAGGTAAATTGTATGGTTAACTGATTTACCAATTTTACTTTATGCGTTCAATAATGTTTTGGAAATATTTTCAGGTTCAGATCTGTATAACTAGTTATTATCACATCATTGAATTAATTTAGATTTCAGGTATAAATTGATTTGATATAGTGGGTATGAAATAAGATTTCCTGCAAAGATGAAGAAGCTTTTTATTTATGGGTAATACAAAAATTTAAATGTCACGAGATTGACCTTGAAATACATAAATCCAATAAACTGGTTTCATGAGGCTGAATGCTATACAAAACTATTCATTGATTCTTTATCAAATAGAGCACAATTATGTATAGACTAATATCCACAACAAAAAATTAATTCTAGGAAATATAGATTCAGTATCAGCTCGATTGAATTTTTAACAACACACCAAGAAACTATCAGAATAATCAACAAGAAAGATCATATAAACAAGAATTTTCCTTCTGATAAAAAAAAATGGAGCAATGCTTGATTTGAAGCACTGATGCCAAACTATATAGATTAACAAATTCAGTATAAACACATACACATACAAAAAAGAATTTGAAGAATTAATTTCAGCACTCCCCCATAGGTCTGGGCAAGGTCAAACACTCACATGAAAAGCTAAAAACTTTATAGATGATCAAACACAATCCCTTTACCAGCTTGATATACCAATTGTTTACATCTAATAAATACAAACAACCAGTTTCTTCAAACTCCATTACATTAGTGTTCGATCCCTAGTGTGATTTATCAAACAGATTTCAGGGTTGAAATGAGTTGTCTTTGAACCATCTTGTTGTTTATCCAAGAGATTTATCTACTAACTAACGAGGCGTTTGGACACTAAGGTCATTTAAAGCATGAAATGATGGGTTTCCATAGAACATTGAAAATTATTTCTCATTTCCATTACCTGTACTAAGTTGTTGCCTGAAATACGTATAATATATGTTCACACAATTTACTATGATTGTCAACCTTCAATACTTTTGTCGATTGAAATAAACATTCTTTCGTTTTGAATCCAATTCTTGAAAATTAGGTATACCCCAATAAATATATTTTAGGAATCAACAATCCTGAAATTGCAAATATGACAAATCGAAATTCTGTTATAATGAGAGCATTTGAAACTTTTAAATCAGTTGATTAAATAGAATCACAAAAATAAACACATATATTGCTATACATGCTGTCTACTATTTCTAATATCAAAATTGATTTGCTGAATTATACTTTGCAATCATTATTTAATTGTTTTTTAATAAGTTCCAATATCTTACAAAAAATAGCTCTGAAAAAATTGGAAAGGTTTGATTATTGCAAAAAGTAGCACTACGGAGTACAATGACTAGATTTTACACATGGATACACTTGGTGATATTTTGGCATTATGAATTTTGAGTAACTGTTCAACCTCTCTGCATATTTTTCTGTACACTCCACAAGAGAATATCCATTTTGTTGCAGGTTATACCGATGTTTATCCTGAAGTAAGCATTAAGGATAATTGGCCACTATTCTTTCTAATACCCATTGCATTAATTTTCCATTTAATAGGGAAGAAAATATCACCTAGTCTTATATTCTCTAAACATCTAGGTACAAATAATTCTTCTTTCCATCTTATTTAGTCATTCATTTTTATGGATCGTAAGATTAAGAACTCCAAAATAAAACTCGACTCCCAACCACAATTAGTTTTGTCACTTATTCCTAATGCTTCTCTTATTTATTCACACAGTTAGTGAAAGCCTGGAAACAATATAATTAACGTATTAATACAGCTTATTACAGAAACATCACTCCTTACCTTCACACAAGATATTATTTGTCAAACATTTCCTGACGAATATTCGTAAACACAAATGAAAAAACAACCAAGTGCTTGAAAGTTGTTGTCTGGCAGGCGCAATTAAACAAAGAACCTCCAAAACTGTACCTATCTCTCTCCATTTTTAATCCTCACTTTGCTGTTCGGGTTCTGCATTTCTCTGATAATTTTCTGACTGTCCAAGAATGGTCCAAAAATGATCAAAAAATCCTCAGCTATTACGCATCAGTTCGGCGCACCCTGAGGACTGTCCCAGAACAGTCATAAAAATACGAACCCGAATGAAGCTATGGTAGATTACAAAGGCAGCGCCATCTTCATTCGGGATCACGAACAATGGGACCTCGAGAATTGAGAATCATCGGTGGTGATGCCCCATTCCTGAAGTAGATACCGATAATATTCTCAATTTTTTCGCATCTATAGATTAATACAATGACCAATAATCTAAATTACTGGTCTCTGGATTAATATAAGACTTTGAGTTCATTTCAAACCGAATGAATACAAAAACTGAATATTTGTTCCTTTGACTTTAGTGACACAGAAATTCCGATATTCCGTGATTCTCGATACCATGTCATCTGTCAAAAAAAATGGGCAGCAACTATTTGGTTTAATTTCTCAAATTTCGATTTTTTATATCTTTCAGTATTA
The DNA here is from genome assembly GCA_030674115.1 of Micraspis discolor. Lineage (NCBI taxonomy): Eukaryota > Metazoa > Arthropoda > Insecta > Coleoptera > Coccinellidae > Micraspis > Micraspis discolor. The sequence continues at coordinate 1,208,877 of JARTUT010001743.1, forward strand.
ATAATTTGACTGACAACAATGCGGCAATATCGACTTAAAAATAATCGATTGAACCAACTAAAAGTCTGCATTATGAAATAAAAATCTCTTTTGTAATTCAACCAAGGTGTGTAGATCAAATTGGGCGATACCTCTAAATATATTTGCACCTGTTTTCCACATTTCCTTTCGTTTCCTTAAGTGAAAAGCACGTGTTATGTATTTTATAAAATTCATAATCTGGAGTGAATCAGTTAATTTTTTACTTGAAGCCGACGTTCAGTCAACATTGGTTATTCATTTCAGGTAAAATCTTCAAGTGGTCCAAGAATTGATTCTTTTCTTGTTTGTAAAATGGATTTATGTTCGAAAATCATTTCAGCACGATACACGGTCGTCCGAACAGATTTCGTGAGTAGAATTACATAGACCTATTTACTTGTTTGGTACTGATTTTTGCACTTATCTCAAGTAACAGTTGAATAATAATTTTTCATCTTATTTATAAATTAGCAAGTTTGTAAATTAGTTATCAACATTGCGTGCCCGTAACCGTGTAACCGTGACCAGTATTTTAGCTTAATTTGCAAGTATAATGTTGCCAATTTTTTTTATGTGGTTTTGCCTTGAATTTATGTATTAATTTATCCTAATTACCGAGAATCTTAGATCTTTGGTTTTTTTTTTGCTAAGCCTGTATGCGATCAAAACTTCAACAATCCAAAGAATAAGACGTCGACCCATGTGATTCTAGTTACAATATTTCATTGATTGATTTATTTTCTCATTTTAAATTTATTAGTGTTGATGTGGCTGTCCCCATTTTTTTTATGCTGGCTCAATATTGATTTTTTAGAGTGTAATTGCATGATCCACTTATTACTTGAGATTATGTAGCTCTCTTTTATTATTATGAGAGATAAGGACTTAAACTAACCATAGTTATATATAGGCTGTCCATTTTTATGGGAGGGTGTTAAAAATCATATGAATTTGCTTCTTTATTTTTAACTAGAATCGAAAAGTACAGATACAATTTTCACAGAAAAATGTAGAAATGCACTGACGTGAGCTCAGGAGATTTTACGCGCTTTATTTCAAGTCTTTTAACGTACTTTGGAACAGTTTTATGCTAATACAACGGCCTAGAAAGAAAGAAAAAAAAAGGTTTTTTGTATAGTTGATCGTGACAACGTCATAAAAACTTTGATTTTATTTGTTTGATAGATATTCTGTATAAATATAGAGATGGGGTTAAATGGAAAATAGAAATCACAATTGAATTGATCATTTATTTGTACGCATAAATACAATTATGTCAATTTTTATTAAATTTTTTACAATGTACCGAGTGTCCTATATCCGCCGTCTATTGAGGGGATCTCAGGAACAATATGAGCTAGAAAAAAAAATGAGTGGCACATTATTGGGCTCGATTTTTCAGAGAATTCATTTGGCGAAAATTGTGACGTTGCAAGTCAAACCGTTTCCGAGCTGTTAGAGCGAATTGTGCGTTCGGTAGGCCGATTATGTGGACCGTTCTAAGTGCTCGATAAACATTAATCGGAGAACGCCCATTTTCGTAATAAAGCTGAACAATTTGTAGACGCTGTGCCGGGCTCAGTCGTTTCATTATGAAATATCAGACTCTGCTGAACAATAATACCACAGTATAGGGACCAAGCAGTAGTCGCACTCCGTGGATTTTGAACTGAAATCGCTTACACCAAAGGGAACTCGCGCATTCCTCCCTGCGCATAACCTAATCGACCGCGAATGTAAAAATTGATTAGAAAAGGTTATCTGAAAACTTAAATATTTTGATTTATGCTGCTAATAAGTTTTCACAGTGATATTTAGAGTGTATGGACCATTGTTTAGTCTATATTCATATAAAAATTATGACTCTGCTCATAATGTAACCGTAAATGTAATCACATTTCCTCACTAACAGAACGCATTCAATAAAAGATATATTGTTTTATTGTGGTTTTAATATCACTTTGAAAGAAACAGTAATTAGTGATTAAATTTACTCAATAGTTTACTCAGGAACAGCCTCTGAAACTTTTTGAAATGTGTTAAAAATCATAGGTACCTTAGGTTTGTAAGTGAAATGACTCATTAAAATTTTTCTAAACGAAGATTGAGTTAAAAAGTAGGTATTATATGGAAAAATAAGTAGTTGATGGTTGAAAGCATCGAATGTGTTTAATATTAAATCCTCAATACTTATAATTTCACTGAAACATTTATCTTCGAGTCCATGAAAAATAACTTTATTTTTATATTGAATTGTTTCCAACAAATTTTTTTAATGAATTCTCTGATGATTTGGTTTGAACTGATACCATTTTTTACCATATACAATTTATGGAAAGGGGAATTTGATTATGGAATTCTTAACTATCGGCAAACCCTCTCAACACGAAATGTTGCAAAAAACATTGATTTCTGTAATAGGCCCCATATAAATTTTCTTGCTTCAAATTTCTTTTGAACTTAAGAATCCTGTTTAATGCGATTAGTTAAATGTAGTAAATTTTCCAGATTAAATCAACATCAGAGCATATAATTTGTTACTTGTTAGTGGATTTCTCCCAGTTTGTTTATATTTTCTTCCTTAAAAATTTTTTCTCAAGATTCGTTCAGTCTAATCTAAACTTGTAGTACAGTTATCAGGTAATATTGAATTATCTTCTCATGAATACAATAAAAAAACTGGTTTTCTGATATAAAATTATATTTTTCATATTTCTATAATGAATATAATATAGTAATATACAACGGAATAAAATTAAAAACTATACAGTATCATAAAAATATAGTTTAATTCTGCATGCATTTCAGTCAACAATTATGTATACATCAATACATTCAAAATAACAAGTATACAAGGACTTTGTAAGTGATATGATAGAAATATATAGAATGAATGTTTACGCTATGTGGTAAATTTGCATTAAGATCAATTCCATCAGAAAATTTGTACCTAATCTATAAATAAAACGAATAGTGACAAACTGAAAATACATTAAAACTAATGCACAATTAGCAGGTTCGAAAGATCTGTTAGCATTGCATTGGTGAAACCCAATTATTTGGTCAAGAGACATATACTAAAAAAAAATGAGTTTTGATAGACATCTCATCAACACATAATATGCAATCCTTTGCTCTTTCTGTCATAGTTTTTACTTTCACCGAAATTGCTTGAAATACAAATTCATTCAAACCAACGGAAAAGTTCCATTTGGTAGTTATTCTGCATAGAGTAGCCTTGTGAGGTAAGGAAAAAGTTTTTCTTAATCTTTAGGTCCCAAAAAATAGATAGTAAATGCAAATTGTTTATAAGCGATGGAGTACCTGTAGCAATGGGGATTTGTTCTTTTGAGTTGCAATTAGGCTATCATGAAATCAGCCATGTTCGAGCTGAAATTATTCCTGCAGAATCAAATGAAACTTTCATCCTCAATTTCTACAGTTTCTTTCTCTTTCATTGAAATCTTTCTCCTCTTCAAATTCTTCACCATATTCTGCAACCTTTTTTTTCTTGGAGTGTAGGCAGACAAACTTGGTGATGTTTGAGTCACTTCAGTTTTTCTCACTATGAGTAAAGATAATCTTTCATTAGACTCAGAGTTCAACAAATAAATAAAAGATGATGTTCACTTCTTACCAGGTGTAGTACAGATACTTGAATCCATAGAAGTTTCAGTATTTTTAACCCCAGCATCCACATTTTGATCAGAATGTGTTCCTTGTTACATTTATTCAATAAATACCTTTTTTTCCTGTTCCTTCTTGGAATATATCTGGAAATGCATCCTTTTTTCAATTTTCCACTTCTCATTTGACTTGAAAAGTGCTCACTACAAATCCTTTTTCTATGAGCTACTTCTGGCAGTTCTAGGATCCATTCTGACCTACCTATCTTTAAAACCCAAACGGTTTGTCTGCGAAGAATTGATACAAAATTTGGACTGATAGCATAATGAAGGTCAATATCGATACCATTCGTAAGTGGTTAGGCTACTGAATCTCCATGGTTGAATGAAGCACTACTCAAATAACAGAACTTTTAATAAACAACATTTTCTACAATATAATATGTATCACTCACCTGTCAGTGTCTAATGGTATTGAGAAAAAAGAAAGTTTCGGATTATTGAGACCATTGTTTTTGTAGTTGTATACGCTACAATTGTTAACCATTTTGGAATTAATTAGAAAATAACACATCATTGAAACAGAATACTTACTTGAATGAAAATAAATTATTGAATAAATGAGCTTTGCTGGTTTATGGTAGATTTTGACTCAAAGAAATTCCACTGAATTATAAGTTAGGTTGTATTTTTTCTTCAACTTCTTCTTTGAATTTTAAATACTGGTTGGTATCTATACTGTGATAATACCACTTCAGTTTACACGACGCATGAACTATCTGCAACTAAATTCCCACTTCAAAGAGTACCTTTAAATGAATCACTCTTTACAAACTTGTGATTGTGGACAGTTTATGTTCATAGTTTTTACTAGTTTTGTTTATTCGATACTTAACTGCTCTAAGGAAAAAATTAAAGAAAATTTTTGCTAATTTTATTTCTTTGAATAGTTTAAATGAAGATTTAGTCCACTCAATAGTATATAACATTACTAGCAAGGTAAGAGAGTTTTTACTGGCGAATGGAGGATATAACTGACCAGCCGCAGGGGAGTCAGTTACCTCCTTGAGCCAGTAAAACCCATTACATTGCGTGTATTGTTTTATATTTTATTTGTTTCTCATTTGTAAAAAGGTTATATAAATTCCAAAAATATCTCAATAATTTGTAGCAAATGTCGTAAGCTATGGAAGCGTTGCCATGAACATCATAGACTACCTATAGATAGGCAACTCTGGCATGAATTTTGGTCCCGGCTTCGAGAGCTCAACTTACAGCGCCATCTTTAGTCATCGCCTAGTTGATTATAGATTCCGTTCGCACAATGTTCCGTCTCGTGGCGCCCTCTAGTGCATTTTATATGAGTTATCATAAGATTCCACGCAAGCGCAGGTTGAATCCCATATTTTTATTGGATTTGAAAATAAATACATTTGAAATGACCATAATTCTTTTAATCTGCTGAAAATTGTCACAATTTCAATAAAAAAATATCATTTGATCAGAAAATTGTGACAATTTGCAGCAGATTAAAAGAATTATAGTCATTTCAAATATATCTGCCCTTCAAATCAAAGAACATACTAATCTTTAGAGGATGAAAGGAAATAAACAAAAAGAAACTTCAGAAATATATATATATAATGCAGTAAATAATCTTCTTCTTCTTCCTATGCTATCCGTTAACGGATGTTTGCGACTACTTTCATCATTTCATTCCTGTTCCTAGCGGTGTGAATCAGTGTCCGTATGTCGTGCATTCCCGTCCAATGTCTAATGTTCCGTAGCCACGACATTTTCTTCCTTCCTACTCCTCTCCGGCCTTCCATTTTACCCTCGATTATCAACTGCAAGTATTTATACCTTTCATTCCTCATGACGTGCCCTAGATATGCAGTTTTCCTCTTTTTAATGGTAGTGAACAACTCTCGCTCTTTGCTTACAGACGCTAGCACGTCTTCATTCGTTATTCTCGCCGTCCAAGGTATTCTGAGTATTCTGCGGTACAACCACATCTCGAACGCCTCTAATCTGTTGATGGTGTTCACTTTGAGTGTCCAGCCTTCCATCCCATACAGAAGCACCGACCAGACGTAACACTTCAGGAATCTCAGTCTCAAATCAAGATTGAAGTCCGAGCAAGTGAACACCCTCCTCAGCCCAAAGAATGCCTCACGCGCCTGTTCAATGCGGCATCTAATCTCCAAGTCAGATGTCCAGTCCTCAGACAACCACACTCCCAAATACTTAAATTTATTGACCCGTTCTATGCGCATCGCATTGAATGTTATCTCGGAGTTTTCAAAGGCATTCATATTTCTCGTGATCACCAAAAACTTTGTTTTCTTGGTGTTTATATTGAGGCCCACCGATCTACTGTGTTCTCCCACGATGTTGACTAGTCGTTGCAAATCCTGTATGTTATCAGCGATCAGCACTGTGTCATCGGCATAGCGGATGTTGTTGATCCACACCCCGTTAACCTTAATACCGATCTGCTTCTCTTCCAAAGCTTCACGAAAAACCGCCTCTGAGTACAGGTTAAACAATAGTGGGGACAAGACACATCCTTGTCGTACTCCTTTCTGAATCCGTAGGCCGTTAGACAAGTCGCCATCCAATTTAATCCGTGCAGTCTGATTCCAATATAAATTTTCTATGCATCTGATATCTTTCTGATCTATATCAAGGTTTCTTAGAAGTTCCATTAGTCTATGATGTTCAACTCGATCAAATGCTTTTTCATAATCCACAAAGCACAGGCATACGTCTTTTTGATGTCATAACAGTTCTGGACAAGCACTTGTGTAGCCACTATCGCTTCTCTTGTGCCCATTCCCTCTCTAAACCCAAATTGTGAACTACTAATATCTCTTTTCGCACTTTTTATAAATTCTTTGGTGGATTATTTTTAGAAATATTTTTAGGGCATGGCTCATCAAGCTGATGAGTCGATGATCTTCGCATTTTCTTGTGTTGGTTTTCTTGGGCAAGGGCACAAAGATAGAACTCAGCCATTGTTGAGGGTATTGCCCTGTTTCATAGATGATGTTAAATATTTTATGTAGAACTTCGATGCTCCCCTCATCAAAAATCTTCAAAATCTCTCCCGGAATCTCATCGGGTCCGGTGGCCTTGTTGTTCTTCGAGCTACGAATCGCCTTCTCTATTTCCGCTTTCAAAATGGGAGGTCCCGTCAACTGCCTATTACTTTCATTCCCAACCGTGGGCCTGTCCTGGTGAAAAAGTTCTTCGATATATTTCTCCCAGATTTTGACTTTCTCTTTGGGGTCGGTAACAATCCGATTGGCTTCATCGACCAATATACCAGATTTCTTTCTTCGGTACATCCCAGCAGTCGCTTTGAGCTTCTTGTGGAGGTTGAACCCATCGTTTTTTCTTTGCAGCTCTTCCATTTCAGCACATTCTTGCTTTAGCCATTCGTTCTTTGCCATTCTTATTTTTGATCTAATTAGTTTTTGTATACTCTTGTATTTGATGTCGTCCTTGTTTTTATATATTCGACGTTCGTCCATCAGTCCCAATATTTCGTCATTCATCCATTTTCGTCTTCCAACTCTACCCTTATATCCCAACTTAGTTCTGGTTACATCTGCTACAATGTCTGACACTTTTTTCCAAGAGAGTGTCAAATCATCTCCTATTTTCGTACTGATGTTATGTATCTGTGTGTTTATTTCGTTGCTAACCTCGTTTCTTGTTATAGGGTCCTGCATTTTTTCTATAAATAAATAATCAATTTACAATAATTTCAATATCGAGGGAAAGAATAATAAACAATAATTATGCAACAATTACTCAACTCATCAAGTTATGAAAATATATTAAAAGAATAAATTAAAATATTAGTGACAAAATAATATATCAATTTAAGCATGAAATGCATTAAGTTTTATACTTTTATGACAGAAACAATTTCTAAAAGTCAATTTTCTTTTTCTTTTAGATACTTTTTCGAATGCCATCTTCATTATTGGATCATAAGATCTTATTTTTTTTTTCCCGAAAAATTTTATTAATAGTTCTGTCATAAAACTACAGAATTAATTTCATGGCAAAATCAATAAACTTATTAACTGAAATTCCATGAATTTGGCGTTTCAATGGTAAATCTCACATATCCGTTGAAGTATTCTAGGAATCTTCTGATAACGATTTTTATGAAAACAACTATCAGTGGAATACCCAAAACTATAATCAATGACCATGAGCAGTTCACTTATATATAAATACCTTTACCTACTTGTTGCCTCAAAGTTTCTTCAGGAGTTCTGGAGGGTAGAAAAAATATGTCATCATTATGAGGCCGGCTTACAGCTTACATAATCTGAAAGATTATTGAAATTACAAAAATGATAATTATAGGGAGTAGAATGAATTACTTGGCATATGAAGTGTTGGTAGAACAAATCTTTTTAGCTTTCCATGTGGGTCTATACAATCCATATGAAAATGCTTTATGCAAATAACGTTTTTGGATGAATGAAGACATGGATTTCTGATTCTTTCCAACCAAACATTTCTAACACCCTCAACTTGTGTAGTGAAAAACCTAGAAAGAAAAGTGTTAGAAACTGTCCCAAATTTAAACTAATCAGAAATTACTACACGAATATGAAATTGCTACAGAAAATATTAATTCACAGTACATTTTTAGTGAGTTATAAGTTAATCCAAAATCACTACTTATATGAATGCAACCTCAGAATAAAGAACCACAGGAAGGAGCATAAGATTTGAAATTAGGGACCAGGATGGTTCCCCCATATGGCCGACTTCTGTTTCCGTAAGCAGTGGCGTAGTACGTAGAAACTGCATTTTAATGGAAAAGGTATATGAGGATGGGTTGATATAAAGACTTGATTCAGTTCAAAAAAACAGTTTCATATAAAAGAACGAGATTTTGAAGTCGTTTATTCTGATCAAAAATCAATAATATGAATTAAAATAAAACTTGTATACAAGTAGTATGGAAGGGCGATCAATAAAACTTGTACTTAATTTTTGAAATGAACAAATGATATTTCATACCTTGTTATTTTTAATGAAATTTCCATTTTTGGGCTCCATAAACCTTAAGGTAATTTATTGTTACAGAAAGTTGTGCACAATAGTTCAATTACCAAATTAATTTCCAATTTTCGGCATATATTTATTAGCATGCAGAAGAATGCTTTGAACTGGAAAAAAATAAAACCAGTAGCAATGCCTGTCAACAGGTTTTGTATGTGCTTATTACATTTTTGAAAAAAGATTCACTTCTACCAGTAGGTAAAATATTATAAGAATGATATTTTTTGCGGAAGCATATACTTTATTTTCATCAATGGAATCATTAGAATTCAGTTAAAATAAAAAAAAATTATTTGATCAGAAAAAGGAAGGGATAAATAAATATTGATGGTGATGATTAATGAATGATATAACAAGATACACAACTAACCATTTTGAATTCACTTCTTTCCAAACTTTGACAACAAATGTTAGGTTATTTATCAGGAATGTTGACAGAGAACATTGACGTTAGATACTACGTCTATGACAGAGAATAACTAACAGATGAGTCACACCTGGTTCCCTAAGATGGCCGTTTCCGTTCACAAGATTTTCAAAGAGAGAACCCGGTGTGCTCCTTCCTGGTATTTTATATTCTATGAATGCAACACATACCTTTTGACATTACTATCACTGAAGCAATTGGGAACACAGCAAGAATAAACCATTTCAATTAAATTAAATTGAATAAGTTGAAAATGAATACCTCTCTAGCTGAATAACACTACTTTTTAGGACATAGGAAAAAAATGACGCTGACATAGATAACCTGAAAGTTCATGCTCGTCAAAGAATAGTTCATCACGACCGAGATTCGATAAAATCCGTTTTTACCGATCACTAGGTACTGAGAATTCCTAATTTATCGATCCGCTTTGGGGATGACTACAGATGTCTCTGCCGCTCGTCGAAGAAAAACGTGACCACCTTTGTAGTAGGCGAGTTCCCACCCCCCATGAACATGTCTGTTTATTTTTCTTTACATTTGTTTTGGCGAAAGCGAAAATGTACTAAAAGAAATTATTGAGGCAGCCAGCAGTGTAGCTTCAAGTTTATTGCCTGCATATGAATTTTTCAAAAAGTCCTGCCCGAAAATATGGCACTTATTTTGTCCTAGCTCATCGGATGGCTGAGATACCCTCACTAGACACTCGGTACGTTGTCAACATTTATAAATGCACTGACGTGGATTTTTAGGAGAAGGGAATTTGAGCTCCGAACTGAAATTAAGTAAAACTATGAGTAGTTATTTTAATTCGAGATATAGTTTTTTTCATGCATCGTGACGGTTATATTTGTATTCAGTGTTCCAGAGTACGGGAAAAGACTCTAGAGCAGGCGCTAAGAAGCTCCCGACCTCACGTCAGTGCTTTTCTGAATTTTTTAGTTTGATAAAGTCGAACAAGCACGCAAAAAATGATTGAAAACGAATACAAATAAAGTTTTATCGGAATTATCGCTATCTTTTCAAGTTTGGACCCACAGATTGAAAGAGTTGTGGCTTTCAGCTATTTTCACCTATTCTTTTGGAGGTACAAAGTCCTCTATCAACTCTGTCCCAATACTAAGCCGTCTACAACTCTTGCTGGTCACGCTGATTTCCACATATACTTGGTATAATCGAAAAGCGCAGCAGTTTGAGTACGAACGCGTAATAGGTTTCAAATTCGTCTGGTTTATTTATTTACAATATCGACGATAAGCTCGAAGTTTTATGATACAACACGGTTTTTTTTTCCAGTATTGGTGATAAAATTCGTGATAGTTTGGTTAGAAAAATGTAAGTTTAACCTTTTTCCTTGTGGGTATTTCGAACAATCAGATGTTTTTGTGACAGTTATTTTTCAACACAAAAGAGTTTGGCCTCAGCCATGAGGAGTCGTTTAAAAAATTGCCGGTTGGCTTTTTGCTCTTATACCTAGTGAAATAACGAGCTATTTGTTAGTGTTTATCCTAATAACGTTTCAACAGAGATCTATCGTTCTCAAGATAAATTAGCTTTGGAAATGTCGAAAATGTTTGAAATTTTTTCATTTTCATTAATTGTCGAGTTTGATAGATCTATGGAATTGAATAAAATTTGTTCTGATCTGTGGTTTGAAGACTTCTTTAAGTTAGAGCAAACTTTCTGCAACTCTATTGGTGTAGCATTTATGGGATTGAAAGTGATTCATTCAATATTGGCGATAAAATTCGTTATAATTTGGATAGGAAAACGTAAGTTTAACCTTTTTCCTTGTGGATATTTCGAACAATCAAAACACGATTTTGTGATAGTGTGTTAATTGAACACAGAACTGAATTGAAAGTGTTTTGGCATATGCCTTGTGGCGTCGTTTAAAAAATTGCCGGTTGGGTTTCGCGCTATTTTTGCTCTTATTCCTAGTGGAATAACGAGCTACCCGTTATTGTTCTTCCTAATAACGTTTCGACAGACATCTTCTATCGTTCTCAAGATAAATTAGCTTTTGAAAAGTCGAAAATGTTTGAAATTTTTTTCATTTTCATTAATTGTCAAGTTTGATAAATCTATGGAATCAAATAAAATTTGTATTGATCTGTGGTTTGAAGATCTCTTCATGTTAGAGCAAACTTTCTGCAACTCTATTGGTGTAGCATTTGTGGAATTAAAAGCGATTAATTCAGTATTGGCGATAAAATTTGTTATATTTCGGATAGGATAAGTAAGTTTAACCTTTTTTCTTGTGGATATTTCGAACAATCAAAGAACAATATTTTGTGATAGTGTTGATTTTACACAGAACTGTAACTAGTGGAATAACGAGCTATCCGTTATTGTTCTTCTTAATAACGTTTCGACAGACATCTTCTATCGTTCTCAAGATACATTAGCTTTTGAAAAGTCGAAAATGTTTGGCATTTTTTTCATTTTCATCAATTGTCGAGTTTGATAGATCTATGGAATTGAATAAAATTTGTACTGATCTGTGGTTTAGAGACTTCAAGTTAAGAGCAAACATTTCCATTAATTGTCGAGTTTGATAGATCTATGGAATCAAATAAAATTTGTATTGATCTGTGGTTTGAAGTCTTCTTCGAGTTATAGCAAACTTTCTGCAACTCTATTGGTGTAGCGTTTATGGCATTAAAACGATTCATTCAGTATTGGCGATAAAATTCGTTATAATTTGGATAGGAAAACGAAATTTGAACCTTTTTCCTTGTAGGTATTTCGAACAATCAAAGAACACTATTTTGTGATAGTGTGTTAATTGAACACAGAACTGAATTGTAAGTGTTTTGGCATATGCCTCGTGGCGTGGTTTGAAAAATTACCGGTTGGATTTCGCGCTATTTTTGCTCTTATTCCTAGTGGAATAACGAGCTATCCGTTATTGTTCTCCTTATAACGTTTCGACAGACATCTTCTATCGTTCTCAAGATAAATTAGCTTTTGAATAGTCGAAAATGTTTGAAATTTAATGCATTTTCATTAATGGTCGAGTTTGATAGATCTATGGAATTAAATAAAATTTGTACTGATCTGTGGTTTGAAGTCTTCTTCAAGTTAGAGCAAACTTTCTACAACTCTATTGGTGTAGCGTTTATGGCATTAAAACGACTCATTCAGTATTGGCGATAAAATTCGTTATAATTTGGATAGGAAAACGTAAGTTTAACCTTTTTCCTTGTGGATATTTCAATCAATCAAAGAACACTATTTTGTGATAGTGTGTTAATTGAACACAAAACTGAATTGTAAGTGTTTTGACATATGCCTTGTAGCGTCGTTTAAGAAATTGCCAGTTGGATTTGGCGCTATTTTTGCTCTTATTCCTAGTGGAATAACGAGCTATCCGTTATTGTTTTCCTTATAACGTTTCGACAGACATCTTCTATCGTTCTCAAGATAAATTAGCTTTTGAAAAGTCGAAAATGTTTGGAATTTAATGCATTTTCATTAATTGTCGAGTTTTATAGATCTATGGAATTAAATAAAATTTGTACTGATCTGTGATTTGAAGTCTTCTTTAAGTTAGAGCAAACTTTCTGCAACTCTATTGGTGTAGCATTAATGGCATTAAAACGATTCATTCAGTATTAGCGATAAAATTCGTTATAATTTGGATAGGAAAACGTAAGTTTAACCTTTTTCCTTGTGGATATTTCAATCAATCAAAGAACACTATTTTGTGATAGTGTGTTAATTGAACACAAAACTGAATTGTAAGTGTTTTGACATATGCCTTGTAGCGTCGTTTAAAAAATTGCCAGTTGGATTTGACGCTATTTTTGCTCTTCTTCATAGTGGAATAACGAGCTATCCGTTATTGTTCTTCCTTATAACGTTTCGACAGACATCTATCATTCTCAAGTTAAATTAGCTTTTGAAAAGTAGAAAATGTTTGAATTTTTTTTCATTTTCATTAATTGTCGTGTTTGATAGATCTATGGAATTGAATAAAATTTGTTCTGATCTGTGGTTTGAAGACTTCTTTAAGTTAGAGCAAACTTTCTGCAACTCTATTGGTGTAGCATTTATGGGATTGAAAGTGATTCATTCAATATTGGCGATAAAATTCGTTATAATTTGGATAGGAAAACGTAAGTTTAACCTTTTTCCTTGTAGATATTTCGAACAATCAAAACACGATTTTGTGATAGTGTGTTAATTGAACACAGAACTGAATTGAAAGTGTTTTGGCATATGCCTTGTGGCGTCGTTTAAAAAATTGCCGGTTGGGTTTCGCGCTATTTTTGCTCTTATTCCTAGTGGAATAACGAGCTACCGGTTATTGTTCTTCCTAAATAACGTTTCGACAGACATCTTCTATCGTTCTCAAGATAAATTAGCTTTTGAACAGTCGAAAATGTTTGAAATTTTTTTCATTTTCATTAATTGTCAAGTTTGATAAATCTATGGAATCAAATAAAATTTGTATTGATCTGTGGTTTGAAGATCTCTTCATGTTAGAGCAAACTTTCTGCAACTCTATTGGTGTAGCATTTATGGAATTAAAAGCGATTAATTCAGTATTGGCGATAAAATTTGTTATATTTCGGATAGGATAAGTAAGTTTAACCTTTTTCTTGTGGATATTTCGAACAATCAAAGAACAATATTTTGTGATAGTGTTGATTTTACACAGAACTGTAACTAGTGGAATAACGAGCTATCCGTTATTGGTCTCCTTAATAACGTTCCGACAGACATCTTCTATCGTTCTCAAGATACATTAGCTTTTGAAAAGTCGAAAATGTTTGGCATTTTTTCATTTTTATCAATTGTCGAGTTTAATAGATCTATGGAATTGAATAAAATTTGTACTGATCTGTGGTTTAGAGACTTCTTCAAGTTAAGAGCAAACATTTCCATTAATTGTCGAGTTTGATAGATCTATGGAATTAAATAAAATTTGTACTGATCTGTGGTTTGAAGTCTTCAAGTTAGAGCAAACTTTCTACAACTCTATTGGTGTAGCGTTTATGGCATTAAAACGACTCATTCAGTATTGGCGATAAAATTAGTTATAATTTGGATAGGAAAACGTAAGTTTAACCTTTTTCCTTGTGGATATTTCAATCAATCAAAGAACACTATTTTGTGATAGTGTGTTAATTGAACACAAAACTGAATTGTAAGTGTTTTGACATATGCCTTGTAGCGTCGTTTAAGAAATTGCCAGTTGGATTTGGCGCTATTTTTGCTCTTATTCCTAGTGGAATAACGAGCTATCCGTTATTGTTCTTCCTTATAACGTTTCGACAGACATCTTCTATCATTCTCAAGTTAAATTAGCTTTTGAAAAGTAGAAAATGTTTGAATTTTTTTTTTTTTTTTTTATTTTCATTAATTGTCGTGTTTGATTGATCTATGGAATTAAATAAAATTTGTACTGATCTGTGGTTTGAAGTCTTCTTCAAGTTAGAGCAAACTTTCTACAACTCTATTGGTGTAGCGTTTATGGCATTAAAACGACTCATTCAGTATTGCCGATAAAATTCGTTATAATTTGGATAGGAAAACGTAAGTTTAACCTTTTTCCTTGTGGATATTTCAATCAATCAAAGAACACTATTTTGTGATAGTGTGTTAATTGAACACAAAACTGAATTGTAAGTGTTTTGACATATGCCTTGTAGCGTGGTTTAAGAAATTGCCAGTTGGATTTGGCGCTATTTTTGCTCTTATTCCTAGTGGAATAACGAGCTATCCGTTATTGTTCTTCCTTATAACGTTTCGACAGACATCTATCATTCTCAAGTTAAATTAGCTTTTGAAAAGTAGAAAATGTTTGAATTTTTTTTCATTTTCATTAATTGTCGTGTTTGATAGATCTATGGAATTGAATAAAATTTGTACTGATCTGTGGTTTAGAGACTTCTTCAAGTTAAGAGCAAACATTTCCATTAATTGTCGTGTTTGATAGATCTATGGAATTAAATAAAATTTGTACTGATCTGTGATTTGAAGTCTTCTTCAAGTTAGAGCAAACTTTCCGCGACTGTCCGGTTGCTTGAAAACAAAGTGACTAACAGGGCAGTGCTAAAATAAAGGAATTTTACACGACAACGGCGCCGACCAATCAGAAACGTGATATTGCCGCGACTGTCTGGTTGGTTGAAAACAATGCTGTAAGGAGTTCATTACAGCACTGTTTTTAGTACTGTAATGATCTCATTACGACACTGAAATAGAGAAAATTCGTTATAATTTGGATAGGAAAACGTAAGTTTAACCTTTTTCCTTATGGATATTTCAATCAATCAAAGAACACTATTTTGTGATAGTGTTGATTTACTACAGAACTGCATTGTAAGTGTTCTGGTATATGCCTTGTGGCATCGTTTAAAAAATTACTTGTTGGATTTTGCGCAATTTCTGCTCTTATTCCTAGTGAAATAACGAAAATGTTCGAAATCTGTTTCATTTTTAATTGTCGAGTTTGATAGATCTTTGGAATCGAATAAAATTTATACTGATCTATGGTTTGAAGACTTTTTCAAGTTAGAGCAAACTTTCTGCATCCCAAAATATCCAAAATTGAGAATTATTGTCTTACACTTCTTGAAAGTATCAATACCTTTATTGTTGAATGATTGTTTGGGCTATTACCATCATCTATTGTGGATGTAATGATAGACATCTTCTATCTTTATCAAGGAGAAAATAAGAAACCTTTCGAAAATTATCAATTTTCAAAAAGTCAATATGACAGAAGTCATGAAAGAAAAATGAACGATGTTATATACTCATCTGTGATATGATGATCTTTTTAAGTTGGATCGAACTATCGGCGTCCAAATTTCTGGCAGATCTATAGATGGAGCACTTATGGAATCAGGTGTTATTTTCATAAATGCTGCTTCTTTGATTTTTCTTCTTGCAAGTTTTTCTTCTTTGGATATTATTGATGCTTCATCCCATTTTATACGATGATTCTCATCTACAGCATGTTGGACCAACCTGGATTTTTCGCTGTCTAGTACTCGTAGAAGCTTCTGATGTTCTTTTATTCGTACATTCAGAGGGCGTTTAGTTTCTCCGATGTAAGATCTTCCGCACTCGCAAGGTAATTCATATATGCAGTTCTTTGTCCTTTGTGTCTCATTATTAGGCTTAACTTTGGTAAGTTTAGCTCTGATAGTGTCTTGAGTTTTGAATGCAGTCGTTATGTTGTATCTATTTCCAATTCTTCTCATTTTCTCCGACAAACCTTTTACATAAGGAATTACGGTTTTAATGGTCTGATTTATATCTGTTGGTTCAGGTTGACTTTCTCTTGTTCGTTTAGCTTTTTCTAATATCTTTTGGGGTAGCCATTGCTTCTTAGAGTTTTCGAGGTGTTATTTATTTCTTCATTTTGGTCTTCTTCAGTGCAACAAATATTTATTGCTCTATCAAATAAACATTTTGCTACTCCCAATTTAGTGTTTAGTTGGTGGTTTGAATCAAAATGTAGATATTGTCCTGTGTTCGTTGGCTTTTTATACACAGTGGTTCTTGGGATTCCATTTTGTTTATGTACGAGTACATCTAAGAATGGAAGTTGTCTGTCCTTCTCGATTTCAATTGTGAATTTAATTGATTCCTCTTGATTGTTTAGATATTGAAGGAATCCATCTATAGTGTCTCTTCCATGTTGCCAAATAATGAAAGTATCATCTACATATCTTTTCCACAGTTTGGGTTTAAGTACATATTTTTCTAATGCCTTCTGTTCGAAAATTTCCATATATAAATCAGCTAAAATTGGTGATAGTGGTGAACCCATGGCCATTCCGAATTCTTGTTGATAAAAGATTTCTTCAAATTGGAAATATGTTGTTTTAATACAAATAGAAAGCATTTCCATAATTGCAATTCCAATTTGAAGAAATCTTTTATCAACAAGAATTTGAATGGCCATGGGTTCACCAGTATCACCAATTTTAGCTGATTTATATATGGAAATTTTCGAACAGAAGGCATTAGAAAAATATGTACTTAAACCCAAACTGTGGAAAAGATATGTAGATGATACTTTCATTATTTGGCAACATGGAAGAGACACTATAGATGGATTCCTTCAATATCTAAACAATCAAGAGGAATCAATTAAATTCACAATTGAAATCGAGAAGGACAGACAACTTCCATTTTTAGATGTACTCGTACATAAACAAAATGGAATCCCAAGAACCACTGTGTATAAAAAGCCAACGAACACAGGACAATATCTACATTTTGATTCAAACCACCAAACACCAAACACCTCGAAAACTCTAAGAAGCAATGGCTACCCCAAAAGATATTAGAAAAAGCTAAACGAACAAGAGAAAGTCAACCTGAACCAACAGATATAAATCAGACCATTAAAACCGTAATTCCTTATGTAAAAGGTTTGTCGGAGAAAATGAGAAGAATTGGAAATAGATACAACATAACGACTGCATTCAAAACTCAAGACACTATCAGAGCTAAACTTACCAAAGTTAAGCCTAATAATGAGACACAAAGGACAAAGAACTGCATATATGAATTACCTTATGAGTGCGGAAGATCTTACATCGGAGAAACTAAACGCCCTCTGAATGTACGAATAAAAGAACATCAGAAGCTTCTACGAGTACTAGACAGCGAAAATCCAGGTTGGTCCAACATGCTGTAGATGAGAATCATCGTATAAAATGGGATGAAGCATCAATAATATCCAAAGAAGAAAAACTTGCAAGAAGAAAAATCATAGAAGCAGCATTTATGAAAATAACACCTGATTCCATAAATGCTCCATCTATAGATCTGCCAGAAATTTGGACGCCGATAGTTCGATCCAACTTAAAAAGATCATCATATCACAGATGAGTATATAACATCGTTCATTTTTCTTTCATGACTTCTGTCATATTGACTTTTTGATAATTGATAATTTTCAAAAGGTTTCTTACTTTCCTCCTTGATAAAGATAGAAGATGTCTATCGAAACGTCGGAAAACATTACATCCACAATAGATGATGGTAATAGCCCAAACAATCATTCAACACGAGCTCCATCATCAACAATATCTCGTCATCAAATACCTTTATTTATTCTAGAAAACACTGTTTTCTTTGAAGAATAAGAGAGAATCAAATGATTTCTGCATCTGGTGTAGCATTTATGGGATTAAAAGCGATTCAATGTTGGTGATAAAATTCGTTATAATTTTGATAGAAAAACGTAAGTTTAACATTTTTCCTTGTGGGTATTTCGAACAATCAATAAACACTTTTTTGTGCTAGCGATTATTTGACACAAAAGTGAATTCTAAGTGTTTTGGCCTCTGCCGTCGATATGTTATTGATATTCAGAACATCCTTGAATCTTATTGTAAGAAGCTATGACAACAAATTTTTCAAGATCTCGGAACATAAAAAATCTATTAATTGGTAGACCTCGTAGATCTACCAGCTGGATAAGAGTTTTATTGAACTTTATCCTACTTACTCCCATCTGTTCAATTCACGTTGTCTGTTCATAAAAAACACAAGTTATGTTACTCTTTAAGAATTGGAAGTACTTGGCCAGATCGTTATTCCAGAAGTAGTCCCTCATGTTTAGGAATTGTAAATAGGACCTCTTAATTGACCCTACCAGTAATGAATTATTCATTATTCATTGTATCTCATTTATTTTTGTAACAACTCTATTGTGTATGATAATGCATATTTTTTTATCTGATGAAATTTGTCATATCCATTACGAAAGTTATGATGAATGCGCTGACATGAGGTCGAGAGAATCTGTGCTTATTCGTCGATGAACCAAGTTCTGGAGACTTTTCTCGTATTCTGGAATAGTGTGATGCTGATACAAACCTATATCTCAAATTAAAAAAAAAGAGTTTTGTTCGAAGATCAAAAATAGACATATACACTCCATTTAGAATATCTTTCTTTCACTAAGCTATTGTGCTTCGAAATACTTCGTATATTAAAGTTAAATAATTTTTTTGGCGCTCTTGTTCACCTGAACAGAGTGCTTATCAATTTGCCCAAATGTCTGTGACTTTCGAATTTTTGGGCAAAAGTGGTATCAATCGTTTTGTTTGGACCTACTGATGAATAATCCGTGGTCAAAATCGATTCTGTCCGTCCGGCCGTTCCGTGAACACGATAACTCTCGAACGGATGAAGTTAGAGAGTTGAAACTTTCAGAATAGGTTTGAGGTATAAATATCTCGGCTAAGTTCGTTATTCGGTCAAATCGGCCGAATAGGTTCGGAGTAACAAAAAAAATTTTTTTTTTCAAATGACACTGTTCAAATAAAAAATTTTTTATGGTGCAGTTTCATCAGACGTATACAAAAATACCACTCTCGACTTCGACAAGCTTATAGTTCTGGAGATATGATTTTTCAAAATTTAAATAATTGTAAGTGGTTTACAAGAGCGCCTAAGCCAACTGACCTCACGTCAGTGCTTTCTAAATTTTTTTTAATGATAGATATCATTAATTACATTTGCCAAATTCCTCTTTATTCAGTAGCATTTTGTGTTTACTATTAATTTGGTGATAATTCGTATTAAGTTATAAAATGGATCACTATACCTAATATTACCAATGAAGATTATTTAAATCTCATTCTACTTCATGAGGAATGTAATAAAGTTGTAGATAGAACGATTCGACTGTTCATTGTGAGGTTTCCTGACCGACCCAGACCAACGAGAGATACCATTAACAGAACCATGACAAACTTGAGAAATGTCGGATCTTTCGTTAAGAAAACTATGCACAGAGAAAAAAGTGTAGTAGAAGATGAGAACAACGAAATTACAGTTCTTGCATATTTTTGTGTGGATCCTCAAAATTCTCTCAAAAGATGCCGAGATTGCTCTGGGATTATCTCAATCGAGTGTTTGGAGAATATTAGAAAAACATAAAATGCACCCATATAAATTCAATAGGGTACAGCATTTGAAGGAAACTGATTTCGTCAGGAGAACAGAGTTTTGCGAAGCTATGATGATTCGATTTCAAGAGAATGAAAACTTTTTGGACTGTATAATTTGGACAGATGAATAAAAATAAAAATTTTTTTATGGTGCAGTTTTATCAGACGTATACAAAAATACCACTCTCGACTTCGACAAGCTAATAGTGCTGGAGATATGATTTTTTAAGTAAGTGGTTTACAAGAGCGCCTAAGCCAACTGACCTCACGTCAGTGCTTTCTAAAGTTTTTTTTGTAAAAATAAAGCTGAAATGCTAGACTGAAACGTTAATTGTCTGCAAAGAAACATCTTGCATATCATCAAAACTGTTAACTGAGTCGTTCAATAATCTCCGATTTATTTTTTATTTATTTATTTTCTTTAGAAACAGCTCTTTCAAAACCGGAATTGGTACAAAATCGTGGCAAATATATAAAGGGTCCTTGATGAAAGCCTTTTCGCGATATTGCACAATATTACCTCGAATATTTCCTTTTTGGTGAAAGAATTCGAAAAATGCATAATTACTTCTCGTTCGGTTTCTTGGGTTTGGAATGTAGGTTTATCATCTGTTGATGTGTTTTCAAATTCCATTTTTTCCATGAACAATTCTATCGAGAACGTAAGAAAAGATAAGAACAGGCGAATCATTTCATCGTAAAAAAGCCTGTTTCGACTCAGTTGAAATGGTATGAATAGTAGATTTATTTAATATTAGCTATCAAATGACAACTATTTATGCTGGGCTGCAGTGGCGCCGGAGAAATGTTTGCCTCAATTTGTGTGGACTTGATATAGGAAATTTTTTATTGTTTTTCACTTGTATTAATTGTATTGTATTAATCATCGAAAATCGCTTTATTGTTTTTCAAAATATTCCTCATTAAGATCTACAGGGTGTCCCGTAACTCAACGTCAAGCGGTTACTGGGCGATATGCTAGGTTATACGAGTTCTAGCAAATTTAAAAAAAAATTCTATGTCACTTGGTTGAGTGCTAATAAGTATATTTTTGTAGCCATAAAGTTTACAATTTTGCAGTCATATTTTTAAACATAATCCTGAATAACCACCATATTGATTACAGTCACAAATCCATTGTTAGGTGCAATTGTTTTATTTTTATTTATTTAAATAACCATGCTATTGATTACAGTCACAAATCCATTGTTAGGTACGATTGTTTTATTTTTATTTTTTAAATAACCATGCTATTGATTACAGTCACAAATCCATTGTTAGGTACAATTGTTTTATTTTTATTTTTTTAAATAACCATGCTATTGATTACAGTCACAAATCTATGTTAGTTACGATTGTTTTATTTTTATTTTTTTAAAAAACTATGCTATTGATTACATGTACAAATCCATTGTTAGGTACAATTGTTTAATTTTCATTTATTATTTTTTATAAATAACCATGCTATTGATTACAGTCACTAATCCATGTTAGGTACGATTGTTTTATTTTTATTTTTTTCAAATAACTATGCTATTGATTACAGTCACAAATCCATTGTTAGGTACAATTGTTCTATTTTTAATTTTTATTTTTTTAAATAACCATGCTATTGATTACAGTCACTAATCCATGTTAGGTACGATTGTTTTATTTTTATTTTTTTAAAAAACTATGCTATTGATTACATGTACAAATCCATTGTTAGGTACAATTGTTCTATTTTTAATTTTTATTTTTTTAAATAACCATGCTATTGATTACAGTCACTAATCCATGTTAGGTACGATTGTTTTATTTTTATTTTTTTAAAAACTATGCTATTGATTACATGTACAAATCTATTGTTAGGTACAATTGTTCTATTTTTAATTTTTATTTTTTTAAATAACTATGCTATTGATTACAGTCACATATCCATTGTTAGGTACAATTGTTTTATTTTCATTTATTTTTATTTTTTTAAATAACCATGCTATTGATTACAGTCACAAATCCATGTTAGGTACAATTGTTTTATTTTTATTTTTTAAATAACTATGCTATTGATTACAGTCACAAATCCATTGTTAGGTACAATTGTTTTATTTTTATTTTTTAAATAACTATGCTATTGATTACAGTCACAAATCCATTGTTAGGTACAATTGTTTTATTTTCATTTATTTTTATTTTTTCAAATAACCATTCTAATGACTACAGTCACAAATCCATGTTAGGTACGATTGTTTTATTTTTATTTTTTTAAATAACTATGCTATTGATTACAGTCACAAATCCATTGTTAGGTACAATTGTTTTATTTTCATTTATTATTTTTTTAAATAACCATGCTATTGATTACAGTCACTAATCCATGTTAGGTACGATTGTTTTATTTTTATTTTTTTAAATAACTATGCTATTGATTACAGTCACAAATCCATGTTAGGTACGATTGTTTTATTTTTACTTTTTTAAATAACTATGCCATTGATTACAGTCACAAATCCATTGTTAGGGTCAATTGTTCTATTTAAATTTTTATTTTTTTAAATAACCATGCTATTGATTACAGTCACAAATCCATGTTAGGTACGATTGTTTTATTTTTATTTTTTTAAATAACTATGCTATTGATTACAGTCACAAATCCATTGTTAGGTACAATTGTTCTATTTTTATTTTATTTTTTTAAATAACTATGCTATTGATTACAGTCACAAATCCATTGTTAGGTACAAGTGTTTTATTTTCATTTATTTTTATTTTTTCAAATAACCATGCTATTGATTACAGTCACAAATCCATGTTAGGTACGATTGTTTTATTTTTATTTTTTTAAATGACTGCTATTGATTACAGTCACAAATCCATTGTTAGGTACAATTGTTTCATTTTTATTTCTTTTTTTAATAACCATGCTATTGATTACAGTCACTAATCCATGTTAGGTACGATTGTTTTATTTTTATTTTTTTAAATAACTATACTATTGATTACAGTCACAAATCCATTGTTAGGTACAAGTGTTTTATTTTCATTTATTATTTTTTCAAATAACCATGCTATTGATTACAGTCACTAATCCATTGTTAGGTACAATTGTTCTATTTTCAATTTTTATTTTTTAAATAACTATGCTATTGATTACAGTCACAAATCCATTGTTAGGTACAATTGTTTTATTTTCATTTATTTTTATTTTTTTAAATAACCATGCTATTGATTACAGTCACAAATCCATGTTAGGTACGATTGTTTTATTTTTATTTTTTTAAATAACTATGCTATTGATTACAGTCACAAATCCATTGTTAGGTACAATTGTTTTATTTTCATTTATTTTTATTTTTTTAAATAACCATGCTATTGATTACAGTCACAAATCCATTGTTAGGTACAATTGTTCTATTTTTAATTTTTATTTTTTTAAATAACTATGCTATTGATTACAGTCACAAATCCATTGTTAGGTACAATTGTTCTATTTTTAATTTTTATTTTTTTTAAATAACCATGCTATTGATTACAGTCACTAATCCATGTTAGGTACGATTGTTTTATTTTTATTTTTTTCAAATAACTATGCTATTGATTACAGTCACAAATCCATTGTTAGGTACAATTGTTCTATTTTTAATTTTTATTTTTTTAAATAACCATGCTATTGATTACAGTCACAAATCCATTGTTAGGTACAATTGTTTTAATTTCAATTATTTTTATTTTTTTAAATAACCATGCTATTGATTACAGTCACAGATCCATGTTAGGTACGATTGTTTTATTTTTATTTTTTAAATAACTATGCTATTAATTACAGTCACAAATCCATTGTTAGGTACAATTGTTTTATTTTTATTTTTTTAAATAACCATGCTACTGATTACAGTCATGAATTCATGAAAGGTACAATTGTTTTATCTTCATTTATTTTTATTTTTTTAAATAACCATGCTACTGATTACAGTCACTAATCCATGTTAGGTACGATTGTTTTATTTTATTTTTATTCTTTTAAATAACTATGCTATTGATTACAGTCACACATTCATTGTTAGGTACAATTGTTTCATTTTTATTAATTTTTTAATTTTTTTAAATAACCATGCTATTGATTACAACAATATCTCGTCATCAACCTATTGATTACAGTCACAAATCCATTGTTAGGTACAATTATTTTATTTTTATTTATTTTAATTTTTTAAACTTTTTTAAATGACCATGCTATTGATTACAGTCACATAATCATTGCTAGGTGCAATTGTTTTATTTTTATTTATTGTTTTTTAAATTACCATGGTATTGATAACAGTCACAAATTCATTGTTCTATTTTAAATTTTTTTAATTTTGCTAGAACTAGTATAACCTAACCTATCGACTAGTAACCGCTTGACGTTGAGTTACGGGACACCCTGTATACACTTTTGTATGCATTTGAACCAATTGTCGAAGCACTTTTGCTACTCTGATTGAGGTATCTCCAAAACATGCATTCTGAACGCATCAACCGCTTCTTCAGGTGTCGAAGAACGTTGACCTATCATTTTATTTTTCACGTACAGTAATAAAAAAAAGTTATTCGGTGCCAAGTCAGAACCATACGGCGGATGACTCATCAAATCGAGGGGCGAATGGGCGAGTGACAAATTGTGTGGGATCCAATTTGTAAAAGTTTTTGATAGTAAAATGTTCATGTAATATTTAATGTATGCGGGTCCCACTAATGCCTAAGGTTGTCTCAATCTCACGTTAGGTCACAAGACAATCTTGCAATATCAGTTGGCGCACAGCCTCAACGGTTTTCGGAACAACAACTGATTTTGGACGACCTTCACGAAATTCCTCTTGGATTGAACTACGACCTCGGTTGAATTGGCCATACCATCGATAATCAGTGGTCCTTGATGGAGCTTCATCGCCAAAAATTGAATTAAGTTCATCGATGCTCTGTTGTTGAGTTAATCCGCGTTGAAAGTTGTGAAAAATAATCGCACGGAAATATTCACGATTTAATTTAATTTTTTTTGCGAGATTAATCTTTCAAGTTACAGGAAAAAACACAAATAGCGCTCACATGTAAAAACGTTCTGACTACGTATAACCTCAAAAATATCAAGCTGTCATTTGACAGATTAAAACACTAGCGTTGAACAATCCCGAAATATTAAAGGCAAACCTCGTAGTCTGCGAATGTTACAATGGAAAAAAATTTAACAGGGCTGTGCGGATCCATTCGGCTCGCCCGTACCCATCTGACCAAATTCAGGGCGCGCGTGCTCATGTGTATACTCGGCTTTAGGGAAGAATTTTCTTCTATCTTGGTGTGGTGTGGTTCATCATGAATTCCTTCCGCAAGGCCAAACGGTCAATAAGAACATGTATTTAACTTTTTGAGACGTTTGCGTGAAAATATTCGCACCATCTCGTCGAGGCACGATTATTAACGATTTTAATACCAAATACTGGATAAATACTATCGGCCAGCCACCTTATTTGCCTGATCCATCTCCGTAGACCTTTTTTTCTTCAGACTGAAATCATCGCTCCAGGGAACCAGATTTGACTCTGTAGAACACATAAAAGAAAATTGACAAAAGGAGCTGCAGGCTATCTCTTAAGATCGCAAGGTAATTCATATATGCAGTTCTTTGTGTCTCTTTATTAGGCTTAACTTTTGTAAGTTTAGCTCTGATAGTGTCTTGAGTTTTGAATGCAGTCGTTATGTTGTATCTATTTCCAATTCTTCTCATTTTCTCCGACAAACCTTTTACATAAGGAATTACGGTTTTAATGGTCTGATTTATATCTGTTGGTTCAGGTTGACTTTCTCTTGTTCGTTTAGCTTTTTCTAATATCTTTTTGGGGTAGCCATTGCTTCTAAGAGTTTTCGAGATGTTATTTATTTCTTCATTCTGGTCTTCTTCAGTGCTACAAATAATTATTGCTCTATCAAATAAACATTTTGCTACTCCCAATTTAGTGTTTAGTTGGTGGTTTGACTCAAAATGTAGATATTGTCCTGTGTTCGTTGGCTTTTTATACCCAGTGGTTCTTGGGATTCCATTTTGTTTATGTACGAGTACATCTAAGAATGGAAGTTGTCTGTCCTTCTCGATTTTCTTACATCGGAGAAACTAAACGCCCTCTGAATGTACGAATAAAAGAACATCAGAAGCTTCTACGAGTACTAGACAGCGACAAATCCAGGTTAGTCCAACATGCTGTAGATGAGAATCATCGTATAAAATGGGATGAAGCATCAATAATATCCAAAGAAGAAAAACTTGCAAGAAGAAAAATCAAAGAAGCAGCATTTATGAAAATAACACCAGATTCCATAAGTGCTCCATCTATAGATCTGCCAGAAGTTTGGACGCCGATAGTTCGATCCAACTTAAAAAGATCATCATATCAAAGATGAGTATATAACATTGTTCATTTTTCTTTCATGACTTCTGTCATATTGACTTTTTGAAAATTGATAATTTTCAAAAGGTTTTTTACTTTTCCTCCTTGATAAAGATAGAAAATGTCTATCGAAACGTCGGAAAACATTACATCCACAATAGATGATGGTAATAGCCCAAATAATCATTCAACACGAGCTCCATCATCAACAATATCTCGTCATCAACTCTTAAGGCGCATTTAAAAAATGGTTCCATGATAGAAACAAAAAGATGGCACATGTGTATCGGTTCAAATGGAGGAAATTCAATGCATTTTTGAAAAGTTTAATATTTTTGCGTTTTATTTAAAATTTCGGGTAATTTTTGAACGAGGAGAGAGTGAATACATGAATCGGCAAGTCAAATCCAATCGATTGATACCATTTTCGGTTCAATATTCCAAAATTGAAGACAGAACCAGCGCAAAAAATTATATCAAAACAAATAATAAACTGTCCTAATTGCGATAACTCTTGTTTGCAGCAATGTCATCTTCAGTGATAAGAGGTTGCGGTTTTGAAGTTCCTGTTCTATATTTTTGTCTAACGTAGATTGATGTCCCATTACAGATTTGACATGATTTCAATTCAATTCAATGCTTTCAAACGAATCTGATCTGTTCATTCATATTGATTTAGATTCGTTTTTGATTTATTGCATTTATTCTGATCAAGGTTAAAAACTTTGTTTCATCTACTGCTTTGTTATAAATATCCCGATTCTGATCTCAGGCATTATTATACAGTGTGGAACAGCCAAATGGAATAAATTCGATAACGGATAAATGCAATTATAAATGCATTATTTTAAATGCAAGCCCCTGTATAGTATTAATATTTTGGATTCTTCAGAAAATTCTAGACATAAATCATGTACAATGTCCTATACTTTACGTTTTTACGTTTTACGTTTTTAGTGTAATGTAGCGAATTTGTGAAATAAAATAATCTTCATTTCGTAATGTTAATTTTTGTAATAAATCTGAAAACACTTAATATTTCCGAAACAGTTGAAGATAGGTATAGGACATAGTACATGATTTATGTCTAGAATTCTCTGAAAAATCCAAAAATTAATAATATACAAGGGCTTGCATTTAAAATAAGGAAGTGGGTATTGACCACTATCACATGACGCACCCAGTGGCGGCTTGTCCTATGAGGCAGGTGAGGCAGTGCCTCATCAAAAATTCTGAACAGTATATTTCTTTATTCCCTTTCATCATCACTTTTTTCCTCAATATTTTTCCCAATCTCACGTTCCTTGTATATTCATAACAAATCAAATCCTCTTTGACTGAATTAGCGTGTTATCTACTTCGATGACCTACGAGAACGTAATGGAAAGCCGTTCTAGGATTAATCCGAGGCTGGCCTCTGCGCGATCTTAGCCGATCTGAGATCGTTTCGTTTCTGCGATGTCCAGAGGGTTATCTGCGTCGAAGCGGTGAGAACATATCTACGGCTTTGAAGGCGGCTTCTCGAGGAATTAGAGGCCGGCCTCAGGTTTTTATTGGAGTTAATCGGGACGCGGGAAATAGAGAAATAGGGTTAGTTCACTTTGTTGTTATTTAGTGGTATCGCGTTTGCTGTGTATCGCGTATGATTATAATCTTTTTCAGGTGAATTTTTTCTGAAATATAAATCTTTTTTATCGAAAGTGACTAACAGATCGCGAAATGAATTCAACGGGACCTAGTAATAGTAAATCTTTTGAAATTCCTAAGGAACATATTCGGTGTACTTGTGATATTGTTAATTTTTTAATAAATAAGCAACATTTTCGACTCATTCGTATGATGATAAATTATATTTAATTAAGGAAGTTAAGCGACCTGTTCCAAATTTGAGTAAATCTCAAGTGTCTAGTG
This sequence comes from Micraspis discolor, assembly GCA_030674115.1. Taxonomy (NCBI): domain Eukaryota; kingdom Metazoa; phylum Arthropoda; class Insecta; order Coleoptera; family Coccinellidae; genus Micraspis; species Micraspis discolor. The sequence goes on from JARTUT010001743.1 coordinate 1,237,288, forward strand.
GTGGGGTCGGTAAATCAAATCGGGGATTCCAAAATACGTGGTATGACAAGTACGACTGGCTTACTGGAAGTATTACTCTGAAAAAAATATTTTGTTGGCCGTGCATTTTATTCTCAGCAACTAATAGAAATTCCGACAGAGTTTGGTCGAAAAGTAGTTTTCGTGATTTGAAAAATTTATCTCGGGGTCTATCGCTACACAATAGAAGTGCTCAGCATATTTCATCTAATTGCAAGCTTACCGTTATGAGAAAGCAAAAACAAAATATCACCACAGCAATTGACAATGCGCGTCAAATAGAAACTGAAAATTTCAATCTAAAGTCAAAGAAAATCGACAAATTCTAAGAAGTTTAATAGATATTATGATGCACCTCTATATGCAAGGGTTACCTTTTAGGGGCACGATGAATCGAATGAGTCTTTAAATCGCGGAAATTTCAAAGAATTGGTAGTTCTTGTTAGTAAATTTGACACGAACTTAAAAACCTTTTTAGAAAATGACACCAACAGTAAATCGGTAATTTCTGGTACATCTAAAACCATTCAAAATGAATTAATTGATTCGGTTGCTTTTGTTGTGAATAAACAAATCGAGGACGAAATATATATTACATTATTAAATTTTTTTTCATATGTGCCTCACCATACTATTGGGAGTACAAATTAATTCGGTCCGTTTTCAATAGATGGCTCTGGCTGATTTGTTTGCTGAATAATGATAGATGTTTTTGGCATTGTTAGAAAGGTTTGACCTTTGTCAACCATATTCAGTCGAGTTTTATACAACAACATTGGTTTTCTGAGCATACAATATGTCGAGTTTTGTGCTAAATAAACAACATTAGCGGAAAGTTTTGATTTTCTTTTTTAAATGAAAGAAAAGTGCCGCTGAAGCGCATCGATCACTTGGGAAGTTTATGGTGAATCTGCGCCATCTGATAAATCATGTAGAGAGTGGTTTCGACGCTTCAAAAATGGAGATTTTTGTGTCGAAGACAAGGAGCGCCCGGGCTAGCCGAAAAAGTTCGAAGACGCCGAATTGGAGGAATTGCTCGATCAAGATCCGTGCCAAACGCAACAAGAGCTTGCAGGATCGTTGGGAGTCACTCAACAAGCCATTTCCGTGCGCTTAAAGAACATGGAAATGGTTCAAAAGCAAGGAAATTGGGTCCCATACGAGTTGAAACCGCGCGACGTTGAAAAGCGATTTTTCATCAGTGGACTGCTGCTCGAAAAAATTACTTGAAAACGTTGAAATGGGAGGTCCTACCCCACCCGCCATATTCGCCAGACATTGCTCCTTCTGATTATGTACGCAAAATATATTTTCAAAATTACATATCATTTTCATCTTGAAAATTAGAAATATTTATTACACACTATTGATTACAGCTCTTTTAATTGAACAATATGAACATTTTATCAGTTTTTCTATGCTCTCAAATTGATGACATCTATCGTACAGAAAATAATCATAACATTCAACATGAAATGATGCAAAAAATAACAAGGGTGCTTGAGATAAGACATAATTAGGAATGAAAATGTCGGGGAAAAACTGGCAATACAAATTTGAGATATGGCTGGAGTATTTATCAATGATCGACTTTCAACAATAAGTGGACTTTACATGGAACTTAACAAAGGTTGAATTAACAGAACAGACTCAGCTGAAATAATGAAAAATAAATCAAAAATTACTCATGGCGCATTTTCTTCAATTCTTTTCAAAAGCTGGGGTAAGGTCATGGAGTTCCAGCGGCGGCTCTGAAAAAATGAAAGAAAGTTTCGCGGTCGATAAAAAGGGTATATTTTCTCATGCCTTATAGCACACTATGGTAACGGTTCCTACCTTAAGGCCTTGGAACCGGCCCTTCGAGGTCTTCGATCCAGGTACTTAAGAAATCTCATACAACAATATAGGAATGGTCCACAATCTCGAGATCCCTGAATAAAATATCATGTAATACGAGCATATAGATAAATAGATACCACTAGGAGATCATTGAAATAAATAAACAAAATGCTCTCACCACTTGATAAAACAGTAAAACATATATATACATATAATCAGCAGTAAAGAAACATAGACATAAATAGCAGCAAGAGAACAAACATGAATAATAATAAGACAATTTCTACAAAGATTACAAGAAAACCTACAAATAAATGAAAAAAGGATCTCTCACCACTTGATAGAATAGTAACCATAAGTGAATAATAAGAAAGATAACTGTAAGGAACATGAGCACAAATGATACTTAGAACAATACATAATTGACGGTAAGAAAAACACATAATCGACAATAAGAAATATACATACTGGTAGCAAGAAAACAAAAGTCATTGCACAAAAGCTCTCTCACCACTCGATACAATATTATGGTGCTACCCACAAAGGGCTACGTCCACTAGTTTTTATCAAACATACTAGTAACACTACTAGTTGATGATTTCAGACGTTATCATACGTTCCTGTAGTTTAACCACAGATCCTGGTCCATGAAGGCCTTGGCAATTTATGCTGCAAAATAGAGTACGATGAATATAATTGCTTTGGCTACAATTACGATAAGCTGAAGGTAGGGCCTTCTTTGTTATAGTTGATATGCAAATTCCAAGATTTGTAGTCTGACATTGATGAAACTACATGGCTAGGTAATATAATTCAGGTCCTGGTAACAAGCAGTGTAATACAACTTGAAGAAAGCATAACATACACAATGAAAGTAGTGTAATCCAAAACACAAAGAAATCAGAATCAACGATAAGGCAATGACAAACATAATAGAAAAATAATAAATCAACTTAATCGACCGCTGCAATTAAATTGCGGATAGTCGATTTCAGATGAAATGATTAATAAGATTGAGCAACCAGCTAAAGGAAAGCACTTACCCCAGAGTGGTGTAGCTCACAGCTGACAACGATGAATCGGCAACTGAAAAGGGGGTTTTAAGGGATGGAGCCAGGGATACCCCTCACTTGCACTGACGTTGTGATGATGAATCAAAGTTTGTAATAGGGCTCCAAAGGCGCCTCTCTCCGGTGGTTGCTCAACCCCACTTTCGGCAATTAAACAGATGAACAGATGAAATTAAATAGATGAACAGATGAATATCACTTTCCTCGGTGAAATTATGTAATCTTGAAGGCGACAACAATTCTCAAAAAACTTTTAAAAATACAACGTTCCTCACTTTCCGGCGAATTATCTTAAGATGGCCGCTTCATAAACAAAAAGTGACGTCATCCTACTTAGATTCGCGCATATTCAAGCGAGAAAATGCTTTTGCCAATATCAGCGAAGTCGCCAGCAGTTGGATAATAAAACCCCGGAAGTTCACTTTCACGCCCGAACATCACTGAACCAATCAAGTTCCCAACGCTATTCATCAATAAGGGTTAATAAAATGGACAAGCAACTAATAACATTTAAAATAGTCTGAATTATACTTGCGAAATATATTCTAGTCTCTCAACGTAAGATGGCTTCGTTTTCGAACTCACACAAAGGCACCAACTTTTGGGTCTCGCTTACTTCTTTCACAACTCAATCGATAATTCCCTCATTCATCTTGCAATTTTACTCTACACAACTCTACAACAGTTGCGCAGCTCGACGTTGACACTAGACAGTGAGGAGCGTTCTTTTTCTTCTTCTTTCTCCGATTCTAACCATGGAATTTATTTCCAAAGTTTGGTAACCGCCAGTGGCGTATCAGCATAGGGTGGCATGAGATTACGATTTTTTTCTATTGAAAAACCTAGGATGTTACACCACTTCGAACAGAGATCTCTTATAGTCAAAACGAAATTGTTTTGATCCAATATTTTAAAAATAACCAAAGTAGCGCCACTCTTAACACAATAACTCACAAACGAATGAATAGAATATCATGAAATTTTAACAGCTGTGCTTTGAAGGTTAGTATTGACTGAAAAAAGATGGCTGCAATAAAACAAGCGCCATCTATGTGTTAAATCTGGGACTTGCTTGCGTGTTTCCAACGAAAGAGTTAGCGGCCGTTTTCAACTTTTGAATTTCGAGAAATTGATCTGCGATTAAACTTCCAGAACCCCTACGATATCACATAAACTAGAATGAAATGTAGAAAAATTATGCATTCTAATTGACAAAGTCCATTAATTTTCTTACAATAAATGTTGTTTTGTGTATGGTTACAGATCGGTGACATAGATGTCGTTAGCTGCGGTAGTTCTCCTCGGAGCCTTTGGCCGCTAAGCGGTGCACTGGATCACTGCTGGGTCCCTCAGGGGCGATTCTTCGTGTGGTAACTGAGCGAAGAATGCTCAAAAAATATTTGAAATATTTCGGCTAGTGTATATCGATTGAATTCTAAGATGGTGTCCAACGGCATCTACGCTCCGGATCTTTCTTATCCAAAGAAAGAGGAGAAACAGCAATGCTTGATATACAGGATTTTTGGTAAGTTTTTTTCGTGCAGAAAGTATTTTTAGTTCTATCTGCCGTACCGTGTATTTTATTGATATTCGAGAGGAGAAGCATTCCATATTTTGCGAATAAATTTAACCTTTCGTATTACTAAATTTAAGATTATTATGACCTTCCACTGATGATCGAATTGATTAAAATTATATCGTCCATCCAGCTTCGCTCCATGGGGAAAAAATTAGTTTTAATTGTCCACTTATTCCACAATTTATGCACAATTACCCGTCAATCATTGTAAAAGAATTTCCATGTCGGTCAGATTAAAATTATATGTTTCGAAATTGCAACAATTCCGTTTTTTTTTCTGTTTGAGTCGTTTGGTCTATTTTCCCTTGTGCCGACATTGGTTAATCATAAGTTATTACTCATTCATTATTGATATGATGTTTTTGCAGTTATTTCCGATGTTTTCATTGGTCTTGTTGAGTATTGCCTCTAGATATGATGGATTTGATTGAAAAAGTGTTTGTTGAATGATTCATCAAATTGATAGTTCAAATATGCGTATTTTTGTAGGTCGATTCATTAATTTATTAACTATTAAATTGGAATGTTCTTGTGATAATACTATAACAGATTACCACAGGCGGTTCTAAGATGAATTTGTGGGGGTAATATCTTGGGTTGGGAAAAACCTTAGACTATATAAGATAGACAAAGCAACCCTTTGTAAAATGTCGCATAAAATCTTTTTCCATTTACTCGGGTCAAAATGATCTGAACAAATGAAAATTGCTTTCTTTGGGCAAATATTTGACCATCCCAACAGCGAAGCCCAAATTCTTCTTCTTTCATCGTCATCTGGGAACCTTAATTCAAGAAAACCTCATTTTATCTTATAATAATCTCATTGAAAAGTTACTTATTTATATTTATTTATTATTTTATATTTATTTATATACAATTAAGATAACCAACCATCACATACCATAGAAATGTAAGTAAGAGGGTTATCAGGAAGTTTAATGATGTAAGTTTGAACGATTTTTTTGCGGAGTTGTCCGCCTTTGACTGGTCAGATCTGTATAAATTTAGGCAGTCCGAGGTAGATGAAATGTGGAATTTCTTTTTTAATGGTTTCAATCTAATGTTTCAATCTTCATTTCCTCCTGTGACGGTAAAATCATCTAGTAATTATCCGATAAATAATGATTACAGAATTATGTGTAGATCTGATCCTCATATAGTTGCCCTGAGGAAGAGGCTTGATGTTTTATATGTGATCTCACAACATAGACCAGAGTGCAAGAAAGAATGTAAAGTATGTAAAAAGCAGTATGATTTAGAAATCATAAAATTGAAACAGAAGATAATCAGAGACAGAATCCCAACATCTGGAAATAAAACCAAAACAACTTGGGGAATAATAAAGTCACTAACTGGTAGAACTCAGCATAGGCAAAGCATACTTCCAAATGGTTGCCCCCAAATGGTAGTACAAAACTTTAACGAACATTTTGTGAACGCCTCTATTTAGAACATTTGTTCAGCTTCTCTTTCACATGGTGATGTTGGTGGCGGGTTGAGACGTCTAGACAAGTCATTCTTTGTTTTTGATATTGAAGCGGTCGAAATTCTTAACATAGTGAAGCAATTGAAAAACTTCTTTTCATCAGGCTATGACGAAATCCCTAGCATTGTAATAAAGAAGGCTATCCACTTTATTGTTGAGCCAATCAGGCATATTATGAATTGTGCATTTATAACTGGTATTTTTCCATCTGCTTTGAAGCTATCAATGATAACACCATTATATAAATCTGGCTGTAATGATGATTTTAATAACTACCGACCTATTAATATTATAACAACTTTTGCAAAAATCTTTGAAAAAGTTCTTTCAGATCGCCTTATTAAATTTTTTAAGAAATATGGCATCTCTTGTTCATCTCAACACGGCTTTATGAACAACAAGAATACAAGTACAGCAATTTTTGAATTGACTCAAACTGTTATCACAGCAATTGAAAAGGGTGAAGTGCCAGTGGGACTGTTTCTAGATATTTCCAAAGCTTTCGATTCTGTAGACCATAGCAGATTATTAAGTAAACTTGAAGCATATGGTATAAGGGATAACCAACTAAAACTTATACAAAGCTACCTACAAGGACGAAAACAAAAAGTACTCATTACTATCAACGATAAAAGCTTCATTTCTGAGGATAAGGATATCATTAATGGAGTAATTCAAGGCAGCATACTAGGTCCTTTACTGTTCATTGTATATATAAACGACCTACCCCACAATATTGACCAAATGTTGAATGCAATCATCTATGTTGATGACACCAATATTATCAAGATCTTGTGTAACGCCTCTCAATTGAATGAAGAATTAAATACTGCCTTTTCGAGTGTAAAAAATTGGTGCACAACAAACATGCTCAAATTGAATGCACAAAAGACAGAATGTGTTGTTTTTTACTCTTCAATGTCAAAATTCCCAGATGAAATTTCTTTAGATGGAGGTCAAGTGAAGATCTCTGAGTCTACCAGGTTCCTTGGGGTCCATGTAGATCGTGAATTGAGATGGGATGTACATATACATCACTTAAATAAAAAATTAAATTCAGCGTTGTATGCCATTAATGTTCTCAAGAAGTCTGTTGATCTGCCCACCTTGAAGATTTTTCATTATGCTGCTTTTCAGTCGAATTTGTCATATGGTATTGTTTGCTGGGGAAACAATTCCTTCACGGACAGCCTTTTCGTAAAACAAAAGTATGCTTTAAGATCCATTATGAACATGAAATACAGGCAGTCATGTAGGGGTGTTTTTCGGGCTGGCAATATTCATACCTTAACAGGATTGTACGTGTACACTTCCCTCAAGTTTCTAATTCAGCATCGGGTTATTTTCGAGCCATATCGAAATAAGAATGAAAAGACAAGGCAAATAGACTGTTATCTCCATCCAGCTCATAAGTTCACTTTGACACAGCATAATGCTATATACATGTGCATGAAAATGTTTAATGCATTGCCAAGGCAATTTCGTGATGTAAATACAAAGAAACTACTGCTGTGTAAGCTGAACTCTTTTATTTTGAGGTGTGAACCTTATAATATTAAGAAATACTTTGATTTTTGTAAGCTGAAAGGTCGATTTCTCTTTAATGTATCTTTGTTTGACGTTTTTTTCTTGTACCTTTCATCATGTACTTCGAACAAAATAAATTATCTATCTATCTATGTAAGTGATGTTTACTGTGGAATCTAAGTTAGTTAATTCTACAGACATGTCATCAGATAACTCCTCAATAATTTCTTGAACTTCTAAAAGCTCACATCAAGGTCCTTGAATGGAAGTTTATTGTATTCATTATTATAAAAACTTTCTACGCTACTGAACATGTAAATAACTAAATACTTCCTTTCTAACAATACACTTATCTATGGAACGATAAATTCGGATTCAAATTCCTGTCTTTACTACAACTTTCCAACTTACGAACCATTTTTAGTGCGATGAAAAATAATAAACAATAAAAAATATGAAAAACCTAATACTGACTCTCACAAATTTTCTTCAATTTGCGTATTTATTTTCGATACAGATGTGGCAACGTGTGTCTTCTAAACATTATGTTACCTTCAAACTGTCAAGCAGAGAATGCGGCAGCGTTGTCTTGACTTTCATCTGAATTTCTTTCCATCTGCGGTCTCCGACATAAAATAGCAGAATCAACTTTTACTTCTTGCTAATATATCCGATAAGACAGTTTCAATTCAAAATATATAATTTTATACAATGTTTTGAATGCAAATTGGAGAAAAGTTTTTATTCACAATTATAGGGGAATAGAGAAACCTACTATTTGTTCAGTTTGGCAACATGAAAATTTTTTATGACCTGAGTGGATCAGCTCAATACTTTACAATCGACCAGCTCTAAGTTTCAGATGCGACACTTTTCAACGTAAATAAAGGGGGTCTATTCTTATATAGTCTAAGGGAAAAACTTTTCACAATAGGATGCTACCCTTTTAATTAGTAATTCTACAATGGTATTTGATGTGCAGGGTTTAATTTAATAATAATGTAATATAATTTGGCAACGTTTCAGGCGGTTCCTCTTTTCAAGCGTGTAAAAAACATAATACACAATATAACAACGAAAAAACAATCTATAAGCATCATAAAATGTAAAATTCTGTTGAATAGGGGTCTTATTCTTATGTAATCTTCGAGAATAATTCATTTCTTGTCTTTTCCAACGTATTTTTTTGGATGGAATTGGATGGAGATGACATTTTGAATCAAAAGCAAATGGCCGAAATGTTAAATGTTGCACAACAAACAATTTCTGACCGTTTAAAAGCTATGGGAAAGATACAAAAGTGTGGAAAATAGATGACATATGAATTGAATGAAAAACAGATGGAAAACCGAAACAGCACTTGTGAAATTTTACTTCAAGAACACGAAAGAAAATTGGTTTTGCATCGGATTGTTACTGGCGATGAAAAATGCATTTATTCTAAGAATCCTAAACGGAAAAAATCATGGGTTAATCCGGAACAACCATCAACATCGACTGCAAAATCAGATCGATTCGGCAAGAAGACAACGCTGTGTGTTTGGTGGCACCAGAAAGGTGTGGTGTACCACGAGCTCCTAAAACCTGGTGCAACTGTTAATAATGATCGCTACCGGCAACAAATGATCAATTTGAGCCATGCATTGATTGAGAAACGACCAGAATGGGCCACAAGACACGGCAAGGTAACATGCTCCATGAAAATGCATCTGCACACAAAGCAAAACCGGTTCACGATACAATCAAAACACTTGGCTGGGAGCTGCTACCCCACCCGCCGTATTCACCAGACTTGGCTCCTTTCGACTACCATTTGTTTTCATCGATGGGACACGCATTAGTTGAGCAGCACTTTGATTCCTACGAGGAGATCGAAAATTGGGTTTCTGGTTTGTTTGCTATGAAAGACGATCAATTTTATTGGCGTGGTATACACAAATTACCAGAAAGGTGGTCAAAATCTATAGAAAACAATGGCCAATACTTTGAATGAAATGTTCTTCACTTTCCCATTAATAATTATTGTTTTATTTTCACAAAAAAACGATCATTCCATACCGGCATACCTGATAAAAGGGTAGGGGAGGTAAAATTTTGGTGAGGGTAAATCAGGGGTATTGACGAGCTATTCGAAATTCCAATTGCATATTTCTTTAAACTTGAATTAATGGAATTTAATTCATTTCCAACCTGATTGGAATTAACCAAGCTGGAAATGAAAGTTTCCAATAATTTAAGTTCAAAGAAAATGCAATAAGAATGGATTCCTGAAACGCTTTGAGTATTCAACAGGCGGATAGTTGCAGAATTAGACATTAAGCTCCGCCCATCTGCCATTTTCATGCCAAATTCGAATCAACACATGAGATTTCAACGAAAAACTGCAATAACTGAATATACTTGTTAATTTCTGTGATATTCGAAACCAATTGCAGCTATGTATCTGAATTTTATTACTTCAAGCAGTTTGGAGGAAAAAAATGTCTGATTCCTGTGTTGAAATTGCCCTCAAAAACCAATAGAAACTTCAAATTTCCACTTCAAAGATAAAATATACCGAAAAGACGAGGATTCGGTATCGAAAGAAAGAAAATAAGCTAATGAATGCAGCTGACCAATCAAAAACCAGACCCCTCTATCTTGTTAGTCACCTTGATTACGTATAAATTGACTCAAACATGTCAATCACGACACTTGGAACTCAAGCCCCGCCCATCTGCCATCTTATTGAATCATTTTATGAGATTTCGACGAAAAACAATAATAACTGAATATGTTTTTTGATTTATTGTGATATTCGAAAACAATTACAACTGGATGTAACTTTGTTAAAGTTATGATTACCTCCATATTTTGTGAATAATCCTAGAAGCAGAGGAACGTAATTTTTTTTTCTATTTTCGTAGGGCAAGTACCTGCAAGACTGGTACTTTATATGTTATCCTGGTCTGGTTTCTTGGTCTCTTTCATGATGAGAACCGACATCAACCTGACCATCGTTGCTATGGTGGCCGATCCACCAAAAAACTCCTTGAACATTTCCCAAGAGTATTGCTATACAACCGACAATGAGACCTCAATAAATGTGAGTTTTTTCATTCATACCGATAGATTTAATAAGCAAAAGGATAACTTACGAAGGTTCGTTCATAACAAACAAGAGATTGATATAACAGCAGACGCGTGTTTCGTGCTTTTGACCCTCATCAGTGCGGTGCAAAAGTGCATAAAAATCAATGGAAATAATAATCGAGAGCAACAAAATTGATAACTTGGCTCTATGATATCTCACTGATGAGGGCCGAAAGTTCGAATCTCGCGTCTGACATAGCCCTACTTTTTTTGAAAATGAGATTGTATAATACTAGCCTATAAGATACGGCGGATTGCAAATTTTGGTTTCATAATATCGACTGGTTGAGGTATCAAGGTTGAGGTACCGACAATTTCAACACCTCTGACTTGTTCTGAGATGTTCGTTGACATTTGCACCTTAAAACAAGATTTTCTACTAAAATGTCGTTACCAATGACAACCAAGAAGTCGTCTATACTTTGTTCATTTTTATTTAGTCACTAAGTTAGCCATGACTTAACGTTGCCGTTTGTTAAGTGACATTTCGAACTTTGTTAATCGAAGTTTCATGATAGTTACATGTTTCTTCAATCAGAAAAATTCTTTATGAACAGGCAAATACCTATTCATAGTCTAACATTCAACTGTTTCATACGCAAGTATATTTTCATTACCTTAATACATTGAATTAGGCCAATTGAAAAAAAAACAGAAATTAAATTGTACCTATTCTAACAGAAATTAAATTTCACTTCAATAATGGGCAATGACAGAGATTATTTATTTCACTCATATTGACAATCATGAGTGATTTGAAATTCATAAATGAACATTTTCTGAGTGAATGTTATTTTTAATATTTTACATATACATTGCTTCTTCAAGTTTAAGGAAAAGGAGGGTGGGAGGGGTATTATTCATATATCGGTTTGGTAAAGGTATTGTTGGGTTAGTATATGTCTTGGCTATACATCGGTGCGGTTGTTTTGTGGAAATATATCATCGGTTGCGTTTCAGTGAGCTTTAACCCGTGGTGCTCCAAAAAAAGTACATATGACGAACTGCGCGGCGTGATTCGTTTTGACGTATCTTCGCATTGCCATCGACAAAATATCATACGAATTAAGTGCTAGCCTTTGTATAATGCATAAAACTATTCATGACACCTCAAATTTTCAAAAAAAATCGCTTAAGAATATGTTCGAGCCCAAACAACGGTTTGACGAAGGGGCTGAACCCTTTTACAGCGTATTTTGACCAGCGATGAGACTTGGGCCCATGATTACGATCCAGAATCGAAAAGGCAGAGTATGGTTTGGAAATTCCAAAGTCTTCGAAAAAATCAATCAACAAACTTTACCTAACTTTTTAAAATACACAGTGAAACGTGTTAGTGTTCCACGGCACCCCAAGTGACTAAATAAAAGTGAAGAGACGTAGTTTCAATGCTATTGTCAAGTTGACGTCTGGTGGGACATAAATAATCATCACCAGTATCAAAACAACTGTCTGAATAATCCATTCCCTATGTTGAATGTTGGATCCCAATAAAGCTCAATTTCATTTTTCGTCTAGATTGGAATATATCCCAGAGATATTCGCGGTCTTTTTTAGGCCCACTACGGCGGCACCTTGCAGTGGTCCGAGAAGGTCCAGAGCTACGTATTGGCCTCCTTCTATTGGGCCTACATCATCTCGCAGATAGTTGGAGGCGTGGCTACGCAATGGCTTGGATCGAAGAAGGTTTTCGGCTACTCTCAGCTAGTTACAGCGCTTTGCAGCCTTAACCTGCCATGGGCCAGTAACACTCACTATGGCCTCGCCATAGCCCTGAGGTTCCTCCAAGGCTTCGCTTCGGTAAGTTCTCCTTCATGGATTTATTGATGCAACATTCTAGCTACCGCAACGAACTGACTGAGCATCTCACTCTTGTCCAGAAAAACACTAAACATTCGTATTGGAGATAATTTCTTGTAACGATATATTATGCTTCTAGTTGATTGATGTTGATTGAAATGTGTAAATTCGATTCCTACATCAGTTGGAATTTTTAGGGTTTAACTTGGCCTGCTATGTACGCCTTGGTAGGTCCTTGGATACCGATTCCAGAAAGAAGTAGATTTATGTCAAGTTTTCAAGGTGAGTGAGAGCAGTATACGAGGATTGATTGATAAGTACCCGTGTTAGGAAATGAAAGCCAATTTTTTGAAATATTTCATATACTCACTACTACTGTACAGATTGGTTAAATTGCATGAAAAACAAATATCACTTGAACTAAAGGTCCAATGTTTTTAAACAATTCAGATTCAATAGAGGGTACTGTGGAATGTAATTTTTATTCAAACTAAACTGGACTACAGAGAGGTATTTGCCCAATGTGAAAACTTAAAATGGAAGATAAAAGGGCTGCACATTTCGGATTCTGTCATCTCAACATGAAATTCAACTTGACAGTTCCAGGGTTAGGTTCGCGGAACATAAAAACAAGCACAGAGTGTACTATATGACTCAGTAGGTCAAGGTATTTCAATTGCAAGTTACGCGCGCATATGGAGTATGCCAGTGGAGTGCAAAGCGTTGCACGTATACTATGAAATGTCGTCAAATCTAAACCACTCGATAAATTGGTCCGAAATTTTGACAGACGTCGTTGAAAGAATGGCACTAAAAGATGGTGTACAGATTTTTTACTTACAGTTCCTTCGGTTGCCAACCACGGGTACTTATCTACCTCGTATTTTCATCACACTTATTCATTCTCATGATTGATTTATATATTCGCAGGTTTCAGTATAGGCATAGGCATAACTTACCCTCTTGCCGGTTATCTCATAGCCAACTTCGGTTGGCCGTCTGTGTTCTATACCACCGGTACTCTAGGGGTAAGCTGGTGCCTAGTGTGGTATCTGTTGGCATTCGACAGTCCAGAGACCCATCCTAGGATAAGCCTCAGCGAACAGAAGTACATCAAAGAGAACACTGCCAATGCAAAGATTATCACCAAGGAGCATAAAACACCATGGTGGGAAATAGTAAGGTCCCCTCACACCTGGGCCATTGGGATAACCACCTTTGGCAGGATATGGGTGCATTATACCTTTATGATTCCAGGACCTAGGTATATGAAGAGCATATTGGGTTTCAGCGTTGAGAAAGTGAGTTTTTTTATTCGTCTACTCCAACAATTCATTACCTTTGTTTTTATTTTGGAGGATTCTCTTTTATTCATTACCGAAAGTTCTTGTTATGTGGTGCTTCCAGAATGTACTATTTAGTTAACGTATAGCTGCATTTCCTTGCCCAATTCTAGATGTTATCTTTTGTGTATTTCGAGCATCATCTGTGATGTTAACACCTATACATTTATAACTATTTGAATGTTTTATTATGTTGGTAGTACTGTCCGAAATTACTATCTAAACATGACTGCGCTCTGTCATCTAGTTTGTTCACGACAGCTGTTGAAACCAGTCGACCTCGGTGGTAGTCTGCGAATGTTACAATGTGAAATAATATCGCGTGTATCAAATTTGTGTTTTGAACTAAATTTCTTGTTCTGACTAGTTGCGAATCTTGGAAAAGGCTTACGGAGACTCTGTGTTGCTCCAAAACCCAAGAGTACGAATGGTACAAAGCCTATTAAGTTCGGAAGATCGTCAAAGATTTTGCTCGTTCCAGACGACCGTCGATCTCTTCAACCAACGATAACGTCGAAAAAAATCAGGGAAATTGTGCTCGAAACTCATCGTGCCAGTGTTAGCTCGTGATCTCAACATCTCTGCTGAAACTGCTCGTTTGATTTCGGCAAAGAGTAGAAACAAGAGGGTGCACTCTGTCAAATTAGTACTGAAAATTTTGTTCACGTATTTCGAAGCGAAACCACAGAATCGCATAAAACGATTCCTCCCTTGACTCAAAATTCCATAAGAGCAATGTAAATCGAGGCAACACCAATGAAATCACATTTCGTTATCACGTGCAATAAGATAGCCAATCGGTTCCTAGTTCCTGTAGCAAGAATCTAAACAGAAAAGGATTTTAATCGACATGAAGATGAATTTGGAAAAATCATTTTTTATTTATTACGAAATATGAAAGCACTTTTCTTTCATCACAAGTGTTTCTGAACGACTTCCTTCAGGAACCAATACGCAATTTCGTGAGTAGCAATATTTCCACTGTTAATTTGTATTTTCATCATTTGCAATCTATTTTAATTTATTACTAAAATATCTTATAATTTAGAGCTAACAAATTGTAAAAGTTCACATCTTCTAAAATTTTAGGTCATTGCCATACAACTTTGAGGAAGAGTTCAATAACAGAACATTTATTTCCTGTGGAATATGTGTGAAGACCAGAGAGAAATCATAAGAAACAAGAAAATATCATTTGACACAATGAAAGAATTAAATAGTAATGTTACTCACATATAGTTCAACCAATACTGCAGTTTTGTAAACAAACGAATAAGAAATATCCTTTTTCAAAATCGTATGAGAAGAAGAAATTTTCTTTTAATTGATCTTATTATATGCGGATGAAAATTGTTTGATAAGCATTTCTTAAAAATTTTCAAGTATTTCCTAATACAAGAATGTAAGAATAATGTATAATATATTTTCATCAAAATTTTAATGGAACCATTATATTATGTTTGCAAGTTAGAAGTCCTTTGATTATTGATGACAAACTTCTTACGAAGAAGTTAATTCCTGTTTTATGAATTGTTTCACCAATTTCAAAGTTACACAAAATAAGCTGACGAATAATTGTAATCATAAAAGTTTGTGAATTTTGCTGATCAAATTTTTCACCAATTCCAGACAATAATTTCACTTTCATGTATTGAATGTCTAAATAATGGGCTAAAACAAGAGGGCAACAAATAAAAAGGAAATTATCTTTATAATTCATTTAATATAGTTAAATCAAAAGTTAAAGAAATTCATTAAAAATTTGTAGTCAAGTTTCCCTCAGCATTATCAATCTTTGTTATATAATTATCTCGGTTCCATCTTGAGCATTCTCAGAACATAAAGGAACAATTTCCTATTCTATAAAAATATTCATACATTCAAAGGGATCAGATCCTGAACTTGATATCCAGTTGAACGGCAACTTTTGGAAGAAAACACTGAGAAATATTAACTTAACATCATTTGTGCTGCAGTATATTTAACTTTCTAATTTTTTTATTTTGCCTCTTGTTACATTCATCACTCTGTAAATTTTGATTTGCATACTTCATTATGTAAAAAAATTCTCATTTTTAAAAACAAATTTAACATATATTTGTAGGGAAACTGAGCAAGAATGATGAAAAGGGATAGTTCTCAGCTTTTGGATTAGCAGTTGATGAGGAGATGTAGTGGCAGCGGCTTTCATGTATTGTGATGTTTGCACATTGCAGTTTACCATTTGTGGAACATGTTTGAGTTCCCTTATCGATTCCTATTCTATCGGTTTGTGTACCTATATCAAAGCTTTACGGTCTCTTAAACAGGTTCAGTAGGAACAGCCGTTTTATTTAAGTAGCGGCCAGTCATTAAATAAGGTTCGAAGTGATCACTGCAAATCCTGTTTCCTCCAACAATTCATTACCTTTGTTTTTATTTTGGAGGATTCTCTTTATTCATTACCGAAAGTTCTTGATATGTGGTGCTTCCAGAATGTACTACTACCTTGCTCAATTCTAGATGTTATTTTTTGTGTATTTCGAGCATCATCTGTGATGTTAACACCTATACATTATGTTTTATTATGTTGGTAGTACTGTCCGAAATTACTATTTAAACATGACTGCGCTCTGTAATCTAGTTTGTTCACGACAGCTGTTGAAACCTGTCGACCTCAGTGGTAATCTGCGAATGTTACAATGTGAAATAATATCGCGTGTATCAAATTTGTGTTTTGAACTAAATTTCTTGTTCTGACTAGTTGCGAATCTTGGAAAAGGCTTACGGAGACTCTGTGTTACCCGAAAACCCAAGTGTACGAATGGTACAAAGCTTTTAAAAACGGTCGGGAGATCGTCAAATATTTTGCTCGTTCCAGACGACCGTCGATCTCTTCAACCAACGATAACGTCGAAAAAAATCAGGGAAATTGTGCTCGAAACTCATCGTGCCAGTGTTAGCTCGTGATCTCAACATCTCTGTTGAAACTGCTCGTTTGATTTCGGCAAAGAGTAGAAACAAGAGGGTGCACTCTGTCAAATTAGTACTGAAAATTTTGTTCACGTATTTCGAAGCGAAACCACAGAATCGCATAAAACTTGACTCAAAATCCCATAAGAGCAATGTAAATCGAGGCAACACCAATGAAATCACATTTCGTTATCACGTGCAATAAGATAGCCAATCGGTTCCTAGTTCCTGTAGCAAGAATCTAAACAGAAAAGGATTTTAATCGACATGAAGATGAATTTGGAAAAATCATTTTTTATTTATTACGAAATATGAAAGCACTTTTCTTTCATCACAAGTGTTTCTGAACGACTTCCTTCAGGAACCAATACGCAATTTCGTGAGTAGCAATATTTCCACTGTTAATTTGTATTTTCATCATTTGCAATCTATTTTAATTTATTACTAAAATATCTTATAATTTAGAGCTAACAAATTGTAAAAGTTCACATCTTCTAAAATTTTAGGTCATTGCCATACAACTTTGAGGAAGAGTTCAATAACAGAACATTTATTTCCTGTGGAATATGTGTAAAGACCAGAGAGAAATCATAAGAAACAAGAAAATATCATTTGACACAATGAAAGAATTAAATAGTAATGTTACTCACATATAGTTCAACCAATACTGCAGTTTTGTAAACAAACGAATAAGAAATATCCTTTTTCAAAATCCTATGAGAAGAAGAAATTTTCTTTTAATTGATCTTATTATATGCGGATGAAAATTGCTTGATAAGCATTTCTTAAAAATTTTCAAGTATTTCCTAATACAAGAATGTAAGAATAATGTATAATATATTTTCATCAAAATTTTAATGGAACCATTATATTATGTTTGCAAGTTAGAAGTCCTTTGATTATTGATGACAAACTTCTTACGAAGAAGTTAATTCCTGTTTTATGAATTGTTTCACCAATTTCAAAGTTACACAAAATAAGCTGACGAATAATTGTAATCATAAAAGTTTGTGAATTTTGCTGATCAAATTTTTCACCAATTCCAGACAATAATTTCGCTTTCATGAATTGAATGTCTAAATAATGGGCTAAAACAAGAGGGTAACAAATAAAAAGGAAATTATCTTTATAATTCATTTAATATAGTTAAATCAAAAGTTAAAGAAATTCATTAAAAATTTGTAGTCAAGTTTCCCTCAGCATTATCAATCTTTGTTATATAATTATCTCGGTTCCATCTTGAGCATTCTCAGAACATAAAGGAACAATTTCCTATTCTATAAAAATATTCATACATTCAAAGGGATCAGATCCCTGAACTTGATATCCAGTTGAACGGCAACTTTTGGAAGAAAACACTGAGAAATATTAACTTAACATCATTTGTGCTGCAGTATATTTAACTTTCTAATTTTTTTATTTTGCCTCTTGTTACATTCATCACTCTGTAAATTTTGATTTGCATACTTCATTATGTAAAAAATTCTCATTTTTAAAAACAAATTTAACATATATTTGTAGGGAAACTGAGCAAGAATGATGAAAAGGGATAGTTCTCAGCTTTTGGATTAGCAGTTGATGAGGAGATGTAGTGGCAGCGGCTTTCATGTATTGTGATGTTTGCACATTGCAGTTTACCATTTGTGGAACATGTTTGAGTTCCCTTATCGATTCCTATTCTATCGGTTTGTGTACCTATATCAAAGCTTTACGGTCTCTTAAACAGGTTCAAAGTAGGAACAGCCGTTTTATTTAAGTAGCGGCCAGTCATTAAATAAGGTTCGAAGTGGTCACTGCAAATCCTGTTTCCTCAGAAGTGTCGCATCGCTGCAGGCCAATTTCCATTGCAGGGCTCGTTGAGGGTCATCTGAACTGGGAAATCTAAAGAATCTCACACCCGAAACATTCGAACAGTACTTAACTGAACATCTTCCCTTGGTTTCACTCATTTTATCTACAAACCAGACTTCTCTGCAGAGCTATGAAAAAGCTTAATCCAAATATGAAAACCCGTGCGGAATGAAATTCTAAATTTTCTATACAAAATCAGCGATAACTTTTACTCCATATATCACACACATCATTAAAAATTTTCGAATGGAAGGAAAAGAATTCATAGACAAGTTATATAAAATATGCCATTTAATTCAAAGGTTTTGATTAAATTAAGGATCTGCTATGATTTTCAGAAATACCCGGTGAATTGTTTCGCGGTTTAAATTCGAATTTGGAGAAGAGAGAGATATATATCCTTCTCTTGTTAGTCCCGCCCCTTTTTTCAACGATAGAATTCTCAAGGTCATTGAATCGTTGACGAGAAAAAGGCTGGAGTGCTCCATCTTTGTAAGTTAATCTTTGATTTCGGTGAACCAATTCGATACGCAGCGCGTAGCCGCTCGGCTCGTTCCGTTAGAGCCACTCAGTACGGGAATTTTGTTAGTTTCGCCCTCTGGTGATAAAGCCTCTAAACTTATTGACCGACGGAGTAGCTGTTTGATTTTCAAACCGAAGTTGTGATAACTTCTCAAATTCTCATTATTTTTTCCAGAACGGTTTGCTTTCTGGCCTCCCATTTGTCTGCAGCTACGTTGCATCCGTGTTCTTCTGCTACTCTGCCGACAAACTCGTCACTAAGAATATTATGTCTCTCCTTTCAGTGAGAAAGCTCATGACTGCTATAGGTAAGATTGAATGAAGCGATCTATTTTCTCTAAATTTGGAATTGACAAAATCGAATTAAACATTTTTGTTTTCACAGCTCAAGTCCTGCCTGGTATCCTCGTCCTCTTCATCGGCAACGTAGGCTGCAACATCGAGCTGGTGCTGGTGATGTGGTTCGTTGCAGTGACCGTGGTCCCAGCCGCCTACGCAGG
Source organism: Micraspis discolor (assembly GCA_030674115.1). NCBI lineage: Eukaryota > Metazoa > Arthropoda > Insecta > Coleoptera > Coccinellidae > Micraspis > Micraspis discolor. The sequence continues at coordinate 1,256,907 of JARTUT010001743.1, forward strand.
CGCGATGGCCAACGTGGTGGACATTGCGCCAAACTTTGCCGGACCTGTTCTTGCCTTCGCCCAGACCATACACATGACTGCCAGTTTCCTCAGTCCGCTGGCCGCTTTCCACATCTTGGACGGCCGTGATCTGCTCATGTCGTCTTGGAGGATGGTCTTCTACGTGACGGCCTTCGTTTCCATAACCACGTATTTCGTTTACCAGATCTGGGGAACCACAGAGGTAAATCACAAGGTTTTGACAGACATCTTCTGTTAAAATTAGATAAAATTGATGAGTTGGCTACACAAGTTTTGACTTATTAAAAAATAAAACTACATTTCGGATTGATTCAGCGAATAAATGAGACAGAGCAAAATTTCAAAGGTTATATTACCTATAAATATTGTATGAATAAAGGAAGGAGGAACAGGGGTAAGAGATAGAAGTGTAAGACTATAATTGTCAATTTTAGATATTTTGGTATAATATTCAATTTATTGAGGCTTTATTCTTCAGTCTTTACATTTGTGAATGAGCAGTTTGATGACTGTTTACTTCATTTCATTTTCAGATACAACCCTGGAACTACGTTCCCGACCTCCCAAAACAAGATGAGCAGGAGGAACTCATGGAAGGAAAGCGTTCGGAACATGACGCTGAGATGGGGACGAAGAAAAATTGTTCCACAGACACTGAAGGGGGTGTGGTCACATAAGCCCCGCCCTGAGGAAATACGACACATTCCCTCTCTATAGAAGTGAGTCCTTTTCGTTGTAGGTTATATGAATACCCTTTGGGCACCACAGTATTCTTAGAATATTCAAAAGCCTCCTACTCGAACCAATTGTCTCTACTCAGATTTTAGCGCCACCTGGGGTCTCACTATCAATTTCAATGTATTTGAGGTTAGGATTTATCCAAGTTTATTTTGAAGAAATGTAGATTATTTCTTTGTATATATCTTTATTTTAGAAGTGTTTAAGTTGGTGTCTGAGTTTTTTTGTTATTCATTTCACTCCAGTGGCGCTGTTTGTGATACTTAGTAGTTTCGAAATATTAGACTTAGAGAATTTTATATTTTTTCATCAAATGTTTCGATAGAAGTTATAATCCAAGTTCATTTTCAAGAGGTGTATGTAACCTGGATTTTCTTGAATTTTAGCTCTTTCATACCTTGTTTTGCTGTTTACATTTTGTAAATAACTTTGGTCTGAGAGGCTTTTAGTGTTGTTGATGATTGTGATGTGTGATAGCCCAAGTTGTTTCCTGGCGGTTTCATACTTAAAAGGGGTTGGAGACTTAGTGATTCGGCTTGATAAGTGGATGGATTAGTACTTGATGTATATGAAATTCAAAGATTTTGTTTTGAAGATGTTATGAATTTTTATCAGCCCTTTGATTGCTTTTTCACTTCGTTATAATGAAAAATTGTGAATTAAATGAGTAATTTGGTTTTAAACACTCTTAAACCGTAAGTTGAAAGACTTCATTAGCCTTTTTCTGAGTCGTAAGTATTAAAGTTGATTTTATGTCGAAAACTTAGCAGTCCTATCTGAAGTGTTCCTTAGATATTGCTCTTTCAGATTTACCCCTAGCACAAATCACTATTTATGTACCAGCCTTACATACTTGATGTGATTTTTGAGAGTTATCAAAAAAGCATCTCATTATATAAGTCACAAATTTCTGAAGTGCCAATATATCTAGAAGGTACCAAAGGAACTTGTTAATTCAATTTAATTATAGAAGTACTTACCTGTTGATATGATAATAATGATAAAACTTATTTAGCGATTTTTTCGGAATTTATTAGGTTTAAGATACACCTGTATTCTAAAGTCTGTTCAAATTGTTATACGAATATTTTTCTGTAATGAAGTCATAGAAGTTTCAGTTTTGGATAACTTTCATGATAACAGACAAAATTGAAATACTCTTGATGATCTATTAATCTTAACTCATTTCACTGTCAAGTATTCAATTTAACAGACATACTTCTACGAGCAGCATTTACAATCAGACTTGCGTTTAAATGTTATAACGTGGTTGAAAGTAGTACTTAGGAAGAATTCGATGAATCTCACAGAGTTAATGTTCATGAAATAGAACACATTTTTTATGAAAATGTGTATGTAGGCCAGTGAAATAATGTAGAAAATATATTTTTATCATACTCACTTATTGTTTTTGTTATTCCTCTTAGAAACTTTCCAAATAACAAAAACTTCGATTGACGACGGTTTTTTAAGCAGATTTGACTGGAATGAAATAACAAAGTAGTTTGAACTTTCACCGACTAACCGTCCGTGCTTTGAAAGAGGTCAACAAAAAGCAATAGCGTCTTTACAACATTTGGTCTTAATTTATTTAGCTCCCTTTAGCAACGCGCGAACTTCCGACATCTGCCACCTCGGTCTCAGTTACTCCCGCTGTTAACATGCCCGAGTTAGTGTTACTCACGTTATTTACTCTTCTGAGTCAGTTGATCCTGTCGTTTACCAAACAGATTCATGGTAACTTACGCTATATACCAGTCTAACGTCCGTTTTTAAGAACCTCCGAATCTATCGATAGATTGAAACTGGTATTGAAATAATCTCTCATTTGCCTAGTACCTGTTTCAGTTTCAAAATTCTACCTGCTGATAATAGGTTTGTTCGCGTGGCAGTTCGGAACTGTAATTTTTGGTAATTTGTGGAACAGGAGTTCCTTGTCGTCCGTGTGGTCGGAACACTTGATTTCGGAACTGTTCGTTACTGTTCTTACGGTTCCTGATCTAGAGATGGTACAAGGTACAACAGAAGAAGCGGTAAATTCAAATCATCGGTGATTCAAATTTTCAGTAGTTCTAATTGGCAATTAAGTTATATATTTGGTGACTAGGATATACGCATAGCTGTTTTTGAGTATATTTGATGTTGTGTGAGTATAAATTTTCAATCAATTCGTTATAATAGCTTCTCTAAATTTTTGTTATCTCAAAGAAGAGGAAGGATCATTTGCAATAGATGAATAAAACAATTGCACAGTTGTTGATCAAAGTATGTAAGATAATTATTTTATATTATTTATATATACGATATTTCTTATTTATATTCTATATATTTATTTTTGTTATTTCGTGATTGTAGTATCTTTATTTTTTAACCACTCAAAATGTATTGCAAATTTAGGAAGGAAACTGAGGAATGACCTCTTTCAAGAACACAACGACTTGTTAAAACAATTCTTATCTAAAAATAATTACAAAGCTATGAAAATTGTTAGAAAATATTGTTTTTATTTCCCAAATGCCACCAGTTCCATATACAATTACCTAATTCTATTATATAAAATTTTCTGTACACAGTTTCCACCAAAATAACAATAAAATAACAGAAGAATTCACAGTTTACCCAGATATGAACTAACAAAAATAATTTCTCCACTGATGACCACTACTACATATATTGAAATTTCAAATTATAATTAAATTAAATCATTTATTTAAATATTTCATTATATATAAATTATATTTACAGTTATTTATATGGATATGTTTATGTTTATTTATTTATGACAAAAAAAATTATTCAATTTTAATATTTGTAATTTCTAACGTATTTCCACCGTATTAATAACACAAAGATATTGAATAAGTTATTCAATATCTTTGTAACACTATCCATGATATGATCCATGATCATTGAACTCTATATGAATACCTGGAACGGCCCCGTCCAAGCAATTAGTTAGCCAAGGGTGAGGCAAGGGGCAGAGAAAAGAAGAACGGATACCTCTCCTTGTCATACTCATTGGAAATAACGGAATCGAGTTTGTCTGTTTCAATATTTCGTAATATATATAGACGTTATCTTTGCTCAGGTAAAAAGAGTAACCTTCCATTAAACATAATAGAATAGAAAGAGATAGATACCCGTTTGGCACGCCGGTTGCCTAACCCAAAATTTTTGCCTCAGCGTTTGGCTAAGATGGGGCCGTTCCAGGTATTTAGAGTTCAATGTCCATGATGTACAACATAACCTTACTTTCACTTATCTATGCACTTAACGAAATCGTTTTGAAATAATCTGTTCCCACCTGTTCTCACCCGTTCGTGTCATAGATCAACTTGCGACGATTCCAAGAGTTACAGAACCTGGTTTTCTGTGACCCCAGAACAACTGGGAACTGCCACCCGAACAAACCTAATGATTCTCACTGACCATCCCCATCTATCCCTTCTTTCGAAAAGAAGTCAGAAACTTTCGTTGTTATTCACCCACCTGCGTTTCAAAGAAATTTGAGGTTAAGCAAAGATGTCAAGAACGATCTTCGGTAGGTGAAATCGTTTACTGGCCATGTTAGACCAGTAATGACTGAGATCTGTAAGAGATAAGTGTTAAAATTTTTTCATTGTTGATCTTAGAGGATTTTAGTGTAAATATTTATGGATTATTCAAGTAGCGACGACAGCGATGTGGAATTATTAGACATAATTAATGAGTTCGATGAATAAAGCTATTTCTGAAAATACGGTCAGGTGAAAAGTTTATAAAGGACGTGTTGACCATATGACTGTTGTGAATGAAATAGAGTCAATTTATCGCACATAGATTCACTGGAAGTGGGCTATTCGTCATCTTCCATGGATAAGTAAGGTTAAACCATGAACACAGGACAATATCTACATTTTGATTCAAACCACCAACTAAACACTAAATTGGGAGTAGCAAAATGTTTATTTGATAGAGCAATAAATATTTGTTGCACTGAAGAAGACCAAAATGAAGAGATAAATAACATCTCGAAAACTCTTAGAAGCAATGGCTACCCCAAAAAGATATTAGAAAAAGCTAGACGAACAAGAGAAAGTCAACCTGATCCAACACATATAAATCAGACCATTAAAACCGTAATTCCTTATGTAAAAGGTTTGTCGGAGAAAATGAGAAGAATTGGAAATAGATACAACATAACGACTGCATTCAAAACTCAAGACACTATCAGAGCTAAACTTACAAAAGTTAAGCCTAATAATGAGACACAAAGGTCAAAGAACTGCATATATGAATTACCTTGCGAGTGCGGAAGATCTTACATCGGAGAAACTAAACGCCCTCTGAATGTGCGAATAAAAGAACATCAGAAGCTTCTACGAGTACTAGACAGCGACAAATCCAGGTTGGTCCAACATGCTGTAGATGAGAATCATCGTATAAAGTGGGATGAAGCATCAATAATATCAAAAGAAGAAAAACTTGCAAAAAGAAAAATCAAAGAAGCAGCATTTATGAAAGTAACACCTGATTCCATAAGTGCTCCATCTATAGATCTGCCAGAAGTTTGGACGCCGATAGTTCGATCCAACTTAAAATCATCATATCACAGATGAGTATATAACATCGTTCATTTTCTTTCATGACTTCTGTCAATATTGACTTTTTGAAAATTGATAATTTTCAAAAGGTTTCTTACTTTTCTCCTTGATAAAGATAGAAGATGTCTATCGAAACGTCGGAAATCATTACATCCACAATAGATGATGGTAATAGCCCAAACAATCATTCAACACGAGCTCCATCATCAACAATATCTCGTCATCAACTAAACCATGATTGTGAAATGCTAAACACAGAGAGATAGTGACAAAGATAGACAGGCAAATCAGAAATAACTATCTATCCTTAATTTAATACGTTATTGAAAACAGTCCTTATTCGAAGTCATCGTTTACCCGTCCGAGTTGTAGTTACTCATGCTATTTACTCGTTTGATTCGGTTAATTCAGCCATGTACCGATCCGGTCATAGTTACTCGCGCTGTTAAGACAAAGTTGATACAGCCATCTACCCACCTGGGTCATAGTTTTCCCATCATTTACCCGTTCGAGTCATTGTTACTCACGCCATATACTCGTGTGAGTAAGTTAATCCCAGCTTTTACCCCGCCGAGTCATAGTTATTCACGCCTCTTACCAGTCTAAGTAACTGCCGCAATTTACCCATTTGGGGTCATTGTTTCTCCCCTGGTTTGCACTCCCGAGTCATTGTTACTTACGCTATTTACTAATATGTATCGGTTAATCCCGCCGTTTATCCGACCGACCGCCATATTCTCGTCTGCGTAAGTTAATCCTAGCTTTTATCAGACCAAAACATAGTGAATTCACCTAACCATCGATAAACACTGGTCTTTGATGGAGCTTCATTGCCAAAAATTGAATTAAGTTCATCTATGTACTGTTGTTGAGTTAATCCACGTCGAAAGTTGTAAAAAATAATATCACGAAAATCTTTTAAGTTACTGTAAACAACACAAATGGCGCTCGTACGTCAAAACTTTCTGACTACGTATAACCTCAAAATTGTCAAGCTTTACCTTAGAGCTGTCAGTTGTCAGGCAACCCTCGTAATCTATACGTGTCCTTGATGATTAATAATTCAACATAACTTGAATATCATGATTAAATGCCATGTACAATAAATCCTGTAATTTTTTCAGTTCAACACCAAATTCTAAAAGTCCATAAAAAATTTAACATTTTAAAATTTGAAAAATAATTTATTGTATATACACATTCAAAATATAATCAGAATCAATTAAAAATCATGATAGGACTCATAATAAAAAATTGTCTCGTGGTTTGAGGTTACTTCAATCAAGGACATGTAATTGTACAAGAAATTTTCCTCATCTACAGCACAACCTTCCCAGCCTAATATACGTGATCCTTTACAAATAGTCCAGCATCTCCAGCTTTTCCTACAGCACTACCTGCTTCGTATTTACCCAAGGAGGCTTCACTGTTTGCCTTTAAAGATAAATATGAAAGTAAAATGATAGTTGGTGTGGTTTATTATTTATACCTTAGCTCTGATAAGGAGTTCCTTCTGCCCTGCTGCTACGTTTTCATCTTTACCACCCCATGCCTTCAAAACTGAAGCTTGTAGAGCACGTCCATAACTGAAAGATAGCGCCCAGGGTTTCTTACCTTGGTACCTGTAAAAAATTGATTAAAAAAAATTTCTTCCGAACACGATATTTTACCTATTCATGGTGTCTAAATTCTGAGTAGCTTCTTCCTCTGACTGTCCACCAGAAAGGAAAGTGACTCCAGGTACGGCAGGAGGCACAGTTCTGGAAAGAGCTGTTACTGTTGCTTTTGCAATTTCTTCCTTGGTAGCTTTAGTTTTCGCAGATTGCCCAGAAGTAACCATATTTGGTTTCAACAATGTACCCTCCAAGAAGACGTTGTGATCAGCTAAAGCTTTGTAGACGAACGCTAAGACAGTCTCAGTTACCTAAAACCAAAACGGGTGAACTTCATGGTTCCGTTTAGGGACCGCCAAAATCTTTGATGAACTCACTTTTTGACAGCGCTCAATGCAGTGGTCACCATCTGGAAGGATTTCAGGCTCGACGATAGGAACGATTCGGTTAGCTTGACAAATGGAGGCGTAACGAGCCAAAACGTTGGCATTCTCTAAAATGGCTTGGTAAGAGGGAGTGTGTTCTCCGATTTTCAATACGCAACGCCATTTTGCGAATTGACAACCATCCTTTTTGTATTGGGCGCATCTTTTGCCAAGATCATCAAGACCTGAGAATAAGAAATTAAATATTAATGGTTGAAAAGAATATCTTCAAGAACGGGTGTTGTTGATATTCGGGGAACATATAATAATTCAATCACCGTATTAGAACACCCCCCGTATTCACTCGATTTAGCCCCTCGCGACTTAATTGTGTTCCTGAAATGCGTAATGGTGTTTCGAGAACGGGACTTGGGAGATGTGGAAGCCACCAAACAACTGTAGACTTTACCGACACCAACAATGGAAACGCCGTTGGCACAAGTGAATTTTGTATCAGAGGGTGTATTTTGAAAGGAGCCTTACTAAAATAGCTAGGTAGATGGCTATTTTCTCACCCTGTGTGGTAGTTTCATCTAGAGATCCCATCAATGGTACCACTCCGGTATCAACTTTGATACCAGGAATGATGCCCCTTTGTTTCAGCAGTTCGATGAAGGTAGTTCCATCATCAGCTTTTTGGTAAACCGTTTCGTGGAAGAGGATAACTCCACTGATGTAGTTGCCTAGGTTTTTGTCGGTGGTGAACAGCAATTGTCTGTATTTTCTTCTATTCTCCTCTGTGTTCTCTAAACCGATATCTGACAAACGTTTTCCCATTGTTCCGACGGATTCGTCAGCAGCTAGGATACCTTTACCAGGTGATACTATGGCATTCGCGATCTTGCGGAGCTCATCTTGCAGCTCTGGGTCTGGGTAGTTCCAACGAGTAGGCATGGTTTTTTGTTATGTTCCTGGAATTATGATATGTTAAGCAGTTTATCTTCAGGTATTCATGAAACATAAATAAACTGTTACACCCAAAAGAAGCTATTGTTATTCTATTATTTTTTCTTTTTGGTAAAATATATATAGTATGGTAAAAATAGAATAACTTCTTTATTTCACACCAGTACGAATGTATAGATGAATGCAGAGACATCGAGACGGTCAACTCCATGCCAATTTTTGTCCGATGTTAAGGATTATGTTGTGAAACTGATGTCGCTGTATACTTTTACTGGATGATTGAAAATATTTATGTGCAATATGATAACAAAGAAGAAAATTTTCGCATAGACCAAACCTACAAATATTTAAACTTGTATCGTTCTTTAATTTCAACCTCCATCGTCTGCAGTTGAAATTTGAGAAAAAGTGATTTTATATTTACTCAAAAAGATGAGTGATAAACATTGTCTTATATGCGGTGCTTTAGAGGCCGAAGTCAATAATTAATTTTGTTTTCCTTCCAATCCTGAGCGGTAAGAATTTAAGTTATATTTATTTCATCTGATGCTTGCTTTGAATGGAAAGTATATTATTTAAGTTTAAAATTTATTTTGTAGGATCAATTAGTGGAAGAATGCTTCGTTGTAATGCTGTGATAAGAAGAATCAGGTATTGAAGTTGTGGATGGCATAGCAGACCAAGTGTTCAGCTGTTCGAAAAACAGGCGGCCACATAAAATAACAAATAGACTATTTAGAATAAGAGAAACACATTATCTCAGCAGTCGGCAGTTATTTTGAAACAAATGCAATAATTAATTGATTCTGTTATTGAAAACGACAGATAATGTCTGTCGAATCGTTGGTAATAAGAAAAATCAGAGATTATGGATATTGACCAAATTGCTTCCGGCAATCATGATTATATTTTACCCAAAGTGATATAAGAACATAGTGAAAACACTGACCGGCAAGTAACAGAGGGATTGTATGTGAAAGCAATGATTTTATTACATCTTCAGAAGGCTGTAGAATCTATTGAACCGTCAGGTATTGTGAATTAATTGTTTGTATCTTCAATGCAATCATCTGATCAACTGCATTTTTGTTGTCTTTCATCTTTTCACTTGCGTAATATTTCATTTTTGCTTGTGGAAACATTTGAATCCGATAAGTTACAAGATTCCTTATATTTTCAAACCTTGATCATTGTTTTAGGAAACATCAGAATGAACAGTTCCAAAATCAAATGTTCCGACCAGACGAACGACAAGACAAGGAACTCTCGTTCCGTCCCAGACGAACGGATGAGAACAACAAACCACCAAAAATTACAGTTTCGAACTGCGAGAATAACAAACCTATTATTTAAATGCATCCATCCTATTACAGTATTGTTGATTAACTTTTGATTTATGAAATATTGTTTCAACATAATTTTCATTACTTGGAGCTGATGAAGTTGAAGTACATAATACGAGGGACGTTCAGAAACTAACCTCCGGTTAATTGAAAACAATACACCAAGTTAAGTAAAACTATTTTAATATATACATCTTACAACTACATCTTTGCACTAATTTTCGACATAGTCTCCATAACGATTGAGGCACTTATCGTATCTCTTCACAAGCTTTGAAATTCCTTTTGCATAAAAATCACCCGCTTGTGCCTTGAGCCAGCCTGTGACCGCATCTTTGAGCTCTTCGTCGTCATCAAACCGCTGGGACCCGAGCCATTTCTTCATATGCATGAAGAGGTGATAATCGCTTGGCGCCAGATCTGGGCTGTAAGGTGGATGGTTGAAAACGTCCCACTTGAAGGACTCACTCCTCTCTTCATCATGAATGTTTCCTCGTCCACTTTTAAATTTAAATTTAAATTCACGGACAACTCCTTCACTCATAAATTTTGGTCCGTACACGGCACAAAGCTCACGATGAATAGCTGCTGCAGAGTATCCTTTGGCTGTAAAAAACCTTATAAAAGCACGCACCTCACATTTGGCGGGATTTTCTATTGCAGCACACATTTCAAACTGCCACAAAAACTAAACTAGCGCAGGTACGATGTTCACTCGACTACGGCTTGATGCCGACTGACCTGCTGAGCGCGTGAATCCACAGATGGCGCGCTACTCCCCCCCACTACCCGCAGTGTGACCAATCGGAGGTTAGTTTCTGAATGGCCCTCGTATATTGCAGGAGTCGCATAAGGGATATAACAACTTCTGAGATCTGTAGGATTGGCATTCCTTGGTGGTGCAAAAAAAGATCTGAAGAAATTAAATCTGAAGCTAAAAAGAGAAGAAAATGCGCCATATTTAATTTTTGATTTATTTTTTATCATTTCAGCTGAGTCTGTTTTGTTCATTCAACCTTTGTTAAGTTCTATGTAAAGTCCACTTATTGTTAAAGTTGATCATTGATAATGACTGCAGCCATATCTCAAATTCGTATTGCCAGTTTTGCCCCAACATCTTCATTCCTAATTATTTGTTATCTCAAGCACCCTTGTTATTTTTGCATCATTTTATGTTGAATGTAATGTTTATTTTCTGTACAATATTGCTATCAATTTGATAGCATAGAATAAGTGATAAAATGTTCATATTGTTCAATAAAAAGACCTGTAATCAATAGTGTGTTATAAATATTTTCAAGATGAAAATATCGATATGTAATTTCAAAAATGTATTTTGCGAAATTTTCATCTTTGATATTGCAAATGTTTGCCTAAATCATACATAGCATATCGAGGATGAAAGTTTTTTCATTATTTTCGCAAAATTCATTCTTAAAATTCAATGATCCTGTGTTGTTGGATCCCACACAATTTGTCAATAGCTCTAAAAAAGGCTTGTGTCGATTGGTCGAAAGAAATGCTCCAAAAATTCGTCGCGGTGCTTCGAAGCACGTCTATGACATCGTGACAGGTGATGAATCGTGGATTTACGCGTATGAGCCCGAAAGTAAACAGCAGTCGACCGTATGGGTGTTTCAAGATGAGCCAAATCGAACAAAAGTTGCTCTCGCACGAAGCACTTCCAAGCACTAGAACAACGCAGAACAGTGAATTCTGAGTGGTACACAACCATTTGTTTGCCAGTTGTCTAGTATCACATCGTTCCAAGCGTAGGTACTCTAGCAAATGCTCCTGAATTCATGCAAGTGCTTTCTTTTTTTATGAAAATAAAAATAATAGGTTTATTATAAATTGAATAATGTTGAAATATTTTTCGAAATTTTGAGTACAAAGTTCAAAATTTGATTCAGCAACAAAGATGACCCCGTTATCACAAAACATCGAATTTAGTTATGAAAAACATGCCGGTAGGTGTGGCCTGAAAGAATGTGTAATAATCCTAGATTAGATAAGGTATTTGTAGCAACAAACAAGATACACTTCAGAGAATCTGGCAACAAAGCATGTTACCGTTATCAATATGTAATCATAGGAACTTGAGGTAGCAAATTATAGGTATTGGAGAGTCGATTTAAAAAATGGACTTTCATATTCCGGACCTTCGAATACCTACAGGATGGTCCAATTATCGACGTCAACGGTTTTTTTTAGATTCCACGGTCTTTTTAATTTTCGGATTATAATTTGAATGATTTCTGCCAGCGAGGTTTCGGAAATTCATATCTTTTTTGGTAATAAGTATTTTGAAGTTTTTTCTTGAGACATGATTGTTTTGAATGGTGTTTTAATAAAATAATAACAATAACTCGGCTTCCTCAAATTACATAAAGTTACTCAAAAAAAGGTTGAAACATCTAACAGATTAGGCTGTAAAGTCCCGAGCCTGACAAAGAAAACATAGTTCTTTTTGGTTCAAATTTAGTTTCAACGTAATCTTCATCAAGAGCAACGCAATCATTCTGTAGAACGATTTATCTTTTGCCTCAAAATAGGCGTCAATTTCAGCGATACCCTCTTCATTCGTGCGAAATTTTTTGCCGGCGAGCATATTTTTCACGTCTGCGAACCGCCAGTAGTCGCTGGGAGTCAAATCTAGCTAATACGATGGATGTGGGAGCAATTCGAAGTTTAATTCATGAAGTTTTACCATTGTTTTGATTGACTTGTGATAGGGTGCATTATCTTAATAAAAAATTTTTTCTTATCCATATTCGGTCATATCTTGTACTTCCTAGAATCATTAGTCTTTTTTGCAGATAAAATCATTCTTCATCTTTTTTCCTAAATTGTACCATTTTCAAGATATTTGAAGTTGAAAAGAATTAAATCGATATAATTTTGTCCAAATATTCTGATTTTCCCAAATCCAACTCTGTGCTGAAATGATTCAATAATCAGATTTGTTCAATGTTGCCATATTTTATGTCTTTCTTTATAAAATATTTTTACAAAAGATCTATGGTTCCACCACTAAACACTATAGATGAAATTAACCACTGAACAATTTTTGTCTGACATTCACCACAAAATCTAAATTGCCATTTGCTGTATTCATTATTGATGATGTCTAGCACCTTGTTTAATATTTCCCAGAGTAATATTTCATAATAAATAGAGAAAAAGATTCCCATCACTCACATAGGTACTTCGGTATATTTTCATGATGACCGTTGAAATAGGTAATGTATTTTATGTCAGGACCTGTTAAATTGAAGACTTGTCTTTATGAAGAGCTGGTTCTTTATAGCTTCAGGGTTCATCAATTTATATCTATTCTAACATAGGAATGCTTCAAATTAAGCTTAATGATGATTTATACAAATTAGAAAAAAAACACTATGAAGCTTTACTCATGAAATCTAAAATCTCTTACATTCAGAAGAAGGTGGAAACTTCAGATAATAAATCAAAAACGATGTGGTCACTGGTGGGTGAACTAACTGGGAAAAATCATAATCACAATTGTGGTGTACAGGGATCACCATCTGAAGTGTCCTCTAAATTTTCGGAATTTTTTAAAAAGCTTGTTCCTCAATTGATGGACAAAATCCCTAATATTCCTTTCATAGATGTTTCACCCAATATACAGGAGATGTTTATTATAAAACCTGTAACTCCTGAGGAAATCACAGAGATTGTTAGGAAATTCAAGAATAAAAATTGTAGTGGTTATGATGAAATTCCTTTGAGGCTGGTAAAGTCTTGTAGTGAAGAATTGAAATGTATTCTGTCTTATATAATTAATAACTCCTTTGTATATGGAATTTTTCCGCATCAATTGAAAATTTCTATTATAAAACCAATTTTTAAAAAGGGAGATAAGTGTGCTGTTGAAAATTATAGACCTATAAGTCTTCTACCATGTTTTTCAAAAATATTTGAGAAAGCAATGTTAACTAGGCTTTTAGAATTTCTCGAAGGAAATAATATTTTCAGTGACTCTCAGCATGGTTACCTCGGGAGTAGGTCTCCGATCACAGCCATTTTCCAGTTTACTCAGGAAATAATCCGCATAATTGAAGAAGATAAACTCGGATTGGGTTTATTTATTGATCAGTCAAGAGCTTATGATTGTTTGAATCATTCTTATCTGCTCCAAAAGTTAGAGAATATGGGAATTCGCGGTGTGGCAAAAATGTGGTTTGAGTCCTACCTTGGAGGTCGCCATCAGAAGGTGTCAGTTCAAGTAGATGGTGTGAGGTCAGAGTCAGATCAGGTAGAGGTTAATATTGGCGTACCTCAGGGAAGCACACTGGGTCCAGTATTGTTTATTTTATTTATGAATGATTTATGTCTTTTGATTGAAGCCCTGTTGGTCATCATTACTTGCTTTGTAGATGACACCAATATTTTATTGGAGGGCAATGATTTTGTAAGCATCAGTAAGAAAGCGGATGAGATATTTGCAATCGTGAAAGATTGGCTCAATTCTAATAGACTTCTCATGAATGAAGGCAAAACCGCAGTTCTAGTATTCAGCACAGATAGATCCCGTAAAGAGTTGAACGATTCAATACAGTTGGCAGAGAAAAGCATTATCTTGAGTCAATCGACTAAATTCTTAGGCCTTCAGATGGACAGGTTCTTGAAATGGTACGATCATATAGAATTCTTATCGATGAAACGATGAGTAAGATATGCTATGGAATAAGGGTATTGGCTAAATATTTAAACTCAATTAGCTTAAGATCAGTTTATTTTGCCAATGCAGAGTCTGTCATGAGATATGGGATAATGTTTTGGGGAGCTAGCTCAGCTGTTGACTCTATCTTTAAAATACAGAAAAAAATTATGAGAATCATGTTCCATATGAAGTTCAGAGAGTCATGTAGAGGAGTATTCAGGGAGAAGAATATTCTGACTTTGTATGCCCTTTATATATTTGAATGTTTAGTGTTCTTTATGAAGAATAGGGAAAAGTTTACAATTCATACTTCTCAGCATCACTATCCAACACGATCTGTCAACCTACATTTTCCATTACATAAATTAGCAATTACTGAGAAACATCCATCTTATATGTGCATTAAACTGTTTAACTCTCTTCCATATAATGTGAAAGTGTTGACGAACTTGAATATCTTTAAGAAATCATTGAAAACTCTCCTCATTAGGGTTGAACCATATTCCTTAGAAGAGTTTTTTCATGCGGTGAGAATCTTGTAGTTTTTTATGTGAATATTGTATTTCAGTTAAGTTTGGACGTGATTTCATTTGCATCTTTGTAATTTTTTATGGAGATTCCTTGAAATAAAGTATATTATTATTATTATTATTAAGCTCATATGAGTTTTAAAAACTTCGAACCCAGTCTCCTAGATTTGTTTTGTAAGTTGATAGAAGTTATTTCGCATCTTTATTTCATACACCAATTCAACCTGGTTCACAAACTTAGGAGATAATAGAATTTGACTTTGTTATAATATTCCTAAATGTTTGTTATTATACATGTATAATTAAAATTCCATCAATATTGAAACTGGAAGCTATAGGCTCATAAACAAGAAAGATTATGATGCATTTTCTGACCATAATCATTTCATACTGAATTGAATAATTTCAAAATATCCTTGCTATATTTTCCACATTTTTTTATGAAAGCTACAAATAACTGTTGAAAGTTTCAAACCAAATCAAAACAACAAGGAACCACAGAACCCTATTATATTGGGACATAGATATAGAATTAATTATTAATTTTTTCTCTCCTGGGGTTCGGTAATAAATTAATATTCTATGGTGAAGTATTGAAATTTGACATAATCTATGAATAACCATTATTCTATATTTATCTTTTTGTTTACATAATCAAAACAAATACTCAGATTATAAAAACCAAAATTTTACGCATGTTCAGTAAATAATTATAATCTAAACAGAATAGATTCATATTAATGATCTAACATAATTTTTTTATTAAAGAACACCTAGTTGATTTTTCAGAAGCAAACTTAGGTAATCAAACTCAATTTCTTCAAGCAAGTATAATTGCACACCTAAATATGGGAATACTTGTAATCTGTCCAAGTAAATTGTTATTGGGATTCAGTACAGAAAATAATCATCAAGCAAAGTAACATCACTTTAAAAATATTAACTCAAGAAAGTCTGTCAAGGAGAAGAAACCTCAAAAATATCAGTGTTTGGAAAATCATAGATGATTTTTTCTGGCTTTGAGTGAAAAAAAAAGCAATTTGACAACCTCATGCCTTGGAAGTTCTCATAGAAATGATGGTTGTCATGATTTGGAAATTTAAAAAAGAAAATTACAAAGGTATGATGATAACATCCAATAATCCTGAGGTTTTTTTGGAATTTCTCACTAGAAAGGTATGGTTTATAATCTTGTAGTGGAAAGAAATTATGGTAGAACAACAAAAATCTATGTTTATAGTGTTGAATTTTTTTTACCAGAAAATTAGTATTTACTATCTTCCTTCTGAATATGGACCTCATCTGATGAAACATGAGTGAGTGAATCATTTCTTAGAGGGAAAATAATGTTTTTAAACAATTCAGAGTCAATAGTGGATGCTGTGGAAGGCAATTTTCATTCACTCTAAACTGAACTACAGAGGGGTATTTGCCCAATGTGAAAACTTAAAATGCTTATAACTTTTTAACGCAGCTGAATATGGAAAAACGGTATGGGAAAACAGTGTTTCTTTGATCTCAAGAACCTATGGTTAAAATTAAAGCAGTGGTCAAAGACTCACCCTGTATATGTATACAAACAATATACAAAAATAGGCTGATTAAGTTCTATTTTTTTTTTCATGATTCCGGTAGTTCAGAAGCATGCGCAGTCTTTAAACTTAGTCAGAAGCTGAACTTCTTTGTGTGATTTTGAATTGACGTTTAATGCTTGACTAAACCCTTTTATAAACTAAAACTTTCAAGCCTTAGAGTAACTTCAGATGATTACAGGAAGTTGAATTATTATTTTATTTATCAAATTATTTAAGATAATCATATCATAAAAAAAAGATAAAATACCTAATACGAAAAAGATTTATATTTGAAACCTCACTGGCAGAAATTATTAAATATAAACACAAAAAAATTATAACTCAAAAACTACGAAAAATCGCATGATACAGTACTCAAAATTGTGGAAAAAATTCATTTTCTCACAAGAAAAATATTTGACAACAAAATCCTGAAACAGGTAAATTTTTTTTCTCTTTTACCAGATTTTTATGCATTTTGAAGGATTGCACCCTGTGCCCTCCAAATTTTTTAAATAGGGAAAGTGGGTCCTGTTGTACTTTTCCGCTCTATATTCTATTTATTATTTAAAGAACAAATTTGAGATTATGCAAGAATATTAAAAATTGTTCATACATCATTTGAAATATGAAATTTTCAACGAAACTGGAGTATTAACAACAATTTTGATATTTTGCATAGGTACAAATTACAATATAAATTTAAATATTGAAAAAAAATATCAACAAAGATATGTAAAAAAAATATCATTTTCAAATTGCTTTTCGACAGATAAAATTTCTGAGCAAACATTTCTATATTGAATACTCTTTTTTATCTTTGAGAAATATCAAAAAAATGAAAATATTTACTCACTTTCTTTAGTGGAAACTCCCGTATTGACACCTAGAGATCTCAAAAACAATTGAATGAAATTGTACCGACTGCAACAGAGGACGTGGGAAGGTCATTCACGGACACAAATAGGAAAAATGTGGGTAACTGTACTTTGATTTGTTTTCGTCTAACTTCAATTCCATGTGATCAATAATTAAGGTGGGTTAGTCGGTTCTTAACACATAACTTTTGCGCAACGGTCGTGTATGCGATGTTGCACGTATTCAGGAAATTTCCTGGATTTTGAGGTATTGGGAAAGTGAATTTTTATCTGTTCGTATTTATGTTTATTTAATAATAACACTAGGTGCGCATTGCGCGTAACTTTCACTTCATATACATATTAGCCACGAAAAAGAAACGTTTATATACGGTGAATTGGCCAAATTTGTTGAAAACGTCGAGACACATAATTTTTGTTTGGAGTGTATTTTTTGATGCTTAATTTATTAATGAAATAGCCACCCCGCTCTAAAATTTTTAATAAGAAAGATAGTGTATGTTTTATTTGTAAGAAAACTATTATACCGGTTTTACAAAAAACCAAACAATGATAAAAAATGAGTTTAATCAATTCCCTCTAATCTCTAATCTATACAGAGAAGTCCAAATTGTACACTTTTGATAGAAAAATACAATTTCTAAAAGAGTTAGAGAAAAACAAGCCCACATGCTAAGAAGTCGATTTACCCAAAAATGGCTTAGAAGTTTAAAGAAATTCATGACTTGATCTGACAACGTCGCACCATTCAAGATCCAGATATTCGAATTTAAATCACACGTACTCAGATTTGGAAAATCGGATAGATAAATTTATTCATCTCTCAGTAATCTAAATACAACAAATGTTAAAATACTATCATCTGTTTAATATAAAACTTCATCAAATGTTATCAATGTGAATCTAAGTTTTCCATATAGAATATAAGCATCGGTGGTTCAGTGGTAGAATGCTCGCCTGCCACGCGGGCGGCCCGGGTTCGATTCCCGGCCGATGCAGAAATTTTTACTTTGGAATAAACTTTTAGTAACTTCAGAAATTAAGCTCACATTAATTTGGAGTGATTAAAATTGTTCTTTTATATGTGCTTGAAAATCTATAGGTTTTTCTTTTTCGTACTCATGTCTGTTAAATTTTGGTGTTCATATTATTCTAAAAAATCTATACCAGGATTCAATATGGCTTACCAAATAGATACGTCTATGATACTTTCCAGCAAATCCTATATATTTGTATTCAGAAGACAGCATTGTGAGTAATTAATATTTTTTGGTCATATTCGTTATTGTCTGAATCTGTCTAATAGTTCAGCAGTCTCAATAAATCCTAGAATGTCCATACGGATTAAGTTGTAACTTGTAAGATGTAGGAATCATAGACTACTTAGGAATGAGAGATGAGTATGGAGGGTACCCTCCATAGACCTTCTTTATCTATGGTACCCTCCATAGGAATGAGGTACGGATCCTAGAAGAATTACCGTAGATTTGGCAACGTCGCTACGGCGGCTTCTCAAATATGAAGGTTTCTGTGGTTTTTCATCGCTTCTAAGTGCTCTTGTATATTACCGTTTTATATTTCATATATTGAATTTCAACACCAGATCGAAGGTATTCGTTATCTTAATTCCTCAATCAATGTTTAACATTTGATTCCAACTTCGGACTATGCTGTGGTTCTCTTCTATGGTTATAATATTTTTCCAAATTTAAAAAAAGTTGAGGTTAAAATAATTCTTCAATATTTTCATTCTTCATAATCCTCGTTTTGATATATTCTCGATAGACAACGTTGAGAACAAAGTTAGTCATTTGAATTCTCTCATTTATCTCATTATGGAAATTAATAACTTTCCTCGAGATTACGAGTCACGTCAGAGGCAATTTCTCCCTCATGCACGTATACTCGGAGAAATCTGCAAAGGGGATAAAACATCACTGGAAGCATTGAGCATTGAAAACCCGAAATTTCATTGGACCAGTATCATTTCTCCCAGAACGAAAGAATCTCCTCTTCATTTGGCTGCCCAATATGGCCATGAAGATGTTATGTTGTTTTTGCTGAACAAGTTCTATCCGAAATTGGTAGATGTTAGAAATGTTGATAACAAGACTCCACTACATGTTGCTGCCCAATTTGGAAGATTAAAATGTGTTAAAATTTTGGTAGAAAATGGTGCTGACATTAATGCCATCAAACGGTCGGATTGGACCCCATTGATGCTTGCTTGCACCAAACCTGAGAATTGTTATGAGAAAATTGTTGATTATTTGATAGAGAAAGGTAATTGAATTTGCGAAGTGTCCCTGAGGAAATCTGATTATTACCTCAAGTTTTTTATGAGGTTATGTTGATAAATCAAAACAGTGGTTTGATTGACTCCTTTAAATCAATCATGAATTGTTTTTTCAGGTTCGATACTCAATTTTAAGAACAAAGATGGCTGGAATTGCCTTCATCTAGCTTCAAGAAATGAGAATTCTTCAATATTGCAAGCTATATTGAAGACAAATATTGATACCAAATCTTTAACGAAAAATGGGAGAACTGCTTTACATATTTCTGCTCTCCATGGTAATTTAGAAAATCTGAAAGTACTATCAAAGACGATAGATATTAATTCTGTGGATTTTTCTGGAAATGTTCCTCTCCATGAGGCCGTGCTTGGTGGTAACATTGAAGTGATTGATTTTTTATTATCAAATGGTGCTGATATTTTTTCAAAAAATAAAACCGGTTCTAATATACTACATTTGGCTGCTGGAAATGGATCGAATAATGTCATTATGCATTTAGTTGATAAATATAAATTGGATTTGGATGAAGTTGATTCAAATGGGCACACAAGTTTACATTATGCAGCAAGAAAGAATCATAGTGCTACTTTCAGATTACTGATTGCATTAGGAGCAAAGTCTCAGATACTAGATACTACTGGAAGATTAGCTAGTGACTATAATAATACATAAGTATAGCCGGTAAGGGTAGTTTTTTCAATATTTTATACGAGCTTGTTCTTAGTTGTAGTGGTACTAATACTAGTAATTTATTGTAAAATATACCAAAGAGTTGCCATCGACTTAAGGTCTTTCAACCTATCAGGGTGACAAACTTCGAGTTCCTATTACACGTTTTTGGAAAACTGGAAATATTTGAAATCGGAAAATTGGGATTCTGATATCGTTCAAAATTCTCTACTGAGCTAAAATATTTCTGGAGTCTAAGCACTTTTGTACTATACTAATTTTTCCTCGCAGAACCCAGCGCAATCATAAAAAAATAAGGTTCTAATTTGAAAAATAGAAGTTATAGCCAATTTGTTATCTCTGTTTCCATCACAAAATTTTTAAGCACCCTGTGCTGATATTTACAAAATTCAAATGCTGCATGCCCTGGCCACATCCTCTTATTTTTACACTGCAAGAACAGTTTTTTGCTCAAGATGTTGAGAATAAGAAAAATTAACATTATAGTGACTTTCAATATTTGACTTTTTTCCTGTCTTTTTATTTTTTGAAAACAACTCAAGTTAATATAATGATTTTAACAGAAATAAATTCAACATTGAATACCCAATCACATCAGAAACAGGACGATAAAAAAATTTTCATTTTCACAAAAGTGCACAGGCTCCAAAAAAATTTTAGCTTGGTAGAGAATTCGAACAACATCATAATCAAAATTTCTGATTTCAAATATGTCAATTTTTCCTAAAATATCTAATAGGCACTCAAGTTGGGTCACCCTGTACATTCACAATATGAAATATTTTAAATCATTCAATTTAGTAGGAACGATATCTTTATGTATATGTGTTCCACATTAATAATGATCCATATATACCTGTAAATAAATGCGAAGAACTTTGGCAATTGGCCTGCAAAAAGGTATTTCAGGGACTACCTCTTGTACCTGGTTATAATAAAACATAAGGGTATTTCAAGCGAATAACCCAGAGTAACCAGGTTATTATTTTGGTCCATCTAGCGGTTATTGCTGGTTCTTCTTGGTTATTCCTTCGAAATCCAGAAAGAATAACCAGAAATTATCGCTTGAATGCTCGGGTTTGGTTATCCGTGCTGTCATTCTTTTGATTCGCGTTTATTTATGCTCATAGGTTATCTGAGCATTTATCTGATTCAGATAAAAAAGGGAATATAAACATAAAGACATTTTTATAAGCAATTTTTATTAGCCAATATATCCTTATAATGGAATTACTGAAACTACAATAAATTTAACAAGGAAAAAATACCAAATTAGACTCATATAATATCGATACATGTAAAAAAAATGATCATAAAAAAATTATTTTGTGAGTAACTAGGAATGAAGAAAATTACAAGAAATGATTAAAATGAAAAATATCAAAATTAACAGCTAGTAAAAGGAAGAAAATTAAGTCAAAGAGACAGAATGGGAATGTTTTAATTTTAAAGTCAATGTCGAATTTTTTTCCAGAGTTAGAAATTAAATCTATTTTTCCATTATTTCAATATTATAGTTGATGAAAATTTGAAACAAACACAAAAAGGCAATGAAAGAACTTCTTAATCTCCTAACCTTAGGAATGGCAATGACAAATCTCATGATGGTTTTAACAAACAATATTTTGAATTTGTTTATTTCAGTTTATTCCAATTAAAAAAAAAAGAGTTATTTGGTCACTTCTACTGGTTCTTCTTTCAATTTAATGATCTACCTTAAAATTTTTCCTCATTGCTACCATATTGTGCATTCTCAGAATATCAGAACACCCAAACTATTGATACGATGCTTTGCAGATACTTTCAGTATTGCACACATAACATAAATTTGAAGCAACCTGAAAATTTAGCTTTTCATAATTCTCAATGGATTTTTATTGATTTCTTGTGGCTATAGTTTTCAGGTTCTTCTTGTAATTTTCTAATCATTATCAATCTAGATTGCTTCACACAAATGACATTTGCTCTTTGAACCTTTTATTTCTTCTCTTATAGAATTATCCTGAAATTTGAAATAGAATTTAATATTATCTTAATAACAAATTCAATAAGAATAGATGGTTTTTCTGTGTTACTTCAACGTACTTTCAGTTGATGACTGGTTAAGTTTCTCACTGCATTCAATATTTGCAGCTGCTGATAAAATGTTTGATTACTGCAGCTAACAAAATACACAAGGAATTCTGTTTTTCTCTAATGAAAAGCAAACCTAATCTGTACATTCTACAATGCTTCTAATGGTTTCCAAATAATTTTTTTTACCTAGGTGATTTATAGAAATGAAATTTTTCTCCATTGAATGTACAGTTTCTGCTTCCAATTTTCAGTTGACAGACCAGTTGTATTACTGATCTGTAATTTACAATTTCCACAGGATTTTCAGCAACATTATTCAGAAGCACATGATAATATTAGATCCTGAGTATTTCCATCTTTCAAGAACTGTATTTCATAATTGCTTTGGTTTTTATTATGTTGAAAAACTCTACATTCTCCTCATTTGATATCAGGGGTATTGTGGTCCCATTTTTGATGAGTTCTTTCAATCTAAACGACACATTGTTTCACCCACGTTCTTTAAGTTTTCTTTTGAACCTATGAATTTAGGAAGAGCGTATTATTTTTAATTTGATCTTAAATTGCCTTAGTTCCTACCTGGAGTTGAACTTCCATTTCCTTAAATCGAATTCGTGTTGCTACTTATAAAGTTTGGATTATTAATTATCTGTGAAATATTCAATAGTCTTTCTGTTCTACCAAGATCAGTTTTTCAACTTCCAAATCATTCAAAGTCCTTGCTATTGTTTACTATTTTCATGTTTATACACATCTAACCCTACTTGCTCTAATAACCAGAATCGTAACCCTGCTCTCGAGCAGGGTTATTCTTGACATTTCTCGATCAAATTGAGGTTAACTCATGACGTCACGGATCTATAACCCAAGCCGCTTGAATGCAAAAGGTATTTACCACAAAAGACCAAAGATAACCGGTTACTCTTGGTTATTCGCTTGAAATACCTTATAGTCTTTGTTCTGACAAATTCGTTTTACCATTATATCAACAAACATGCTTTATGCTTTATCATTTTTTGTATTAAATATTTCTAATGGATTTCAGAGCAATTATTCAACGTGATTTGATCATCCCGGAGAATGTTGAGAAGTGATGCCATACAGATTCAAGTTTCTAGGCTTTTAGGAGGCTTCTGGTCATGAAATTTTTCTTTGGCAGGTATGGATTTACTATGCTTTTTCATTTGTTGCTATATATGAGATTTTTGGTCGTACTTATTTCCAATCCCAAGTCATTATCATTGAGAGCATAAATATTTCAACTTCGAAGTAAATTCGTGCCCCATGTTATTTTCTATCTATCTCAAAAAAATCAACCTATTTTTCAGATGGCGCTGAGATCGACGTCGGTGAAAGAATGGCGGCAAATTTGAAATGATAGCACAGGATTGAATTTCAAAAATGAATTTTGCGAAAATAATGAAAAAACTTCCATCCTCGATATGCTATTTATGATCTCCATCGTCTCATCCATGCAACTGTGACATCCATCAATTTCTGCAGTTCCTGCATACAGCCTTCCAATGTTAGGTGATGGGATATTAGTGTTGTGTAATCTGAAAATTGAAGAATGTATGCATGCTTGTTTATATTTTGTTTTCTGTCATTTTATTGCCAATAAATGTCGAAACAGAACAAATTGTAAAGCATTGGAGAGAGCGAAGAACCTTGCGGTAGACCTTGTGATGTTGTGAATTCTTCTGAATATACTTTTTTGTTCTCCAGTATGTCCTGCCCCTTTGACCTTCGATTTCTTTGCAGGCTTCCAGATATTTATGGGATCTGTATTGAATGATCATGTTATGAATATCTTTGTTCAATTTATTGAATTTTTGTTTCAAACTTTGTTCCTGGTAATTCTCTAATTCACGATATAAATGCTTTTCAATTTTTATTAGCTTTATGATGTAGGGAAGTAGCGTTTGACTGAAATATTGTTTTTTGAGTTCCGGTGTTTCCTCTGTTATTATTCTTGATAGGGTACTGTGGAATGCTGTTATATATTCAGGTGAGATTTCAACTTGGGGTCCCAATCAGTTGGAGCATTCTACTATTTACTCTTTCAATATTACATTTTTCATAGAGTAAAGTGGTCTCTTGAATGTATTCCTCGGGTTCTTTTTTAGTATCTATTGAGAATTCGATCCCAAGTCTGGAGTTAGGTTCACATTTGAAATATTGTCTCTTATATTTCTCGTACACATTAGCAAATCCGGTGTAGTGTCTTTGATGCATTGCCATAGAAATGTTGGGGGTGTATAGATTTTGATGAAATCTGAACTTCTAAGAAAGTTGTTGATTTGAGTTTTCCTCCGGTGGTTGACATTGAAATCTCCTATAATTATGGAATATTTATACTGAGCAGCCTTCATTAATAAGTTCTCTTCCACAAGTCGGCTAGAGTGATGTATATAGACTAAAAATATGTGGAGTTTTTCGTCATTGAAAGGGACTGTAAAGTGCGGGACATCGTTCCATGGATTGTTCAGATGAGGCGGATTGCTTTTACACTGTTGTACTGGCCCAAAATTTGATTTCCTGTGAAAATATTACAGATATTTTTTATCATACTAACAAATAGAATTTCACAAAAAAATTTAGAAAAATGTCTATAATATTGTGCTCACTACACTCAAATTCACTTAACTAATCAGATTCGCTTAGAATATTAAAAAATACTTTTATTAATATTCTGTTTGGAAGCATATTCAAGGAAGTAAGCTAAAAAATTTGTTGAGGGTGCCAAAAAAGCATTGGGGGAATATGCTTTAACTCTTATCAGAAAATATTCTGAGACCGATCACCCTCCATCAGATCAGCCCGACATTGCACATATGTTTTAATTTTTTTTCCAATTTGCTCTGCTGCATAGCCTATAACATGTTTCCTTCCTCCTTCGAACTTACTTGGTGGCACTTCTTCCGTATCAGAGACTCTCTTTTCCAATAGATGTTCCGAAGCTTCTGAAAAGAATAACGATTTATGAAACATTGTAGACGTTTCACAATTCTACATTAATTCATCTATAAAAGATTCTCATATAATGAAGTTGAAATTATTTACGATATAACCAAGTAAGATCTTTGAGTAATGAAATTTGCAAATTACAAAACAAGAAGCATACCTAAGTTCCCAACATCATGGTTCAGAAATAAGCATGGTTCGACGTCAGCATTAAAAAGACTTCCTGCTTTGATATTAAAAAGGATAAAGCCCTCATCTGAAATTTTTATCACAAATCCTGTAATTGTCGTAAAGATCTCCTCAGGATTTCTCCTTCAAATCTTCTCTTCCAATTTTTTGCAACCATTTCTCCGATAACTACAAGTTTAAGTATATTAAGATAAACAGTTTGTGGTAGTTTGTAATAATTTGTTACACTCACCTCCCTACTTAGTGGAAATCTACGGAAATGGAAACTACAGTTTTTCCCATATTTCGATGAACATCCTGGAACGACACATTTGCAACCCATTTCAAAATTTGAAATTCAATGCTGAAGTTTCAAAAGATTCTCGATATTTTGAGAAAGTTCGTATTTATAGCCAATATTTACAATAATTTTTGTAGTTTATGCGTCATGCTTTGTTATTCGCCATTATGTCAGAAATTCCTTTGTTCCCTTCCACAATTTTTCATTCTATTTTCTGATTGGTCGATCTCGATTGGCACCTTTGGGAAACGTTATCATTGGCCAAAACAGTGTCACGCTGTTTAGTTTGAGACTTTCCAGCCCCTATCCGACGCCAATGAAAATTTATGGAAAAAGTACGACAAAATCTCATGTTTAGTTATAAATGGCAGATACTAGTCCATCCATAACAGCCGAAAGAGAAAAAGACTTCAAAATATAACAATGATAATACATAATTATGTATCATCAAACGCCTAAGATAACAAAGCCTTTCAAGTTGCTGAAACACGAAATAGCAAAAATCAACTGATAAAACGATGAATAGAAGGAATAATGTATTTTCATGAGAATTGTAATGAGATAATAGAAATATTATTGGAAAACCTATGAGTAATTCATTTTATTAATAAAGATAACACAACTATGGCATGTATTCCTCATCAAAATGATGTAACCTAAAAAGTCATTCAAACTGTCAAACTATACACATCTAACTCTCATTCAGTAACAGTAGACCGACGAGACAATAAAATTACTTTACCAATATTGTTAAAAATATTTTGTTGAAAGCTAACCTAGCAGTTTCAAGTGAAATTTCGATACACCGTCAACTCATATTCTTGTGTTTCAAAGATATACATAAAAACTGAATCAATCGAAGATTGACTCACTCATGAATAACCGCAGTAAACTAACTGTGGTACTGAACAAGAGGTTTTGCTTCAATAAAACAAGTTTTTCAAACAATAAATAATTTTTCTATTTATAATATCAACAATTTCGAATGATTTTTCAATCAGAATCGCTATTTCCCATATATTCCTCGCCTAAATCAGGTATAACAATTGTCGGTTCATAGCATCTACCAAATATTAACTTCAGTTTTTTATTTCTCGCTTGTGTCGAAGATTGCGAACATATATTTTGATCTTCACTATAACCATTTTCATTTAGCCGTGTATGATGGTCCTCTTGGCTTGGTGTACTTCTCCCTTTTGTGGCAACGGTAGATATTCCATCTATATTTATACGGGATGAACTTGCCCTGTTCATTATTGAAACAAAACTGTTGTTTTTGCCATTTTGAAAACCGTCTTCATTCCAGTTTTCACTCTCAAGTGCTTGTTGATCTTCTATAGATATATTTAGGTTATTGTTCTTTTGCGTCGATGTAGGTAACGATGTGGAACCTGTAGATTGTAGATCTCTATTTGGATTCAACGTTGACACTATGAAGTGTATGTTGAATGTTGGATGCTTCATAAGGAGGGTCAATGGTCTGAAACAATAAGTTATTTTAAGTTCATTTTGGGACAAAATTAAATTGAAAAATCTCTTCAGTTGGGATTTTCAATTACCGGTACTTACTTCCCCGATAGAATGTACTTACTTCCCACCAGTATCGAAGTTGAGTCCAATTTGCAGATTAAAACTTTCAGCAAAATTTATCACAGTTCTGAGAGGTTTAAAAGCAAAATTTATGGTGGTGTCATCCTTAACATCGAATACCAGAAATTCTCCTGCACTCAAATTTACTTCAACACGCATTAGTTTTGGATTTGTCGCACTTCCTAAGAGTAAAATTTCATATAATGCCTATAATCATTTGTGAATAATAAACTCATCTAGTGTCAAACTTCAGGGTAGAAACTGACGTAAATGCTTAAACTTACCAACATAGTAATTTCTGGCTACTATCCGAGAACTCATAACTTCTAATGTTATCTCATTATCACTTAAATTAAACATTGAGAGAACTTGGGTGAAAAGAGAACTGTTTCCACATAAATTATTCAATCCACTATTGGGTGTTATTCCTATGGATAATTTTTCCGATTCCATTAATCTCAATTTGTGTATCATCATTATTTGGTCATACTTATATTTCATTTTCAATAATATGAAGTCACTTTCATCGTCATACTCTATTTTTAAGAATTCTAACTGAAATTATGCATTGATTAATATTCAACTAATAGATATATTTATATTTCAAACCTTTTTTTCCAAGGTACCTTTGAATAATGGTAACATGGATTTCATAAATAATTTACACGTTATTGTTCCATTTGTATTGTCTGGAGAATTTGCTTTAGTAACAATATATGATGAGAAAAAAGACCTTACAAAAGAGCACTGCGAACATATTGTCCTGCTCATGTTAAGTGTAGTAAATATCATTTTCTCATCATCAGCCTCCAAGTAGATCTCATCTCCAACTTTTGCAAGAGCATTTATGGCTTTGGAGAGTACTGAAATAATTTAGTTAAGTGAATAGATGGAACTACATCATTCATTTAATTACAAGATTACTTTTTATATTTTGTGCCGGAATTATACAATTCATGTTGATATTCTATTCAAATATCTAAATGAAAGCAGATACATCTGATTCCTTAAACTATGAATGAGTTATTGAACTTTATTTACTCTACTAAAATTGAAGTGATGATTGAAAATATAAATTTTGAATTCAAAAAATTAGGTTAAATTCGTTCATAGAACTACAAGAGCAATAAAAAGATAAAAACCATAAAGAATTATGATTCTTATTACATACAGCGCAACCTATGAGGAGTTGAGCGAAATAGAATTCTCTTGTAGAACCCAGTCAAGAGGGAAACGTTCTACAAAATTGAAGAAAGAAAGAAGGCCAGGTGGCGCTAGTGCAGCAATTATCAGAAATCACACGAGTACTGACTTCATGTTATGTATTTTTTTCGAGACCTCATAAAACATGAAAATCTGATTCATCTGGTCATACGAACGTACAGTTTGAGACAATTTTTGTGTGGATATTCGTAAATTAATTTATAGGATTCTCGTTAATGTATATTGGCATTGTTTATAGATTAATATATAAACAATGATATTGGTCTAGCGTCTATATTTTGAACTAATAATGAAGAAAATTTGAAAACGGAGGACGCTGTCAACGATAATACAAGTCATTAATGGAAACTGTAAAAGCCGTTTTCGTTATAAAGAGTTCTGTTTTTGTTTTAGGATGTTATTCAACTTAGTCATTAGATGCTTCGACCACATCCTAACTCTGACGTCATAATCGGTATTTCCATGAGCAGAAGCAGAATCGTTATTTTATCCACGAATGAACAAGGCCACCGGTTTTCGCGCACCGCACCCAAAATCATATCGTTTGAGAAGTAAGGGGTGAAGAATTAGTTTTTTTGGATTTTACCAAGTGTAGAAGTGTCGTTCTTCTAATGTATGCACATATGAACTATCCTGTATGTTAGTTCCAGATGGATTAGTGATATTTTATGAATATAAGCGTATGTATTCGTGATTCAGAGAACATTACATTAGGATAGCGCAGTCTGGATTCTTTGGCTCGTCTTTGAAATCTTTCCGGAAGTAAGTATTTCTATGTGTATGCGTTTGTTGAATTGAGTTCTCGTTGAAGTTTTGGGATTTCGATTATTTTGGAGCCCTTTACGATGAATTAGCCGCTCTGGAAATAAGGTGTCATGGCGGCCTGTCATTCTAGAGATATTATTATTGTAACTACTTATCTCAGGTCGTAATACGTTTTGTTATTCACCTCACCAAATACCCACCTGCTTCCTTCTCTAACTGTTAGGATAGGGGTGTATAGAAATGGTTCATTTCGTTTAGGTTAATAATCCTTATGCCTTACTTTTTACTGTAGGTGTGTCCCAAAACAAGTTCTAATTTTAAATTGACTCTGAGCTCTATGATGTGAACATTAGGGCAAATATCATTTATCAGCAGTACTTACAAGTTCAATCAATTCAGTTCATATTTTAATCAAGAATATAATAGTCAATCGATTTTGTTTTTTGAATATCTTCATTACTGTTCGACTGTTTATATGCTATCAGCTGGGCGAATTCTTTGAGATATAAAAAATATATCTACAAATTCTTTAGGTTATTTCCAGTCAGAAAAAGTTTTAATTGTTTGTACTTAATTGTCTTAATTTATTCAGGATATCCATATTTAATTATAGCTAGAAATCATCAGTGACGAACCGATTTTATCATGGTTTACTAGACTTTTTTTCAGTTTCATTATCTGTTATTATTTAGAAGAATCCCAGTGCCCCTTTTCAGTGAAATTGAATGTTGTCCATCCAAGAATTATTGACATCCAAGCAGGCCTTGCAGACGAAGCTTAATGTTTGATCGCCAAATGTAATTAATAATTTCTGTGTTGTTATGGAAATCGATAATAAAATGTTCCCAAAATTTGTTTGTGTTTTCGAATTTGCAGTTGTTTTCATTGTATAATCTTTGTGGATTTATGTTCCAATCGTTTATAATAAAAGTGTCATATCGGGAATTGCCGATAAAGCTCTGAAACTTCTAGTCTAGAATTCAGAAAGAATATACCGATAACATGTAGAAAAGCTTTGTTATCGTTTTGCCAAAATGCCTGTAATTTTCGAATATCGAGCCAGAAATGGTCTCAATCGATTGAGTTTGACTTTTTGTTGAAGAATACAGGGCCGGCCGTATCTCTCTCTTTCGAAAGAGTTGAGCTAGAGTTATCATGTTTTCAGAATATGTTAACTGTCCAAATATCTCGGTCGAGTTAATTATTGAGCCAAATTCGTTTAATAGATCAGGAGTTCTGAGCATCTGAACTTGGCTTTTCTTTATAAATCCTAGAATATCCCTCGGATCAACTTGTTACTTCGAAGATATTTGAATTGGGTTGAAACAAGCTTTCAAAATTTCGCAGAAATGAACACGGTAAAATTTTTTTTTTAAATACTACTATGAGTTATGAGATATCAAACAGGGTGTCCCGTAACTCAACGACAAGCGGTTACTGGGCGATACGCTAGGTTATACCAGTTCTAGCAAAAATAAAGAAAAAATTCACTTGGTTAATTGGTTATATTAAGTGGTATATTTTTGAAAATGTTGAAAATTGACACCCTACACTAAAATCTTAGGATTTGTAGTCACAAATTTACCAATTTTGCAGTTGTTTCATTAAAATAAATATAAGTTTCGTTGAGACATGTTAAAAAATATGTTTTCGTACTTCCGGGCCTAAAGTGACAACTTCACTCCCTTGTGACAGGTACTTAAGTGTCACATTTAATCCCTCCGGGATTAAATATTGACGAAACTCCCGGAACGATTAAATCACAAACAAACGAATTTAAGGGATATTTTATTGAAAAATACAATTAATTAGAATGGCAATTAACGTTAATATTCAAATTAATATTGTGACAGTTCGTCATATTGACCAGTCTTTCCTGGGTTAATGCAGCAGGTAACTGACGAGTAACAGATAGGTCCTTATCATATTGAACTGGTGTTTGTTTCGAAGATCCTGCGGAAAGAGGAAGCGAGAATGAGGATTGTGGCATAACTATAGTGGACGAATCGGCGATTTGACCAAATATTTGATCTGAAATTTGTTGTTTATTTTTAATAGACGATTCAATATATCCCTCGGCCACGTTGGAGGATTTCCATCCTCCATGTCTCTTCAGCATGTCTATTGTTGCTCCCGAATCAGCTAACAAAGACGCAGATGTGCGTCTAAAACAATGTCCCGTATAAGACGTCGCATTTTCTAATTTCAAGAAAGCTGCTATTTGCCGTGGAAATGTACCAAACATGTTTTTTCCTACTACTCGCGTAGTACATTCTTTGTTGATGTATTGAACAAAAAATTTTGATTGAGGTGTCCCTGTCTTTCGCAATGCCACATATTTTCGAAATATCGCCACAAAACTGATGGCACTGTTTTCTGAATATTTGATCACAAAATTTCGGTCAATTTTATTTTTGGTGTTTCTAATCGCAATTAGGAAGGAATCGCCCAAATCTCTCACATCGTCGACTTCTAAATCAACTAACTCTTTTCCACGACAAGCTCCCACAACGCCCAAAATAAGTGCAATCTACAAAAAAATTGATTTCTTAAAATTTCTGAATATAAACACATTTCCAAATTTACCTTAAGTATTGAATATTTATCATCCGGAGCCTCCCGTAAGAACTGATCTACCTGCTCAGACGTGAGAATTCTTGACTTCTTTGGCTTAAATCCCTCATTTCTTCTCTTCAAAAAAGCAAATAATTTTGGAAATTTACTTATATCAATATCTTCTCCAATGTTAATAACCGATTTCAGCATTGAGTAATGTGCCCAGAGAGTTGAGGCACAAACCGCTTTTGATTTATCATTGAAGTAGACTAACAGCGCATTTTCAGTAGGTTGTCTCACATTTTTTAAGCGGCACCACTTTTTAAAAGCATCGTACTGCTGCTCGTATAGTTTTCTAGATTTCGGTGGTAACAATTCTTCACTTACTTCGGCTGCTCTTTTATCAATATCAGATACACCTTCTTCACTCATGATACCAATAATTATCAATAACAATGTTTCTTTACAATGGCACTAGTAATGACAATGTTTCTAAATTATAATTGTCACAACGCAATGTTACTAATGGTAACTTATTTTAAAGACAGTTTATTAAATGAGTTGAAGAGAGAAAAAACTGATTGAAATAATTGAAATAATTAATAAAATCATACCGGAAGTACGAAAAGTATCGTATATACCTTGCGACTGAAGTACATTTAATCCTTCAGGTAAATTATATTATTATATATAAACTTTACCTCCAGGATTAAATGTACTACTTCAGTCCCGAGGTATATAATATACTATTTCAGCTAACTTTGACACTACATCTTTGAAAAAAAAATGTATCGTACTACCCTCGGCAAGTTACTTTAAAAAATGACGTATTTAAACAGGAATTTGTGCATGTATGGTCGTTATTGATCTCAAATTTTCTTGAATTTCATTATCGCAGCTTGCTTCTACCAGAAGATTCTATAATTATTTTTTAATTCACTCAAGGGCAAGCAATCACAGAAGTTAATGTTTATTAATTATGTTGACATTTACGATCTGTATCGACTCTTGGTTCATTGAATCTTTGTGGCGGTGGTCTAAAACGAAACTTCAGTAAATTTCTCATCTCCTGGCACCCCTCATTGACCTCTAACTTATAGAAAAAGCCCCAAATTATTCGTCTGAAAATGCAAATTTTTCGTGAAATCGAAAAAGGGAAACTCTAAACGTCCATCGAGAAATTTCAATTCTCGAAGCCTTCACAGCTCGATTTACATCTGTCCGACTTATTAATTCTAGTTGAAAATTAATCGAAATGGTTCATAACGTTGAAATAATGTACCGGGTGTCCTAAATTGGTTGTCTAGTCGGGAATGCCAATTTATACTTTGACATTAATTTTAACCATAGAATCTTGTGACCAAAAAAACACTGTCATTTTGAAATTCGGCTCCGTTAAAAGGATGAAAGGTGTTTAAATTAAAAAAAAATGATGTTTGCTTATATTTTCATAATGGATAATCTGAAACCATGAAACCTTCTATAAAATATGCAGTTTCTTGTGACATCCTAGCATTCCCTGTATACTTGACCTTTTCAGAGTATTTTATCATTCCACATTCATCTTCCTAAAATGCACCGTTTCGAAGATATTCTCTTTTTCCTGGATCACACCCTGACTGGATAAAATCACTGAGCAGAAATAATTCCAAGTTGCCCCAGTTTATCTCTTTATGAAAAATTGGATACATTAAAATTATGAAGACATACTTGAAGTTTCTTGTTAAAGTTGAATTAAACGTAAATGTTTCTTCAGTTTCAATTCGATAGCATAGCCCTTAATGTATTTGAAGAAGCTATTAAAAAGTTTCATTTATTGAAATCCAAATAAATCGTATCGTAGGTTATAGAAGGTTGCCGTTTTATAATAGAACATAGAACAAGAGAACATAACTTATCTATGGAGAAAACGAAGTTTCAGAATCAATTTTAAAAACGAGTCAGTACGTACTATTTTTTATGTTATTTGATGAGTTATAATTCTTTAATATGCAATACTGAATAATTCATCTCAAATTCTTTTACGTATTTCATTCATTCCAGTGACATTTTATACTATTCTATGACAGAAAACATAACCTAAACTTAAGGAGTTGTTTGTTCAAAATTCAATGAGCACTAATAAATTACATTGTACAGGGTGAGTCTTTGACCACTGCGTAGATTCTGGACATCAAAAGAAACATTTTCTTCCTATAACATTTTTCGAATTTGGCTCCGTTCAAAAGATATAGGTGTTGAAATTTCATAAAAAAAATTGCATTTTCACCTGTAATATTCAAACGACAATATCAATTGAAATGATCTCTTGTAGAAGGTTTTTGATAACAGTCATGCATATTTTGGCATCAATAAATTTATTCCATTTCTTTCGGGTTTCTCACTACTACTCTACAGGTTGGTTAAATTGCATGAAAAACAAATATCACTTGAACTAAAGGTCCGTATCTTGTACCTACATGATATCATTCATCTTTTTTTTTCCTAAATTGCACCATTTTTGAGATACT
The DNA here is from genome assembly GCA_030674115.1 of Micraspis discolor. Taxonomy (NCBI): domain Eukaryota; kingdom Metazoa; phylum Arthropoda; class Insecta; order Coleoptera; family Coccinellidae; genus Micraspis; species Micraspis discolor. Next base: position 1,291,346 of record JARTUT010001743.1, read on the forward strand.
TGAAGTTGAAAGGAATTAAATCGATATAATCATCTGATGAAACATGAGTGAGTGAATCATTTCCTAGAGGGAAATATTGTTTTTAAACAATTCAGATTCAATAGTGGATGCTGTGGAATGTAATTTTCATTCATAAACTGGACCACAGAGGGGTATTTGCCCAATGTGGAAACTTTAATTGCTTATAACTTTTTAACGCAGCTGAATATGAAAACACGGTATGGGAAAAAAGTGTTTCTTTTGATCTCAAGAACCTATTGTTAAAATAAACGCAGTGGTCAAAGACTCACCCTGTATATGATCTTGAAAGTGATTGATAAAGGCAACCATAAAACTTTGAAGCCTTATTTCACAAAAAAAAAATCGTACCTTACGAAATTTTAGCCAATATTATTACCCTAATCTTATGTACAGGTGAAATGAATAAACAACATAGATTCGAAGGTTCTTAGAGTATTTAAGGGTGCTTCATACAGTGTTGAGAAAAATTATTCTTGTAGACGAATGGTGACCAAAAGTTCTTTGAATTTCATAATCCCCAGTGGTGTTGCAGGCGATTTAACAAAACAAGTTGCAGAATGGGCACCTATAGAATGAAAAAATGAAGTCTCCTCGGGATATGATGGTATTTCTTTCTCTGTAATAAAGCGTATTTCGAACCTCATTACACCAATCTGCTTCATTATATAAATTCTTCTCTTCGAAGTGGAATATTTCCTGACGCATTGAAGACAACACTAGTGAAGCCATGCTACAAGAAGGGCAATCCTGATGATTTCTCCAACTACAGACCGATAAGCTTGATAACATCCTTTGCAAAAATCCTTGTAGATCGAATGCTGAATTTCTTCCTAAAATTTAACATCTTATCAAACAGTCAACACGGTTTCACTAGAGGTAGAAGTACTGACACAGCATTATTAGAGTTTACACAGAGAATTTTTGTCTTCCCTAGAGGAAGATAAGATACCTGCTGGATTGTTCGTTGATTTGTCCAAAGCGTTCGACTGTGTTGACCACAGTATACTTCTTCAGAAACTAGAAAGGAACGGGATCAAAGGTATTCCATTAAGATTAATTTTGAGTTACCGGAAGGAAAGAAAACAAGATTGTATTGGAGGTTCATGACGATGTACTCTTTTCATCTGAAGTGACAATAACTACAGGAATACCACAGGGAATTATTTTGGGACCAATGCTATTTGTTGTCTACGATGATGACCTCCCAGATACTTTTGAGCAAATAAGTGACCCGGTTGAACCCTTTAATGATTTTGGGATCGACGCCTATTTATATGCCGATGACACAAATGTTATCGTTTCATCTAAAGAAGCTGAGCAAGTTACACTTGGTCTGAAAACTGCCTTCTCAAAAAATTGAAACCTGGTGTTTCCATAATATGCATTAGCACTAAATTCGGATAAAACCAACATCGTATTTTTCTCCAATCCCAGATCAGACACGACCTACCCTGAGAGCATCAGAATCAGCGATAGTGTGGTCACAGCAAACTCAAATACTAGACTTCTCGGAATATCTGTTGACAGATATTTGAATTGGATGCAACATTGTGATACGATAACATCTAAGTTGAATTCAGTCATATATACTTTGAAAGCTGTCAAAAATCATGTAGATGTAAATATTTTAAAGACCATTTATTTTGCTAACTTTCAATCTATCTTATCTTATGGAATTGTTTTTTGGGGATCAAGCTCAAGAGCAGAGAGCATCTTTATAACACAGAAATATGCTGTACGAACAATGTTTAATATTAAGTTTAGATCATCCTGTAGGGGCTTCTTCAAAGCAAACAACATTTTAACATTTTTTGGGTTGTACAATTTATAAGGTATTATTATTTTTACGCAAACATTCTCACTGTTTTGAAAAATATGAAAACAAAAATCTGACTAGAAAAACATGAATATTTCTATCCAATCCATAAGTACTCAAATACAGAGCGTGGTACTCTCTATATGGCTATTAAATTGTATAATTTACTTCCCAAGGCCATAAGATGCATAACAACATATAATCTATATCGTAAGGCATTATTTTTGCTTATATTGAAGTGTGAACCTTATTCACTCACAGAATTTAGAGATTATTATTTGGGAAATTGTATAACTGATAGGTGATAGTTTCGTTTTCTTAACTGACTTGTTCTCATTTTGTTGTCCATGATGATAATTCTGAAAATAAATATCTATTATTATTATTCCAATTTGTATTTTAACTTTGAAAATGATAGTAATAAAACAATTGATTACTTAAATGGAATCTACTAAAATGTATAATGTTTTCGTTACAAGTTAATAACGTCAAGAATAAAGAAGTTATTGGAACTTTACATTTAGCGTCATTTTCCACATTTCTCCAACAGCTCTGAAACGGTTTGAATTGCAACGTTGCTGTATTCATCATATGCTCTCAAAAAAAGAGTACAAAAATGTGCCACTCATTTTGTCTTATCGGATTTCTGAGATCACCTAACTAGACATCGAATTTAGGACACACGGTACGTTGTCAAAATTCAGAAAAGCACTGACGTGGGTTTTAGGAGAAGGGACTTAGAGCTTCGAACAAAACTTGGGAAAACAATGAGTAGTTGTTTGTTTATTCGTCGTGGCGGTTGTATTAGTATCACACTGTTCCAGAGTACGGGAAATGACTCTAGCAAAAGCTCTAAATTTTTATGTATTTCGATAAGACGCCATTGAGTTTTTACATTTGACAGCATCTCAGATAGAGTAATTGGAAAACCCGTTCTTCACTTAAATTTGTCATACAAACTAACCGCATTTGTTGTGAAGTGGTTTATCGATCCAAGTATTACGATATTCGAAGAATGAGATATATCGCGTTTGTTTGAGATACATTCATTTAACTTGGAATGTTCCGTTGCTTGTTTGGATCAAATCTCGTACTTCAAATCCACCGTATTGCAGTTAACCTATTTATCTGAAATTTGGCATCGAGCATTACAATTCGATTTTTTTTTGTATTATTCGAAATGACCGTCGCTACAAAATGGCGAATCACGAATCCTTCGTGGGTATCGAATCAAAGTACTTGATTTGAGTTTAACGAGTAGTGTTGGGTAGTACACGTCTTAAAATTGAGTTGTGTCTCATTTTTGTACTGAAGCTGTACATTGTACCATTTCAAATGAGGCAAGGGGGGTCTGGCCGTTCATGACGCGATACGATGTCGGGACAAAATTTGTACTAGTATAGACGACGGGTTGTTGAGGCGGTGTAGCGTAGCGAGGGCGAGGTAGGTAAGAAATAGGAACGTTGATGATCTGTCTCGCTTCAAATATGTCTATGCAAAAGGAAGGTAACGTTCACTGTCGACAGAATTGAAGTAATAAAAGAGGCAAAATTTAGAATGCAAATTAATTGTTGGATTGCGAAATTTTAGGACGGAGAGCGAGTGAGGGAAAGATTTAACTGAATATGAGGGTTTTGTTATTCAAAATAATCGAAGCTAACCGTGATTATATATTCTCATGTAATTAAAAAATTTTAAGTTTCCTCTCACATCATACACAGTTTTCCTGTTCGTTTTAGAACAAACTGTTTTTATAAAAATATATCCAATTACTAGTAATTTCAGGCTGAATTCTTTTTGTGAGACTTCATTATGCCGAAATGATATACAGTGAAATTCCCCTCACGGACACCCCCTTTAGACGGACACCTCCCTTGAACGGACAGTTTTACGTGGTCCCAATTGACTCCCATATAATTTACATTGTGCAAGTTGTCTGTTGAACGGACATTCCCTTGAACGGACGCGGACACTAAGGTATGTTCTATTAACCGGACAAAACCGAAACAAAAAATATCGGTTCTGTTTCAATTATCTGTGGAAAGTATCGCTGTTAGTTCATTGCATCAAATGGGGCGCAATAGAAAAGAAGAGGAGGTTTCTGTGTCGCGCGCCAACATTAGTACCAGCCTTCAGTTCGGAACTTCCCCGGTTGACCGGGGATTTATCGATCCCAACTGCTGCACGAAACTCCTGAGAATTTAACTAGTGTTAGTTTGAATTCTGACGTTGTCTCAGAGAAAGAAATGTCCTTCTCTTATCAAAGAATATTCACCCAGGGATATCTTTAATGCTGATGAAACAGGTCTCTATTTCAGAGCTCTGCCTAATGAAACGCTAACATTCAAAAAAGAAAATGTGTTGGTGGTAAATATCCCAAAGAGAGATTTACAATTTTGCATTGTGCAAATATGGCAGGGGAAGAAGAAAACTTTTAGTCATCGGTAAAGCAGCTGAACCAGCTGAAAGAAATGTCCTTCTCTTATCAAAGAATATTCACCCAGGGATATCTTTAATGCTGATGAAACAGGTCTCTATTTCAGAGCTCTGCCTAATGAAACGCTAACATTCAAAAAAGAAAAATGTGTTGGTGGTAAATATCCCAAAGAGAGATTTACAATTTTGCATTGTGCAAATATGGCAGGGAAAGAAGAAAAACTTTTAGTCATCGGTAAAGCAGCTGAACCAAGAGCATTCAAAAATATAAACATAAACAATTTGCCTGTAACTTGGAAGTGGAATAAGAAAGTTTGGATGACCAGACAAATTATGACAGAGTGGTTGCTTGAACTAAATTGGACAATGGCAAAACAAAATAGGAAGATTTTGTTGTTTTTGGACAATGTTGGATCTCATCCAAAAGATATTCACCTGAAAAATATTAAACTTTTGTTTCTACCCCCTAATTGTACATCAGCTTGTCAACCACTTGACCAGGGAATCATAAAACATTTCAAAACCCACTACCGCAGTCTCATACTGAAACACCTACTAGTAAACATTGAGACTGCTAGTACAGCATTCGAATTGACAAAAAAAATCTAGCCATTGGACGCAATTTACTTTGCCAAAACCTCTTGGGAACAAGCAAAAATTGCTTCCGCAAAGCCGGTTTTAAACATGAAAATATGCAAGGTGCTGACCTATTGAGTCAGGCTCAGACTGTTACATATGATCCTGAAGATGACTTTCTACTCAGTGTTATTGCAGAGATTCTCAAAAATAAGAATTTCTTGGATATGAGTTTCAATGAAAACCTCAACGATTTTTTGAACCTTGATGAAGATTTATTTTTTGAAGATCCTGATTCAGAGCCTGAAATTGGAAACTCACATGACACTCAAGAACTTTCCGGAGATTCTGATAACGATGAAGTACCAGGACAAACAGATGCTGTCCAAAATTATGGGGAAGCTATGACTTTAAACAAGTAGCTAAAAAGTTTTGCCCAGAATTACGGAGATTCAGAGAGTTTAGATATTCTGTCCAAATTAGAATTGAGATTTCTCGATTGTCTATTCAGGAAAAAAATGAGACAAACAAAAATTCAGGAATTTTTTCGTAATTAAAGTGTCTCTTTTTATCAAAATTTTTGTTTATCCTCATGATTCATCACATTGATTTTTCAGTTATAGTTGAATTTGAAAAATGTTCACTTTCTCATACCTTTATATATATTGATTTTTATGTTCAATATTCTCCAATTATTATTTCTATGAAAATTTTTTGTGTACATATGTATTTCTTTTAAGCGGACATCCCTCTTAAACGGACACCATCAAGCGGTCCCGTGAGTGTCCGCCCATGGGAGATTTCACTGTATACAAATTTACGAAAATGATCCACAGAACAGCATAAATACTAAAACGAACCCGTGTAGAAAAATATTTCTAGAAATAACCAATGCAGGAATGAACATTGGTAGAATAGAACTCCCGTCGCATCAACCTAATGTCCCATCTGCAAAAAAGGCACATTTTCAAAATGAAGTTGCCAGATCTACGGTGTTTTCCCAGTGTATAGGATACTCAAAAGATGACCAAATAATAAAGGGTGATTCATTTAGAGGTATTCTTTTTTATATAAAAAAAATTAATAAAAACAATATTATTTTATAATCTTTAATAAAAAATAAAAGAACCATTCTTTACAATTAGTTTTAAAGATAATTTCTTTCAAATGCTAGGTTCAACTACGGTTAACAAGATCTATTGAATAGTTACAATTTTCAATGACGCGTGTGAGTATTTCTGGTGATATTTCTCCAATGACTCGAGTAATATTGGCCTCCAATACCTCAATCGTAGACGGCTTGTCCATGTAGACTTTGGACTTGACATTGCCCCAAAGGAAAAAAATCAAGAGGTGTGATGTCACATGATCTAGCCGGCCAATTCACTGGTCCGAAGCGTGAAATTATCTGCTCACCGAAATGCTCTCGCAGTAAAGCCATGGTTTCACGGGCTGTATGAAAAGTGGCACCATCTTGCTGGAACCACATTTCGTCGAGACCACGGGCTTCAATTAGTATGTTATCATGGTGCGATAACGGTCACCATTCACAGTAGCATTCCGGCGGTCCTCTGTCTTGAAGAAATATGGACCGATTATTCCACTGGCCCATAAACCACACCAAAAGTTATTTTTTCTGGAATTAACGGCAATTCGTAAGACTCTTCTGGTTGTTCATCACCCCAGATTCGGGCATTTTGTTTGTTCACGAACCCATTAAACCAAAAATGTGCCTCATCAGTGCACAAAACTGTTGTCGAAAAGAGTGGATCTTTTCAAGCTTGTCAAGAGGCCAATGACTAAAACTTAAACGATTCGGTAGATCGGTAGGCTTCAGTTCTTGAACTAATTGAATTTTGTGAGCTTTCAATGAAAGATCCATACGTAAAATCCGCCATATTGTGGAATACGAATGGCCAAGCTGTTGAGAATGGTGACGAATCGACATTTAAGGGTCATCACGTACACTCTCCCCCACCGCCGCTATATTCTGTTGTCTATTTGGTCGAGAATGATCCAATAACGAATATTAAGTTTCAAACTTAGTGACGGTATAGCGAATTATGCGTTCGGTAGGCCGATTATGTGGACCGTAAGTCGCTCTAAGTGCCCGATACACATTAATGGGAGAACGCCCATTTTCGTGATAAAGCTGAACAATTTGTAGACGCTGTGCCGGGCCAAGTCGTTCCATTATGAAAAGTCAGACACTACTGAACAAGAATACTACCACAGTAAAGGGACCAAGCAGTAGTAGCACTCCGCGGATTTTGAACTGAAATCGCTTACACCAAAGGGAACTCGCGCATTCCTCCCTGCGCATCTAATCTTATCGACCGCGAATTTAAAAATTGATTAGAAAAGTTTATTTGCGTTATCTGAAAACTTAAATATTTTGATTTAAGCTGGTAATAAGTTTTCACAGTGATATTTAGAGTGTATGGACCATTCTTTAGTCTATATTCATATAAAAATTATGACTCCGCTCATAATGTAACCGTAAATGTAATCACATTTCCTCATTAACAGAACGTATTCAATAAAAGATATATTGTTTTATTGTGGTTTTAATATCACTTTGAAAGAAACAGTTATTAGTGATGAAAATTACTTAATAGTTTACTCAGGAACAGCCTCTGAAATTTTTCGAAATGTGTTAAAAATCATAGGTACCTTAGGTTTGTAAGTAAAATGACTCATTAAAATGTTCTAAACGAAGATTGAGTTGAAGAGTAGGTATTATATGGAAAAATAAGTAGTTGGTGGTTGAAAGCATCGAATGTGTTTAATATAAAATCCTCAATACTTAAATTTCACTGAAACATTAATCTTCGAGTCCATGAAAAATAACTTTCTTTTTATATTGAATTCTTTCGAACAATTTTTTTCAATGAATTCTCTGATGATTTAGTTTGAACTGATAATCGTAAAGAAATGACGACAGTAAGCATAAACCTCCTGAAATTCCATTGGTTCCTGGTATCTCAACTAATCGTAAAGAAATGACGACAGTAGGCGTAAACCTCCTGAAATTCCATTGGTTCCTGATATCTCAACTAATCGTAAAGAAATGACGACAGTAAGCGTAAACCTCCTGAAATTCCATTGGTTCCTGATATCTCAACTAATCGTAAAGAATCAATAATAATTTATCAGGACGAAATATATGTCGAATTTTATTTGGGATATAAAATCTATCTTTTTGCAGAAGTTATTGAGGAACTTGAATTTCAGATGCTCATAGATTTATTATGCAATTGTCGAAAAAAAATTACCCGCAAATAATAATTTATCAAGAAGAAATATATGTTGAATTTTTTTGCAGGTGTTCCTGATTTCTAGCGAGCAATCACATTATGAACGAATTGGATTCTCTCAGACAAGAAGCAGAAACTTTAAAAAATGCCATCAGAGTAAGTAATTTATGTGGTAACATAAGTGTTCGCTCAGGTATTAACAAAATAGTCGAGAATGTGTAAAGTTGGTCCAGAACTTTTGATTTTCGACAAAATTTTTGTTTTGCTGATTTATTTTAGGTTTTCACTGTTCGTATTTTTTTTATTAGTACATGTAGTTTTCTGGATTTTTCACAAAATGAATAAAATGGGCCTAGTACTTTTCCAAAAATTGAGTTTCAACTACTGGAATGATTTGTGCTATTCGAATTTATGAGACGATTCTTTTTTCGCCTTGCATGCCTGAAAGTGAACCATAAAAACCCTGAAAAAATAAGTGAAACATAAATAAACTCATTACTTCCCTATTTTTATTGATTTGTCATTTTGGCGTTTCATTTAATTAATTGTTAAACATTAGTTTCATATCCAATTAAAGTAAACCAGTTTTCAATCTTGTATTCATATGATTTTTACCAAAAGGATGAGATGAACGAAGATTCAGAATCTGACGAAGAAGTATTTACTTGTACTTCTCCGGAGCTGCACTGACAAGCTAAAGAATATTCTGAGAAAAAGAATGATTTCTCTTAATGCCTATTTTGCCGGCATGGCATGGCAATATGTTGAACAAGAATGACAATTATAAATAATCATCGTTCTAAGGCGCGAGCTAGTCATTATTGACGCATGGTAATCTCAGAGAATCAAGACCTCAAGTGCAACTGTGGACCGGTTTCGAGGTAACTGCCTCTTATCAGCACAGTGTGGCACTGACAGTCTTGAAGGAGGCTCCTTCAAGACAAACAACAGCCAAAAAGAGTGGTTATCGATAGCAAACCTAAAAAGCAGCTGACAGTAAACTACTACTGATAGCCACTAGTTGTTATGTATAGCAACTTTCATAACCACTTTCTTGAAGAGTGAATACCGATTTCACGCTTTGCAACTGACCTTGATGATAACCACGATTTTCGGTGGGTATTCATAGCAACTTGAGTTAGTGAAGAGCCCTGATGGAGGCTGGCGTTCTTCTGCGGTTGCAGAAGGCTATATTGATGAGTGCTTATCCAATAAAATTAATGTATCGCAAAAAATCCTTGCAAATCAAAAGCAGCAACCAGTAGTGAATGTAAACGACTGAATGAAATAATTGGTTGTCAAATACCTCCCTTCCGCCTTTTTTGCTCTTTATTCAATGCTTTCTAAAAAGTGTTACAGTGATCGGATTTAGTTCAAATATGCGTCGTTTTCTTCGATAATCAGTTTCCATCTAGACGGCAACTTCATAATACCTCCCTCGTAGAAGCTCCCCTCCTTATTTGAAAGAACTCGGACAGCCACTTTTTACAAGCCTCTTTTGAGTTCAACTTTACACCACCAAGGGCGTTCGCTATGGACAGGAACAGGTGGTAATCACTTGGCGCTATTTCCGGACTATATCGTGGATGCGATAAAACCTCCCATCCGAGCTCCCGTAGCTTCTGACGAGCCATCAACGAAGTGTGTTGTCCTGGTGGAACACTACACCATCCCTGTTGGCCAATTCTGGACGCTTCTGGTCGATCGTGTCTGCTTCAAGCGGTCCACTTGTTCGCAGTAGATGGTAGAATTAAGCGTCTGGCCATATGGGAGCAGCTCATAGTGGATGATTCCCTTCAAATACCACCAAACACACAGCAATCCCGACTTGGCCACTGTTTGGGACGATTCACCTGCCTTCGACCACGACCGTTTTCGCTTGATATTGTCGAATGTGATCCATTTTTCGTCGCCAGTCACCATCTGACTCAAGAATCGGTCTAGTTCGTTCCGTTTCAGCAGCATATTGCTGGCGTTGATTCGGTCCAGCAGGTTTTTTTGCGTCAAATCATGCGGCACCCAAACATCAAGCTTTTTACGGGTGTCATTGCAGCAACGCTTTTCAGCAACGGATTTCGAAAGCTGGTTTATATTTACGATTGCGTGTCATTTGTAATTGGTTGAATGAAAGAACCTGATTTTTTCGGGAAGTATTATATCTTTTGTACTTCATTAGTGGGGGAACCACCTACATAAAAAGACTCCCCAACAACCCTCCACAAAACCTCCAACATCAAAAAAATAATTTATTTTACGTTATAATTATGTCAGTTTATTCAATATAATCTACTGCATCCAGCACATACACTGAAATAATTTGTGACCCCCGCCTACCCCGAATAGCCACCTCGAATTCAAAAATTCGGCGGACACTGAAACTGCGCAATGCTGGCGATTTTTCGATGAAAATAGTATCTTTGTATAAGGTCGAATATAATCTATAGGATGAAATAATTTGTGACTCCCGTAATCCCCTAAAGCTCGACAGAAACAACCCCAAAAGCTGACGATTGCAAAAACTAGATGGAAACGGCCGTTGCTGGATATTTTTTTTGCAAAATGGGTCTACCTTAACTTATTCAATAAGCTCCATATAATGAAATAATTTGTGACCCCGCGCTTCAATCAGAATTGCCCCCCTGGAGAATTAAAAAATTTCAAATTCCGTAGCACGAGGAACTGCGTTGCTGACGATTATTTGATGGAAATGGCATCCTTGTATATCGTTGAATACCATCTATATGTTGAAATAATTTGTGACCCCCCGCCTACCCCCGAATAGCCCCCTCGAATTCAAAAATTCGGCGGACACTGAAACTGCGCAATGCTGGCGATTTTTCGATGCTAATAGTATCTTTGTATAAGGTCGAATATAATCTATAGGATGAAATAATTTGTGACTCCCGTAATCCCCCTAAAGCTCGACAGAAACAACCCGCAAAACTAGATGAAAACGGCCGTTGCTGGATATTTTTTTTGCAAAATTGGTCTACCTTAACTTATTCAACAGCAACGCATAGTTCCTCGTGCTACGGAATTTGAAATTTTTTAACTCTACAGGGGGGCAATTCTGATTGAAGCGCGGGGTCACAAATTATTTCATTATATGGGGCTTATTGAATAAGTTAAGGTAGACCCATTTTGCAAAAAAATATCCAGCAACGGCCGTTTCCATCTAGTTTTTGCAATCGTCAGCTTTTGGGGTTGTTTCTGTCGAGCTTTAGGGGATTACGGGAGTCACAAATTATTTCATCCTATAGATTATATTCGACCTTATTCAAAGATACTATTTTCATCGAAAAATCGCCAGCATTGCGCAGTTTCAGTGTCCGCCGAATTTTTGAATTCGAGGGGCTATTCGGTGGTAAGCGGGGGTCACAAATTATTTCAACATATAGATGGTATTCAACGATATACAAGGATGCCATTTCCATCAAAAAATCGCCAGCAACGCAGTTCCTCGTGCTACGGAATTTGGAATTTTTTTATTCTACAGGGGTGCAATTCTGATTTAAGCGCGGGGTCACAAATTATTTCATTATATGGAGCTTATTGAATAAGTTAAGGTAGACTCATTTTGCAAAAAAATTTTCCAACAACGGCCGTTTCCATCTAGTTTTTGCCATCGTCAGCTATGGGGATTTTTTCTGTCGTGCTTTAGGGGATTACGGGGGTCACAAATTATTTCATCCTATAGATTATATTCGACGTTTTACAAATATACTATTTTCATCGAAAATCGCCAGCAATGCGCAGTTTCACTGTCCGCCGAATTTTTGAATTCGAGGGGCTATGCGGTGGTAAGCGGGGTCACAAATGGTAATCTTGACTTTTATACCGGTGGGATTTATTGGCCCAATTGCGCATGTGCCACGAGCATTTTGTTGCCAAATTGTGCAATAATTATATCTTGGGAAGTCGATATTGGTCCTTAGAAAATAATTTTTTTTCAATAATATTTGACTGGCGATTTAATGAAGCTTATTTATCAATTAATAGAAATTATCAAACAATTAGGTTAGTTTGCAGTTTATCGCCCAATTTTTATATTTCACATGGTATTTTGTCGGGTTATTAGGTTAGTCGAGATTTTTATTTTTGATATTTGGTCCGGGTTGAATAGGTAAGTTAAGCTTTTGTTATATAATAGAACGACTTCGAAAGTAACTTTTTACCAATATGAACTATCAGATATTAAATATTTACAGTCAGTTCAAGAACGTCAAATATTACCACTATGAGTCATTCTTCAAATACCCCTTCTAAACGTACGATCTGGCAACGTTGCTGCTCATTTTAAGCGCCGTCTATAATTCACCGGTATAGAAGTCAAGATTACCAAATTATTTTTTGATGTTGGAGGTTTTGTGGGGGGTTGTTGGGGGGTCTTTTTTATGTAGGTGGTTCCCCCACTAATGAAGTACAAAAGATATAATACTTCCCAAAAAAAATCAGGTCATTTCATTCAACAGATTACAAATGACACGCAATCGTAAATATAAACCAGCTTTCGAAATCCGTTGCTGAAAAGCGTTGCTGCAATGACACCCGTAAGCTTTTTTTGGTATCCAGCCTTCTGCAGATGTTTTAAAATGGTTTGGTGACTAACTCCCATCTCCTGGCCGATGCCACATGCCAATTTACCTCGATGTATTCCATGATTTGATCGGTATTCTCGTTTTCACCGGCTCTAAATCGTCGAAACCATCCCCCAAAACACCATTAATCTCACGGAACGTTTCTCTAACGGATTTGCCTTTTCGGCGTTAGTGAACTCCATGTTTACACGTCGATAACTGTTGAACGCAATATCCAAACTAATCTTGCATAGCATCGTTTTGTAGGTTATGTCAAAACCTTTCAAATAATGTATAGTATTGCCAGTTACGAGCTCTGTAGCGCTTTGTACATAGCCGCGAAATTCGTAAGACAAAAAGGCGGAAGGGAGATATTTGGCAACCTACTACCAGTAAATACAGATATTTCCAAGAATTCATCATTAATCAAATTAAAAGTTTTTCTCTGTGAAAATAGTTCCATACAGTTGTTTTACATTTGTGCTGATATTATTCTCTCAAGAACCTTTATTTTTTCCTTTATCACTTATAGAATAAGCCTACACTCTACCTCACTTCAGTTGTCATCTCCTTGTTCTCTGCAATATTGAAATAGCAATTCCTAATTCGTGCATTTGAAGTAAAAATCGAATTTTTAATCTATATTTCTATTATTTCAGGATGCCAGAAAGGCAGCATGTGATACAAGCCTCGTTCAGGCAACTGCAAGCCTTGAGCCAATCGGCCGAGTGCAGATGCGTACAAGGCGAACGCTCAGAGGTCACTTGGCCAAGATATATGCCATGCACTGGGGCTCTGATTCCCGGAATTTAGTCTCTGCTTCACAAGATGGAAAACTCATCGTATGGGATAGTCACACTACCAATAAAGTAAGTTCGAATACCCGGTGGACGTCGGGAAGATGTCCTACTTTGATTCGACGCCATTTTGGTAAACTTTAGTCATGACATGGAAAATTTATTATGAGAAGATATTCGGTAAAGCAATATACTTTAATTTTCGAAACATTTTTATCAGAATCAATAATCGATTATTGTGGCAATATCAGTCTCTTTCATAAGAGCTAAATTGAACCATGCAATAATTGTGGAGGCAACTATAGGCGAATGAAGGCACAAGGCAATATATCTATGAGCTTATGCAAAACTTCAGTGTACTGGTGACTTATTGAAAATTGGCCATAGGAGCAGGATGCCCTAGAGTAACTTGTGTTACTCCGGAGTATCAATATCGTCCTATCCAGGGTATCAAGCGTTGAGGTATTCATACATGAATATATTGTGATTACGTAAAACAATCAATCATAGCAATTATAGGAACAGATTCTATAATATAGAATATGCAACATCCTAGTCATGGTAACAACTTCAATATAGATTAAACAATGACAATAGCTATTGTGTCATTAATAACCTGTAAATATTGTATGAGCCAAGGAAGGAGGAACAGGGATAAGGTCATGAAGCTCCAGCGGCGGTTTTGATGAAAATAGAAAGGAAAAAAAGTATATTCTCTCAGGCCTTATAGAACACGAATGGTGTTCCTGATCCAGGTTTCTAAGAATCATCATACAGTAATACAGGAACCTGCTCTTCATAAAGACAAGTCTTCAATTAAACAAGTCCTGACAGAAAATACATGACCTATTTCAACGGTCATCGTGAAAATATACCGAAGTACCTGTGAGTGATGAAAATCTTTTTCTCTATTTATTATGGGATATTACTCTGGGTTAGTGCTTAGTGATGGAACCATAGACTGGAGAGATTTCATCAACCTTTTGTAGAAATATTTTTTAAAGAAATATAAAATATGGCAAAATTGAACAAATCTGATTATTGAATCATTCAAGCATAGAGTTGGATTTGGGAAGATCAGAAAATTTAGACAAAATTATATCGATTTAATTCCTTTAAACTTCAAATATCTCAAAAATGGTGTAATTCAGGAAAAAAGATGAAGAATGGTTTTATCTGCAAAAGACTAACGATTTTAGCAAGTACAAGATACGGACCTTTAGTTCAAGTGATATTTGTTTTTCATGTAATTTAACCAATCTGTACAGTAGTAGTGAGAAACCCACAAGAAATGGAATAAATCTATTGATGCCAAAATATGCATGACTGTTATCAAAAACCTTTTAAAAGAGATCATTTCAATTGATATTGTCGTTTGAATATTACAGATAAAAATGCAATTTTTTTTATGAAATTTCAACACCCTATATCTTTTGAACAGGGCCAAATTTGGAAAAATGTTATAGAAAGAAAATGTTTCTTTTGAGGTCAAGAATCTATGTTTAAAATCAACGCAGTGGTCAAAGACTCACCCTGTATATAAATAGATAGCAGTACGAAAACAGAAATAAATACACGAAAGTACTATTACCAGTCGATAAACATAAATTATTAACAGTAAGTTTGCTGTACAGTTGTTCTCTAGTTCAAAAGCGGCGTTTGGATTATTTTTATCATCTTATTCTGTCTCAAGAACAACTGACAGCTAATAAAATCAGTCACGTTGAAAATTTCATTATGTGAAAGAACATCAAACAAACAATCAAAAATGTTTTTGAGCCTAAAGAAGATGATAAAAATCATTAAAACGTCGCCTTAGAATAAAAAATTCTATTTGTTCCTTTACGCCTAACTGTACACCAAGTTTATTTTTGGGATCGAGAACTTACAATTGTTTATATAACTGTAAGGAAACATAGACGTTCAAGAAAACGGACATGTATAACAAGACAACATACACAAACATTACAGAAAGAAAACCTAGAAATGAATAAATAAAGGAACAACTTCAATAATATAGAATAAGCAACAATGATAGCTTTTGGTCGCAGGGTGTGAGAGCCATCGGCTATAAATATTGTATGTGCTAAGTATAGAGGAAGAGGGGTAAGGTCAAGGTGTTCCAGCGCCGGCTGGAAGAAAAAAAGGTATATTCTCTCATTCCTTATTGTCACTCATGGTTTCCAATAAAGGTTTCTAAGAAATCCCATACCGTAATATAGGAACAGTCCACAATCTTATGATCCCAGAAATAGAAATATCATGTAATACAAACATAGACAAATAGATACCAGTACGAAAACATGAAAATAAATAAACCAAAGTACTCTGAACAATAAAACATAAAAATAAATAACAGTAAGAAAACAGACATTAATAGCAGTAAGAAAACAAATTAACAGAATTAGCAACTAAATATATTCCTATAGTTGAATGAGCAATTCTATATTTCGAAGTCGAGTTAAGCTCAAATTGGAAAGATAAGTACCCTAGATTTGTCTACCACTAATTAATTTATATGGAGAGCATTAATATTTAATTCGAGCTAGAACGATGATGGTAACTGTCAATGAGGAGCGATCTCATGATATGATTGAAACCTTTTTAATATTTGTGAGCCTACATATCTGTATTCATACTGGTTTCAAATGAAAATATTTTGAATATTTATCTCAACAGCTGTCTAGGCTTCCACAAATAACAATCTCTTGCTTTATTAATGTTTCCGATTGTTTGACAGGTTCACGCCATCCCCCTCAGATCCTCATGGGTTATGACCTGCGCATACGCTCCATCGGGAAGTTATGTAGCTTGCGGAGGACTGGACAATATTTGCTCCATCTATAGCCTAAAAACGAGAGAGGGAAACGTTAGGGTCAGCAGGGAACTTCCCGGACACACAGGATACCTATCGTGTTGTCGATTCCTCGACGATAATCAAATTGTAACCAGCTCAGGTGATATGAGCTGCGCGTTATGGGATATTGAGACAGGACAACAAGTTACATCCTTCTTAGGTATGTTTCACCCATTCTTTGTTAGTTGGTGAATTTGATGAGCTCCTTTCTATGTGTTATCTTCTACATAAAGGGTTAAATGTGTTTTAATTTCAACTTGTACCGTTTTTCAATCTGTTGTGGTACACAAGGTAGAAATAGAGGATTATTTATTAAGTGTTGCCCATATATGAATGATTAGCAAGCTTGGTGAAGTTTGATAATATCAAGGAGTTTTTTTTTTTTTGTTAATGAAGATGAACAGTAAAACAAAGAATTAGGCAAAATGTTTTTTAGGCCGTTATTTATCAGACTCGCTAGATGTGTCCTCAGCTCCATCTTGAATCGTTCGGCATTTAAACCTTGATAAGTGCTAGATTTTCATTCAGGTCAACGTCGTCAAATATATAGTGTATGACGTCTTACAGGATGTCCTTAATCATAAAGATTAGATAAACATGTGGCCAGTACAATCTCATAGTGAAAACCACCAAAATGTCTTATGATTTCTTGAAGATTTTTTATGAATTCCTGACTTGAGTTATCTTTGAACAACCGTCAATTGAAATTAACTCCTGGAATAAAAAATTAAGACTAAAACAAGAGACCCTTTTTGATGCCATTTAGTCTTAGATCTGTCCTTTGCTTCTAATACACCTCAATTTTGGCTGTGGTCACCTGTTCATTCAACAAAAATTTCATTTAATATTGGTGGATGTGGAAGCAATTCGAAATGAATTTCAAGAATTTTCGTCATCATTTATGAACATTTAACAGGTATTATGCAGTGAGCATTATTCCACTATACAGTGTTACAACCACATGTTGATGATAATGTGGAAACAAAAAAATTCCTGGTGTAACCTATGGTTGCACGTATGCCTATCGGCTGCACAGATTTCTATGATCAGGGGTGAGTTTCAAAAATAAACTTCACAGAACTTAACTTTTGTTGGGCGCCAGGTTTAACAAGTAAACTGAGAGAAATCTTGCCTAGAATCAATACAAAGGACCCCAAACTAAACTAAACAAAAACCGATCTTGTTCTCCACCCACACCTCATTAATCATAATGGCGTCTAAAATTCCACCATAACTTTCAACTTGCGCACAAGGATCGAACTACGCTGCTCTCTTCAAGATACGGGGCATGATATATTCGATTAATAAAACAGAGGCGTATGAAGCTTAGGCTGAAATTTAACATTATTGGAGCTTTGAAACCCTTGAATGTTACAATATGGTTGATGTGTTCTGTATTGCAATTTTTCTTTTAGGTCACACTGGCGATGTGATGTCATTATCTCTAGCTCCAGACATGCGCACATTCGTTTCCGGCGCCTGTGATGCTTCCGCAAAGATGTGGGACATCAGAGATGGAGTCTGTAAACAAACCTTCCCCGGACACGAATCAGACATAAATGCAGTCACATTCTTCCCTAACGGGTAACTTATTTCACCTTAATTATGTAATGCTATCGATAGAACCTGTGTATTAATCTTAAATTTGATCTACTATTAATTGTTCACCGTTCTTTACAGGTATGCATTTGCGACAGGTAGCGATGATGCCACTTGTCGTTTATTCGATATCAGAGCCGATCAAGAATTGGCAATGTACAGCCACGACAACATTATATGTGGTATAACAAGTGTCGCATTCAGTAAATCTGGCAGATTACTGTTGGCAGGTTATGATGATTTCAATTGCAACGTATGGGACTCTATGAAAACAGAAAGAGCGGGTAAGTTTAATCTCTATCTAATATAGCTACTCTTCATATTTTCAATCGATTGGTTCGGCATTTCATGAATTTTTTTGCGTAGAATTTACTGAAAGAATAAAATGTTTAGGTTTTAATTCGAAAAACTTTGGTTATTATGAATTTGAGTTCGTATTATAAACTCCTAATTGGCAGAATTGGATATTGTGAAGGTTGTTGACGAGAATATGACGGTACATTTTATCTTGATTGGGTACGTTTTTCATTGGTCAGAATCATTAAATAGCTGGTTTTCATTGTTATAGTTCTGAGTCCACGTGTTTTCGGTATATTTCATCATTCAATTGGGATTTTTAAATTTCGAATTTTTTGTTGGGACAACTGCGATAGAGAATCAAAAATTTTCTTCCTCATGACCGTTTTGCATTATTGGAGTCATGAATGTGACGTACATAATTGCAATTCATTACGAAAATTACAATAAATCAACAAATATATTCACGTATTGTTGATTTTCGTAACGATCCTCTAAATTGATTTGAATTTAACAAGATGTCTGATGGGCGGGGCTTAAAGTTCAATTGTCATGAATTTGTTTGAGTCAGAGTAGAAAAAATATAGATTCTCGTCTTTGATTGGTCCTCGTGTTTTCGGTTTATTTCATCTTGATTGGGTACGTTTTTCATTGGTCTGAATCATTAAATAGCTGGTTTTCTTTGTTATAGTACGGAGCCCATGTCTTTTCGGTATATTTAATCTTTGAATTGGAATTTTGAAGTTCCGAATTTTTTGTGTGGGCAATTTCGATAGAATTAATTGCCTAAACGTTGTGAAAGAATAGTATCTTGTAGTTGTTCCTTGGACTGATATTTGTTAATTTTTTGGCTGCTTGTGGTAAAACATCTTGTGAACTAGTTACGACGGCCTGCAAACCTGATTGTAAATAGTGGTTATAAATATTAATTTCCTTTCAGGTATACTCGCCGGTCATGATAATAGGGTGAGCTGTTTAGGTGTAACCGAAAATGGTATGGCGGTGGGCACAGGTTCGTGGGACAGTTTTCTGCGCATTTGGAACTAGGCTACCTGTTAAGGAGTTACAAAAAGTTCTTTCTCCACCCACATCACAGTGATGATGATTAATTTAATATATTTTCTCAGCATTTATACAAATCGATGGGTAGTTTCATTAGCGTGCTTCGTCATTTCATGTCTCATCTTGTTGATCGATAATAAATATCCTTGTATGAATTTTGTAATTTATAGAATTTGTAATATGTTTTTTTTTGTAATTTATGATTTATGCAATGTATGTACTGTTGTCATTTTTATTATTGAAAGAAATTGTAATTATGATTTTAAAGTTTATAAATGACATTAAATAAACAATATTAATTTAATTTCACAAGCCCCCTGTTTTCTTCTTTGACCACCTTATTGTTTATTAGGTGAGATTTGAAGTGATTGTTTAATTTCTGTGGTTAGATACATTCGTACATACAAACTCAAGACCAATGTTTAGGAAATACGTTATTTTTAAATATATCTATACATCTGTATGTTCATCAATATTCGATATGTTGAAGTAATATACGAATTTGAAATTTTTCTTTAACATGCAGATATACAGATATGTAATAAGATCTTGCAAATTCTCATCATGAATTCCTAATGGCATATGCTAGTCTTTTTACCAAATATTCGAAACGTGCCATAAGAATTATTTGCTGCGATTAACCCACAAACCGTGAGTTTGTCACACCACAAGAACCAAAAGTGAAATAAGTAAGTGGTGCAATTGATACCTCCAATTCAGAACTTTGAGATACTGCCTCCTTTAAACTCATACTTTTTTAAATAGTGTACTATTTAATACTTTCTTGTGTGGAAATATACTTTTGGAACATGTATGCTTCAAACCATTATCGAAATTCATTGTATTTGACAATCAAGTATATTGTTTTTCAAAAATAGGAAACAATCGACGGCATATATGAACTCAAATATAAATGATGTGTATTAATTCAATTTATTGAAAAACTTTGATACAACATAATATAAGCATTACATGTTCCAAGACTAATCGTTTTTGTCTGTATATATTAAGTTAATGTTATTGAGTTAAATTTTGTATAGGTTTATGCATTTAAAATAGTGATGTAAGATTCTTTCAAATAAATTAAAACCAACTGTAATTATGTATTAAGAATACCTATAGCTTTGCTTGTCGAAAAAAAAATGTATATCAGTGAATGTTGACAAATATCTTAGAGTTGAAAAGAACTAATTATTCAATAAGCCATAGAATTGAAATAATTTCTCAGTATCTTCGGAATAGCAAATGTAACTCGAATATCTAATGAAAATAGCAAATTTATTATATTGAATTTGCTGTTTTCAATCTGGGGGTTAATATATTATTAACTTCTCTAATTTTAGCTATTTTTATCAATAAGTGAAATTTTTCATAATAAAAGAAAACTATGGAGAAATTGTTTTGTGATATATGACTTATTGAACCGAATTATGTATGAATGTGTATTGCAAAAATGAGAAGATGAAGTATGAAGTGTTAATTCAAACGTAGTATCCTTTCGTAACCAATTTTTTAATAGTTAAGGAATACTTTTCGTCTTTTATCAAATAAGGGCTCAAATTGGCTACGAAAGATACCATTCATATTATGGTGTATTTAACCTTTTTATATGTGAGCTGAGTTGAAAATAATACAAAATTCACTATAAAACATCGAACCATCTTCTACTCAAATGCAAAAGGTTAGTTTAACCTACTGTTCGATGAGTTTGATTTCACGTTGTGAATGATTAATAACAATTTGAAAAAAACAACCTTTTTATGTAGGCTGATGACACAACTAACCAGCACTCCAAAGGTATCAGCATTTTTTCTATGTAGATGGCATAATGTATCCTATGATTTGATTTTATACATTTTGGTAGAAGCATTTTTGTCATCAAAGGGTGGTGCATGTTATTCATCATGATGCTGGTTACATTTGGATGTTTTTGTATTATTGCCCAAGCTATTTTTGAATAGTTTCAATGTGCTACATTTGAATGTGGGATCTTTCTTCTGATTTACGATACTATAGTGGCTAAGCACAAAGACAGATTTTCACCTATATTGCTATTGAGTTTTTCACAAGTTTCCCTCACATGTTTTTATTTATCTATATGTCTACGAATTCTTTTTCTGAAAAAGAGATTAGATTAGGTAATTTTTTATTGTTACTATTTTGGAAGAATATGGTGTATGGAAAAAATAATATAGCATATATGTCAAACCGTAATGTAACTCTAAATACATCATTAAAATATCTAAATAAGGCTTACAACTTTTGATCTTTCAACTCTTTTTCCTTCACTTTTTTATTTCAGTTGATTGAAACCGATTGGGCATTTTCTTTGTTTAAATTAACTGCTGAATTTTGGTGCTCTTATTCAATAAATTGATAATAATATTTATACATTCATTGAATAGAGTGCAAAAAAAAACTACAATGCATCTCAAATAAAACCAAGGAATACCATACCCCTCGTAAAAAAATAACATCCAAGCTAATGTACGCACAATGGCAACAGAATAATCCACACATAAGAAACTACAATCTATGCTAAATCCCCTAAATAGTCTGACAACTTATATGGCTCTAATTGAAGCAATAGGGAGAAGTTTTGATGAATGCATTTTTTTTGAGTCCTTGTATACTCTCAACAAGTCGTTATTGGTGGGCCTTATATTAATATATAATCAATAAAACAGATTCTGCAAATAATATAAATTTATTCAACAATAAGTACAAAAAATATGTGAAAAACATAAAATAAAGATTAATATAGATCAACACTGTGGAAAGATGGATTAATTTTCAAACTCTACAATCAACAAATTTATTCAGCTATTGTTGATTTTCGTAACAATCCCCTAAATTTATACGAATATACCAATATGTCAGATGGGCGGGGCTTAAGGTTCAATTGTCATGGATTTGTTTGAGTCACTGTCACGTACGATGAATAACAAGAGAGAAGCGAAATTAGAGATTCTCGTCTTTGATTGGTCCTCGTGATTTCGCTATATTTTATCTTGATTGGATTCGTTTTCCATTGGTTAGAATCATAAAATATCTGGATTTCTTTGTTATAGTATTGAGTCCACGTGTTTTCGGTATATTTAATCTTAGAATTGGCATTTTGAAGTTTCGAATTTCTTGTTAGGGCAATTCCGATAAAGGATAAGACATTTTCTTCCTCATGACCGTTTTAAAATATTGGAGTCATGAAAGCGAGGTACATAATTGCAATTCATGAAGAATATTACAATAAATCAACAAATTTAATCAGCTATTGTTGATTTTCGTAACAATCCCCTCAATTTATAAGAATTTACCAAGATGTCAGATGGGCAGGGCTTAAGGTTCAATTGTTCTGGACTTGTTTGAGTCACTGTCACGTACGGTGAATAACAAGAGAGTAGCGAAATTAGAGATTCTCGTCTCTGATTGGTCCTCATGATTTCGGTATATTTTATCTTGATTAGATATGTTTTTCATTGGTCAGAATCATTAAATACCTAGATTTCTTTGTCATAGTATTGAGTCCACGAGTTTTCAGTATATTTCACCTTAGAATTGGTATTTTTAAGTTTAGAATTCCTTGTTAGGGCAATTCCGATGAAGGATAAGACATTTTCTTCCCCATGACCGTTTTGAAATATTGGAGTCATGAAAGTGAGGTACATAGTTGCAATTCATTAAGAATATTACAATAAATCAACAAATTTATTCAGCTATTGTTGATTTTCGTAACAATCCCCTACATTCATACGAATTTACTAAGATGTTAGATGGGCGGGGTTTAAGGTTCAAATGTCATGGATTTGTTTGAGTCACTGTCACGTACGGTGAATAACAAGAGAGAATCGAAATTAGAGATTCTCGTCTTTGATTGGTCCTCGTGATTCGGTATATTTTATCTTGATTGGATACGTTTTTCATTGGTCAGAATCATTAAATACTAGGATTTCTTTGTTATAGTATTGAGTCCACGTGTTCTCGGTATATTTCATCTTTGAATTGGCATTTTGAAGTTTCGAATTTCTTGTTAGGGCAGTTCCGATAAAGGATAAGACATTTTCTTCCTCATGACCATTTTGCATTACTGGAGTCATGAATGTGACGTACATAATTGCAATTCATTACGAACATTACAATAAATCAACAAATATATTCACGTATTGTTGATTTTCGTAACGATCCTCTAAATTGATTCGAATTTAACAAGATGTCTGATGGGCGGGACTTAAAGTTCAATTGTCATGAATTTGTTTGAGTCAGAGTAAAAAAATATAGATTCTCGTCTCTGACTGGTCCTCGTGTTTTCGGTATATTTTATCTTGATTGGGTACGTTTTTCATTGGTCAGAATCATTAAATAGCTGGTTTTCTTTGTTATAGTACTGAGTCCACGTGTTTTCGGTATATTTCTTCTGTTATTAAATGGTGAAAGAAAACAAAAAAGTTTATTTGATCATGTTTTACTTCATCACTTCATCAATGAATATTTTTCATAAGGATAACATTTTTTTGTTCAACATTTTTAGTGAAAGAGCCGTGAAGTTTAGATAGATGTGCAAAAGATTCCCATAAATGTTCGTCGAAGAGAAGAAGTAGTTGAAAATCTCGATAATATATCTTAAAAATGTAACATTCTAGTATCTTGAACTGTCTAATATTTATTTTTTTCATGTTCTGAACTGTTACACCGAACTGGTTGCCAGTTGAGATGGGCAGTCAGATGAGCACACAGAGAGTGGAATAGGGCTATAGTTGTATGTGTGATCTATATTATTGAGGTATAATCTTGAGCTAGTACGATCACATTCTGGGCAAGACTGCTTCTTTTTTCTTCCTCTCCTGAATAGTTCATAGGCACATCTGAAAATAAAGAAATATTCAGAAATTTTATGTTATTTGAACCGATGGATCTTCAGAACACATAATAGTCCAATTTGTGATGCCAACAATATTTTTTAGATTCTCCGAAAATACCCGAAGGATGTTATGCTTAGACAATTTCATAAGTAAATGGTTCTACCTTGCATGTAGCACGTGGGCACATGGTAGCGCCTCCAGTGCATCTGGCTCCAAACCATACGCTTCTCCACAGGCACCACATATAAGTTCCAAGTCTATTTGCAACCTAGAAGCCACCCTCTCATGATGTATTTTCTGTTCTTCATCCCCAAGGGAAGCATATATTCTTGAAAGTCGTTTTCTGACCGTTCTCACCAACATCTGGAAACATCATTAAGTTTTCAGGAATTTGTGAAAAATATGTCTTATGAAATGAGTGGTACGAATGTGCCTTTTTTATTTATTTATGAATCTTAATCATCGAAAATTATTGTTTTTCAAAATATTCTCCATTAAGATCTATACACTTTTGCGAGCGTTTGAGCCACATTTCGAACTACTTTTGCCACTCTGATTGAGGTATCTCCAAAACATGCATTCTGAACGCGTCAACCGCTTCTTCAGATGTCGAAACGTTGTCCTCTTATTTTATTTTTTACGTACGGGAATAAAAAGAAGCCGAGTCAAGACTATACATGTTGGATTTGGCTGTCAAGATTTCATAGACGTGCTTCGAAGCACCGCGATTGTATTTTTGGAGCATTTCTTTCGACCATTCGATACTAGCCTTTTTTTGAGCTATTGGCAAATTGAGTGGGATCCAACACGAACAAATTTTTGACGGTTAAATGTTCATGCAATATTGAATGTATGCTGGTCCCACTAATGCCTAAGGTTGTCTCAATCTCATGATAGGTCACATGACGATCTTGCTTTATGCAGGGCATACACGCAACGGTAGACCGGAACGGAAAACTGTACAGATATACCTGCGCAGGTCTGCCTCGTGTGTGGGGACGTTCCGGTACACAGGATGGGTCGTGTGTTCGTTAGCAGCGACCGTACGGTGTCATAAGATCGAGTTGAACCTCGAATTTGCTCCGGCGACTCGTGCAGGTGTGAAAAACTACGACACACACGCTCCGGTCGACCTGCGCAGGTATACCTGCACAGTTTTGCCTCTCCGGTCAACCCGCTCAGGTATACCTGTACAGTTTTGCCTCTCCGGTCGACCGGAGCGTGTATGGCCTGCATCATCAGTTGGTGCTCCGCATCAATGGTTTTCGTGTGTTGTTTACAGTAACTTAAAAGATTCATCTCGCCAAAACTCAAGTATTGCAATCTGCGAACTGACAGCTCTATTGTAAAGCTTGACATTTTTGAGGTTATACGTAGCCAGAATGTTTTGACATACGAGCGCTATTTGTGTTGTTTACAGTAACTTGAAAGATTCATCTCGTCCAACAAATGCAATTAAATCGTGAACATTTCCGTGCGATTATTTTCTACAACTTTCTACGTGGAGACTAATTAAGTGAATGTCGGCCAAAATCAGTTATTGTTCCGAAAACCATTGATGCTGTGCGCCAACTGATGTTGCAAGATCGTCATGAAACCTAGCGTGAAATTGAGACAATCTTAGGCATTAGTGAGACCAGCATAAATTCAATATTGCATGAACATTCGACCGTCAAAAAATTTGTTCGCGTTGGATCCCACACAATGTGTCAATCGCTCAAAAAAGGCTCGTGTCGATTGGTCGAAAGAAATACTAAAAAAATACGATCGCGGTGCTTCGAAGCACGTCTATGACATCGTGACAGATGGATGAATCGTGGATTTACGTGTATGCGTCCGAAAGTCGACTGTATGGGTGTTTCAAGATGAACCAAATCCAACAAAACTCGCAATTGTAACACTAGAACAATGAACAGTTAATTCTGAGTGGTACACAACCTATTGTTTCCAAGAAATCAGGAAAAACAACCGTCGAAGACGGATCACTGCATTTTTGACCACTCAAAATATCGATTTGATGAGTCATCCGCCGTATAGTCCCAACTTGGCACCAAATGATCCATTTTGAATCGTACCATTTCGAGTTGCTGGTTGCAGAAGCAATTATCATAAAAGCATAGGAGATAATGATGGACGTGTAATTTTGTTACCCAAAGATGAAGAACTTAAGAAATTATGACTGGAAACAATTTCAAGAAATGTTTTTATCTCCAATGGACACAAATTTACATTATTTGAATAATAATGTTTTACAATGATAAAGCACTAGTAATCTACTTATTTACGAGTATATTTCCTGACCTTTGCTCCAACAGAACTAGCCACTTCAAGTAACCTCGTGTTGAATTCCAAAGGTCTGCAGTTGCAAATTTTGTGCTGTAATCTCAAAGCCTCTAAACATCTTGCCGCTCCATCCATTGATTCCATTTGAATAACCCTATCTCCTAACGCAGCCGCAGATCCCATTGCTGTTTTATATTGCCTGAACGCCTTCTGAAAAATAATGGAGATACTCCGTAGATAAGAAATACACAAAGCTGGAAGTAGAAGAGAGAAAGAGGGTGAATCAGTAGATCCCAAGTACAGGCGCTTGGTGTTGTTGCTATGCAGCGAAGTAAACAGTGTGAGCGTGGTGAAATCAGCTGAAATATATTATTGTTGGTTTGATTCGAAACATATATAATTTAATAAGGTAGCAATGTTTGTTTTGGAATTTAGTGGATATGAATTGTAAAAAGTGGCTGAAAACAATTCCATGAACACTGCGACTGATTTAAGGTTATGTCGAGTTACGGCTCTAGTGACTATCAATGATGAATTTACAAACATTTTAAACATGATCTCAAGAACGATAATGTCTGATTATTCAAACCAATGCTACTTACATTAATTTCGAATTTTTTTCTATAGATGTCTCCCATTATTCGTATACTTCTTGCATGGGAAGCTTGATCTCCTGAGACTAAAGCCAATCTGTTTGCTTCCTGAAAAAGGATAACAGTTTAAATTTTATAATTTTTTTCGAGTATCGACATGAATGAATATACTACCATCTACTAGTTATATGGTAATATATACAGGGTGTCTCAAGTTCGAGTGCCTATTAGACGTTTCTGGAGAACTAGACATATTTGAAATCTGAAAATTGGGATTATGATATTGTTCGAAGTTCTCTACAGAGCTAAAATATTTTCGAAGCCCAAAAACTTCTGGTTATACAGGATGTGAAAATAAATTCCACGAAAAAATTTTTTTTCAAGTTTTCCATTCCTGGTATGAACAAGTATTCAACCATTGAAACCAAGGTATTAAATCGAATAGTTTTCAAAATATCCAAAAAAAACTGGAAAAAAAGTCAAATATGTTCAGTCAGTAATATGTTCATTATTCTTATTTTAAAAATCCTGAGCGTAAACCGTTTTTACAACATCGAAGAGGAAGGATGTGAAAAGGTCATGCATATTTTGGATTTCAAAAATATCATTACAGGGTGTTTCAAATTTTGTGTTGAAAATTGTGATCTTAAATTGGCCATAACCTCTGTTTTTCAAATTAGAACCCTATTTTTTCATAATTTTGTTGGATTCTGCGGTCAAAAATAATGATAGTTTTCTCACATGATTATGCTCCTAAATTCAATAATTTCTGAGTTATTTGAGATTTTCTGGATTTATGGTGTACGTAGAGTCAAATTGATTGCATCTAAAATAATTCAATGAATATTCTTTCGAAACCATGGGAACACTCTGTACCCATAGAAGATAAATTCACAAGTGTCAGGCGTTATTGTTATTCGTTATCTTCATTTCTCGATTTAACAAAATGAACCGTTATTCTAATTACGAAATTCTGGATCTATTCTATATACATGGTGAATGTGACAGAATTATTAGTAGAACCTGCCAGGCCTTTAACGAGAAGTATCCCCATTTACCTTCCATGACGGAGAAGATCTTTAGAAAATATGTTTCAAATTTTCAAAGTTTCAGCTCATGAAATCGATTTAGACAGGAATTCAGTGCTCCGAATTTTGAAAAAACACAACATGCATGACTACAAATATGGGAAAGTTCATGCATTAGAATCGCATATTATCAATTGGATGGGGCTCCGGCACATAGTTCGCACGAGGTGTCTGAAGAACTGAATGTAATGTTTGGTAATCGGTGGATCGGACGCCGTTCTTCACTATTTTGGTCCCCAGGATCTCCCGATCTTACTACCTTAGATTTTTATTTATGGGGTAAAATAAAAAACATAGTCTATGAATCTCCTATTGAAAGCAAAGAAGATTTGATACGGCGTGTGGAGGATGCTTTCCACTCACTAAAGGGGGAGGAAATTGAGCGAGCGACTAACCGAGGTGTTTCAAGACGTATTCGAAAGTGTGTGGAACAAAATGGTTACCATATTGAGACTCTTACCTGATCATTTATTTTGTTAATTTGAGTTCTGAAACGTATTTTTATTTTTATTATCATAATTTATTTATAATCAAAATTCAGTGTACTGAAGTAGCGAATCTATTTAATGTGTTTCCTATTGAAAAGATGAATTCTAATTCGCTTCGAAATAAGTCGAAATACTAATTCCATCAACTGCCCTTTTTTTTGTATTCTTTAGGGGCTCTTACATTCCAAAATTTGGAATGTTTGAAACATCTTTTCAGAAATTGTAAAAGAAAAATGGGGATACTTCTCATTGGATACTCTACATTTTGTGTCATCTACCATAAATCCAGAAAATCTCAAATAACTCAGAAATTATTGAATTTAGGAGCATAATCATGTGAGAAAACTATCATTATTTTTGACCGCAGAATCCAACAAAATTATAAAAAAATAGGGTTCTAATCTGAAAAACAGAAGTTATGGCCAATTTAATATCACAATTTTCAACACAAAATTTGAAACACCCTGTGATGATATTTTTGAAAACCAAAAGATGCACGACCTGTTCACATCCTTCCTCTTCGATGTTGTAAAAACGGTTTACGCTCAGGATATTTAAAATAAGAATAATGAACATATTACTGACTGTACATATTTGACTTTTTTTCCAGTTTTTTTTGGATATTTTGAAAACTATTCGATTTAATACAATGGTTTCAATGTTTGAATACTCGTTCATACCAGGAATGGAAAACTTGAAAAAAAATTGGTAGTTGGTAAAAAAAAGCACGAGTTGAAATAAAAATAATAATTAACATATATAGTATGAAAATAACTCCATTCTCACAAGACAATTTACCATTGAAAAGCCCAAAGCATGCTTGTGATATATAGAATCTTCTAGAAAAGAATTCTTTGGATCGACTTATGGAATATAATAAGCGCAAGGAAGAGGCAGATGTCAATTCCATATACAAGTTGAACAGAGATAACAATTATTATATTTTCAAGAATAGTTCTGGAAGATTAATTTATTTTTGGAGAATTTATAATTTCTTACCGAGCAGTAGTCTTGAGCATCTCCTAATTCACCCTGTTTCCTCAAAGATGTGGCCATCTGAAGAAGTGCAGCACGATGATGTCTTGAGTTCAAATCTCCCAATTGGAGCGATCTTGATAAATCGTAGGCCTTAGAAGCATATTTGGCACTTTTATCAGCATCTTGAAGACGACTGAATAATTCTGACAGAGCGATGTAGACCTGAAATGAAAAGAATTAAAAGTTTTAGTAATCTCCAACTGTTGTAGCATTGTAACGGGCGAATTTACCAGATGGGGATTAGTTCGGGAATCGCCGCTGAAAATTAGCTCGAAGCCTACATGATAAGGTTGTTTGTTCCGCGCGCATGCTGCTAAGTGGGGCGCACTAAACCGCCGGCTTCTTTCGATTTTGGATCATTTTCGAGTGAAGATTCTGAAGGTGTATTTATCTGTCTTTCTTGAATTGGAATTGAGTTTCAAAGAGAGAGTTTTTCGGGGCGAACAGTTTTGGTAACATTCGATAAATCCTGTTTTTATTCAATTTTAAATGTCGTTTAAAACTGTTTTATGTGCAGGAGATGTCAAAACTCTAGTGCGTTCATTTTATGACAGCCACATTTAGTTCTCCATGTATCTTTCGGAGAGATATCTGATGAATTAACTCACCTTTCTTATTTCTCATTTCAATATTCATTCTATACTTTATTGCTCAATAATTGGTTTTTGAAAGTTAGAACTATATAGGTTGATTCATTTAAAGGTCCTTTTTTTTTAAATAAAAAGAATTAATAAAAACAATTTTATTTTATAATCTTTATTAACAAATAAAAAACCATTCTCTACAATTTTCTTAAAGATAATTTCTTTCAAATGCTGACCTCCACTATAGTTAACAAGATCCATTCGATAGTTCCAATTTTCAATGACGCGTATGAGTATTTCGGGTGAAAGCCCCAAAGGAAAAAATCAAGAGCTGTGATGTCACATGATCTAGCCGGCCAATTCACTGGTCCGAAGCGTGAAATGATCTGCTCGCCGAAATGCTCTCGATGTAAAGCCATGGTTACACGGGCTATATGGCAAGTGGCACCATGTTGTTGAAACCACATTTCGTCGAGACCACTGGCTTCAATTTCGAGCAACAAATAGTGTGTTATCATGGTGTGGCAACGGTCACCATTCACAGTAACATTCCAGCGCTCCTCTGTTTTGAAGAAATATAGACTGATTATTCCACCGGCCCATAAACCATACCAAACAGTAGTTCTTGCTGGATTTAACAGCAATTCTCGAGACTTTTCGGGTTCATCACCCCAGATTCGGGCATTTTGTTTGTTCACGAACCCATTAAGCTAAAAATCGGCCTTATCAGTGAACAAAACTTTTGTGGAAAACAGTGGATCCTCTGCAAGCTTGTCAAGAGCCCAACTTCAGTGCTTGAACTAATTGAATTTTGTAAGCTTTCAAAGAAAGATCCTTACGTAAAATTAGCCAAGTCGTTGAATTCGAAAGGCCAAGCTGTTGAGAACGGCAACGAATCGACACTTCAGGGTCATCACGTACACTCTCCCCCACCGCCGCTATATTCTCTTTACTACGAGCTGGATGTTGTCTAGTTGGTCAAGTATTATCCAATAACGAATATTGAATCTCAAACTTATTGATGGTAGAGCGAATTTTGCGTTCCGCAGGCCGATTATGTGAACCGTAAGTCGCTCTAAGTGCCCTATACACATTAATCGGAGAACGTCCATTTTCGTGATAAAGCTGAACAATTTGTAAATGCTGTGCCGGACGAAGTCGTTCCCTTATGAAATGTCAGACACTACTGAACAAGAATAGGGATGTTCCGATACAAGTAAATACAAGTAGGTACTCGATACTTTTGATTCGATACCAAGTACTTTTAGCATCGAATCAATTTTGCGATACCAACTTGGTATCGAAAGAAAAGTACTTGGTATCGAATCGAATTGTACTCAAATTTTGACATTGGTGTCTGGTTTCCATTTTAACCGCAAGATACACAGGAGCAGAGATGTCAATTTGCGCAATTCGCATAGAATGTCAAGAATGTGATGCAAAATTAACGCAGCTACAGCCTAGGTATGTTACGGACTTTCTTTCCAATTTCTACTTGCTATGTACCCGAGTACGATGTCTGGAAACACCACAAGAAGTTGGCTCACGGTCAAAAAAAAAAGAAGAGACCTCACCAGGGGGTTGAGCTCTCATTATACCTGTCAAATCCAGTGAACCATTGAAGAGCAACCCATTTGCGGAATGGGATGAAATGAAACAAATATTTCCGTCATTGTACAAATATGCAATTCAGTATTTGATTGTTGTTGCTACATCGGTGCCAAGTGAAAGCCTATTTTCCAAGGCAGGAGCAACAATATCAAAGTCCAGAAACAGACTGTCCCCAACCTAACTGGAGCAATTACTGTTTTTAGAAAATTTGGATGCAAAAGATTTTTAACATATGAGCAATACCTCTGCTAACTTTCAATCAATAAATCAGTGTTATTGTTAAAATAGCAGTATATAGATAAACTTAAGCCATTTTCCTTTATGAATTTCTATGAAATCTTAAATGTATCGATATGAGTAAGAGTAGTAGTAGTAAGAGTAGGTATCGATACCTTGATGGTATCGCAACATCCCTAAACAAGAATACTACTTCAGTTTACAAGACGCATGAGTGATTTGCTATAAAATCCCCACCACAAAGAGTACCTCTAAATGAATCACCCTTATCTTACCTTATCAAAGCTGGAGCGATTTTACTGCGCTTGAAGCTTTACTGAATGTGAGACTAGAATTGCCGAACTTGAAATTTACGACTCAAGATATTTTCCTGAAGGACTGGAGAACTAAGAGAAGAAATAGTTTCTGTTGGAAAAATTGTCTACAGGGTGGAAGACCTAAGATCCGTTTTCCACACCAGACTCAACCCGAACACCCAGGATGATTGTATGGTCCTGTTATCACACGAATTAGGACTCAAGACAGACCAGATAAGTTGCACCAACAATGATGGACGTCAATTGTTTATTTTTATAGACAGAAAATAATCAGTTCCATTTGCAACTTTTAATTTGAACAATTTTTCGTTTTACATACTGTAGATTTCTAGTATTTGTAAAAGAGTGGAATAAATTTTGATTGTTTGAATATTGACTATCATTGACTGGGGTGGAGGCATCTATTTAAACCTTCGAAGGTATTATGTTCTGATAGATCATTTCCTTGTAGATACATATTAGGTTGATTTTTCATGGAATTTTGAGGAATTTTGAGCTTTCCTCAAAATTCCATGAAAAATCAACCTTCGAAGGTATATGTAAGGCTGTTTGTACTCTAGCTAGCCGGAGCATTTTCAAATAAGTTGAATATTTTTTTAACCTTACAACATCCCTGGATTTCATATTTTGATTACCCAATATCATACCATGTTACTAAGCTCAATGTGTTTTATTTATCAAAGGATAACTTGAGCGATTTAGCATTCTATTAACGGGTTTAATAAACGTCTTTTCTGAATCCATGGGTATTTAAGTTGTGGGTAATATCCATGGTTATGGTAGTATGCAGTATGCTTCTCACCTGAAGTTCTAAAGCAGGATCATGGATAGCTTGTGAAATCCTGTGGGCATGTTGCATACTCTCCAAGGCCTTATGAAAACCGGCG
Organism: Micraspis discolor; assembly: GCA_030674115.1. Taxonomy (NCBI): domain Eukaryota; kingdom Metazoa; phylum Arthropoda; class Insecta; order Coleoptera; family Coccinellidae; genus Micraspis; species Micraspis discolor. The sequence continues at coordinate 1,324,623 of JARTUT010001743.1, forward strand.
AGCTCAAGATAAACGGATCCAACTGTCAAATGAACATGACCAGAAGTCGTGCATTGCTCGCATTCGTTATAGAGAGAATGTCGTGCGTATGCCAGTGCTCTGAGAAAAAGACTAGTATCAGAGTTTAAAACTTGTTGAGATTGAAATGTAGAAGGAAAAAAGTTGAAACTGAATAGTAGTTAGTTTGTACGAATTCTGTTCCTAACCTCTCTAAACCGCCCAGACGTTGGTGACATCTTGCTAAATTTAGATAAGATTCTGCCCTCATGTTGGGATTGTCTAGTTCTTCAGATATGTACAATTGTTGATGTGCGTACTCTAACGCATCCCTGAAATATAAAACAAATATTGGTCCTTATTATTAGAAGTCACCTATTAAAGAGTTAAGTGAACTTTGTGAGTTTATTAATATAAACCTTTTTCAATGAAGTATTAAGAAGTATTGAGAGTTATTCACCCTGAGTTAATATCTGTATACAGTGTCAAACAAAAACATAATTCCTAATCCCCAACTCCAGTCTACGTCATGTAGAACAAATACATAAACTTTACACTCAAGAATTATCATTTATTTTATCTGATTGCGGATAGTACTCCCCGAATTCGACGTCTATCTAATATGTAGAATGAAGGAATTTATAGCAATATAAACTTAGATGACTGAATGAATAGGAACTAAAGGAACAAGTGAGTAAAAAATATATTGCCAATGATTTTTATTTGTCTATTTTACTATTATACCTGTATTTACCCCAATCCATGTATGCCTGGTACAGATATCCTAGTAGCACAAATTTATCTTCACGTTTTTTTATCACTTTGATAGCAGATTTCCACTTTCTGACTGCTTGCTGCTGTTTGTGTTGGTTATAGAGTTTCAATCCCTGCTCCATCTGAAAATTAATCATATTTTATATAGTTAATATGTTAATGAATTATACTCGCCCAAGAATGGCCGACCCGATCATAGGATTCATTAAGTTACCCCAATTATAAATTAGTTATTTTTTCATAAATTCAATGTGAATCTATTCCATAGTTTTATTCAATGAGATATAAGGCATATGCTATAATATCTTGGGTATAATGAGTTTCTTTTTGGAACTAAGTTCCTTACGGCAGGTTTAAAGGAGATTGGGATTTTGCTGCCCGACCGCACTGAAAAAAAGTGATAGTAAAACCGTAAGAAAAAATCCGTGGAATAAAACCGTTAAATGACACGTGCGCAAGCGCGATAGTCGTATACACAAGCCAGTTATGTATAATACCTTTCTCTTTCTCCTTCGTTCTCTCATCCCTTCTCTCTCTAATACCACTCCATCCCACCAATGCATAGTATACAGGGTCTTTCACGAGGAACCTCACCCATATTTATACGCGAAACTACAGAACGTATTTCCATGAAATTTAGCACTTATAAGTATTTCACGATGCTGATGAAATCTAAAGGCATGAGCACCTCCGGTTTTTCCAGAAATGACGTCAACTTCCGTTTTTCAAATTAGAATACCATCTTTTTATTGCAGAAATAAATTCCTTAGAAAATTTCAAGTTATTTTGATTTAACATTTTTCAGTTTTGGTTGGAAAATTCTCTCTGAGCGGGAAAATTCGAAAAAAAAAATCGAAAATAGAGCTCCGCTGAAACAGGAATAACTTCGAGGTTTTTGGATGGAAAATTTTCAATTTTGGGATTTTTCAAGATGTAAGATTGATGTATCCACTTTGAAATTCGAAATCGCGATTCATGATACAGGGTGTGTTACGGAATCGCGTAACTCGATTTAGAGGACTGTATAGAAAAAAAATGCTAATTTCGAACCTTGGTATCTAACACTCACCTTTTTTCGACTGAAATGTTCTTCTTTCCAGGCCGACGTCAGATGTAGGTATCTTAGGGTAGCTACCCCTCGAAGTGTAGAAGATTCCACGTTCTTGAGCACTTGAACTCTTTTGAAACGTATAGTCTGTAGAACTTGAGAAAGTGTCGAACGCACTTTGAAAACACTCGTAAATTAAAGTTTAGATTCTTTTAGAAAATTATCCCTCAGGATGAGGATCGAAACCAATGAAAATTAAAGAAAATGTTGAGTTTTAATTGCCAAGAGTAGGCCACACTTGTTTCTTCCGAGTCTTGAAACACATATATCTTTTCAACACATGTCACTCACGCGTTTCGAAGCGTTCGTGTCAGATACCAATATCATATGCGCGTTAAAATCCACATAATGATCTGCAAAGTCTTCATCTACAGTATGGACCATCTTAATGAAATATAACTATACTATTAAGATAAAATTGCAAATGAAAATATTCTTTAATGAATATAATTTAATTGAAACCCAAACAGGGTGTGAAAAAATCGCTTTCAAATTTAGGGATGACAAAATCGTGAAAAATCAATTTTTTCAAATTAGAACCCCATTTTTTTATGGCAGATATTGAATCTACGTTAAAAATAATGTGAGTGTATGCCTCACATCCTTGCCCTAAAGTGGATATTTTCTGAGTTATTCACAAAAACTGTTTTTCGTCTTGAATTTTTAGTTATTTCTTTTCCCTTCACGCCAAAAAAGATGAAATTTTCAGGAACTGTTACTTGAATCAACCGGTAGATTTTTCACCCCTTCTTGAAACCGACTTCATGTTACTATTAGGAGAACCATGGCAAACTCTCGCAGTTATAACTAGAGAAGATGCTCAAAGTTTTGACCGTTAATTTCTAGACATTTATTTATACGTCTCAGGAATGCTTCGTGCGTTGCTCTTCTTATTTCATAGGGAGGAAGAGATCTGCAAAAGTGTTTAAAAACCAAATTGAGTTTCAAAACTATGAATCTAAACAAACCTGAACGCATTTCTGACTCGTTCTATGCAGTCCTCTTTATCAGCCAGGGAGTTGAGTAGACAAAATTTTTATCCTACCCCAAACATAATAGTCTAAAGGAGTTAAATCGGGAGAACGTGGTGGCCAAAGATGTGGACCATTGTTCGCCAACCATCGATCTTCAAATAGCCTGTATAGGATATTTGACACATTGAGTGAATTGTGTGGAGGCGCGTCATCTTGTTGATACCATAAGTCATTATGGTTCTGTACTAGCGGCTCAATTATTTGAGTCAATATGTCAGAATATCTATCTTCTAAGGGAGAACATTCTTTAAATAATGCAAACATGTGTAGTGTTCTATCTTACCAGTTTGAGTCCCATCATAAATGTGAACATCGAGAACTGCATTATTTTTGATGGCGCAAAAAACATTGAAACTCCAGGTCTCTTGAAAGTTCCATTGTCTGAAGTGGTGGTTGTTCTCTTCATCCCAATATTGACTGTTATGCCTATTGAAAGAACCATTCTTTGTGAATTTAGAATCATCTGTCCAAATTATACAGTCCAAAAAGTTTTCATTCTCTTGAAATCGAATCATCATAGCTTCGCCAAACTCTGTTCTCCTGACGAAATCAGTTTCCTTCAAATGCTGTACCCTATTGAATTTATTTGGGTGCATTTTATGTTTTTTTAATATTCTCCAAAAACATTGTCATTGAGAGAATTTTGAGGATTCACACGAAAATATGCAAGAACTGTAATGTCGTTGTTCTCATCTTCTACTACACTTTTTTCTCTGTGTATAGTTTTCTTAACGATAACGTGTTAATGGTATCTCTCGTTGGTCTGGGTCGGTCAGGAAACCTCTCAATGAACAGTCGAATCGTTCTATCTACAACTTTATTACATTCTCCATGAAGTAGAATGAGATTTAAATAATCTTCATTGGTAAAATTAGGCATTGTGCTCGATTTTATAACTTAATACGAATTATCACCAAATTAATAGTAAACACAAAATGCTACTGAATAAAGAGGAATTTGGCAGATGTAATTAATGATATCTATAATTAAAAAAAAGAATGTAAAACATGGTAAGTTTTTGCGTATGGTTCATAAGGAATTATTAATTTATCACTGGAGAGAAAACCGATGGCCGATTAGTTGAAATAAAGAGGTTTCCGATACAAATTCGAATTCAAATTCGCCATCTATTTAGGAACAACTTGTTACTTTTTTCTCTTGCATATTAGGGTAGTAAAATCTAAAACATGGTTTAAGTAACAGTTCCTGAAAATTTCATCTTTTTGGCGCGAAGGGAAAAGAAATAGCTGGAAATTCAAGACGAAAAACAGTTTTTTGTGAATAACTCAGAAAATATCCATTTTAGGGCAAGGGTGTGATGCATGCACTCACATTATTTTTCAACGTAGATTCAATATCTGCCATAAAAAAATGAGGTTCTAATTTGAAAAAATTGATTTTTCAAGATTTTGTCATCCCAAACTATGAAAGCGATTTTTTCACCCCCTGTATCATGAATCGCGATTTCGATTTTCAAAGTGCACCTATACATCAATCTTACATCTTGAAAAATCACAAAAATGAAAATTTCCATCCAAAAACCTCGAAGTTATTCTTGTTTCAGCGGAGCTCTATTTTCGAATTTTTTTTCGAATTTTCCCGCTCAGAGAGAATTTTCCAACCAAAATTGAAAAATGTAACATCAAAATAACTTGAAATTTTCTAAGGAATCTATTTCTGCAATAAAAAAATGGTGTTCTAATTTGAAAAACGGAAGTTGACGTCATTTCCGGAAAAACCGGAGGTGCTCATGCCTTGAAAATATTTTAGATTTCATCAGCATCGTGAAATACATATAAGTGCTGAATTTTAGTTTCCCTTATAAATATGGGTGAGGTTCCTCGTGAAAGACCCTGTATACTCATGAATTCATGGACAAGCACTTGGCGAATACTCACATTACAGATACATTTTACTCGTGAGCAGCCACGTTTATTTTCATATAATTTCAAATCGTCAAAACAATAATAAATATAGTAACAATAAGTTGAATGAGGGTTTGTCGACTCACAGTTGAATGATAAGGGAATAAATTATATTTATTCTACGCCAAGCTTTCGCTTTTTTATTTAATGCAACCTCAGGGCTTCTATAAAAGTACAAAGCAGATTATAGAAACGCGTATAGGGAACGCGAAAAAGCTGAAAAAAATTAAAATAAGCAAGAAAGGTACGATATAGAGCAAAATAAAAAAATTCTCCCTTCAATTCCAAAAATTTAAAAATATATATATTGATAATTCTATTTTTATTAATCATTTTTAGTACTGTAAAACCAAAAAAAACCAAAGAAGAGTATTAAAAAGAGCTAAAAAATTAGAATAAGCAAGAAAGGTACAATATAAAGCAAAAATATTCAGTAAACTAATGAGAATATTCAAGTTTATTGAGTTGAACAAAAATTCTATTTTTAATCATTTTCAGAACCGCAAAGCCACCAAAAATAAATGCAGAGTATCAGAAGGCATTCAGGGAACGTCAAAAAATGAAGAAAATTAAAAATAAACGAGAAAGGTACAATAACAAAATAAGTACGTGCAGGTGGAGTTGCTATCTATCAAAATAGCAATGACTACTAATATTATAACACCAAATATGGACATAATCTTAAAAAATACTGGCGATGTGAATGTTAGACGTACAGGAGTTGGAGACATTTGTTCAGCTATATGCAAAACGAACAACGGAGTTGAAACTGTGATGGTAATAGACTACATTTCACCAAATACAAAAATTGAAGATGTGAAACATTTCATCCATCGAGCACTGATAGAATATACTGATGAGGTTTCTGAAATACTTGGTGGAAACTTCCATCAGCTTCCGATGGTTTTATCTGGAGACTTCAAAATGAAAAATCAGAACCACTAAGAACATTTCTTTTGAAAAAATTTAAATTACATATAAATAACAATCCAAAAAAATTGACAACGAGATATGGTACTGCTGTTTTTTCGAGGTATTTGCATAAAATAGAATATGTTTGTGATGTATCATATTTTAGTTTCCACAAGCCAATAGTTTCAGCAATAGAATTTGATAGACTGATTGATAAGAATTACTTTTTGTGTAATTATTTCTATGTAATTTTATGTTGTCCAACAAGAATAAAGAAACATATTTTGATATTTTAATTGATAATTTGAATTACGATTTTTTATTCTACCTAATTCATTATTTCCTAAAATACCGAATTTCCTGAATACTTTACTGTACTTGAATAAAAACTAATCAGTAGAATTTAAGAGAAAAATCAAGAAAACTTACATAAAATTGAGCACGATTTTTCTTTTTCAAATTGTGTCGATTCTACATTAACCGAAGGAACTTCGTTACTACCTGGTGCCCCACGACACCATATCTTATTTTTTATTACTTCAAAACCTGCTTTGGAGTACCACAGTTAAACCATCAGTAGTATAGTAGTAGCCGGTTCTGGGCCACATAACAACATGGTGGAGGCGCGGGGTCGTGATTTGTTGGTGAGGCGGTAGGATATTTGTTGAAGAAGTGTGATCATATAAAATATAAGAACCATGACTAATCCAAGGACTTAAGATGCCAATAAAAGTGAACTGTTAACTAGGCAAATCTGGTTGCAATCTGAATTCACTTTAAGGCTAGATCCGCTGACTTACTTCTAAGGACGATATGAGAATCTCCTGACTTTCCAGTGAATTACCATGAAGAGGCTTTCCAAATTTTTATTTATTCATTATTATTATCAAGAAAATACAAAAATGAAACGTACTTTTCTCCTAGCTATTCCTTGGTGTATTTTGTTACTGCATAATCTGAAACAGCCGAAGGCAAGTGGTGGTGGTCTCGATGTACGAACTTCCATGTAGCTTTCTCTCTGAAGACTGGAATAGGAGCTATTCCAAGGCCATATGATGTCCCTTCCATCCAGAGCATGTCGTGAGCCATCAGGAGATGACAGCAGTCGAGTTGCCGATAACTGGTGGCCAACTCCGCCACTGGAAAACAATTCTGATCAACTTCGTTGTCTCAATAAGTACACGATTTTTTTTTCGCAGAAAAAAATTAATAGGTAGGTGTCTCTGTGTGCATTTATTTTCAGCCAACAATTAATGCTCTGAAACGAATGGGCACAAGAAAACAATTGACGACTTAACATAGGCAAGAAAACAGCTGCTGAAGACCACTTAGCCAAAGTTAGGGCAAGATCTTGAGATGAAAGACGAGAAAGTTTGTAACATCCTAGGTTTTTTTTAACACAAAAAAATGTAGTCTCATTCCACCCTATGCTGAGACGCTTCTCGCTGTCTGGTGTCAACGTCGAGCTGTGCAAGTGCGTCGATGTAAAGAAAAAAAAATGCAAGATGGATGAGGGCATTATCGGTTGAGTTGTGAGAGAAGTGAAACCCAAAAAATGGTGTTATATATGATCCAAATATCTCGGTCAATTTCAACCCATTCGGAATTTTTTACCCAGAGTTATGGACATTACCCACCCTCCACCGCTTAGCTTTTACCCCAGAGCGTTGAAATTTCAACATCCAACGGTATTTTTCAATTTGGTCGGTACTCAGGTAGCGCGCATCCTAATTTCTTATCCAGAGTTATAAGAAAAAACCTTTTACCCCCTCCTCTTAAGCCTTTCCTCCAGAGGGTTGAAAATTTTTTGGGTATCCTATATTTTGTCCCAAACAATAATTGCAAAAATTTTCGTTGCCGCTAATTATTTCGTTCCCCAGGCTTTATTGACTGGACTATGGCAACTATAACAAAGAAGGCTGTACCTTCAGCTTATCGCAATAATTACGTAATTGATGCCAAAGAAATTATATTCATCGTTCTCTATTTTGCAGCATAAATTGCCAAGGCCTTCATGGATCAGGATATGTGGTTAAACTACAGAAACATATGATAACGTCTGAGATCATCGACTAGTAGTGTTACTGGTATGTTTGATACGAAGTAATGGATGTAGCCCTTTGTGTGTAGCACCATAATGTTGCATAAAGTGGTGAGAGAGCTTTTGTTCAGTTACTTCCGTTTTCCTGGTACCATTATGTATATTTCTTATTGTAGATTATGTGTGTTTCTTACTGTCGATTATGTATGTTACTTAGTATCATTTGTGCTCATGTTTCTTACAGTTGTCCTGATTATTATTCACTTATGGTTACCATTCTATCAAGTGATGAGAGATCCTTTGTTTATTTATTTGTAGGTTTTCTTGTAATCTTTGTAGAGATTGTCTTATTATTATTATTCATGTTTGTTTTCTTGCTGCCATTAATGCCTGTTTCTTTACTGTTGATTATTCATATATTTTACGGTTTTATCAAGTGGTGAGAGCACTTTCGCTTTTTTATTTCTATGATCTCGTACTGCATTCTATTTATCTATATGCTCGTAATATGATATTTTATTTAGGTAATTGTGGACCATTCTTATATTGTAGCATGAGATTTCTTAGCTCCCTGGATCGAAGGCCTTGAAGAGCCGGTTCCAAGGCCATAGGCAGGAACCGTTACCATCATGTGCTATAAGGCATGAGAGAATATACTTTCTTTCATTTTTTCAGAGCCGCCGCTGGAACTCCATGACCTTACCCGTGTTCCCAATTCCTTAGCTCATACAATATTGATAGTTATAGCTTACATATCCTGTGGCCGTGATCATGACGATGGTGATAATTAGTCTTTTACATATTTGCCATGATTATTATCCTAGTTGCATTATTGAAGTAAATATTTGCAATGATTATTATTCTCTTTGTATTATGGTAGTTGCTCTGATTATGATGATTACTGTCTGTTCTGCTTTGTTATAGTTTTCTCAGAGTTGTTATACTCGCCTTCCCCTACATTTTTTTTTGACCCCGAATAAAGAGTTGATTGTTTAGGTCTAACTGTTGTGTTTTATTTACAATCTTTGTTTCCCAATTACTTTCACTGATCTCAATTATCACGAACTTGAATTATTACTTAAACATAACGTAGAGTTCTGCCCTTGCTAGACTATCACATTAAATGGCCAAGTTTTTTTATCTGGAGTCATTCAGACTCCAGTGTTGTAGTTAGTTTTAAAAATAATATTTGTCATCCTTTTCGAAAGTGGCAAATGTTACAAATTGAGCAATATATGATTCCTGATGAAGAATCTGTGTAGAAAGTTCAGGGTGCGCTAGAGATATCAAATTTACAGAATAGCTGATGAAGACATTATTTGATGCGAACCGGCGAATACCAACACTTGTGATCGTATTCAGGTGGAATTTATCGAATTCATCATTTTAAGACAATTTAAATGGCCTGGGATTATCCTAGAAACTTGGTGTGTGGGTTCTCTATGTTCTTAGAGACTCTCTTCTGAAACGTCATGTTAATTCATATTAATGTAGCTATAAATCGAGATAACTTTTTGTTTATAAAAATTCACAATTTCTGAAATGTTACAACATGGTATTACAAAAAAAGTATTCGTATTTGAAGCATTTTATGTTTTTTTCTAGTATCCTTATCCTTGTCCTAAACATAACTAGAAAAAAGTTTTTATGTTACATACAAAAAAAATTGTTGACTAATGTAATTAGGGATATCTCGGCAAAATTAACTCCCTTAATGATCTCAGATGGCGTGACAACGCCCCGTTTCATTTCTGATACTCTTCATAATTTTTTTAATGGAAATTTTCGTTCGTACCCTCCCTGAACGGCGACACTGGATTTCAACGGTTACAAATGATTATTCACATCATAAGTATCACCTGAAATCCATTCAACGTATGTGACAACGTATGTTCAGGAATTCATCTTAACCTATCGAATTGTCCCTTCAAATTATTCAAATTCCATTCGTACAATCCCAAGCGCACGTCAATGGATTACGCAGATCATTCAACACTATACTACATCGTCCAATGAAATCGCTCAATTTTTGGAAACGGACCAATAGAAACAAACTGTATCTGAAAACACCCAACCTCACAGTGTTCTCACTTTTAGAAATTTGTTTTTATCAAATGCCTAATTTGCATAGGAATATTAATACGTCCGGATAGCTTTGGCCGTTGGTGGAAGTAGCGGTCGTCATGGTTACGATAAACAAGCAGTTGTTAGCGATAACTTCAACAGCACATTTGGCAGTTCTGTCAGTTTATTTTCGTATTTTACCATAAAGTAGATAAAAATGAAACGTTTTGGGAATTGTAATATTACTTCAATTGAGGAAAGTGTGAAGAAAAGTGTGCCGCTTGATACAGTGAAGTCAAGATCCTACATTTGGAAACAATTTGAAGAATTCTGTGCTGCCATTGAATACCTTGTAAATGAAAAAACAAGTTTGTCAGAGCTCAATAATATTATGCTAGACTGGGCTTTCAATATGAAGAAAAGAGATGGATCAGACTACAAGGAAAGTGTCGTAAAAACCTTGTGGAATAATACTGCCAAACAGCTGCAGGAAAAATTCTATTACGAATGGGGCGTTAGGTTCGATCCATTCACAGACGTGGCTTTTAAAACGGCGCGGGATGCACGAAATGCCAAGAGGCGTATTTTGCAAGTGGACCCTGAGAAAAGAAAAGTTAGCGCCAAGGCGCTGTCTTCGGAGCAACACAAAAAGATATGTATGTAAAAAAGATAATCTAGACGGTTTGAACAGAAAATTTTATTTTTTTGCTGCATTGGAGCTTGCTTGGCACGGAGGAGAGGGTTCATCATGCCTAATTTCGCATTTATAATTCGAAATTGAAAACGATGTTAATCCCACGGTCCGAATTGCCTACAATCCGATATTTTCTAAAACAAGACAAGGTGGTGTCCAAAAATGTGCGGAAACGAAATGGCTGACTCCCAATATTGAAGAAGATATTCGCCCGGTGAGGTTATATAAGCTACTTGTATCCAAAAGAACTGCAAACATAACCACTGAAAGACTATTCCTTACTCCACATAAGAATTGGAAATATGGTTCATGGTTCAAAAACTTCCCAGTCGGTCCCAATACGATAGCTAAATGGACAAAAGAATCGGCAGAACTCATTGGCATCAACACAACCAAGTCGAAGATAACCAACCACTCGCATCGAGCTACTGCTGTCAGCCAATTAGCCAAAGCAGGGATTGGCGAGGAACAGCTGATAAAGATAACAGGCCATTCTTCTGCAGCGTCAGTGAAACCGTATCTCCAACTGGACCAACAACATCACAAAAAATAATCACAGCCATAAGGAATGAAAAAATGTCCTTCAAGAAACAACATCAGTATCTACTTCATCATTCGAAAATAATGCTCGTAATGTGTATAATAATTGTACTATCAATAATTATTATTTTGAGAATAAAGATGAATAATTTGTTGTTATGCTTCTATCTGGTTATTTTTGAATAAAAAACTAATTTTTATTTCGTTTGATTTATATTGTTGAATGATCTTTCCAAATACCACACGAGATTCGAATATTTTTGAGAACACTCTGTCGTTTTCTGAAAATTATACAAATTTCACTCAACAAAGTGATCCCGAAATATTTTAAGGATAACTTTGTTTCGTGAAATTTAAACGCATAATTCCCAAAAATCAAGAGTGTTCTCAAAAAATTCTCACCTCTAGTGGTATAACCCTTGAATATTTTCCATTTTGAGTAATATCATAAATATCGAATTTAATCTCATCACAATACAGTATGATAATAGCTTTCTAAGTTTTAAGTAACATTAAGTATTGGATTCCATCCACCCATAATTTGAACTGAAAAACACAAATTCAACCATATCGCATCATTGTTTGTATTATAATCAAAAGTTGCTTTATTGATCTGATAATTCAATAAGCCAACAGCTGAAGATCAGAAGCGAATCATTCAATAAAACAAATTATCAGCCGGGATCAACAGATACGGTGCACCTTCTACGCGTATCTACCAGCTAAGGGCCCGCAAGCCAGTAAAAGTGTGGATGAAATTCGATGCTGTTTTTACAGTCGTTTTGAAATATAGGTTTTTTCATTCATGGTGGCGGTTCTATTAATAGCACACTGTTCTAGAGTATGGAAAAGCACTCTAGAACAAAGCTCCTGCCTTATGTCAATGCTTCTCTGAATTTTTCATTAAATTTTTTAGAAAAGAAGAAATATTATATATCGATTTATCTAAATCTGAACTGATCTTTTTGGAAAAAATAATTTTCTCATAAATTCATATTTTCAATTTATAACACGAATGTCCTACAGAAAATTCTAATCTATGTTCATCCTCGTTTCTTTGAGAAAATTACCCTTTCATATATAGACTTGTACAGAGTGGTCCAAATTGGACACTTTTGAAAGGTTTTAATGTTGTGGATAATTTTAAAATATTGAGTTCTTGAGAATTCAGTAACTCTTAGCCTTTGGGATGACCCAGTTATGTGACCTATTTGGAGCAGAAAAGACATAATCTAAATCAAGATTGCATGATAATGTAGAAATTTATGAATATTTGAACTTAAAATTTATTAGTCCCTCAACAGGTTTCATATTTACAAAATTATACTTACTACCTCAAGTAATCATGGTTACTGTTCAAACTTTCCCAAGACATTCTCTCGGATTATCTTAACCATCCAATTGATCTAATTCACATTTTCACAAGCACCTTTGGAATTATAAAATCCATAATGGAACCACGTACAAATCCCAAATCATGATTAAGTGAACTATACATATCTATACGAAAAATTGTCTCGACCCGAATAATTCAACAACATTGTTCTTATATCGATAAATATCCCTTTCAACACAATCATCGAACTTAAATATGCATCAGTATGCTGACACACTTTTCCTATCAAACACACCCCTATATGATGCCCAGCATCCAAGGCCAACTAATCTCTGTCATCTGAGAGAATCTTGTTTTTCCGCATGCTCCATGGGATCATAGAACTCGCCCAATGAAAGGGGCATCTTAAATTCGTTGATGGAAAAGTTGAATATTTAATATTCAGCCAGTGGGTGGAAATTCGTGAACACTTCACGATCGTACAGGTTATCTTATTTCGTCAAGGGTTCCTGGTTTAAATGAAGGGATTTTTTCTGGTCAGCTCGAAATAATTTATTAGAAAGCGCCCTATCATTTTCGGTGTTATTGAGAGCATGTAGGGGTTGTTTAAGAAGGGTGAATTATTTGTGAGTGCTGTTTTAACGTAGGAATCAGATGTTTTCTTCGTCTCAATGGCTCTGCATTCTTGAAGACATATAATACACTAGTGAAAACTTTTTATGGTGCCTTTGTAGTCAAATCTGGATCCCCGGAGCGTTATTTTCAGACTGGAGAAAAGAAAAAGATCACACGAAGCTGGATCAGTCAAATAAGTTGGCTGGTCGATGATTTCCAATGAGGAAAATTTCTTCAAAAGGATAGATTTATCTAATTTTTCATTATAATTACTGTTTATACTAGTAATGTTCGGTTGAAATCATACGTGCCTTTATGAAGTGATTATTTATTTCATTAGCAATTGTTGTGGATTTCCATCTACTTCAAGTATTCTCTGTTTCACATTTTTGGAAGAGTTCACCAAAGCCCATGCAGTTTTGCATTCATTGTGAGGATTTTCAATTAATTTTTTATATATTTTCAGCTTTTGCTTTATTAGTAATTTGTCATTTTGTTTTTGATCGATTTATCATATGCGCTCATGACTAATAGTATGTCTTATTTTTCTTCATTTCCTTGATTCCCGTGACTGGTATTATTGCATCAGAACGAGCATTAAAGTTATTATTTGGTGATTCATAAATGTATTAGGTGTACAAATAAGTTTCCGCGGTTTGTCAAAAGATGGCCCCACCAGAAGATTATGGAGAAATTGTCAGATGTAAAACGTAATATCCCAAGTTTAGTCATCTTGCAACACCATAACCTTAAAGTACTAGTGATTCCGTATCAGCATCACGTAATTTTTTTCGTGCGAAAATGTCAAGTTTTATTCCGAATAAGCATCATTTGCGGGAACTTTTGATTTACTTCTTTAATGTGAAAAAATCTGCAGCTGAGGCGCATCGATTGCTTCTAGAAGCATATGGTGAAGCTGCTTTAAGTGAGAGAAGTTGTCAGGAATGGTTTCAAAAGTTTAAGAACGGTGAGTTTGATGTTAAAGACAAAGAACGCAGTGGAAGGCCGAAAGTGTACGAAGACATGGAATTAGAAGCACTATTGGAGGAAGATTCGTCCCAACCGCAAAAAGAACTTGCACTTACTCTACAAGTGACTCAACAAGCAATTTCACATCGTTTAAAATCGTTAGGAATGATTCAAAAACAAGGAAATTGGGTTCCATATGAACTAAAGCCGAGAGACGTTGAACGCCGATTATGCATGAGTGAAATGCTGCTTGCCAGGAATAAAAAAAAGAGTTTTTTGCATCGTATAGTCACTGGTGACGAAAAATGGATTCACCACGATAATCCAAAGAAGAGAAAGTCATGGGTTAAGCCCGTCGAACCATCAACATCGACAGCTAAGCCGAATATTCATGGAAAAAACTCATGCTGTGTATTTGGTGGGATCAGCTTGGTGTCGTGTATTATGAATTGCTGAAACCAAGCGAAACCATTACTGGAGCTCTCTACCGAACACAATTGATGAGATTGAGTCGGACACTTAAGGAAAAACGCGCCCATTACTACTCCAGATACGACAAAATTATTCTTTACACGATAATGCTCGTCCACATGTTGCGGCGCCGGTAAAAACATACTTGGAAACACTCAACTGGGAAGTTTTACCCCACCCCCGTACTCACCAGACTTAGCCCCTTCTGATTATCATCTGTTCCGGCCGATGGCACATGGTCTGTCTGAGCAGCGCTTCACATCATATGAAGACACCAAAAATTAGGTAGATTTGTGGATAGCGTCAAAAGATGAAGAGTTTTTTCGACGGGGTATCCGAATGTTGCCAGAAAGATGGGGAAAAGTAGTGGCAAATGATGGAAAATACTTTGAAAAAAATGTAAGGTACTTTTCCTTTACAATAAATTCCTAATTTTTTATAAAAAACCGCGGAAACTTATCTGTACACCTAATATATCCCCTTTTTTTCTTGTTCTTTGAAGTATTCAATGTTTTTCTGTGAAAATGTGGGTTTAAGTGTATAATTTTTTGTCTGTAGTTCACTCTAAATGTTATTTTCTGTATAGTATGATCGATTTAGACCATTTTTGACTCGATATTCGAATTTCACAGATATATATATATATATATTCTTTTGAACTATTGCTTCACAAACAAATGTTAGCTGGGGTTGGTGACTGGGTGCCATACAATTCGGTGTATGACATAAAAGCCCCAGTAAAAAGAAACCTGGCTTCCCGCATAAGTATTGTTGTGTGTACAGAAATGAACTTTAATATATTTGAGGGACTTTTTTCTTGAAGAGTGGTCTTCAAGTAATAATCACAGAGGCTTCTTCAAGTTGCACATATCGAATCTGGAAATAAAAAGACAAAAGCAGAAAAAGAACTGAATACAGAATATAGAATAGAATAGAATAATTTATTCCTCCTGATAGACATTCTACAATGTATAGGATATGTCAGTTATACCAAAATAATACACAACAATGAATAAAGAAGAAGGAAAAAAAAACAAACTTATTCTAAAGAATATCATTAAGATATTCTTCAACACTCATTACGAAATTTCAATTTATCCAGTGATTTTATGTCATTCGGTAATTTATTGTACAATTTTATACATTAATGGGCGACTTCTCAAATTTGCCTGTTTTATGACCAGGAAAAGAGAAAACATGTAGCATAATTATGAAAATAAGACAGGCTGGCAAATTTCTGTTCATTATCTGTAGCATAGAGAAGAATTTTGTAACTATATATACATGGAAGTGTCAATATTTCATGCTTTATGAACCATGGTTTACAAGACGTTCTGTTCATTAATCCAAACATCATTAGCATTATACGTTTTTGTGCTATAAATAGTGTATGCAAATCGGAAGTAGCACCGCAGATTTCAACTTTATGTGACAAGTGAATGTAAAGCAGACTGTAGTAGACTGATATCAAAGCACCGAGTGGAAGCGAGCTCTTAAGTCTACTGATAGCATAGTAGGCAGCAGAGATTTTTTTACTAAGATATGATGAAAATTATCCATCTTTCCACACAGTGTCATATGCCGAAGATAAATCAATGAAAGCAGCTCCTGTTTTCAACCTCTTATTGAAGCGTGATTCTATGAAAGTTGTAAGGCTGAGACCTGATTTGAACAATTTCTATTTTTCCTGAAGCCTCCCTGGAAATTTTGCAGAGCATTTTCTATAGAAGATTCAATTCTAAAATAAATTAACCTTTCTAATATCTTGAAAAGAACACTCAATAAACTAATTGGTCGATAACTACTAGGATCACAAGGATTTTTATCTCATTTCAAAATACCTATTACTTTAGCCCTACCATTGAGTATAAATCTACCTAGAGGGGAAACGCAGTTCAAATAAATGAAGCCAAAAATTCTACCGGTAAAGTGGCGGTCTCAAGCGTGTAAACACGATAACCTTCATTTCATTGTATCTATGGTTGCAGCGACTGTTTGAGCTGGTCACCTCTCAGAATATTTTATTATTTAGATATATTGACTTACTGTCCAATGATCTGTGTATATTTAGATGACGATTTTAATGAATGAATTATAGGCATATTGTTGGTGATATCAAATACGTTAAGTGAATTTAGATCAGTTACGCATGTACACAAGAAAATTGTATGTAACATATATATTTGAATGAGCGATAAATGGACCAAGTCCTTATTTTATCACCCTAATTCTGAGGAACAACTGACTTTTTTTCCAAATATTTTTATTCTTCGGAATGGGGCAAAAAAAAATTGATAGTTTTGGCGCACAGTTAATTGCAGAAAAAAAACTTAGACTTCTGAAATGAATCTGGAGCAGTTCAGGTGAACGAAAAAAAACTTATAACATATTTTCAAGTTTAATCATTATTTAATCAATATTCAAGTTCATATTCATTACAAAATACAGCGCGAGTTAAATTATTATGGGACAGTCTATTGTCTATTAAGTTACATAATTGCCTAAAATGTGTGAAACTCCATTAATGTGAAGATATTTTATGGTTGCGTTTACGTTACATTCATTGTGAATAAACCCTCACGATTTTCATTTTCAAGTTGAAAATGCGCGTCAATTCAGTTCGAAATCTTATGTTCCTTCAAAGAAGTGTTTCCTGAAATTCTATAAAAACACAAGTATAATATATAAAATCATAACTGAGAAGATCCAATGACATAACATACATGGGAGAAATTCGGATAAATCATGATATGAGGGATTCAATTTATAATGCTACTATCTTGGCATCCCCTTGAATCTTAGTTCGGAAGAACCAATATCGAAATGAAATAACTATAAATCTACGTGAAGAACAACATATTTTCTGAAGCCGGTCCTGGCTATCGTCTAATAGTTCGGTAACTCT
The DNA here is from genome assembly GCA_030674115.1 of Micraspis discolor. Classification (NCBI taxonomy): domain Eukaryota; kingdom Metazoa; phylum Arthropoda; class Insecta; order Coleoptera; family Coccinellidae; genus Micraspis; species Micraspis discolor. The sequence continues at coordinate 1,342,008 of JARTUT010001743.1, forward strand.
CCGTTAGATGCTGTAAAGAACAAATACATTTATTTCCAGACACATACAGTCCATCTATAAACCAGAAATCGTACTAGTACATTTCTGGCTTCATTTCTTTGAACTGCGTTTCCCCTCTAGGTACTCAATGGCCTTACGAAATTCGAAAGGAAAGTTTCCTGGATTCAGAATATTGTCATAGAAAGACAATGACTAAGAAAAGGCCTTTTTGCCTAAATGTTTGATGAATTCAGGATACATATAAATGTTGAATGATTATTTGGGCTTAACTTTTGTAAGTTTAGCTCTGATAGTGTCTTGAGTTTTGAATGCAGTCGTTATGTTGTATCTATTTCCAATTCTTCTCATTTTCTCCGACAAACCTTTTACATAAGGAATTACGGTTTTACTTTTTGAAAATTGATAATTTTCAAAAGGTTTCTTACTTTTCTCCTTGATAAAGATAGAAGATGTCTATCGAAACGTCGGAAAACATTACATCCACAATAGATGATGGTAATAGCCCAAATAATCATTCAACACGAGCTCCATCATCAACAATATCTCGTCATCAAATACATATAAATATTCTTTTGAACTTTTGGCTTACAATATTTAGTTAGCAAACAATAAAGCATATATAGATCAGGGGTTAGTGACGGGGTGTTATACAATTCGGCGTGTGACATAAAAGCCTAGGAAAAAACCCCAGTAAAAAAACCCTGGCTCCCCGTCTTAGTGTGAAAGTACAAAAATAAGCTGAAATATATTTTAGGGACTTCTTTCTTCAAGAGTGGTCTTCTATTGGTGGAGACAGAGACTTCTTCAAGTTGCCCACATCGAATCTGGAAATGAAAAGATGAAAGCAGAACAAAGAACTGAATAATAAAAATACGTATCATATTCGTTTGAAATTTATAACCCATTCCAAGAAAGAATCGGAAACATCATGAATAGCCCTAAAACTATCTTGAAATGTATATATGGGACAACTATTGATGAGATGAGGTATTGTTTCTTCTGCTTCTCCACATTCACAACTTGCGCTAGGAACTGAATCTGAATCTGAATAGCATGCTATTGGTATATTGCTACGACCATGACCTGTTCTCCAACGATTAAGAATTGTCCAAATTTTTCTTGTAAGATCAAAACCAGGAATTTTTTCAGAAGGATCAGAAACGAGATACTTATTGAACATTTCGTAAGAGTTCAACTCAGTCTTCCATAATTCTTTATCACTTATGTTCATATTGAAGATCAAAACCTGCTGCTTTTCGAGATTTGGTAGATTTGATTGCATTTGATGTGACACATGTTCTAAAGTAGGAGTTGATCTCCTGAATATGTGTAATTTTAGTTCATTTTAGATTGGGATATATTAACTGATTCAGATACATCAACAAGGCGGCGAGCGATTCATCTTGGATCAATTTTTGATGATGATGAGGCAAGCGGAGAAGCTTCACCTAATTTTCTCAATATATCCCATGAACTCCTACTCGAATGTGTAAAATTCATTTTCGATTCAACACTGTCCAATTGCTATTTTCGGCTTATATTGATAGAATTCATGAGACTTTCACAGATATTTGGGCAAAACGATAGCCACCAGCTCTACTAGAAAAAGCGGGCAAAGAGATTTCTTGTAATCTGGATAATCTAGTGAAATTTCTGTGCATATATGCTCTTCACAAATTTATTTTTAAAGATTCATCATATGATTTTATTGATTTTAATATACTTTTTTTTGAATGACTTCTTTTGCTTATTTTAGGGGCGAGGTTTCCATTGCAACAACATAATTTTCCCGCATCCAAACATAGATCCAGACAAAATCACACATAAAATTCATGAAATTTCACATTGAAATGACATTAACGTCAGTACCGTGTGAGGTGCTTATTTATTACCAAAAATATATGAGCTCTACATGTTAAAATATTACAAAATCTGAAATCAATATCAGGGACACATTTCAACAATGTTTGGGATATTTCGTTAACAGGTCCGTACTCCGCGATTTATCTGGATAGATAGGACATGAGAACAGTTATTTATGGAATTAATTCTACAAATTATTTCATAATTCTTCTCTCTTTTCATAATCTTCACTTTATTTACACTTATTTCTGGTTGTGATATAATAATATTTTAATGATGGAATTAGAATCTGTAATACGCTTCTGTTTTGAGGACTAGAGAGTCATAAAATGTCGGATTTGTATACGCTACAATTGTTAATCATTTTGGAATTAATTTGATAACACAAAATTTAAACAGAATACTTACTGGAATGAAAATAAATGATTAAATAAATGAGCTTTGCTGGTTCATGGTAGATTTTGACTCAAAGAAATTCCACTGCATTATAGGTTAGGTTGTATTTTATTCTTCAACTTCTTCTTTGAATTTTAAATAGATCTCAAAAAAATTATATTCTGCGGAATATTAAACGAATTAATTACACAAAGGAATTATTTAAGATGTCTAAAATAATGATAATGACATTATTCCAGACATCTTAGAATTATTGATGAAAACAATGAACAAGGACCAAAACATGAGGTTAGAATCCCTGCGATATGCGAGAGTCAAACTTGGTGTAAGAAAATCCACGGAGTGCGACTACTGGTTGGTATCTATACTGTGGTTACAGTCAATTGCGATCGCTACCGCGCCATGATAACGAATTTTTTGGCCCCAATTGCAAGATATGGACTTGGCCAACATGTGGTTTCAACAGGAAGGGGCCACCAACCACACAGCACATGTAACAAGCGGTTTATTGAAGCAGACATTTGGTGAGAGTGTAATTTCGAGAAACGGCCCCGTCGATTGGCCTCCTCGTTCGTGCGATTTGACACCTCTGGTCTATGCGAACAAGCCGACGACTTTGCAAGAGCTCAGAGAAAATATTGAACGCGAAGCAGCGACCGTTTCGGCTGAAATGTGTGGCCGAGTAATCGAAAATTGGGTCAAGAGAATTTACCGCTGCAAACGGGCCCGTGGCGGCCATTTGAACGAAGTCAAGTTCCATTCATAAATGTTATGTTTGTACTTCAGCCAATAATAAAGTTTTTGAAATATCTCAAATGGTTTGTGTTTTATTTAGATTCAAAGTTGTCAAGTCCCTATTGAAAAACCCTTTACAAAAAAAAATCCAAGGGATAGAAGGAGTTCTGAATACGGTTCTGGATCAGTTATTCATTCGGGAAATATATTAGGTAGCATCCAAATAACCTTGCTCCAACCTTAACCTTGGAACGATAAATTTTGGAAACCCATTATCATGTCTGGAGGCTTTTTGTAAGCAGATTCTAATAATCCGTTCAATTATTCTATTCATGTGACATAATGAAGCTCATAAATATATTCCATTTATGTAAATTCACTGGAAATGAAGCAACTCGTGAATCCAGTAATAAGATTGTTTGATAAATTGATCTAACTCGTCAGTTTTTGATGAGGGAGGAAGATCGACAGCAAGATGCCAGGATACACTGAATTAATGAAACCGGCATCTCCATCCTTTCGAATGCATTGAAGCATTTCCTTGATGTTTGCTTCATTGATAATGTTGGCGTCATCTTCATGCAAAAACAAATTTACATACATATATGAGGGATCGTATTGAATAATCGTTTTTTTTTTCATGAAAATAATACACTACTTCACAAAAAATGTAGAAAAACGCTTACATGAAGTAAGGAGCTCATGAATGGACAATCCTGTAGAATGAATTCATACTGATCAACTCTGAAAGTATGAGACAATGGTGTACGACAGCTCGATAGTAAAGCTTGAATTTTTGAGGTTATAGGGAAAAAAGGGGTAATGGAAGTCACTTAAGCAAGAAATTAATTAAAACACAAAATTTTTGAATAAACTTTATGAAAATCAACACTTAAGATAGCATTATCATTAAACTATCAGTCTCAAATAGTTTCATTACCTTTGGAATGATAAATTACTAGCAATCAAACTCTTAAAAAAAATCAGCTTTGACCACAATTGTCCGCACATGAGGGTAATTATAGTCACTATGCGGACAATGGTAGTCAGTCCACCCCCTCACAATTATCACATACATATCCACGTGGTGATTCCCACGCAGTGCAGTCTTGGTGTGCCGACAATCCGCAAGAGGTGCACCTGTACCATAGTTCACTCTTGCGACCAAATTCATCGCATATAGTACAGGATATTTAGCACGAAAAAATAGGGTGTCTCCGAAAAATGACATACCGGAATTTGACTTGATGAATCGTTAGGGGGGCATAAAATAATGTTAATGCTAGATTTCCGAAGTGATCCAAATTGCTGATTTTGAGAAAATCCAAAAATATTTTTAAACGCGTTTTTCTCACAATCTATGGGTTTTAGAGAAAAATTTATTGGACAAAAAATGTAGAGGACATCGTAAACTACATTTCATCTCATGGAAGTGAAGTCGTCCGACTCAAATTACAACAAGTAGGTGGCGCTAAAGTATCAAAAAATTGGTTTTTTGGCATTTTCGTTGTAAATAAATGATTTTTTTATAAAACCGACGAGTTTACCTTCAAGTACAATCGTGGTTGGATAATTATTATGAACCAACCAGAAAGTTGTAGTAACACAGCACCCATTGAAGAAGATGCAATTTCCTTCGAAGATGATGAATTGGATTTCCCTTCTCAACTCGTTCACTGGCGACCGATGAACAGCAACATTGATGACAATGGAGAAAAAACAGACGCAGATTCGATAAATATAACATCTACCGAAGAACGCAGAAGCTGTTCTCCAGCAGAACCAAGGACAAAGAGGGCCGGCGTACTAAAAAGTGCTTTGAAACCTTAATTGTAATTTAAAATAAAATATAATTGTTCAATAAAATATATACTCACTTTTTTGTTAACATAGCCTGTACTATTTATCTTACTTCACAAAGAAATTAAATTGTATCAAATGTAATTAATTAAAATCGTGACTTCAAGTTATAAAAATAACCAATAATGTTGCAAAAGTGAAATTATGTTTGCAATAATCTAATTTCGCATTGAAATTACATTGTACTTGATGTAATTAATTACAATCATGACTTTATAGAAGTTATACAAAGAACCAATAAGCTAGCAAAATGTTGACCAAAAAGTTAAATTAAGTTTGCAATGATCTAATCGCAAAATGTAAACTTTTAGTTTTGAAATTAATAAATTAATAGTTAAAAATTTTTAATTAAAAAAAAATTAGTCTACACATTTTGTGTCAATCTTTCACTACTATCTTCTGTTACATTTGTTGCAACTCAATGTTGACCGTTTACAACAAGCTGCAATAAAAGGGTACTATTAATAATTGTTTATCTGAACTATGATTCAAAATATTAATATCAAGTAAATATTATGGTCTATTAATCTAGAAATAAAAAATAAAATGAAGTTTATGGAATACGCGCATTGGCGCGGCACATAATGTACCATTATTACACTTCGGCACGCTCTAGCACGAGAACGGTAAGGTTTACAAAAAAATTTGTTATATATAAAATATGGCAAATTTTGAGACAAACAACTCATTTACAGTTTTATGAAAAAATTATTTATTTACAACGAAAATGCCAAAAAACCAATTTTTTGATACTTTAGCGCCACCTACTTTTTGTAATTTAAGTCGGACGACTTCACTTCCATGAGATGAAATGTAGTTTACAATGTCCTCTATATTTTTTGTTCGATAAATTTTTCTCTAAAACCCATAGATTGTGAGAAAAACGCGTTTCAAAATATTTTTGGATTTTTCTCAAAATCAGCAATTTGGATCACTTCGGAAATCTAGCATTAACATTATTTTATGCTCCCCTAACGATTTATCAAGTCAAATCGCAAATCTTGTTAAGACTGATGTCTGATTCCGAGCTGTTGGACTCCTGCAGCACTCGCCTTTTGGCCTTATTTGCCACTTGTTTTTTCTGTTTTCCTTTAGCTTTCGGTGCTGCATTTTTGTCTTTTGATGGTTTATAAGTTTTTACAGTTTTTGTTGCTTTCTTTTTTTCTTTTTCTAAGAGACTACCTTTAACGGGTGTTGATGTTAAAATCTTTGCGTGTTGCTTCATTACCTTACGAGTCTTTCACGAGTTGTTTGGGTCGGAAATGGAAGCAGATTTGCGATGTTTGATTGTATATTTCTGGAAGAGGTGGATAGCGTTGCATTCATTACTGTGGGAGATGTAAGCAGCCTTGTAAATATTGTACCAGATGATGTCAATGGCACAGGATGTATGGTAGCAGATGATGTTGATGGCACAAGATTTATGGTAGCAGGTGGCGTCGATGGCGCTGTAATAATTGCATCAGATGATGTGGCTGTCATTGGATTAACTGAAATAGATGCAGATATAACCATGGATGAATCTTGGACTATAACAGCAGGTTGAGCTAACACTTCAGCTGCAGTAAAATCTTCTTCAGTGAAATGGTCGGGGTTATATGGGACAATGCCGGCCGCTCGGAATCCTGATTCACCTTTATTGATAAAAGCCACAGTTGAATATGCTCTGTTGAACATTGCAGCTACGTTATATAGAGTTATTTTTTCTACTAGGCGATTCCTTAAAAATAAATTACATTCTTTTTTGTATGTAGCTTTGAGCGGCCCAAAAAATGTGATAACTAAGGGCTGCATCCTGTGAGATATGTGCGGAGGCAATGATAGTATATGAATGTGATTTTGTTTACAGAAATCATAAGCCATTAAAGACGTGGGACTGGCATTATTATCAAGAATCAATAAAACTGGCTCCTGTGAGGATGGTGTGGTATGATTAGCGAAGTGTCACAGCCATTCAAAGAATAGATTTTCGTTAATCCATCCATTATCTATGCATTTGTATATAGCTCCTGCTGGACCATCTTTTTCGAGCTGCGGAGTCATCCTGTTCCGAGAGAAGATGAACATAGGAGAAACAAAACCACCAATAGCATTCATGGCACATAATAGTGTAATATTTCTACCTCTTTCCCAACTTGTTATGGAACCGATCCTTTTCATGCCTTTGGGAGCTAATATCTTACCAGGATCTTGTACTGTAGATATACCGGTTTCGTCGCAGTTCTAGATATTTTTTGGGGTGAATTTATGTTTGTCTATTAGATCTCCCAACAGTTCATAGAAAAGTTGGACTTCTTCCTTATTAAAAGCAGTTATTCTGTTGATAGTTGTGGCTTCTGGTTTGCGAATAGATATATTATTTCTTTTCAGAAATCCTTCCAGCCAATCACGTCCAGCCATTTGGGCACTCTGGTCAAATGTGTGTTGGGTTTGAAGCTCTTCTGCATATTGGTATGCTGCCTATCTTACTTGTATAGCTGTGACTCCATAAAAAATTGAAGATAGAAATTTAATGCGGTCTGCTAAGATCTTTTCTGCATCCTGTGTAAAAACAGGAAGTCATCCGAGACGTGGTTCTGATTGATTTTGTTGCTTTAGCCGATTTTGGAGGGTGAAAAAAGGAATACCCATGGCTTTAGCCGCAGACCTAATAGACTGGTTTTGGTTTACCAGTTCTTTGGCTTTTTCTAAAGTTTCAGACGTCCATTGCGCCTTATTGGTGTTTCTGGGTCGTATTTTTGGCATCTCTGAAATAAAAATGCAATTCGTAAGTAATCGACTCTATAATGAAATTTGCGGGCAATGGGAGTCAACTCTCATTACCCGAATCGCAGTGACTGTCGTTGCCCGATTTTACCTACTGCGAAAAAACGAATCGTAAAAAATAACCTGACGTTAGAGCACCTTCAACGATTTCAATATATATAATTTAAGATTACAGTTACTCAATATGCTACATTAAATAGTCAGATTTGTCGTAATAATGTACTCACCGCGTATTCCTTCCAGCGCATATAATCTTATCGACCGCGAATTTAAAAATTGATTAGAAAAGGTTATTTGCGTTATCTGAAAACTTAAATATTTTGATTTAAGCTTGTGATAAGTTTTCACAGTGATATTTAAGGTGTATGGACCATTGTTTACTCTAAATTCATATAAAAATTATGACCACGCTCATAATGTAACCGTAAATGTAATCACATTTCCTCATTATCAGAAAGCATTCAATAAAAGATATATTGTTTTATTGTGTTCTTAATATCATTTTGAAAGAAACAGTAATTAGTGATGAAATTCACTGAAATTCACATGTGTTAAAAATCATAGGTACCTTAGAGTGTAAGTGAAATGACTCATTAAATTTTTTCTAAACGAATATTGAGTTGAAGAGTAGGTATTATATGGAAAAATAAGTACTTGGTGGTTGAAAGCATCGAATATGTTTGATATAAAATCCTTAATACTTAAATTTCACTGAAACATTAATCTTCGAGTCCATGAAAAATAACTTTCTTTTTATATTGAATTGTTTCGAACAATTTTTTTCAATGAATTCTCTGATAATTTAGTTGGAACTGATACCATTTTTTACTATACTCAATTTATGAAAAGAGGAATTTGATTATGGAATTTTAGAATTAGTGCCAAGTTTTAGCGAGGGACCTGAACTGATCTTGAGTGAAAAGCGGGGAAAGGGGAGGTTTAGATCGTTTCCATTCGAAGATTTAGCGTGAAAAACTCTTTCCTGGGGGGGAAAGTCAATTACCCCCAGTACACCCCCCCGTAAATACTCCCCTTCGCTAAATATGCTGAGTGTTCTCTAGAAAGGGTTCCCTCATTATAGTGGGAAAAAAAAAAAAAACCTATTGAATTATTAATATATATATTATATTATTGTTATTTCTATTTACGAAATTGAAAATCATATAGATACACACTCAAATATTTATCTAAAAAAAAATTCTCTCTTCTGCATACGCATGCAGTAGGCGTAAACCTCCTGAAATTCCATTGTTTCCTGATATCTTAACTAATCGTAAAGAAATGACGACAGTAGGCGTAAACCTCCTGAAATTCCATTGGTTCCTGATATATAAACTAATTTCAACTAATTGAATGAAGCACTACTCAAATAACGGAGTTTTTAATAAACAACATTTTCTACAATACTATATATATCACTCACCTGTCGGTGTCTAATGGTATTGAGAAAAAAGAAAGTTTGGGATTATTGAAACTATTGTTTTTGCAGTTGTATACGCTACAATTGTTAATCATTTTGGAATTAATTTGAAAATAACACGAAATTGAAACAGAAACACGATCTGCAACTAAATGCCCACCACAAAGAGTACCTCTCGATGAATCACCCTTTATATGATTTTTCTAAATATTCGTTTCAACTATGAAGGTAGGATCTTTCGTCAGTCTTTTATATTTTCATGCTTCTAATATTTCATTAAATTTTTGTTTATAAGTATAAATATTATTATAAATTATAGCAGTAGTATTACCTTTGTCTTGTAGAAGGATCTTAAGGAATTATCTGATTTAAGATCTTTCAGAGCTCTCTGTTCCGCCTTGTCAGCTTTTTTAAATTCTGATTTTTTGTATTGAAAACGACAGATAATGTCTGTTGAAACGTTGGAAAGAAGAACAATCAGAGATTATGAATATTGTCCAAGTAATAATTCTACATCAAAAATTTCTTATCAACAATTCGTTAATAGTTTGACCTCAAGCCAGTGCCTCCTAAATTTCAATAGGCAATCCTCTGTTCAGACAGTATTGAAATGCGATACTGAATTGACAATCGTATATTTTGGGAATGCCTAATTAATAGGAACTTCCTGCATTAGGAGGTTAACAGTTCATAAGTCTTTTATTGCTTCATTCAACATTTAACACTTCATCAATAAAAATAAACCAGGAGAGGAACGAATTTCACTTTAAGATGAAGAATATACCAATTCTGGTCCCTTCGAAATTACATGAATACGCAAACAGCTGACTGCCAATTTTGGAAAAAATCAACATAATTCAAATATTCCCGTCGTTCATTTCATATTATGATAGATCTTTTCGACCCAGAGACAAAGCAGACTTAAATTTATTTGAAAGTATAAACAGTTGTCAATAAACATGAATTTTTGGTTATATCCATCATACTCGTGAAGATTCGTTGAATAAAATGATCAACAAGAGTTAGGGGTATTTGCAAAGACCGACTGAAATATGTAAGTAACCAAAAATGTTAACATGAAAAAATATTCACGATTTCTTCTGCAAATTTCGATCATTTACTCCATACTACGAGGGTTACAAAGAGAGATATTACCCTACACTGATTCTGTCTCATTCATTTTTATCCTCCACTTGTTCGATCATTCTTGAATTTCAAGAAGATGGTTCTGAAACATTTGTCACGCTATTATTGCTGAATGACCACATCACATATTTAATTTTTGATGGAAAAGATGTACCTTCTTTTCATTCTTCTCGATGGAATAGAGGCTATAATCCTGATCTGCCTAGTGTCTTGTGACAATACTTGCAAACCGCTTCCTGTAAAGCGTAAAATTCTAGGAGTTTTTCCTCATAACCAACATAGGCCTATACAAGAAGTTTAATTCAATATTCAGAATGTTTAAGAAGACCTCGTTGGAATTTCAAGAAAGCAAATTGGATTTAATTTGCTAAGAAGGTAGACAGTGATATTAGATGAATTAAACCCACTCACGATAACTATCACAGATTCTTAGGTGTTGTGAAAGCTGCAGCAAAAAAGTTCGTTCCAAGAGGTTTCCGGAAAGATTATATACCAGGTTGGTCTAAAGATCTGTGAAAGTCTCATGAATTCTATCAATACAAGCCGAAAATAGCAATTGGATAGTGTTGAATCAAAAATGAATTTTACACATTCGAGTAGGAGTTCATGGGATATATTGAGAAAATTAAGTGAAGCTACTCCCCTTACCTCATCATCATCAAAAATTGATCCAAGTTTAATCGCTCGCCGCCTAGTTAATGTATCTGAATCAGTCGATATATCCCAATCTAAAATAAGGAATATGAAGAAAAACTTACACACATTCAGGAGATCAGCTCCTACTTTAGAACATGTGTCACATCCATTCAATATAGGTGAATTGAGGGCTGCAATCAAATCTACCAAATCTCGAAAGGCAGCAGGTTTTGACTGAATTTATCCAGAATTCATCAAACAATTAGGAAAATGGCCTTGTCTTGGTTATTGTGTTTCTATAACAATATTCTGAATTCAGGAAACTTTCCTTCCGAATTTCGTAAGGCTAAAGTAATAGGTATTTTGAAACGAAGAAAAAATCCTTGTGATGCTAGTAGTTATCGACCCATCAGTTTATTGAGTGTTCCTTTCAAGATATTAGAAGGGCTAATTCTTTTTAAAATTGAGTCTTCTATAGAAAATGCTCTACAAAATTTTCAGGGAGGCTTTAAGAAAAAATTGTTCAGATCAGGTTCTCAGCCTTACAACTTTCATAGAATCAGGTTTCAATGATAGGTTGTAAACAGGAGCTGCTTTCATTGATTTATCTTCGGCATATGACACTGTGTGGAAAGATGGATTAATTTTCAAACTCTATACCCATCTGAAGTGTGGGAAAATGGTACGATTATTAGAAAATATGTTATCTGATAGAAGGTTTCGTGTTTTTATTGATAATGAGAGTAGCAATTTCAGAACATTGAAAAACGGTCTTCCTCAAGGATCAGTTTTAGCTCCATTACTTTTCAATTTATATCTACGTGATTTAACCACGACATCTTGTCAGAAATTTGTTTATGCTGACGACATTGCTATTGCTTACCAACATTCGGATTTCCAGAGTATATATATATATATATATATATAGATGATTCTCGTGGGTTAGCAGTCAAATAAAAAGTAGAAGACTCTTTTATCCTTTACTCGAGCTTTCAAAACAATTTGTTTCTTTTTCAAGAGTGCTGCAAATTATTAAAAATCAATTGGTGAACAGGTTACAGATCTTCAGTACTTACGATAGCGAGATTGATTATGAAATGATGTTCATTAAATCTTAATCTAATTAACATGAATTCAAGACCTTAAATTATGATAGCTCAAAAAATATAATAATGATTGACAATTTTTGGATGTCATTTAAAGACGTGAACATCGAAGTGGAATCTTGAGAGCTAGGCATATGTGATATACAATACAAGCTTTAATTTAGAATCAGATTACTTAGAATAAGAACATATGTTCGGTGTTAAAAGATTTTGTTATTCACTTATATCTAAGTTTGAAACGTTAGTCACATTTCTTGTTTTTTCTATAGAAATCAAGTAAGAATACATTGTGCTCAAAGAGTTAATATCCTTCCTAGAGTTCATGGAGTTATCATATTGTGATATTCTCACCATTTCCATAAATGTTCTTTTTTGAAATTAGGTTCTGAATCTAATATTTTTATATTTTCATAATCAGGATGATGATCTTCAGAATTCACATGATTGGTAAGAGCACAGGAATTTTTAAGAGTTCTGATATTGCTTTTGTGTAGTGTTATCCTTTGTTGAAGTTTGGTGGAAGTCTGACCTATGTATATTTGATCGCAATCCTTACATGGAATGCTGTAGACAACATTAGATTTATTTAAGATCTTATCTCTGTCTTTCAAATTAGTGAATATAGACCTAACTGGTTTTACATTTTTTTGTTGCAATTTTAATTTTATCAGGTGGTAGTATTCTTTTGAGATTATATGTAAGGGTTTCTATGTAAGGTAGTGTTAGGTATAAAAATCTTTGTTGTTCTGATGGTAATAAAGGTTGTATATCAGCATCTAATCGTGGTGGTAGATCATTAGGTGTATTGAATAATAATTTATTGATTAAGTTAATAGGATAACCGTTTTTTATTAAAAGATCTTTGAGAATCAGAAGATTTTTATCTTTGAATTTATTATGCGATATTCTCAAGACTCTTGTTTTCAAATTTTTGATAATGTTAATTTTCATTTTCATTGGATGATATGAAGCGAAATTAATGTATCTTCCTGATGCTATTGATTTTCTGTACCAATCCACTAAAAGAATGTTATTATCTCTGATAACCTTAGTATCTAAAAAAGGAACTGAGTTATTAGATTCAGTCTCAACTGTGAATTGAATTTTTGAATGGAAATTATTGAGAATATCAAGAGATACATGTATTTGATCTTCAGGTATTGCCGTAATAATATCGTCCATGAACTTTTTACAAAATGGAACTTGAAATGTGAAAGATGGTAATGTAATTTTCTCAAATTAGATATATATATATATATATATATATATATATATATATATATCGGTTTATAACGCTTTTCGACGTCTTCGATTTCCCTTTTTCACTCTTCTCGGTTTTTCCATAGGTCCTCCACAAGCTCCCTTTCTCTAATCTCTTTGTCTATGTCTTCTCTCCAAGTCTTTCTTGGCCTGCCCCGTTTCTTTCGTCCTTCCGGTTGCCAGATCAGTGTTTGTTTTGGGAGTCTTTGTGGAGGCATTCTCTGTACATATCCATACCATATCAATTGTTTATTTCGAATGTCGTCTATAATTGTGTGTGTGACACCCATAATCTCCCTGACGCGTTTATTGGTTATTCTTTCTCTTCTGGAGAATCCGGCTGATCGCCTCCAGAAGTCCATTTCTGTCGCTTTTAAGGTTTTCTCGGGTCTTTCTTTAATAGGCCATACTTCTGAGCCATCTGTTAGTATGATCATAACAATTGTGTAGTATATTCTTTTTTGTTCTCCTTTGATATGCTTTTGTCCCAAACTATTCCGTTTAGCAAGGCTATTGCTTTCCTACCCTGTCCATTTCTAATTCCCACGCGAAATCCAGCTTAGTCTTTTGCTTCTATGTCTTTGTATTCTGATTCTATTTTATTCTTTATGCGTTTACCATACACTCATCGAACTTCTAACAGCTATACCACGGTAGTTGTCGCAATTGCTTCTGTCCCCTTTTTTATGAATATATTGTCACCAAACCCACTCGGCTCCAGAGAGTGCACAAAGTACCTCCTCGGCTAGCTCTAGAGCTGAGACTACTTATAAAGGGGCGCCACTCTCTCTTATGATAATACAAAGAAAAAAAAAGAGGAAAGTACACTAAAGATCTCAGGGTCGCAAAAGAGAGAAAATAACGAACGCACTCTCAGGATGCCAAACGAGCCCGATCACACAAGCGGGAGGTAGTGACTGGTAGAAAGAATATAGAGCAATTATTTAATAATATAATGAGCCCAAATGAAATACACAAGGTCCCTCAAACGAGGATATATCTTACATAAGGTAGATCACTAACTAGTTCTTACTTCACAACCCGAATATTCGATATAATGCTTTATCTCTTACTAAACAAACAGTAACATCACCCCAAGGTATATACTTAGAGCCTCGATGGTAATCGTTACAAATAGCTCTTTACTTATATCTAAGCGACCTTCTCGATAGGTCGGGTTTTATGTACTACACAGTATTCAATGAATTGGGCCTCTTTGATACTAATCAATCTTAACTAAATTCTACAGACTAACCTTCTATAACAGTCTGGGTCGTGGCTTGACTGAAGTACAAAAGGATATAGTCTCTTAACCCATAATTATTCTCACAGTCTCGTAGATGGAAACCGGGCTCAAATATATTCCTGGGCCAACGTAGTACAATTTCTCACAGTATTGAGCCCTGGGTAGACGACAGGTGTGGTATCTTAGATGGCGAAATCTGGTGGAGGTCCCCAAAGACAGCTCCCACGGCAGCTCGACGGTAATTCAAAGACAGCCTAGACAAACAGCTCGAAGACTTCAAAGACAGTTCAGAATCTGCGGTACCTCGCAACGGTACAATAATAATTCCCAATTCGAAGCAGAATGATGCTAAAAATACGAACAAAAATCTAAAATACCTCGCCACTCCGCTAAAGCGCAAAAATCTCACCAACGAACAAACCAAACCAACATGATAAGATTTCTCTCAGGGCTTCAGTTAAAATCCTGTTCAGATCCGCAAAATTGCTATTAATTACTCCAGGACATTTCAACCAAAATATGCGGGAAGAACGACGTAATTGACAACCTACGTCACATGATCACAGAAAAGGACCGCCGACAACGTACGAGATAAGCTGGCAAACTACTGCGACTAACGCCACCAGTTCGGTTTGCAGGTACTAACTGGAGCGGGAATTTTGAAACCGTGACAATATATAGGAAATTTTCCAGTCGTTTGGTATTTGACATACTGAGGCAGTTTTGAAATAGGTTTCTTAGGTGTTCAAACAGTTTTTCTGTACCATATTTCAACAGGTCTGGAGGTATTCCACCTGGTCCTGCAGCTTGACCGTTTTTCAGCTCCTTGCATATTTTCTTAACTTCTTCTGTTTGAATTCTGATGGGGGATCCCAAAACATTATTATTTCGAGGGTTTTTTTCTCGTTGGCTGTTGTCTAAGAATTCTGTCCTTTTTTCAGTCAAAAGTCTTTTGAAGTAATCGTCCCATTCTTGAGCTTGTATAGTTGTTATAACTTCTTTGCTTCGATTTTTTCTTAGGTTTCTTATTAACCTCCAGCTTTACGAACTTCTGATACCTCCAAAGTACGAGTTTATTCTCTGGCAATTCTTTTACCATGCCTCGTTTTTTTCTTAAATATTTTCTTCTTACTCTTGCTTGTGCTTCCTTATATTCAATTCTATCTTCAATGTTTTTGGAGCTTAGGTACTTATGATATTTTTACTTTTTTTGTTGGATATTTTCTTCTATATCATTGTCCCACCAATAAGGTGTTTGTTTGTTCATACCTTCATACAATCCTAGTGCTTCGAAGGCTGCTCGATGTATGAAGTTTTTTATGTGCTCGTACTATTCATTGGAGTTGATAAAATTTTTTTTTTCTTGTAAGCCTTCTCTGATAAAGTTCTTTCACACTTTCGTTTTCCAAGCTTGTAAGGTTATAATTTCGTTGTTCAAGTTTTTTTACATTTATTTTTTCTTTCGTTGTTGTTTTAGAGATATTTTTAGTTGGGAACATAATACTTGCACTAAGCAAATAATGACATTGGTCAACAGTGGTTTTGGTGCCGAAGATTTTGGAGGTAATTTCATATGAATTTGATGCCCTGAATTCAAATATGCTATTAGTTTTTGCCTGTCAGCTCGAATTTTTAAGATATCAACATTTTTGTGAATTATACATCACACTATTTTAAAAGAAAAACCATGGTTTAAAGAAACAAATTAATAAAGGAATTTTTATTATATTACACAGATATTACAGACATTATTCATTATATATTATAGAAAACAGTAAAAGTCATCATTTAAACCAATTACTCACTAAACATTTCGGAAACTTCATGCATGATCCATTCTTATCAAGAGCCTTTACAAACTGCTTCATTAGACCCAGCTTGATATGCAGGGGTGGAAACATGATTTTCTCTCGCGGAACTAAAGGATCATTGATGATATTCTTTCCCCTAACGTCCATGTTTTCTCTTCTAGGCCACTCTTTTCTTACCCAGTGTTGCGTTTTGTCTCTGCTATCCCAGAGGCACAAGAAACAAGGGTACTTGGTGTGGCCACTTTGCTGTCCAAGGAGAAAGTTTACCATTTTTAAGTCTACACAAATCACCCATTGGTGTTCATGATACTTTATTTTTTCCAAAACCAAAGCTATGTTGTCATACTGCTCTTTCACTTTCGTTGAGTGAGCAATTGGTATTGAGCCATATTTATTACCATTATGTAGAAGAACACATTTCAAACTTCGCTTTGAGCTGTCAATAAGTAAGCGCCAATCATCCGGAAAATATCCAGGAGAATATTCATTTTTACAAGGAGTTCTCTTATAGCATGGCAAAATACAAGATTTTGTTCTTCAGAGAAAAAAGGTAGCAGATCTTTCTCCCTTGTGCGATAAAATGTAATTTTCGTTCCTGGTTCAAGTAATTTTTTTTTCCTTTAACCTGGAAGCTAGTAATTCAGAAGCTTGTTTGGACAGGTTGAGACCTCTAGTGAGCTCATTTAACTCATCTTGGTTGAAACATTGGGGAATTGATGACATCGTTTCAAAATGACTGTCACCTTCAGTAGTGTCAGAATTCTGATCAGCGAGACATGTGTAGCAAAAAATATCAGGATGATGTACACAGCTTCTTCTACTTCAACTCATTTCTATTCAACAACACAAATACAACAATTTTCATTAATAATCTACTTTTTTGATTTACTTTTCAACAACACGTTACTGAAGAGAAATTTCATATGACGCTAAGCGCTAAGTTCTATCTATCTGCACCGCGGGAATTCACAAACTAACCTCAACTCTCAACTGCAGTCGAAGTTCACTTCAGACTGGACAGCTCCATATATCGGATTTCTATGAAACTAACTGGATGACATTAAATAGGATTAAATTCCACTTGTTAAGAGTTTGTCTACCAATCAGTTATATATCTCATATTGTTAGTCTTCTATTTGTAATAAATGAATTAAAATAATAATAATAATAAATATTATTATTTTGAATTCTATTTGTAACAAATGGAAACTGACAATAAGGAAAATATACAAGAATCTATCTCTTGTAGAAATTTTACAACACTCATACTTGAAAGTATTAAATAGCAAACAGCATTGATAGATAAGTGAATTTATCTAAAAACCTAGAGCTGATACAGAAAAACTGCTATCATATTTAGATTCAGCAATAAAAATATAGTTAAAATCAACCCAAAAATTCTAGGCACAATTTTTTTTTTTTTTAAGACCTGTGTGATCGCTACCGCACGAGGCTCCTCGTTTAATTCTGATGTCTTGTGGTCTCAGTTTTGTTTCCTGTATCATAATTGTATAATCTATTATTGATTTCAATTTTTTTGTTTCCTGTATCCATGTATATTCGTGGATCCCAGTACCTTGAATAAATCTTCAAACTACAGAGTAGGGCTAATTTTTATCTAGTATTCGCAGTCTATTTGACATTTATGAATGTTGAAAACTTTTCTAGAACCACAGCTTTTGTAAAAGCTAATTTTATCTTGAAAACGACAGAAGACTGTTTAAATGTTGGTTACAAGATCAATAACAGATTATGTTTATTGCCCAAATAAATTATGACAAATAAATAATGTTTTCCCACCTAGGCCACAGACTTATTGAACGTCGTGTCAGTTGGTCTCCATTGTACCTATTTGTGTGCTTATATCGGAAATGGACGCAGAATAGGAGATAAAATATGAAGATCCACTAGTTCGCTCTCATTCTTATTCATTTAATGCCAATCCTCCGAAACATCTACATGAATAAATGTATCTAAATAGGGATGAGGGTATATAAACGATTGATCTACATTCCCAACTCAGACATCAGTTTGCGTCAAGAGCAGACAGTTGCCTCTCAGTGACCAAAATCAGGGTGACCACTGAAAATCACAGAAAAAAGATGTTGCTTCTAGTCTTCAGTCAGTTCACAATTTTTTTAACGGTACTCCTTGTTCTCATCATACTACTGGTCATTCGCGAAAATGGCAGATCGAAGAAGAAGAACATGCTGGATAATGGTGTCACGGAACCTCCCTCACCTTTCAAACTACCCTTAATTGGACATCTTCATCTGCTAGGAGGATACGAAGTGCCTTACCAAGCCTTTACTGAACTCGGGAAGAAATACGGGAATATTGTAAAATTGCAGTTGGGCAATGTGAAATGTGTGGTTGTTAACGATCAGAAGAACATTCGGGAAGCCATCATCAATAAGACGAACCATTTTGATGCTCGCCCTAATTTTCTGAGGTACGAGCATCTCTTCTCTGGCAATAAACAGAACTGTGAGTATTTACTTTATTCTCTTATCCAGTTAAAATAGTACTAGGTACTTCAAAGTAAAGGGTCTTCCAACAAGAAGTTAATTTTCTAAAACAAAATGAAACAAAATATGTTGATGACGATGATTCAAATTTTTATTGTATTACAAAAAAAGTCCGCCAATTATGAATGAAAAATGATATATGGCAACAGAGGCGGCTCGTGACAATATAGTATGGTGAGGCACATATGAAAAAAATTTAATAATGTAATATATATTTCGTCCTCGATTTGTTTATTCACAACAAAAGCAACCGAATAAATTAATTCATTTTGAATGGTTTTTAGATGTACCAGAAATTACCGATTTACTGTTGGTGTCATTTTCTAAAAAGGTTTTTAAGTTCGTGTCAAATTTACTAACAAGAACTACCAATTCTTTGAAATTTCCGCGATTTAAAGACTCAGTCGATTCATCGTGCCCCTAAAAGTTAACTCTTGCATACAGAGGTGCATCGTAATATCTATTAAACTTCTTAGAATTTGTTGATTTTCTTTGAATATAGCATTGAAATTTTCAATTACTATTTGACGCGCATTGTCTATTGCTGTGGCGATATTTTGTTTTTGCTTTCTCATAACGGTAAGCTTGCAATTAGATGAAATATGCTGAGCACTTTTATTGTGTAGCGATAGACCCCGAGATCCATTTTTCAAATCACTAACACCACTTTTCGACCAAACTCTGTCGGAATTTCCATTAGTTGCTGAGAATGAAATGCACGGCCAACAAAATATTTTTTCAAAGTAATACTTATAGTAAGCCAGTCGTACTTGTCATACCACGTATTTTGGAATCCCCGATTTGATTTACCAACCCCACCACTAGACACTAGAGATTTACTCAAATTTGGAACAGGTCGTTTAACTTCCTTAATTAAATATAATTTATCATCATACGAATGAGTCGAAAAATGTTGCTTATTTATTAAAAATTAACAATATCACAAGTACACCGAATATGTTCCTTAGGAATTTCAAAGATTTACTATTACTAGGTCCCGCTGAAACCATTTCGCGATCTGTTAGTCACTTTCGATAAAAAGATTTATATTTCAGAAAAAAATTCACCTGAAAAAGATTATAATCATACGCGATACACAGCAAACGCGATACCACTAAATAACGACAAAGTGAACTAACCCTATTTCTCTATTTCCCGCTTCCCGATTAACTCGAATAAAAACCTGAGGCCAGCCTCTAATTCCTCGAGAAGCCGCCTTCAAAGCCGTAGATATGTTCTCACCGCTTCGACGCAGATAACCCTCTGGACATCGCAGAAACGAAACGATCTCAGATCGGCTAAGATCGCGCAGAGGCCAGCCTCGGATTAATCCTAGAACGGCTTTCCATTACGTTCTCGTAGGTCATCGAAGTAGATAACATGCTAATTCAGTCAAAGAAGCCTGCGTTAGGCATGCCTCCAACCGTTTAGTCAAAGAGGATTTGTTATGAATATACAAGGAACGTGAGATTGGAAAAAATATTGAGAGAAAAAGTGATGATGAAAGGGAATGAAGAAATACACGGTTCAGAATTTTTTGATGAGGCACTGCCTCATAGGACAAGCCGCCACTGTCTGGCAAATGTTCTATCACATCACACATTTTGAGTTTTAAGGCTGCAATCGTTTCGATTGGCTCCGTATAGACTATGTCCTTAAGATAGCCCCACAATAAATAATCCAGTGGTGTCAAATCACACGATCTGACAGGCCATTTAATAGCTGAATTTCGTGATATTATGCGATCAGCAACTTTATTTGCAATAAATTGATCGTCTCATTGGCTGTGTGACTTGTTGAAACCACATGTCAGTGATATCCATGGCATCAATGATAGGCCAAATCTGAGTCGTTAACATCTCGCGATTGCGTGATCCATTAACCTTTACCGCATTTCCAGTATCATCTTCGAAAAAAAAAGGCCCAATCACGCCTTCAGACCACATAGTGTACCATACAGTAAGACGTTGAGCATGCAAAGGCTTCTCAATAACGCTCTAGGATTTTCAGAAGCCAAATATGGCAATTTTGCTTGTTGACGTACCCTGACAAGTGAAAATGGGCTTCGTCTGCCAAAATGATTTTTTCAGAAAAACCAGCGGGTTGTGAATGATCGGTCGGCTTCAATTTCTGCACTTGTTGAATCTTGTAAGGCTTCAAAACCAAATCCTCATGCAGAATTCGACATGTGGTGGTTTGGGATAACCCCAGTTGTTAAGAATGTCGAGAAATTGACAAATTTGGATCTTTTTCAACAATGTGGCTCACGGCTGCGATGTTTTCAGTTGAACGGCCCGGTCGAACAGGCGTTGGTAATGGCATATTTTGTACCGAGCCCGTCGACTCAAATTTAGCGACCAAATTCTTAATAGCGGTCTCACAAGGTCGATTATGTTGTCAGAATTTTAACAGAATCACCATTTTCATAGTGAGTTTTAGTTGTTTTGATGTGTTTTGCGAGCGAAATTGAATTTATCGCAACAATTGCCATATCATCTACTACGAATATGTCAAAAAACTGTTATTGCTTTCATAGGGTAGGTGTGGCCACAATTGAAAAACAAAGTTCTTGTTGGAAGACATTCTATCGATCTATCTATCGATAAACAACGCCTTCTTTCATTATCTTACCAGAATTTTGGACGTGAAAACACTTATCCAAACAAAAGCGATGACGCGAATTAATTTTTCAATTTTAACACCCTGTATCTCGGAAACGAAGTATTTCCTGACCCATGTTTTTATAAACTTTTTTGCTTAAAATGATGTTATCTATCACCCATTTCAGTTTGTCGGAAACAAATAAGAAATACCTGTATACATATACAGGGTGAGTCTTTGATCACTGCATTAATTTTAATTATACGTTCTTGAGATCAAAAGAAACATTTTTTTCCATACCATTTCTCCATATTCAGCTGCGTTAAAAAGTTATAAGCATTTCAAGTTTTCACATTGGGCAAATACCCCTCTGTAGTCCAGTTTAGATTGAATGAAAACTACCTTCCACAACGGAAGTTGACGTCATTTCCGGAAAAACCGGAGGTGCTCATGCCTTGAAAATATTTTAGTTTTCATCAGCATCGTGAAATACTTATAAGTGCTGAATTATAATTATAAATAATTATATTATAATAAATAATTTATTTATAATTATAATTATAAATATGGGTGAGGTTCCTCGTGAAAGACCTTGTATATTCTTTTGAACTTTTGGCTTACAGTTTTTTGTTAGCAAACAATAGAGCGTGTAGTGTTAGCAGGGGTTAATGACGGGGTGCCATACAATTAGGTGTTTGACATGAAAACCTAGAGAAAAAACCCAGTAAAAAAAACCTGGCTCCCTGTCTAAGTGTTGATGTGTGTACCAAAATAAGCTGAAATATACGAGGGCCATTCAGAAACTAACCTCCGATTGGTCACAGTGCGGGTAGTGGGGGGGAGTAGCGCGCCATCTGTGCATTCACGCGCTCAGCAGGTCAGTCGGCATCAAGCCGTAGTCGAGTGAACATCGTACCTGCGCTAGTTTAGTTTTTGTGGCAGTTTGAAATGTGTGCTGCAATAGAAAATCCCGCCAAATGTGAGGTGCGTGCTGTTATAAGGTTTTTTACAGCCAAAGGATACTCTGCAGCAGCTATTCATCGTGAGCTTTGTGCCGTGTACGGACCAAAATTTATGAGTGAAGGAGTTGTCCGTGAATGGGTACTTTTATTTAAAAGTGGACGAGAAAACGTTCATGAGGAAGAGAGGAGTGGTAGACCATCATTGGTGACTGACGAACTCGTTCAGACAGTTGATGCAAAAGTTCGTGAAAATCGACGTTTCACAATGGCGGAGTTGTCTACTAATTTTCCACAGATTTCTAAGACTCTTTTGTACGAGATAGTGACAGCAAGATTGGGTTACCGTAAGTTCTGTGCACGATGGGTGCCTCAAGGCACAAGCGGGTGATTTTTATGCAGAAGGAATTTCAAAGCTTGTGAAGAGATACGATAAGTGCCTCAATCGTAATGGAGACTATGTCGAAAAAGAGTGCAAAGATGTAGTTGTAAGATGTATATATTAAAATATTTTTACTTAACTTGGTGTATTTTTTTCAATTAACCGGAGGTTAGTTTCTGAACGGCCCTCGTATTTTAGGGACTTCTGAGCATTTGAGGATAAAAAGCAGCCCTCATATTCGTGTTAGGATGTAACAGACAGAACGACTTCTACTTTTAGAAATTTTTTCTAAAATATGCTTTCTAATCACTGTGAATTTGTGTTGTGTTTCATGAATCATACAGGGTTATACCTCGACTTCCGTTATTTTCTAATAACAATAATAATATTTTTGCTTGAGAAGGGATTATTTGTTTCAGCTTTGGCATTCTGTGACTGGTCTGATGTCCAAAAACTTCGTCGTGATATGCTTCGAGCCCACACGTTTCCAAGGATGGCAACAAGTATCTTCAACAATTTGGAAAACATAATTTTGAAGAACACAAGGAGCATGTTGGCCAAATTGGGAACAGAAAAACCGGTTAATTTAAAACCCATCATACTACAACACTGCGCCAACATCTTCTTCAAGCATTTCTGTACCAAACAATTCAGTTATAACGACAAAGAATTCTTGGATATGATAGAAGATTTCGATGAAATATTCTATGAAGTAAATCAAGGTTACGCTGCAGATTTTCTTCCTTTTTTAATGCCTCTACACAGAAGAAACCTGAAAAGGATATCTACACTTACTCATAACATAAGAAATTTCGTGTTGGATAGAATTATTGAAGATAGAAAAGAAACTTTGAAAATAGAAGACGAACCGAAGGATTATGTTGAAAATTTAATCAAACATGTTAAAACTGATGCTGAGTTTGATTGGGAGACTGCTCTTTTTGCTTTGGAAGATATAATAGGAGGACATTCTGCTGTTGGGAACTTCTTCATGAAACTACTTGGCTTTTTGGTGAAAGAGACAGAAGTTCAGAAGAAAATTCAAGAAGAAATTGATGATATTGTTGGCTCGGAGGGAAGAGATGTTCTAATCAGCGATAGGAATAGAATGCCATATACTGAAGCTACAATCAATGAAGCTATAAGATTAATTGCTTCACCTATCGTTCCGAGAGTTGCAAATCAAGAAAGTTCAATCGATGGTAAGTCCATTTCTTTAAATATAAATTATCATGAAAGAGTACAACTCAATCTTCGAAACAAATAATAGCAATTAGATTGAAATCCTTGGTTGAAATTTCTGGAAATGCTTGTTTCCTACATATGTTTCATATTTTTTTTAAATTTTGACAAATAAAGTAACATGTAGCACGTAAACAATAGAAAGAATGAAAATTATTTAAAGGATTCAAGGTTTTCGATTAGCATACTTTGAAATACAATAAGATACCACTAATTCTTGCTGGAGATTTCAATATCAATTTTCGTTCGGAAAACTCGACAAATGTTTGAATTTTGAAGTAATAAACTAAATTTAACAATGAATAATTCTCCGGTTCAATCCACCACAAGATATGGTATGACTATTGATGCAGTTTCCTCAAGAAATTTAGATAATTTGCAGAATACAATTTAACCACAGCCTCACTCACAGGCCAACATGGACCATCCAAGCGAGAGGGGGTTGGTGCACGGTTCTTCACGGCGAAAATGAGTGTAGCGCGCAACAGAACCTCCCTCGAAATGAGATTTTCAAACTGCCAATTTAAGGTGTTTTTCTTCCGATGCGTGAACCACCGCGCGTCCACGGGTGCTGTCTAGAGAGGGTCGAATCAAGCGCCTGCCGCAACAGCAGCCCACTGTAGACTTCGGTCTCGAGCACGATTGGAGGCTTTGAAAATCTCGCACGATCCACGTCGCCCGGGATATGGACAGCAAAAGTCCGCCGTATTTTCAAATTCCACCTCGCGTTCGGCTATCATCGGCACCAGAGCGCCGACTACGACACTTCCAGGCGACCCAGCCGACACCCGTGAGTAAATCCGAATTTGTAATGATCGGGCCAATTCAGTGCCTGCCGCGCAACAGCCCACGTCACGGAAAATTCAGTCTCAGCACGATTGGGGCTTTGCCTCATCTCGCACGTCGACGTCAGCCCGTTTAGAGATGGACGCAGGAGTCCGCCGAGGTAAAACGGTCAACCATAGGGGTTTTTGACGTTTCTCGGGTGGGTCGATTAAATTGCCGCTTTTATATGCATAATTTTGCCCAATCTCGGCTGAGCTCTGTAGCCACGGTATGGGGACGTTCCTCGTCTAGGAAAAGCGACCTCCCAGCCCCGCGAGATGCTCTGGTTCGGAGCTTTCAGCCCGTTTCTTCGCAATTGGGCGATTTCGCGAGAATAAAGGATTTCGCCGATCTTCGAAAATTTCTGGCACTTTGAGGAGCGTGACGTTTCGCGGTCACCCTCCTAGAGGAGGATAAACGCCTCTTCGATTTTTTTAAGATTCTCTGGAGCGGCCCTGTCGGCCGCTCGAAAGCTACGCTCTCCGCTCCACGTAACGGGAAAACACAATTTATGTCTCTCACTTCAGTTATTATAAACTAATCATATCATATTTCAAGTATGATAGTAATTAAAATATTGCATTAAAATTTATAGTGGTCGAAGTTGATTAATGTATATTACTAGTGTTACACTATCAATGAATACTTTTTAAAATTTTTATGCTATGTATTGATTTTTAACCAAATTGCCATCTCGTACAATGCTAAAGAAATTTTTTCTACAATCGCGTGTGAACGTTACTCGCACTCTTTTTCCATTTTTTCTTCTATTCAGTCTTTCGCGAAGCAGATACTTACGTGTCATTTTTCTTTGCGTTTACAAATATTGGCAACCGGCGGAGCTGCGTAGTCGGATTCTACCATCTTTTACTCATGATAGGCTGCAAATCTTGCCAAGCAACTCATGTTGCAACTCAAAATTAGTTGCAGCGTTCTTGAAACAATTAAATCAAAATTTACTGAAAAACAATCATTTCAAATTGAATCATTTTCAGGCTACAGAATCGAGAAAGATACCTTGCTGTTCCTCAACAACTACGACCTCAGCATGTCAGAAAATCTATGGGACGAACCACAGAAATTCAAACCAGAGAGATTCCTGAAAGATGGAAGAGTCGTGAAACCTGATCACTTTTTACCATTTGGTGGAGGAAGGAGATCCTGTATGGGATACAAAATGGTGAATCTGATTAGTCTTGGGATGTTATCCGGGTTAATGCAACACTATACCATATTACCTGTTAGTGGTTCAGAATATAAAGTACCGATTGGGTCACTGGCGCTACCTAAAAATAGTTTCCATTTTAATTTTGCACGACGGTTTGCGCCAAGCTGTTGAATTGGGAAAGATATATGAAATTTGTCGAAAGGATTGACAAACCAACAGACTGAATTTGTACGACCAAATATGTAGAATAAGGTTTAGAAGACACCAAAAACTTTATCTTCTCCGATAACAGTGCTTTAATTAGTTATTACTAGCTGACAGTGACGGCTCGTATGCTGGGTCTGTCGTACCGAGAAGGAGAATTTTAAAATATAAATTTTCGCGTTACTACATCGGAAAATCGGCATTTTATTGACAAAAGGGCGACAGTTACGGAAAATCAAAATAACTAGATCACTAAACAAATTGAATCGTCAGATAGTATCCCAGCATTGAATATGTTTTTCCGCGCCATGTTCAGTTTCAGTACTTCCAGCCCGATGTTAAAATTCACGCAAATCAACTTTCGCACAGAGCGTTTCTATCTTTACGAAATAAATATTCGAAAAATACTGATGTACAAAACGCAATCTGAAATATTTATCAATATTTGTATTACATTTGGGTTAATCACTAATGTTAAAAGATGGAATACCGACTTATCTAATTTAATGCTCCATTTCACATTTATCCTATTGGAAATTGAAGTACTGGCATCACTGCCATTGTCATTCACACAAGCTACACTTCTCCGTATTATATTCAATATAACACACGAAAACTCGCGCGAATCACATCACCCTGAACAGTTATATTTAAGTAACGTAGATACCTGAATTCCAAAGTCCAGTATTTTTCTTTTTTCTCTGAAATAAAGATATAATTAATTTTATTCTAAAAGTGGTTTTACACAGTATGTTCCTGTACGATTCATCTGGCCGACCCACTCCTAATTGGCACAAGTCGTCACTGCTCGCTTTTTGAATTCTCCTTTTTTTGTCTTATTTATTAATTTTGATTGCTTCAATGAAATAAAGATTTTGAAAATTATCAAGTTTTGGGTGTACCAGATACTTCCATAACCAATTGGAGTAGTTGAGAACCAAGTCAGTTTGAAGCCAGATTTCCACCAAAACCAGATTACTTACAAGTGTGTTATTGTAAATCTTCATTGAGTTGAATTCTGGGCTTCGGATAGACTGAGGAATCGATTTCCTCAAAAACCTATCGACTATCATGATATTGCACTGTGTGAATGACTGTTCAACATTAAATGAGAAAGATAAAGTTATAGTGGGTTTCATAAATATGCTTGATCGAACGATTCACAGAATGGGTCAAATTAACCAATTTCGAATTTACTATATTTCGGTCATAGAATCGCTCGATCAACATTTATGAAACCCAGCATAAAACTTTATATTTAATTGTCCAGAATTTATGAATTGTAAATAGTTTTATTTGATAAATTTTAAATCAATAACTATCTAAGAGTATTCGAGGATTGCCTTCTCAAGAACTGAATTTTCATTTTTATATTTAAGTTGTTTATTGTGAAATGTAATGAAATATTTTTTCCCAATTCATATCAAATCAAAATGTTGTGAAAACCTTTTTGGGATTATAATAAAATATATAATAAACCTTTAATTTGTCTGTTATTAACTACACAGTGACAAGAAAACCCAGAACAGAATTTTTTTAAGTCATGTTTATTAAGCAAAAGAAATTACATAGAATAACAACGAATAATGATTCTTCTTTATTCAATAGAATAATTAAGAAGTAAGTTTCCATTATGAGGACAATAAGTAGAAATGAAATAACACATCTTGCACTGTGCAAAAACTTATCTAGTCTTCCATCTTTGAGATGTGTGCTGATATGTGACAGATTTGACATTCTGTGTTCTGGGCATAGACAAAGAACTCTTCTTTGTCTATGGTTCTGGGAGGATAACCTTAAATTAATCAAATTTTAGGGGTTAGATCAGTAAATAAAGGATTTAGTTTCAACAAATGTTGTCTTCATTACAAATTCAAAATGAATAAAAAAACAGGCCTTGGAAGAGCCATCCAAAAATCGCTTTATTCGAAAAAACCAAAAAAATACTCAGATGGTGCTATGGTAAGTAATTCTTGGTTTGAAACAAATATATGAGATTAATCAACTCTCTGTTTTACGTATTTAAATTTTCAACTTACTTTAATTGAAAATATTTTTCGTCAGATATTCACTACAACTTTAAGAGATGATTCTGAAAAGAAAAGACTCAACCTGCGGTCAGTAACTCACGAATCGTCTTTACAAGAATTCATGTCAGTCGCTGAACTAGCCGAACGAGATTTCACAGCTGAAAGGCTCAATTGTAAGGTTACATGTATAAAAAATGGTATTCTCTCTCAAGATGAAACTCTGAAAATAAAAAAATTCCATGAGGAAAATCAGAATTTTTTGAGAATTCCAAGAAGGTAAGCAATGGTCACATATCAAGTTGTTTTATCTTAAGTTCATGTCTCCTTATGAACACTATGTACAGTTTAGGTCCATACCGAAATAGTCTTTCATTTATATAACTAGAAACAACACTGTAATAAATTGTTTTCAGTGCTGTGATGAACTCATTACAGTATTTATTTGGTGAACATTTTTCAGACCTAAATGGACAAAAGGGATAACAAAGGAAGAACTTATATCGATGGAAAAAAGCAGTTTTTTAGACTGGAGGCGTAATCTTGCTTTATTCCAAGAATCGAACAATGTAGTTATGACTCCCTTTGAGAGGACACTTGAATTCTGGAGACATTTATGGAGGACAATTGAAAGAAGTGACGTTCTTGTACAAATAGTCGATGCTAGAAATCCTCTCTTGTTCAGATGTGAAGATCTTGAAAATTATGTACTGGAAGTATCTGAACATAAGATGAATGTATTGTTGGTGAACAAAGCGGATTTACTTACAGAAAATCAACGCAACTATTGGTCTAAATATTTTGCTTCAATAAAGGTAAATGCATTATTTTTCTCAGCAATCACAGCTGATGACGAAGCTTCAGAAAGTGAAATAAATAATATAAACAATGACTTGAAAAGTGACAAAGAATCGGAAAGTGACGAAGAATCCGAAAATGAAGAAAAATTGGAAGATGAAGTGAAATCAACCACTGGAAATGACTTGAAAGAAAACATTAGCAAACTAGAAGAAAGTGTGGAAAAGATAGCAGAAAAATTAGAAGAAATCATGAGTAATTTGAGTGTTGAAGCAGATGAAACTGAGAATAATTCTTTGTATTCAAGTGAAATATTGTCACCAGAAAAACTGAAAAAAGTATTTGAGACAATCCATAAAGGTCCAAAAGTAAACGAAGGAGTTACTACCATTGGTTTTGTGGGTTATCCGAATGTTGGCAAAAGCTCTACGATAAATTCTCTATTAGATAAGAAAAAAGTGTCTACATCTAGTACAGCTGGTAAAACGAAACATATACAAACGCTCTATTTGAATACTAAGATTTTACTGTGCGATTGTCCAGGGTTAGTTATGCCCTCTTTCGTTTGTACAAAGGCAGACCTAGTGATAAATGGTATTTTACCGGTTGATGAACTCAGAGACCACGTAGGTCCTGTTGATTTACTAGCTCAACTGATTCCGAGACATATTATAGAAGATACTTATAATATTATGATTCCTAAATCATCTGAGGATTCTAATTCATGCCCAACATCAGAGGAAGTATTGAATGCTTATGCCTGTAAGTATTTTTCGGATTATTTTGGAACCTATTACTATGATGAAGCTTCATAATGAAAAAAATTAAATTGAAGTGGGTATTCGAAGGAAATTATTTTCTTCTCTTTGAAACAATTAATTTTTGTGTTGAATTAGTCGATATGATATTTTTTTTCAGATCTCAGAGGATTCATGACTGCGAATGGTCAGCCAGATAAAGCAAGGGCAGCTAGATTTATTTTGAAAGATTTTCAAAAAGGGAAACTTCTGTATTGTTATGCACCTCCTGATATGGACCAAGAATCTTATCATCTATGGCCAGAAAAGAAGAGAGCTGCGCCAAGTTATATACCTCCGAAAACATTGAGAGCTATTAAGGTAAAACATTAAGTATTCTCTGACAAAAAAGTATTCGGAAATTTGAAATCAAACGCAAAGATATTTAACTTCTTCAATGTTCATTGAATCTCCTTCAAAATATGCTGTATCTGGTATACCAGTATGAAATGAGCGTTTTTTTGTTTGCTGTTAAAGGTTTGTGCAAGAGGCGTAGTGAAATCAACCTCCTTATAATACCCTTACTTGTCCTCTTTTCAACATAATTTGGTCTGTCCGAGCATTTTTTCATGAATCCATCCCAAAGCTCAAAATTCGGGGTGAAAAGTTATGGATGGCATCACCTTGTACAGGGTGTCTCAAGTTCGAGTGCCTATTAGACGTTTCCGGAGAACTAGACATATATGAAATCTGAAATTGGGATTATGATATTGTTCGAAGTTCTCTACAGAGCTAAAATATTTTGAAGCCCAAAACTTTTACAGGGAGTGTGACTTAAAAATTTATTTTCAAGTTTTCCATTCCTGGTATGATCAGTATTCAATAGTGAATACATTTCTGTTAAAACCATTGGAATAGTTTTCTGAATATCTAAAAAAAGTCAAATATGTTCAGTCAATATGTTGGTTATTCTTACCATGCATTTTTGGATTTCAAAAATTTCATCACAGGGTGTTTCAAATTTTGTGTTGAAAATTGTGATCTTAAATTGGCCATAACTTCTGTTTTTCAAATTAGAACCCTATTTTTTTATAATTGTGTTGGATTCTGCGGTCAAAAATAATGATAGTCTTCTCACATGATTATGCTCCTAAATTCAATAATTTCTGAGTTATTTGAGATGTTCTGGATTTATGTAGTATATAGTATATATATTCTGTGAGCATAGAAGATAAATCATCCCATTTATAATTCACAAGTGTCAGACAGGTCTTATTGTTAGTCGTTATGAAATTTTTTGATTTCACAAAATGAAACGTTGCTATTCTAATAATGAGATTTTAGATTTATTTCTTATTACTGTATTTTTTTCAATTGTATACGCTATACACATTCAAATGCACTTAATGATATTGTTTATTTAAAATGTTGAGTATCCAATGAGAAGTATCCCCATTTTTTTGTACAATTTCTGAAAAGATGTTTCAAACTTTCCAAATTTTGGAATGTAAGAGCCCCTAAAGAATACAAAAAAGGGCAATTGATGAAATAAGTATTTCGACTTATTTCGAAACGAATGAGAATTCATCTCTTCAATAGGAAACACATTAAATAGATTCGCTAATTCAGTACAACGAATTATGATTATAAATAAATTATGATAATAAAAATAGAAATACGTTTCAAAACTCAAATTAACAAAATAAATGATCAGGTAAGAGTTTCAATATGCAAACCACCCAGACACCCAATTCTTGAAACTCCTCGTTAGCTTGCTCAATTTCCTCCCCTTTAAAGTGGAAAGCATCTTGCTCAAAGCCAATGTCCCATTGATGAAAATAAATGGTAGTTGGAAGGAGCCAAGTCTGGTGAAAACAGTGCAGGTGGGCGTAGCAGCTCCACCAGCCAACTGTTGATTGTATCTTGAACTATGGTTTTGCTTTGTGTGTAGGTGCATTATCATGGAGCAAAATTACCTTGCATAAATGTGTCTTTTGTGCAAACACATTCTGGTCTTTGTCTTTTCTATGAGGATTTCCACTTCTCGATCAATGCATGGTTTAAATTAATCATTTGTTGTCTGTTAGCGATCTGTTTTAATGGTTTCACCAGGTTTTAAGAGCTCGTGGTACACCACACCTTTCTGGTCCCACCAAACACAGCATTGTCTTCTGAACTTTGCAGTCGATGTTGATGGATGTCCTTTTAAGATTCTTAAAATAAATCCATTTTTCACCGCCAGTAACAATAGATGCTTTTCTTTCATGTCTTTGAACCAAAATTTCAAAAGCTTTTTTCATTTTCATCATCTATCTAGGGCTCATTCAATTCAAAACTTGGCACCCATTTGAAACATATTTTCTTAAGATCTTCTCCATCTGCTTGGAACAGATCCTATCATATTTAGTTGGGGTTCAGTCTTTCAGTTTCATGTTATCCACCCAAATCTTACATTTTTCATAATTTTTTTGGGAAGCTGAAAAAACATTATTAGCGATTAATTTCCTGCGATCTTCATTGATTTCATGATGAATAAGTAAACCTATACTTGAATCTGAAAAATTAAGTCTGAATTTCATGAATTAAAATCAAATAAAGTACAAAATTTTGTAGTATCATCAAATAACATTTCATTATTTAATCATAAATGTATTTAATTATAAATGTAAAATATTAAAATGCGTATCACTGACGATGAATAATTTTTAACTACGCCACTGGTAAAATGGTCCCTAAAACTAATTTTCTGAAATTCCATGAATTTGGCATTCGAACGGTAAATCTCACATATCCGTTGAAGTATTGTAGGAATCTTCTGATAAACGATTTTTATGAAACCCACTATTAGTGAAATACCCAAAATTATAATCAATGACTTTGAGCAGTTCACTTATATATAAATACCTTGTTGCCTCAAAGTTTCTTCAGGAGTTCTGGATGGTAGAAAAAATATGTCATCATTTTGAGGGCGGCTTACATAATCTGAAAGATTAATGGAATTACAAAAATGGTAATCATAGGGAGTAGAATGAAATACTTGGTAAATGAAGTGTTGGTAGAGCAAATCTTTTCAGCTTTCCATGTGGGTCTATACAATCCATATGAAAATGCTTTATGCAAATAACGCTTTTGGATGAATGAAGACATGGATTTCGATTCTTTCCAGCAAACATTTCTAATACTCTCAACTTGTGTAATGAAAAAAAACAAAACTGTATTAGAAACTGTCCCAAATTTTTACTAATCTGAAATTACTACACGAATATAAAATTGCTACAGAAAATATTAATTCACAGTACAGTGAGATGTTAATCCAAAACCAAATAACCTTTTGACATTACTGATATCACATAGACATCAAGACCGAGGTATGATCCGAGCAATAAAGATGTCTTGCCGTTGTTGAAAAATACCTTTGTAGTAATCCCACCCCTGGTTCCTTTTTCTGTATTTGTATTTAGATAAGAATTAACTTGACTTCAATGTCATGCGTTTAAGCTATGCGCGATACAAACTAAATATGTTTCAAAAATAGCCAAAACAAAAAAAATAAAAGCTTGTTCACAGCAAATGTTCCTATCGAGACATTTGTATCTTGACGCTCACTTCATACCTGGTTTATTGGTTTCTCAAAAAAAAAATTTTTTATTTAATTTTTTGTCATAACTTTTACTCATATCACCTCAACGTCTTGTTTGAGTTATTTTAAGTACCTATTATGTTTCTTTCCATCAAGGTATGAATTAAAATTCCGTCTCTCTGAGATTTTCTTTGAATTCAACAAGCGACACATTTTGACCGATAGTACATTATTTACAAAATACAAATTACAATTGAAATATTTTTCAGGTTCGAACTGAGGCTGAGGAATTCGAAAATAAGGAGGAGCAACAATTGTGTCATGTTAAAGGACGTAAATGGTAATTACTTTGTTAAAATCATAAATGCTTGATTTACTTGATTAATATACAGTATCATTCTTTCAATACTAAATCTGTGACTCAGGCTTGTTTGTTCCAGTAACCCTTAAAAGTATCACTTACCTAAGTTATGGGTAGCTTAAATTTATTTTCAGCTGCATGACTGTCACTTAACAGTAACTGAAGTAAGCGATGCTTAACATTTCGATCTTTCAGTAATTTATTCTGTGCAACTTTAACCCAGTTAGATAAAGCCATTTCATTGGCTGGCCGGGATAGTTGATGTTCTGTGCATCAACAAAATTTTGATACTTTATCATCGAGATCTTTGTTTATGAATTATTATGTAAATAAATATAAAGTCAAGACGATTTTCATCAAAGTTTAGTTTTCAGTTCATTTAAAACAAACACAACAGTGCTAACTTCCAGTTCCAGTAAATTATTATAATTTTGTTATAAGCAGCAAGGGTTGCAATAGAAATGGTAGCCATTCAGAGAAAATTCTAATTGGTATTATATTAACATCAGTAAATACAAGACAGCGAAATCTTTGAACTAATCCAGTTTATCGATTTATGAATGTCGTTCATATATACGCCTAGGAAATCGTCTTTTCACAATTTCTACTATCTACAAGTCGTCATGAAATGCATCATATTTATTATAGAATATAAATATTTCTGTTTCAATCAATATTACTAGTCAAATTCATTCGAAAATCAAAACAGAATAAATTATTTTAGGTTAGAATCCCGCCCCTAAATGCTGAGACACCCTGTATATTTACTTATCATGTTTACTGACAACATTATGGATTTTCAGGACTAAGGCTATGAATAAGAAGGAAAAGGGTTTATACAAAAATCCAAAACAACCTAAGAAAGAAAAGTTGAGAAGAACCTATGCCCATCTTGATCAACATTGATAGTGATCATTTTTGTTATAATTATGGTTGATGTACATAAACTATTTTTGTATAGGGTTGGAAATAAATTTATACTTATATTCTAATGGCTATATTCATACTTCGTACAGTACTAGGATCTACATCTAACTGTCTCGTTTTTAGTTTGCGTAGGAATATCAAAACCAAACTCTCACACACTACAGTCAAATATAAATTTATCAAATCAATCTTAATCCTAACAATAATTATAGTATATAACATTACTAGCAAGGTAAGAGGGTTTTTACTGGCGAATAAACGATATAACCTCCTTGAGCCTGTGAAACCCGTTACCTTGCGTTTATTGTTTTATATTTTATTTGTTTCTCATTTGTAAATAGGTTAGAAAAATTCCAAAAAATCTCAATAGTTTGTCGCAAATGTCGTAGGCTATGGAAGCGTTGCCATGAACATGTCTGTTTAATTTTCTTTACATTTGTTTTGGCGAAAGCGAAAATGAATGTACCAAAAGAAATTATTAAGGCAGCCAGCAGTGTAGCTTCAAGTTTATTACCTGCAAAATCAGCTTCAAGGTACGAACGAGAATACGACGACTTCAAAAAGTGGCAAAACAAAAATAGTGTGATTGGGGTAACTGAAGATGTTTTGTTGGTCTACTTGAATCAACTATCAGATAGATTCAGCCCTAATACCACAGTATAGGGACCAAGCAGTAGTGGCACTCCGTGGATTTTGAACTGAAATCGCTTACACCAAAGGGAACTAGCGCATTCCTCCCTGCGCATCTAATCTTATCGACCGCGTATTTAAAAATTGATTAGAAAAGTTTATTTACGTTATCTGAAAACTTAAATATTTTGATTTAAGCTGGTAATAAGTTTTCACAGTGATATTTAGAGTGTATGGACCATTGTTTAGTCTATATTCATATAAAAATTATGACTCCGCTCATAATGTAACCGTAAATGTAATCACATTTCCTCATTAACAGACCGCATTCAATAAAAGATAAATTGTTTTAATATCACTTTGAAAGAAACAGTAATTAGTGATGAAATTTACTCAATAGTTTGCTCAGGAACAGCCTCTGAAACTTTTTGAAATGTATTAAAAATCATAGGTACCTTAGGTTTGTAAGTGAAATGACCTCGGAAATGACTCATTAAAATTTTTCTAAACGAGTTGAAGAGTAGGTATTATATGGAAAATAAGTAGTTGGTGGTTGAAAGCATCGAATGTGTTTAATATAAAATCCTCAATACTTAAATTTCACTGAAACATTAATCTTCAAGTCCATGATAAATAACTTTCTTTTTATATTGAATTGTTACGAACAATTTTTTTCAATGAATTCTCTGATGATTTAGTTTGAACTGATACTATTTTTTACTATATTCAATTTATGAAAAGAGGAATTCGATTATGGAATTCTAGAATTAGTGGCAAGTTTTAGCGAGGGACCTGAACTGATCTTGAGTGAAAAGCGGGAAAAGGGAGTTTAGATCGTTTCCATTCGAAGATTTAGCGCGAAAAACTCTTTCCTGGGGGAGTGGTTAATTACCCCCAGTACAACCCACACCCCTTACCCCCTCGTATATACTCCCCTGCACTAAATATGCTGAGTGTTCTCTAGAAAGGGTTCCCTCATATTAGTGGGAAAAATATAAAAAACCTATTGAATTATTGTTATATATATTATATATATTATATTATTATAGTTTCAATCTTAATAGTCTTTAAATTTTTATCTTCAAATATTTTGGTTAAGGGTATAACGACTATATTCAGTAAGTAGACGAAAACAAAAATGTAATGATTAAGTTTATTAAGATCTTCCTTTATATTTGTATATTTCTATTCCAGAACTCCTGATGAAGAGCTGAATAAATGCTTGAAAGCTTGGCATAGAATAAAGAGTTTACTCTAACACTCCTACCTAGAACATAATTAGTAACCAAAATTTTTATATTATTGTTATTTCTATTTATAAAATTGAAAATTATAGATATACATTTCAAATATTTACCTAAAAAAATTCTCTCTTCTGCACGTATGCAGTAGGCGTATACACTCCTGAAATTCCATTCATTCCTGATATCTCAACTAATCGTAAAGAAATGACGACAGTAGGCGTAAACCTCCTGAAATTCCATTGGTTCCTGATATCTCAACTAATCGTAAAGAAATGACGACTACACTAAGCCTGCTGTAGGCGTAAATCTGCTAAAATTCCATTGGTTCCTGGTATCTCAACTAGAGGTGGGCGATTACGAATGATCGGCATAATCGATTATTTCAGTACTACTAATTTTAATAATCGATTATGGAATTAGTTACTACTAGGTTTTCATAATCGAATGATGTTAGTAGTTAGAACAACTTATGGAGTTTTATGATAATATAGCGTACAATTCGATGCTGTTAAGCGTATACGTTTTAATTTCATTGTGATTACGCTCAATAATAATGATATTATAATTATTAACATTCAATTTTCATTACCTGAATATTTGCCAATCTGCAAATTTCACAATAGTTTGATGGTACAATCTCAAAATTATTATAATATGCTTCTCTAATAAATAACTTATATCCAAATTTCAAAACATGAAGTACACTATTATGTGTGGCTGACGTATCATCGAGTGCTGCATAATCGTCTCTCGGCTTAGACGAGATACGATTATACGAAATACGAGAGACTGCATAATCGTCTCTCGTATAGTCGTATCTCGCTCGCATATACGAGAGCTTATACGAGCGAAAGATCGTGTTGTCGTCTATGTCTCGTCCCCACTTCCCACGCAGCTGTACTGTACAGATTAGTATTAGTAACTACTAACCGTTATTTATAATCGAGATATCTCGAGACATTTCTATAATCGAATGATTTCGTTAGTATATCTCATAATCGCCCACCTCTAATCTCAACTAATCGTAAAGAAATGACGACAGTAAGAGTAAAACTCCTGAAATTCCATTGGTTCCTGATATCTTAACTAATCGTGAAGAAATGACGACAGTAGGCGTAAACCTCCTGTAATTCCATTGGTTCCTGATATCTCATCTAATCGTAAATAAATGACGAATGTAATCCTCCTGAAATTCCATTGGTTCTGAAATAACTAATTGAATGAGCACTTCAAATAAACAACTTTTTATAAACAACACGATACAATACTATATGTATCACTCACCTGTCGGTGTCTAATGGTATTGAGAAAAAGAAAGTTTGGGATTATTGAAACTATTGTTTTTGCAGTTGTATACCCTACAATTGTTAATCATTTTGGAATTAATTTGAAAATAACACAAAATTGAAACAGAATACTTACTGGAATGAAAATTAATGATTAAATAAATGAGCTTTGCTGGTTCATGTTAAATTTTGACTGAAAGAAATTCTACTGAATTATAGGTTAGGTTGTATTTTTTTCTTCAACTTTTTCTTTGAATGTTGAATAGATCTCAAAAAAATTATATTCTTCTAAATATTAAACGAATTAATTATACAAAGGAATTATTCAATATGTCTAAAATAATAATAATGACATTATGTGAATTACTTCAGGACAAAAAAACCTTATAGAAGTATCAGGAAGCACCAATAGCTAGCAAATTTGGATACGACGTTTTTTAGGTCTCTACCGAAAATATCCAGATTGTAAATATCACACCCCCATAGATTACAGCTGCAAGAGGAAATCCTTCAGCGGATTTTGCGCCCTAAATAGTAGGCCAGGAGATCCTCAATACAGGTCATGGATTTTGTGCATTCAAGGGGTGTGGAGAAGAAATCAATTTGTGACAGTGAACAAGATAACCAAGATTTCTATCAGGTGGAAATTGTCTCTGTATGAGATACGTTTGTGTTTTTTGTTGAATTGAATTTTTCGTGATTGTCCTACAATGGATGCCCCTATAGACATTCCGAAAAATCCTCTCTTATGTCCGATTTGTCAGGATTATTTTACTGAACCCTGCATTCTGAGTTGTTATCATACCTTTTGTGCTAATTGCTTGATCGGAAAAGAACAAGATAGAAGGATTATATGTCCATTTTGCAGGTAAGGGAAAATTGACTACCAATGATTTGTGTAAAAACTTTATATGAAGTTGGCCCAGCAATTTTCGGGGATAATACAACGAGTGCTTAGAAAAAAAAACCCTTTTTCATTTGAAGACCGATATCTCGGATAGAAATGAATGTAACAAGTTCTATAAAAAAAGAATCGAAGCTTAATGAATAAGGTATTCTATCCTCATGGTTGTTGAGCCAAAAAAAAAATTTCCACGTCGTAGACCGAAAAACAACTGAAAACATTTTGAAATTGCTTATATTTTTTTGAATTTACTCAAAAACCACCGACGATACAAAATTTCAAAGTTTTAATCCAACAATAAGACACTAGGAGCTACAATTTCCTATTTCCAAATTTTTTATACGACTATTTTTTTCGAAATTATGGTATGTTGAAAATCGCCCAAATTGCTCAATCCTTCAATTTGTTCTAGTAGTGTAGTTTAATAATTGTAATTTTTACTTTAATGATATAAATGACTGTTAATGTAGAATTTTTGATAAATTTTAAGAAACATACTTTAAAATGAGTTTTACGTGCATTGTGTGTGGAAAGAATAATTTCCAGAAAGTGAGTGGTGATTATTTTATTCCACTAGTGAATTTTACAAATATTGATTCACTCAGTGGATAAACGTCAACTTACCCTTGTTACCATGGGTTGAATATTGTCGTCTTTAATCGTCAAAATGGGATAAAAATATTTATTTCATCGAGATTTCCAGATTACAATTTTCTCTGGGATCATCGATTAATGGATTTTATAAAGATTGGTGATTGAAATATTCAAAAAAATTCTTCAACGAAATGATAAATTGGCCAATAGAATATGCAGTTCCGATATAACCGGAAACACTTTGGTAGTGATATTCTCTTTTCTGGAAGACCCAATCCTGATCCAGACTTAACACTCGTTGAATATGTCTTATTTATTCTGTTTCAGAAAGCAAACTTTATTAAAAGATGGATCCATTCTTCCTCCACCTGATACATTGATGAGGCAGCTAATTGACATCGCAAACAATGAGAATCCACCATGTTCAAACTGTGATAAAAGGGATAGGATGAACATGTACTACTGCAATACTTGTGGTACTTATTGAAACTATTTCTAATTTTGATATGTTTCCTTAAAAAATTATATCTTGAAGTTGTTAAAATTTCTGTTTCAATCAATGTTATAAGTCAAATTCATTCGAAAACCACAACAGAACAAATTAGTTTGGGTTAGAACCCCACCCTTAAAAAGTTTAGTGGTCATACATAGCACTTAAATTTAAGACGTTTAAGTGCCGCTTTGCAGTGGGTGCAACGCATTTTAAGTTTATGGTTCATTTCAAGGGACGCTTAAAACTAAGTGTGATTGATCAAACAGGCCATTTGAGCGTCCCATCAAATGAACCCTTAAATTAAATTGCGTTGCCGCAACTGTTAAGCGTGGTGTTGGGTACCTCTTACAAGAGGCGGCTCATTTGTCCCGTACACGACGGGGAAATGTAAGAGCGGCTCATTTTTATACAATGTACCACCTCACTTCAAATGCCCCACTTCGCCTCGATGAGGACCAGGAAGCGATGGAGCTACGCGAGTCTCGCGACAAATATAAAGAGGGAGAGGGGATAAGTCCTGGTCCTGGTCACCGGTACAAAAACGACAGAGGCAAAGGTAAATGAGGGCTGAGTGGATGTACTGATTCATTGTAGACAGTACATAGATGCCGAAAATTATGGGATTACGGAGGGTTTTATTGCGCGGCGGCGTTTCTATGAACTCAACAGAAAAACAATTTTATTTTCGATGATTGTATGAAAATATTGTTTCTTCAGAGAAGAAATAAAACGTTAAGCTCTCGATTACTACCTGCTATTTTGTACCAGTATCTCATGACATTATAGTGTTAATTTTTCGGAATAGTAATACTAAATAAATGACCCTAATAAACGTTAAAATTGCGAATTACAATGAGCCGTGAATAAGCAATATAATAATAATAACTGTCATTTATTGACCACAGTCAAAGGCCATCGACCAAAGTCCTTCAGCCTAAAGCAATATATGTTTTCCGCAAATCGCAAGGAAATTTTGACATTCCTGTCAAAATTTCTTGAAGAAAAAGTCAGGACTTCCTTACTGTAAGGAAATGATATTTCCGTACAGTTGTTAGTGTTCTACATAAAAGATAGAAAACACATTGCTTATAAGGAATTAATTTATATTTTGAAAACATCAAGTCATTGCTGAATTCATTTTTAAGATCAATTTGTTATATTTACAGTAATTTGACAGTTAGTACAATTATTGAACATTGGAGGAACACTCTTAGAACTATGAGAAACATTTTGGACAACATGCAGGATGGAAGGGTCATTTTGTTGAATATTTTGTACTGTGAAAATTTTATTTGCCACCTCAACCTTATTGTTAAGCGATTCTTCGATATATCGTTCAGCAACGTTTGATGACTTCCATCCGCCATGCCTCTTTAAACTAGTTATGTCGGCACCAGAGTCAACCAATATTGTTGCAGAAGACCGACGAAAGCAGTGACCAGTATATTCTGTCGGATTTACCAAGTTCAAATAAGTAGCAACTATTTTGGGCATTTTTCTAAATTGATGAATTCCTACCGCTTGTCTACAACCCTTTCCGCTTTGATATTTAAAGAAAAATCGGTCACTGTTCATATTTTCTGGTCTTAACGAAACATACTTTCGATAAACATTCAAGTAGATCTGATAAATTACAAATGATCTTGGTTTGTTGGTTTTCGAATCAGGTATGCTGATTAAAAGCTTAGATTCTAAGTCTTCTATATCGTGTACAGTCATTCGGACTAACTCATCCATTCTGCAGGCCCCAGAAATAGCAAATATTACAGCCACCTAAAAAATAAATAAAGCTATAATCTAAATAGAAATTAAAAACTTGTAAATTA
This sequence comes from Micraspis discolor, assembly GCA_030674115.1. Lineage (NCBI taxonomy): Eukaryota > Metazoa > Arthropoda > Insecta > Coleoptera > Coccinellidae > Micraspis > Micraspis discolor. The sequence goes on from JARTUT010001743.1 coordinate 1,383,569, forward strand.
CCTTAATCATTAAATTTTCTTTATCTGGAGCTTCCTGGATAAATTTTTCAATTTCTTCCTTCGTTAAAATCGTAGATTTCTTTGCCCTATAACCTTGAGCTTGCCGTTTCAATAACGAAGTTTTGAGATGTAGATGTAGATATATCTACATTGTGTTTAAGTGCAAAAGTTGACTTCAGCATTGAATAATTGGTCCATAATGTTGAAGATTTCATCTTTAAACAAAGGTCTAGGAAGTATGCCATTACAACATTTTCTGAGAAAGAACTTGCACTGGCAATAATTCTAATGAAGCAGTATTCACTGCCTCAACCAGCTCTGGAGGAGTCCCAGGAATGGAAATTTCATCATCACTTATCATTTTACTTTCGAGAACAACAGCAATTAAATTTATAAGCGTCAAGTTTGACAATTCAACCTCAATACGTTTCCATAGTAATCCAAGTAATTTTATTAGGAATTTCAAAGTACCATTTATTTGGGAATAAAATTATCGCGTTTTTTTTAAATCAATCAATATCTGTCGAATTTTAAACGATTTGCGGAAAAATAGTATGTTTACCTCGTAGGAAAAGCCTGGATTCTGTGTTGCGGCTTGCGCCTCGACTTAGCAATCCTCACAGTCGTCCAGGAATGTTAAGCTTTTCCTACCCGGTAAACAATGTACTATTTCGGCATAATGAAGTCTCACAAAAAGAATTCAGCCGAAATTACTAGTAATTGGATACGTTTTTATAAAAACATTTTGTTCTAAAACGAACAGGAAAACTGTGTATGATGTGAGAGGAAACTTTAAATTTTTCAATTACATGAGAATATATAATCACGGTTAGCTTAGATTATTTCGAATAACAAAACAGTCATATTCAGTAAAATCTTCCCTCACTCGATCACGTCCTGAAGTTTCAAAATCCAACAATTAATTTGCATTCTAAATTTTGCCTCTTTTATTATTTCTATTCTGTCGCCAGTTAACCCTCCTTTGGCATCGACATATTTGAAGTGAGACACATCATCAACGTGCCTAGTTTTTACCTACCTCGCCCTGGCTACGCTACAGCGCCTCAACAACCTGTCGTCTATACTAGTACAAGCCAGACCCCCTCGCCTCATTTGAGGTGGTATAATGTACCGCTTCAGTACAAAAATGAGGCATCTCATGCAAACTCAATTTTAAGGCGTGTACTACCCAACACTAGCTAAGCGGCACTAAATGTCTAAAGCGGACCTTAAATTTAAGAGCTCATTTATCACCACTTAACTATCTAAGGGTGGGATTCTAACCTAATATAATTTGTTCTGTTGTGGTTTTCGAACATATATAAAACATTGAATTGAGCTCTTGACATTTTTGTAGGTCAGGCGTTATGTTCACAATGCAGAGATAACACTCATAGAGCCAAAATGTTTTCAAGCCATGACATCCTACATATGGCGCAATGTACCAAAGAGCCTAAAAGAGTGAGTAATGAAAATATATCAATGTACCTGGTATACCACTAAGAAGTGAGCATCAAGATACAAATGTCTCGATAGAGAACATTTATTGTGAACGAACCTTTATTTTTTTCTGTATGTTTGCTATGACATCTGTGAATCATATTCAGTATACATCAAGTCATTGAACAAAGAACATCATATTACAAACACCAGGTCTCGTCACCAGCTACAATCGATTTCAAAAAGTTTAGATCCTTCCGATCACTTTTAACGATGTCTTGGCAATGCTCAATTTGATCTACTTTTTGGTGTTCGGTGAGTTTGTGCATAGAAACCGCGAATTAACCTTCTTAGGGCCCAAAACTTCGGTCAAAATGCCGATGAAACAACATGCAGGGCTATTCACTAACTTAAGTTGCTATGAATTGCCACTGAAAATCGTGGTTATCATCAAAGTCAGTTGCGCAGCCTGAAATGGGTATTCACTATTCAAGAAAGTGGTTATGAAAGTTGCTAAGCATAACAACTAGTGGCTATCCGTAGTAGTTTACTGGTAACTGCTTTATAGCTGTTGCTATCGATAACCACTTTTGTCGGCTACTGTTTTTTTGTTTTTTTTTATTCATGTGAACAATTAGAAGTTCATGGCATTCAATGGCATTTTTAGTGCAAATGAAATTTTTAATGAATCAGGAATTGCAAAGGTATTAATATAGAGGATTGTAAGGTAAATGCGCCACTGCTGCAAAGGCTTAACGCTGCCCTTCATATTATTCAACTCTATTGTGAGTGGCAAGCACAGTTCTCCAACTTTTACTATATCATTTGTCTATGGTTGAATCGAGAGAACGGACATTTGAACTATTTTGCGGTGTTGCCATGACTATCTTCATAAAAAGTTGTTATGATAACAACAGTTGTTAATGGTTATTTAGAGAATACCAAAAAAGGGTAGCAGTGGCTATCGAAAGTTGTTATACGAGTTGCTGTGGATAGCCACGGAGATAGCACAACTTGAGTTAGTGAATAGCCCTGATGATATAGATTCTCTTGATGTCTAATGGTCTTTACTCACTGTGACCCGCTTCTTCCAGTGTTCCACTCATGGAGAACATTTCATCATGTACTCTCCCATACAGAAAGTGATGCTTTGTGTGAACTGCTTCAGAGATCTTCCGAATGAACTCCGAACTCAATGCATAGACATTGACAGCGCTCATCTTCAAGCAACGAAGAAACTAGAAAGGAGCCAAACAGCAATAATGGATTTACAGGTATGGTCTAGATTTATTTCGCGTACTTGTTCCAACTTGAATAGCGAGCTCGATAAGACGAAATGTTTGTTATTTTCGAATATCGTTCGAAAAACATTTTAAACCACTAGGTATATAAGGGGTGTTCAAATAAGGGCTTGGCGACATATTTCCTTCAGTAAGTAAACGCAAAAAGTGAGCTATTCAAGGAAGCAGCTTGGTAACGGTATTCTTGGGTTAGTATATGTCTTGGATTCACTTCGCTGCGCTTGTTTTGTCAAAATGTCTAGTCAATTAAGTTTCAGTGAGCCTAAACCTGCGGTACCCCAACCGCACAATACTACAATGACATTTGCCCTCAGAAAATGTTAAACCTTGTGAAATATACCGTAGAATGATTCCACAGTCTGAAACTTCATGAATAAGTTCGTCAAGTTTGCATGTCGTATTCATAGACCCGTGTCTCGTCATCAGTTATGATTTACGTTTGCTGTTACCTGCATCCGGTACTGTTTATGAAGAAAATTCCGGTCGAACCAAGCGACGACGCGTTGCATACCCGATTGGTTCACCAAAACAAAATGAACTGTTTCATGAGAGATGTTGAGATCATGAGCTATCGCTCAAACACAATGACGATTTTGGAGCACGATTCCACGACGTTATCGTTGGTTGACGAGGTCGACGGTCGTTCTGAACGGGGCAAATCATCGACGAGCTCCTGACCATTTTTAAGGCTTTGTACCCTTCGTACACTTGGGGTTTCGATGAACAGAGACTCCATAAGCCCTTTCCAGCATTCTTGAAAAGTCAGCGCACGAAATATCTGTCAAAACACAAAACTAAGCTGAAATATCTTTGAGGGACTTCTTTCTTCAAGAGTGGTCTTCTATTAATAGACACAGAGGCTTCTTCAAGTTGCCCACATCGGATCTGAAAATAAAAAGACAAAAGCAGTCTGTCTGCGAATATGGGGAGGGGCAATGGTAGACAAAACTGGTAACCAATGGACCGGTGTAGATCTTATGGTGCTAGTAATTATTCTCATTGTTGTATTCAATTGTGCATCGATTTTTTGTACATGAACAATATTGAACCAAAGAGAACAAATTCAAGATTCAAGATCCAAAAATTATCTTTGGTGGAAAAAATGTTTGCAATGTGAATAAAACAAGTATCCAATTGTAATAAAATTATTATTCACAGAGAAGAAGAGTTAACAATATTCGGCACTTGAGAGTTTATATGAGGAGTTTTTTAATGTCTATAAAATCCAAGTATTTGAACTTCTTTGCTCAATCTTGGGCACTTCTAGTAATACTTGATAATAAAAAGATCTGACCTTATTTTTCTAATTTGGAGTCCACCACAGCTGTGCTTTAATCGCGAGGGTAGATTTCTCAGAATAAGGTGCAGGTACTTCGGATGAGCTTATTTGTTGAATTGGAAATCACCACAGCTCTGCTCTAATCGTCGAGGTAGACTTCGTAAAGTAAGATGCAGGCACGTTGGATACAGCTTCTCAAACTTCCACTGATAAATTGTGCCTTGGCGATATGTAATTGCGTCACAGGTTCACAATTCACAACCTTTTTCTTTTACGTGGAGAATTCCAACTGAATAATTCAGATTCACAATATATTCTTTTGAACTTTTGGCTTACAATTTAGATTCACAATGCACTAGGGCAGCTGACTGACCCAACCGGAGAAAAATGCATAAGACAGATTATTTTAAGACGAGGAACTTGTAGTTCTGAGTGCCGTTATAGACTGGTGAAAGTAAAGAAACTGGTAAAGGAAAACTGACCAGACTGGTGGTCAAAATAGAACTAAACTGAGAGAGGGTTCTATTTAGATTTTGGAATAAGTGAGAAAGATCGAACGAGGTACCTGCTGAACTTAGGTGACAAAAAAGGGATTTAGCATTCTTGGAAGTAACTGCCGCGGCCCTAAATTCTAAAAAGTGTCCCTTGTGGTGAATTTATCGGAACACTCAGCCGCATAAAAGACTAAGGCTAGAGATGCTGTGCGAAGAGTGGAAGCATCAGCACCCCAAGATGATCCAGCTAATTTCTGAAGAATATTATTCTATAATATTCTATAGTCTTGTAATTGAGAGATAAATCTAATTTAACTCCTAAGTACTTAGGATAGAAATAATGTTCGATAGGAGAATCATTTAAAGTTACAGCTAATTTAGAGGATTCATTAAATTGATGAGATTACAAAACAACATCTTACTCATTTATTGAAAAACTAGCTGACCCGACAGACTTCGTCCTGTCAAAAAGATTTGTAATGTGGCAGTTTTTGTGCCTACGTATTTTAAAAAATTCTCCTGAACAGAACCGTCACCCTGGTGATAGGGCGTTGTGAATAAAAAATAATTAAATAAAACATAAAGAAGGATTTAAAGGTAAGTAATCGCTTTATTGTTAATCATGTGAATCATAATTATTATTATTATCATTGTAGTGCTTTGTGGTATACGATGTTTTTTGTTTGATTACCTGGCACATAGATAAACAAATCTGATGGTTTCCCAACACGGGAATGTGAGAAACATGGGTTTTCTAGATTAATACTACAAACACTTAATGATTGCCCCTGGGGCTTGTTTATAGTCATAGCAAAAGCAAGCCGCACTGGAAACTGTAGTCGTTTAAACACAAATGGCATATCAGTCGGAATCATTGGGATGCGCGGTATGAGAACATCTTCTCCTTTATACTTTCCTTTGAGTATAGTTGCTTCTATCACATTGTCTAGTAATTTTTTTATCGCTAACCGTGTACCGTTGCAAAGACGCGGTTGGTTGATATTTCGCAACATTATAACCACCGATCCAACCTTTAATTGAAGATTGTGAGGTGGCAATCCTGGCAAATCCAGCGAGTTTAAAATTTCCGGTGGATAGTTGACTACATCATCTTGATTAGTAGCCGAATCAACTGATTTATATATCCTCAATTCGCCTGTAATTTGTTCTTGAATTTTGAAATTTAATTCATTTACATCTATGTTTTTCGCAGCCAGTATAGCTCGTTCGCTCAACCAATCATGGTTTCTGTAATTTTGAGAAACATCTGGAAACACCTTCTGAATAAGTTCATCTTTTGATCGAGTTAACTGACAAAAACTTTGAGGAAAGTTAATCCAGCCAGTCAACATGTCTATAGGAAATTTGCCATTACCAATGTGAATGAGTTGTTTAGAGAATATGTTTCCAGATTGGTCATTTTGCAACTCGACACGCATATTCTTGCTTAAATGAAGTACTTTGACATGTTTCCACAAATTGGAGGACTTTAGACATGCATTGAGTTCATCAGCTGGCGTTGATCCTGGAATCACTGGCAATGTTTGACGAAAATCTCCTGCTAATAAAATCATTGCACCACCAAATCGGTTATTATTGCTCCGTAGATCTTTTTCTTTCACGTTCATCTCCGTCGTCACGTTCTTGTGCAGTACGATTAGATCGGTAATTAGCTTGGTTTGTAGCATTTCTGGCTCAATTGCTTCGTCTTATAGGAGGCATTTCAAATATAAATTATTTTTTCACTAATCACGAACTAAACAAACACTAACTAACTAAACACTCTGCACAAAACACGATATACGAATTTGTTTCGTGTATCAGTTGACAAAAGCAAACTCAGTAGATTAGGTAACAGACAACTTTTTTTTTTTTTTTAAATTTGATATGACTTGAAGTCAAATTCTTTTAAGCCGTACGAATTGTTTTATTTATTTAAAATTTGAATATTAAAAATAATAAAACACTGTTGGTAATGCGATTTTTGTTTGACTGATGTAATGACGTGGAAACTGATGCATTTTATCTCGCGTGCCGAAACTAATACAAAAGAAACGCGAGTTACGGAACGCGACATTAAACTCCTCCAACTATGTATTCTGTGCTGCAACGCACACACGCACATTGTTTTGATAGATATGATCTTTGACGTTAGGAACACACCTACATTGCTTAGACAACAGTGAGTGCTTGTAATTTAATATGAACTTTATACCATAGCAATAAAGCTCAAATTGACTACGTTTTAGTTACAAATCATTTGTATGGGAAAAAGAATAGGGCTATTTTTGGGGTTTTTCCAGCAATAATTCTAATTTTTCTCGCCGTAAAAACCATCCTTGAACTTCAACGAACCTTTTAAAAAAAGATTTGGCCAAATTAATTCAGGCGTTGTTGAGTTATGCGCGCTTACCAACACATTTTGCGATTCATTTTTGGCGCTCTTGTTCACCTGAACAGAGTGCTTATCAATTTGCCCAAATGTCTGTGACTTTCGAATTTTTGGGCAAAAGTGGTATCAATCGTTTTGTTTGGACCTACTGATGAATAATCCGTGGTCAAAATCGATTCTGTCCGTCCGTCCGTCCGTTCCGTGAACACGATAACTCTCGAACGGATGAAGTTAGAGAGTTGAAACTTTCAGAATAGGTTTGAAGTATAAATATCTCGGCTAAGTTCGTTATTCGGTCAAATCGGCCGAATAGGTTCGAGTAACAAAAAAAATTTTTTTCAAATGACACTGTTCAAATAAAAATTTTTATGGTGCAGTTTTATCAGACGTATACAAAAATACCACTCTCGACTTCGACAAGCTAATAGTTCTGGAGATATGATTTTTCAAAATTTAAATAATTGTAAGTGGTTTACAAGAGCGCCTAAGCCAACTGACCTCACGTCAGTGCTTTGTAAATTTTTTATATTATAGATTTTGTGACATTATGTTTCATTTTGTAGACGTCAGTGAGAGATGGAATCATAGCATTGAAAAATTTGATGGATGAGCTCAGGAAGAATATGGATTCAGAAAAGCACTCCGTGAACACATTCTGTCAAGGAATGCAGGAAGCAATGGCTAAAACTCACGCTGCCATGGTTATGGAGGCGCAAAGACAATATGAAAGCAAGGAAAGAATTTATAGAAGCCACTTGGTCGCCTTAGGTAGGTAATTTATTTCATTATTGTCAACGAAGAATTTGTTTTTACGCGCTTGTTCTAGTAGAACAGCGTGCTATCGGTTTATCCAAAGGTCTGTAACTTTCGAATATCGCTCTGGAGATGAAAGTTTGACTTTCTAATGAAGAATACGGGGTCAAACTTGAGTATGTCTGTCCTGCATGCAATTCGTGCATGTTTGGAGGTAATTGATATCCTACAATTTCTCAAATTTCACTACTCAACCTTTTTGATGATTTCTTTCTCCAGATATTTGTTCAGTGATCTTCTTATCCTATTTATATCCGTCTGTATATTCAATCTATTACTTTTCTCGTTGTGTTATTTTTTTTAGGTACTGTTATGCCAGTTCTTCAACTACACCTAGTACTGTGTACAACATTCACTGCCGCTGCCAATAAATATCAATTCCTAGATCTTTGTCCAAATTTCATTGAACGTTTAGCAGCTGTTGGGAAATTGAGCTTGCCACCTAGGTAAGTGAAACTGTATGTTTGATAATTTTTGTCACCTTTTATCTATAGTATTGGCAGACTTCTATAAAAACCACAGATGACCTTAAGTCGGGATTTCAAAGTTACCTCGGGTACTAGACTCAATTGACGTTCGAAAGAACGCTGCTTGTTTTAATAAAATTTCGTACAAGTTCGTCTTAAAATAATATCATTTAATTAACAAACTACTACGTCAGTGCTTTTCTATATATTTTCTTATTTTTTTCAGTTCCATAATTCCTTTCATATTTTCATGTATAAATTACAAAAAATTTTTCCTTTTTTGTATTCATTTATTTGAAATTTGAAGTCAGCAGTGACGGCTCATGCCCTCTAGGAGTGGGTCCGCTAGACCAAGCATATATATATATGTATATATATAATTTAGAAGCAATTTTCTTGGGATTAGAGAACTGGATTGAAATTAGGATTTCATCTTTTTTTTATTAATACTTTACTACATATGTTTCGGCGTACATTGAGCCTTTCAAGTTTACATGTTACAAATACAGTGACAACCATATCTAAAATGTATAACTGTCCAACAATTCATCTTAAAACTTAGTAAAATTAAAATCATATTCATCATGTTCTGAACGCTGTCAATTAAAATTAATCTAATAATGGAAAACCTGTTATCTACTAAAAAACGAATCAAATCATCGCAATTTGATACTACCTCTCTTACACTTGCCATCTGGATCACTCACATTCAACTTGTAACCGAAAACGAACGAAAACTCGTACAACCCTAAGCCCTACACACTTACATCTTACTCTAAACTACTGACCTAGTGAACAAAACTCTGATAATCAAAGTGTAAACACACGCAATGCAATTCTCATATACCCCCTCCCCAAGGGTATCTTGGCCGACCTAGTCTTTGAAAAATGAACAAGTCGTGGGTTGCTGTTTTGCTATTTACACTAATTTACAGTTACTAAGAATACATTTTTATGGTCAGAAAATCACAAAATTTATTCCATACAGTACGAATGCATTTTTTTCTGAAATTGAAATAATATTCAAGTACTTATAATAATAGTCATTTGAGATTTGAGGGTGAAAATTTCAATTATTAACAGGATACGTGAAAAAATTTTAAATACATAATAACAAAATAATTTAGGATAAACATATGAAGATGTCGGATATTAAATTACAATTTTTAATTTGATATTTGCAATAAAAATCGATAATAATAAACAATTTCACCCGCCTGCCGTTTCACATAGGGACGGCCAAGGGTTCTCGGCCGACCTCGCAAGTGTCACAGTCGAGGTATTGTAGAGTTCCATAATAGGAACTTCGAGCGACGTATGTGTTAGATGAAATCATGAACTGAAAGCAGTGGCTCGGCTGGCTGAGCTGCGTTATTACGTATAAGGACAGATGCGGGAACTTGGAATAAAAATTATTTGAGGTGTTTGACCGAAATAATGTGTACTTCGATGTGTTGAGTGGAAATATGAGATATATAGAGGGCAGAGGAAAAGATACTGAGGGAATTTCTCGAGATTTAAATATTGCTATTAATTTCTCAAATAAGTTTCGATTAAAAAAATATTTATTTTCACCTTCTCTCTTTCGGTTGCGTTTGGGCCGGCCCGGCCGACCCTGCCTACCCTGACGAGCCATCAGGTAATCCCCTGTATACGAGACCAGTGGACGCATGAGCAGTGTGGGCCAGGCATTCATGCCCTTTTTATCTAGGTTCTAAAAAATCTCATACGTTAATGAAGGGAACAGCCACATTTCAAATACCACCAAATATAAACATCTAGTAAATTAGGTACAAACTGCTTTCGCCACTTTGTACAGTATTAAAATAGGATCCTGGCCCTCCGAGGCCTTGACATAATAAGTAGAATACATATACAATTAACCATGAATTTAGCTTTTAAATGTTATCTACAAAAGAAGCCAGCGAGTCACTGGAATATGAAACTTATACCAAAACTAAAGAGTGACCCATGACCCCTGTTTGTCTCTAACACAATATAATTCTTTGTTAACGCGAAACACCAAACTACCCTTTTCATCTTGGATAGTTTTGACCGGATCTCAAACTAGGTCTAATTAAGATTACTCAAAAATAGGATATAATTATTGCAATTTTCTCAGTTTAAGAAATTTGTATTCTTATAATGTAATAGATCACTGGAATCGTCTGCTGTGAAAACCAACTATAGAAGCGAGTTCGCACAATCTTTAGATCCCTGGATTGGACCAGAAGCAGTTAGACAACATCAAGCAGAAATTTCAGCTGGTATGATATATTTTTTCCTCTCTCTTCAACTCCACATTTTTATCTGTATTAGGTGCGCATCAGTATTAGATGCGCATCTGATTTCCCATTGATTTTTCGATGAAAATACAGGGTCCCTTAGAAAGAACACATGGTTTTCGAAAGGATAGTACACGGGGATGGGTATGATGAATAGAGGGAGAGATGCAGTTGTAGTTATCAACGTAGTCTGGAATATCAAGCAACGCCTGTGTAACTGTACTTTCACAATGACGAGTCTGTTATTGAAACTCAACGAGAGTTGGAGTGGTGTAGAATTCCAGTTATTAAATCAGTAGTATAGTAGTAGCCGGTTCTGGACCACATTGCAACATGGTGAAGGCGCGGGGTCATGATTTATAGGTGGTGAAAGGAGAATATTTGGTGAAGGAGGGTGATCGTCCAGAAAAAAAGAACCACTGTAACATTTGCCACTCTTTCTTTCGAAAAGAATGACAAATATTATTTTTTAAAACTAACTACGACACTGGAGTCTGAACAACTCCAGATACAAAGACTTGGCCATTTAATGTGATCGTCTAGCAAGGGTAGGACTCTACGTTAGGTTTACGTAATAATTCAAGTTCGTGATAATTGAGATTAGTGAAAATAATTGGGAAACAAAGATGGTAAATAAAACACAACGGTTAGACCCAGACAATCAGCTATTTATTAAGGGGCTAAAAAAATGTAGGGGAAAGCTTCAGGCATAAAACCCCTTTGTTTAGGTGATGTTAGGGCACTTGTTTAAAACTAAATGATGAGATATTAACAGTTAGCGAAGGTGAGTATAACAATCCAGGCAAAGAAACTATAACAATACAGCACAGACGATAATCAGGATAATCAGAGCAACTTCCATAATACAAGAGTATAGTAACATGGTAAATATGGCAACTTCAACGGTACAACAAGAATTAATAATCATGGCAAATGTATACTTCAATAATGCAACAGGATAATAATCATGACAAATAAGTAAACGACTAATTATGACCATCGTCATGATCACGGCCCCAGGGTATGTGAGCCATAACTATAACATTGTATGAGCTAAGGAATTGGGAACACGGGGAAGGTCATGGAGTTCCAGCGGCGGCTCTGAAAAAATGACAGAAAGTTTCGCGGTTGATTAAAAAAAGGTATATCCTCTCATGCCTTATAGCACATGATGGTAACGGTCCCTGCCTTAAGGCGTTTGGAACCGGCCCTTCAAGGTCTTCGATCCAGGAACCATACAACAGTATAGGAATGGTCCACAATCTCGAGACCCCTAAATGAAATATCATGTAATACGAGCATATAGATAAATATATAGCAGTACGAGATCATAGCATAAATAAACAACAAATATAAAAGTAAATAATAAGAACCAGAATGCATTATGGACATAAATAACAGAGACAGATATAGGTAAACGATAATAAGCAATATAAATAATGAAAGCAGAGAATCTACATAATCAACCGAAGGAAATATACATAACGACAACAAGAAGATACATCACGACAGTAAGAAGAATAAGTTAACACAGTACGAAATATACACAACAATAACCATGAATAGTAAGGCAAGTACATTACACAGTAAAATGACCAATTACAACAGTACGAAATATAAATAATGATTACATGAGACAGGGGTAACTTAACAACTTTAACCTTTGATATAACACCATGGTGCTACGTACACTGGTTACATCCATTATTCCATATCAACCATACTAGTACTACCACTAGTGGAGGTCTTCATATGTTCCTGTTTAATCACGATCCAGACCCTCAGAGCGATTGGCAATTCCTATTGTACCATAGGGTACAGTAAATAAAATTGATCGGTTACACCCCAGTAACACATTGTAGAAAGCTCAAAATAAGGCATTCACAAAATGAAGGAATCACATGCTATAAGGAGTTTGTTTCTTATGGCACAAGTAGAATTATACAAAGTGAACAAAACATTACAAGAACGAAGAAATCATGTGAACAAAGGAAATAGAGTTATATGAATCAAACAAAGCATTATGTGAACAAAGGAAATAGAGTTATATGAAATTAGACAAAGCATTATGTGAACAAAGGAAATAGAGTTATATGAAATTAAACAAAGCATTGAGTGAACAAAGGAAATAGAGTTATACGAATCAAACAAAGCATTATCTGAACAAAGGAAATAGAGTTATATGAAATTAGACAAAGCACCATATGAGCAAGGAATTACATTCACAAGACAATCGCATTAATGACAAAGGCCCAAACACCACCTAATACATCATGAAACCTAATAATATTGCATAATAACAGTATTAATTAATTTACAGAAGAAATAGGAAACTAATAAATTCGCTGAACCAATCGAGTTTCCAATGCTATTCATCAACAAAGGTTAATAAAATGGACAACTAATAACATTTAAAATAGTCTCAATATACTTGCAAAATATATTCTAGAGTTACTCAACGTAAGATGACTTCGTTTTCGAACTCACACAAAGGCACTAATACATTTTTGGGTCGCTGTTACTTCTCTCACAACTCCACCGATAATGGCTCCACCACCTTACATTCTTTCTTTCTTATTCTCTCACGCACTCGCGCAGATCGACGCGGGCACTTGACAGTGCGGCACGTTCTTCTTTTCTTTCTCCGATTCTAACCATAGAATTTATTCCGACCATGAACTCTCCTTCGAGGTAAGTGAGATGCCAGTGGCGTCTCAACATAGGGTGAAATGAGACTAAGATTTTTTTGTATTGAAAAAACCTAGGATGTTACACCACGACAAATCAAAAGAATTACGACTTTTGAATATTCGTTGGTATCTAATCTTAAACCAATACGAAGGAGCAAATAAGAAGAGTTAATAACTTGAATTTCAACATAGCTGTTGACCGACGGAAGGGACTCATTTCAGTAGAGGCTCGAATACTACATCTGTTTGTAATATTTTGATGTATTGAAAATTTTATTATCATTGGAACTCTTTATTGCTGCTGATGTTTTACAATCGAATTCATACAATATGCAATGGGTGGGCATATCGCGAAGCGATGTCTTTCTGCCAACCTTCAATCGTAGCTCAAGAATAACAATTATTTTACATGAAAAAGTTATTGAAATTATTTTGAAGAATATAATATAAAATCTAATAACTCCTGCTATGGATGGAAATGGATTAGGAAGGAAAAAGGAGAAAATATCCACGACATAACACATAAAGAGCAAAATGTCCTTCAACTGATCGTGTTTGTGTATTTCAGGTATTTTTCAGACTCACTTTGAACGATGAGAAAGTTGGCCTTCGAGTTATCTCCACAGGTATGCGATTCCAGAGTTGTGGAAATCTCACCGAAAAACTGTTATTGACATAGTTAGTTGAGTGAGCTGGTATTCTTAAAATTTGATCCTCGAGTGATCTAGTCTGATAATTCTCACTCCCCAGTGGTCTGACACCACAGTACAGATAAGCTGGCTCGTGACGGTTCAAGACCTTATAGCCCATGAGCATCATATGCCAAATACGACGCTGCCGGATAGGCAGAAGGTCAAAAGCGTCTCTGAACTGGCTGACGTGATCGTATTTCCTCAAAAATGTAAACGAACTTGATACCTGCATTCTGCAGGCGGTCAAGTCCGTCTAACTGGCTTGCTGTGAGACCCATAAAGGCAATATCCGCATAATCCAAAATCGGGAGTAAGAGCGCAAAAAACAGGGTCCTCCTCGTCTGGAATGGCAGAAAGTTCTTCAAAAGCCGAAGCTGATGAAGGCATTGGTAGAACTTCTTACTCGTGATAGCAATTTGGGGTTCCAGGACAGCGTCTCATCGATTATTAAACCCAGACTCCTCACCTCCGAGGAGTAGGGAATCTTCTCACTGCAGAGAACTACTCGATGAGCGTGTCTATCCACAATGTTCAAGTATCTCTTCACACCAATGATGATTGCTTGCGTTTTCGTAGTGTTCATAACAAAACCCATGCGCGAAGCCGCGTCGGCAACTGCCGAAAGATCTATGTTCAAAAGTTGGACAGCCTGTGCGAACTCCTCAACGCGGGTCCGAACGTAGATCTGTAAATCATCCGCATAAAGGTGAAAACTAAAATAGACAAGATCAGCCAACGAAGATATATAAAGTGAGAACAGAAGCGGACCCACAACGCCCCTGCGGAACTCCAGCAACCGTCTCCACCCATTCAGAGGAGTTGTCACCCAAACTGACCGATATTTTACGTCCCAGGATATATGAATTGAAAAAGCAAGGAACGGTCAGAAAATCCCATCAAGCGCAATCTACTCAAAAGAATATCGAAGTCAATCGAGTCAAAAGCTCTGCTAAAGTCCAAGAGTACCAAAACGGTTAGCATTTTATTATCCATTGCCTGGCTTACGTCGTCCGTGATTTTAGTGAGCGCAGTTGCAGTGCTGTATCCCTGGCGGAACCCTGATTGAAATCTATTATGACGGGAATGGTAATTCAAGTAGTTCAAGATCTGAGAGTGAAGGAGCCTCTCGAAGACCTTCGACAATCTAGGTAGTATCGATATTGGTCTGAAATCTTGAGGCAGGTCACCGTCCTCTTTTTTCGCGAGGGGAACTACTCTAGCACACTTCCAGACTGTCGGAAAATTGCAACTTTGCAGTGAAAAATTGAAAATATGGGCCAGAATAGGGAGTATCTCGTTGATAATTGGTCTGAGAAATTTTATCCCCACTCCATCACATCCCACCGATTGGGATCAACGATGATCTTTTTATATCTTCTTCTATCAAAGAGTTAGAAGTGGAAAAGTAATGAGCTAGAGAGTTAGTATCTAGACCCATTGGTTGTGGATTAATTTCCTTGCCTACGCCTACAGACCGTAGAGTTTGCCAAACCCTTCTGGGAGGAACGTTGGTCAAATTGTCCTCAAAAAATGTTTTTCCACATTTATTTCATCTGCTTTAACCATTAGAAAAAGGTATTTTTCTTCTAATGGACCCTGTAGCAACATCTTGGCGGACTGGTTCAAATTTATTATTTTTTTTGCAATTTTTAGCCTCTGCAATTTATGAAGGAGCACCACCAGCAACTCGAAAGCAACAATCAAATTTGAAAAATAAATTACTGGAAGGTGAGAGTTCCTTTTCAGCCCATTGCAGATCGTTCGAGTCACAAATTAGAGAATTGAACCAACAATTCAATAATGTCAAGGAGAAAGTTGGTGATCTTCACAGGGATATAACCGTTCTTAGGAAAGCTCAAAATCCACCGCTGATAGCCAAGTGAGAGTTTTTCATTTTATTCCAACAAACCTCTAACTAAACTTACTTTCGATGAGAGTTTTCAGAGAGTTTGTACCAAGTTTCAGTTTGTTGGTTTGTCGGTTGCTTAGCAGTCAATGAATATTCTAGGATTATGATTTATTTTTGCAGATATGAAATGCTTACCAGAGAGTGTCTCCATCTGGATCACAACCTAGATAGACAACAGAAAGAATTAGAAAGGATGGCTGGCATATTCGATGCATCATGGGAAGAACAGCTTTGGAGACTACGAGTAGAACAAGAGGTATTCAGCTGCCAAAGAGCTGACGTCACAATGTTAAGGAATGAACTAAAACATCTTACACACGTTGCTATTCAATTAGAACCATTCATCAGAAGTTTAAGTCTTCAACAAAACATTAAACAACAGCAGCAACAAGAAATGCCCATGAGCGAGCACGGAAAAAATTTAGAGTCGCTTCTAGAACACATCGGTGAGTATATTCGATTCATTATAAAACTGAATAACTAACAATATATTACTTTCTAAAAGGTTTGTTGCAGTCTTCAGAAGCATCTTTAGGCAAAATTCCAAGATCTCGTAGTCGTGTACTTAGTCAACTGTTCGATAAAGTTCGTCCTAATTTACAAGACAGAGAACGCAGCAAATCTGTCACACCCCTTGATAAACCTAACATGCAGACACAATCGAAAGTGAAGAAGAATATTCACACAGATGGGCATCCTCTCAATGTTCAAGGTTTAGAGGCACAAATAAAGGAGAAGATCCAAGAAATATGCAGGAGGCCATCTTCTCAAAGATCTAAATCTGACACAGAGACTGAGAAAAGTTTATCGAAATCAGATAGAAATCTCAGTAAGAGCGATATAATTAATGATATGGGTACTATAGGCAGCAAAGCGAAGATCACCTATAAAAAAATTGGTGAGTGCTTATCTACAACGATCAATGACTACCAAAGGGTGTCCAAAATTGAAGCAAGATTTGAATTTACCGCCATTTATTCAGTACAGTGTTGACAACCCTAAAAGCAAAATAAATCGACAGTTGACAGCTTAAGTTTAATAAAAATGGAGCGTTACGCAATAGAACAACGTGTCTTCATTGTTGAATATTTCAAAAATAGAGTTTGTCGGAAAGATTATGATATGGATATAAGATATGAAGAAATGTTGCTCATTTTTCTGATAATTGAAAATCCACCAACTGAAAACTATGTGAAGTTGGTTAAAAAAAATGATCTTCTGTTGAGAAAAAACGAAATTACTTTCTGAAAAACCTTATACAGGGTGCGGTAAAACAAACCTGCGGTTTATCTAACAACAGCGCATTTTTTCACTTGATTTTTAATGCTAAACGAAGCCGCGATGCTCTCCGTTCCAAACCATTGTTACGACTACAAACAGGTAGTCTATGACTACAAACGGGGTGAGTGCATCTGCACTACAGCGAGTGTAGTCGCTGATCGCAAACGAATTGTTTGTTTTGTCGCACCCTGTATTATCCTCAAAAGATCAGTTCAATTCATTATCTGCATTTTTATTGGCCATAACGATCGCTGAGATAAATTCATTGATTATTTCATGAATGTTCTAGGTAAAAGTTGTGAAAAGATGAACCCTTGCTCAAAATCTGAATCAGACAAAAAATGCAGTGCTGAATCGGATTATCAAAGAATTTCAGATGCAACTAGCCAGAACACAAAAGTATTGGTACATGGGGAATCCAAGTCGACTCCTGTCACACCAAAGTGCAAATCTAAAGCAAAAGTTCAACAGAAAACAAGAAAAAAAGTGAGTTGCATGAAAAAAACGGTTGTTGAAGAAAATATTCATTCATTTGATTACTGAACAATTGTTTTCTTATCGAATTTTGTTGAGAACAATACTTTGCTGAAGTTTATCTTTGTCAATCTTGTAATTTTCAGCTACCTGCCTGAGGGATAAGACGTTGAGACAGATATTTCTCACGCAAAAATCCTTCTTGCTATACTGTCTATTCTCTGACAAAAAATTCGAAATAAAACGCAAAATTATTCAACAATTGTCCTTGCGGAACTATTCCATGATATTCACGAATATCGAAAAAGACTCTTTCGAGTTTTTTTCGGTTTTGGCACATTTTTTCTACCTGTAGTTGACTTGTTTCCGTGTCGTATTAATAGAACCATATCTCGTCACCGGTTATTATCCATGAACGTGGGATCAGAATTCGAATGATCAAGCATGTCTGCAGCTAGCTACATCCGGTACCGTTTTTGAAGAAAATTCAGCCCTAAAGGAACAGGCCTAGCAGCGACACGCTGCAGGCACAATTGACGCACCAAAGTCAAACGAGTGATCTCACAAGAGATGTTGAGATCATGAGCTATATCTTTAATACTGGCATGGCGATTTTCGAGCACAATTTCCATGATTATTTGAGGTTATCGTTGGTTGAAGAGGTCGACGGACGTCTTGAACGAGGCAAGTTTTCAACCGTTTTTAAAGGCTTTGTACCCTTTATACACTTGGGTGTTCTATGAAACAGAGTCTCAATAAGCATTCTTTAGCAAATACCCTTCAAAATACAAAACTCTGTGTTCGATTTTTTTTCCATTGTAACATTCGCTGACTACCACCGAGTTCGATTAGTTTCAACAGCTGTCATGAATAAACTGACTGTGTTCATGTTTGGCATAGCAATTACGGACAGTCCAACCAACATACAGAAACTGCAAATAATAAACAATACTTAAAGCAGGCAATTTAAATGAAAAAAACCATTATAAAGGGTGATTCCTTTACAAGTACTTTTTTTCAAATAAACAAAAACTTAATAAAAACAATTTCATTTTATAATCTTTATTAACAAATAAAGGAACCATTCTTTACAATGATTTTTTACAGATAATTTCTTTCAAATGCTGACCTTGACTACGGTTAACAAGGTCCATTCAATAGTTCCAATTTTCTATGACGCGTGTGAGTATTTCTAGATTGACTCGAGTAATATTGGCCTCCAATAACTTAATCTTAGCCGGCTTGTCTATATAGACTTTGGACTTCACATAGCCCCAAAGGAAAAAATCAAGAGGTATGATGTCACATGATCTAGCCGGCCAATTCACTGGTTCAAAGTGTGAAATGATCTGCTCGCCGAAATGCTCTCGCAGTAAAGCTATGGTTTCACGGGCTGTTCGGCAGGTGGCACCATCTTGTTGGAACCACATTTCGTCGAGATCACGGGCTTCAATTTCGGGCAACAAATAGTCTGTTATCATGGTGCGATAACGGTCACCTTTCAGAAATATGGACCGATTATTCCACCGGCCCATAAAACACACCAAACAGTTGTTTTTTTCTGGATTTAATGGCAATTCTTGAGGCTCTTCGGGTTGTTCATCACCCCAGAATCGGATATTTTGTTTGTTCACAAACCCATTAAGCCAAAAATGGGCTTCATTAGTGATTAAAACTTTTAAGGAAAGAAGTGGATTCTCTGTAAGTTTGTCAAGAGCCCAACGACTAAAACGATTCGGTTGGTCGGTCGGTTCAGTTCTTGAACTAATTCATTATTGTAAGCTTTCAAAGAAAGATCCTTACATAAAAACCGCCAAGTCGTTGAATACGAATGGCCAAGCTATTGAGAATGGCTACGAATCGACACTCTCCCCCACCGCCGCTATATTCTCTTCACTACGAGCTGGATGTTGTCTATTGATCGAGTATTATCCAATAATGAATATTGAGTCTCAAACTTAGTGATGGTAGAGCGAATTGTGCGTTCGGTAGGCCGATTATGTGGAACGTAAGACGCTCTAAGTGCCCTATACACTTTAATCGGAGAAGGCATTCTTTGTAGGTTTTCTCAAGTGATGTTTTTATCTGTAGTGACATATGGGACCCTTGAATCTTCATGGATGGTGTGGTTGGCACTTACCAATGAACGTAGTTATTTAGATTGACATCCTAGGATGATTTAAATATTTTATGCCCCAGAATTGTATACCGTACGTTTCATTGATGATTGTCTTGTAAATGAGTAATTTATTTGGAAGGTTCAATGTGGACTTCCGGCCTGTAGGCTTATACATTTTTTTGGAATTCCAGATTTATCTCATTCCTCTTAGCATTGATGTGTTGTCTACAGTTGAAGAGCTGGTATAAACATATGCCGAGATTCTTGGCTTTAGTATCGACTGATGTTTCCATGTTATTTTGACAGGAGTATTTCTTCTTCTAGTAAATGTTTATTGAACTGATTTAGCCTCGTTGGTGCTGTGTCGTCATTTTCGATGCCACTATCCAAGATCATCCAGGAGCTCTTGTAGTTGTCTGTAATCTGTTTTGGCGTTTTCATCAGCTGCAAGTATGGCTATATCGTCTACAAAAGATGCTATGGTGATGTTTTCAATTTCCGGTATGTCTGAAGTATAAAAGTGATCCCAAAATATTTCCTGTGGGACCCTCGATTTGACTTTGGAAGGAGATTTATTGCTTGCCCATATTTCAAGGCTAAATAACGGTCTGCTTGTGTAGATAAAAATTTTTCCTTCGTTCCAGACTCACCCATTCAGTGACGGAGAGGACAACATATTCTACTCTCTAAATGATTCAGCCGATTCACTTAGTACTTCGAGTCGACGCTCCAGTTACGATGGTGGTCCTGATAAAACATTAGTCGTAGTCATTAACCGTCGAAATAAAAATATGACGATTGCGCAGAAGCAAAGATCCTGGGAGACCTTTCCGCCAAAAAGAAGACACCACGCATGTCCCAAACTGTCAGAGCCAAACCCAATGCCCTTGAGGAAGGCGGACAGTTTCGAAGGCCACGAGGAGGCTGTGAAGAGCATTGTTGCAGCTGTTCAAGAAACTAGAAGAAAACCCAAATGTTCGGGAGGTAACTGATGGGTCGTACTACGTTCTTTTATATTAAGATGGTCAGTTACTGATTACAGAAAATAATTAAAGTGAAGCTGTTATTGTTATTCCTTAATATTTGAAGCTACAAATAACGACTGAAATTTGAAGTAAAATTGGTATCAAATTTTAGGTTAAGATTTGAATGTAAACGAACTTGTTGAATTGAAGAAATAATTGAAGATGAACGTTATTTTTCTCACCTTCGTAGTCTATATCTACCACATCGGTCGATAAATCCCTGGTCCAACTATCAGATGGCGCCATTAAGAAAATATCGTATGATTTTTCAAAAGTGCCAGTGGTGTAACAATAGGGTGGCAATGCCCAACAGGCCCCCCCGGTCAAAAAGGCTGGAAGTTCAGGAATATTTTATATTACCTTCAAGTAATATAATTTCCTTTAAAAGTATATTTTTTAAGTTCCGCTCAAGATCCAAGCTGAGACAATTAAAGATTATAATAAAATTTCAAGTTAACAGCTCAGTTTAAAAAATATGTAGGAAAGCACTACTTTAGGTTAAATTCTCCACAGGTGTTCTGGTGTATTTTTCCGGAATTCGAAACATGGCTCACAAAGATTGTGAAAGAATCAAAAATCTATATTTTGTATTGAAAATAAGCACTCTAGCATTCCATTTATAACTATTATGATTATTTGCTCGAGATATATTGTTTCGGGAATCCACTTGAGGACTTATGTCAACTTCTACCAAAGCGATAAATAATCAATAAAAACTCTCAAACGTTGGCCACATATAAAATCATGTTTCCCTTGACCGGTCTCGACCCTAAGGACGATAGATCCATAGACGGATGAGCCATTGCACTCTAATTGAAATTATGTCAATTTATCACACATAGATAGACCGAAAAGGGGGTATCTAACATCTTCTATGAATAGGTTAAATCATGTTTGGGAAATGCAAAACACAGAGAGATAGCGACATAGATAGACAGACAGACAAATCGGAAATAGCTTTCTCTCCGTAACCTTCAATACGTTACTGAAAACAGCCGCAAGGTGGTGAACGTATCCACGTTAAAAAATATTTTTAAGGACGGAAAAACTTTTCCGTGATAGTTTTGACATTTTGGTCAAAAAACTACCTGAATCATAAAGACTTTTAATAAAACAAACCCTGTTCCACTAGTATAAACAACTAGAAAGAGCCCAAGATTCTGAAAAGAATAACAATTTATGAAACATTGTGGACGTTTCACAATTCTACATTAATCATCTATAAAAGATTCTCATATAATGAAGTTGAAACTATTTACGATATAGCTAAGTAAGATCTTTAAGTAATGAAATTTGCAAATTATAAAACAAAAAGCATACCTAAGTTCCCAAAATTATGGTTCAGAAATAAACATGGTTCGACATCAGCTTTAAGAAGCTTTATTATTAAAAGAGATAAAATCCTTAGGTCTGAAATGTTTATCACAAACCCTGTAATTGCCGTAAAGATCTCCTAGTCGGGATTCGCCTTCAAATCTTCTCTTCCAATTTTTTGCAACCATGTCTTCGATAACTATAAGTTTTAGTATATTAAGATAAACAGTTTGTGGTAGTTTGTAATTATTTGTTACACTCAACTCCCTACTTAGTGGAATTCTAGGAAAATGGAAACTATACTTTTTCTTCCTGGAACAACACATTCGCAACCCATTTCAAAATTTGAAATTCAATGCTGAAGTTTCAAAATATTCACTATGCAATAACTCAGAAGCCAAAAAGATCGATATTTTAGGGTATTTCAAGCGAATAACCCAGAGTAACCAGGTTATTATTTTGGTCCATCTAGCGGTTATTGCTTGTTCTTCTTGGTTATTCCTTCGAAATCCAGAAAGAATAACCAGAAATTATCGCTTGAATGCTCGGGTTTAGTTATCCGTGCTGTAACAAGGAAAAAATACCAAATTTTTGATTCGCATTTATTTATGCTCATAGGTTATATTAAAATTTCTCCTCATTGCTACCATATTGTGCATTCTCAGAACATCAGAACACCCAAACTATTGATATGATGCTTTGCAGATACTCTCAGTATTGCACACATAACATAAATTTGAAGCAACCTGAAAATTTATGTTTTCATAGTTTCATTAACAGAATTCTCAATGGATTTTTATTGATTTCTTGTGGCTATAATTTTCAGGTTCTTCTTGTAATTTTCAAATCATTATCAATCTAAATTGCTTCACACAAATGACATTTGCTCTTTGAACCTGTTTGGGAATCTAAATTTCCCAATTCAAAAGTATCAATGGGTATTTTTTTTGTTTTTATGGGCCAAATTAATTTGAGAATTATTTGTTTTCTGTCCATGATTTTCGAATTTCGCGGTGATTGCAAGTTACACCGCGAGAACATCTGCAGCTGCTGTTTTTTCGGACATATGTAAAATGAAAAGTCAGTATTGTTCTTACGACCGCACTAGAGAGTACTCTCGATAGACACATTAGTGATTACTTACTACGACAATCAGAAATTACGATCCAGTGCTGTGATACACATCTACACAACTTCAAACATCAAGAAAAGAACGACAAGGTAAGCAGTTGCCTTATTTTTGTTTTTGGGGTGTACTTGCTCGTATATATTATTTCATAATCTTTCTTTATTTTTATTTAACCAGCATTAATTCCTTCGCCGACATTGGTCCTTCGTTACCGGGTTGTTTCCTTCAGAAAAATTCATTCATAATTTAATTTGGCCTAAATTTACTTTTTCATTTAGTTTTTGCGACATACGTCTATTAAAATCATTTCATTTCACGGGCAGACCGGTTCAAGGTCAGGGTCACAGCGAGCATGGTGCATTTTCATCTTTGTTTACAACGGTAATTATAAAACGAATGTTTTCAACTTGTTTTCATCTTTTATAATCTCTCTTCATTCAAATAGTGGATGCCATTTTGACGACAAATTCAATATTTTCATTTATTCATTTCAACATTTTGTTACGATCGCTGTATTTTGCGTCCGGGAGCTGTTTGAAGTGTAATATTTACATACTTTTCAACATATCTTTACTTCCTTTCGAATATTATTACTTGCTTTCGATATCTAGTGTTATTACTGGGAACCAATTTTCGAATATCATTCATTATTGACCCATATTTACTGCAATTCATCACGTACTTACACCAGTTTTCATTCACTATTGTACATTTTGAAAGTTTGTAGATCATATTGTATTATATAACTGTCGACCATATCTTTTAAAGTACAGGCTGGTTTTCCTTTTCTACACATTTATTAATACACGTTTCATAAAACTAGCAATCGATTTACATTGTTCAGTTTTTTCATACCTCAGTTATTTCCTATATCGGATAAATAATATTATATTGATTCATAATGTCCAGCAAATTAACTAAAGCTAATTTACTGCGTCAAACAGCTTATTCATGCGTTTAAAGGAAGCTCAAGAAATAGGCATTCAGGCATCAACAAATGAAACTTATAAATCGCAGTTTTTAGCCAGAGCTGATGAAATAGAAGGCACTTATGAAGATTTTCGTTCATCACACAATACAATCATTGGTTTAATTTCAGATGAAGAATTTTCAGAGTACGATAAACTCAGAATCGCGGCTGATCAGGTATATTACTACGTGAAATCAATTAAACATGATTTGTTATTAAAAATTCTGCGGGAACCTCTTCAAATACTTCATCAAAAACTAGTTTACAACCTTGCAAGCCTTCAGCTAGAATTCCCAAGCTTTCTATTCCAACATTTTCAGGCAATTTTCGAGATTGGCCTAGCTTTTTCGACTTATTCAAGAGCATAATTCATGAGAATACTGATTTGTCTGATGTTGAAAAGTTTCGTTATCTTTAACATCCTCAGTCAAGAACCTTTAGCACTTATTAAAGGCATTCTCTCATTGATGCAAATTATAAGATTGCATACGAAATTTTAGAGAAAAGATACCAAAATAAAAGAATACTTGCCAGTCAGTACTATAATGATATTTTCAATGCCCAACCAGTACAGAAACCGACATCTGTGAAATTGAGACATCTTTTGAATATATTTACGGAAAATGTTGCCGCTCTACGTGTTCTTGATTTCCCTGTCGATCATTGGGATTTCTTATTATTCAATATGCTTATGAACAAATTAGATGTTAAAACACGTACTGACTTCGAGCTAGAAAATAGTGTTAATCATGAGATTCCTACCTATCGACAGTTGGTTACCTTTTTAGAGAGACAATGTACAGCTTTGGAATCTGTACAAGTCACTACTTCCAATTTGCACTCAGCAAACGGGGGTCTCCCTCAGCGGGTTTCCCGAGCCCCTAGTAAAGAGCCTGTGGCTAGCTTCGTTGCTTCTGAGTCCCAGCCTGGTCCATCTGGCCAAAGCACTAAATGTTTTTTATGTTCATCTTCACATCCCTTATACAAATGTCAATCATTTCTAGCCAAAACTCCAGTTGAACGTTTTTCTTTGGTCAAACAACACAATCTATGCGTTAATTGTTTGATTTCACCTCATTCTGTCAGAAATTGTAGTTCTAGTCATAAATGTAGAATTTGCAAATTACCACATCATACTGCTCTGCATTTCGATAAATCATCAAAGGTTCAAGTCCCTCACTTCAGCCATCCAATCTGAGTGAGCCTGTAAACATGGTGGGGAAACTCAATCTATTGTTCCAACATCTCTCGTCAGTACAAACTCTTCCACGGCTTCAACATTAACTACGATTTTATTATCTACTTGTGTGATACATGTTAAGGATTTCAACGGAAATTTCCAGAAAATTCGCATACTTTTGGACACAGGATCCATGGCAAACTTTATTTCTGACGCTTGTGTTAGATTGTTTGGGACTCTGTCGAAGAAGGATATCAATACCTGTGGAAGGGCTAAATGGAATGACATCATCCAACACTCAGGGTACAACTTCTTGCCTTATCAAGCCCTGTGATCAGTCTGGTCCAACTTTTCTCTTGAAGCCATTATCATACTGAAGGTTTGTTCGAACCAACCCAAATTTGATATCAATCCTCAAGATTTGACTCATATTCGTGGGCTTAAATTAGCAGACCCTAAATTTTATCAACCAGGTCCTATAGATATGCTTATAGGAGCTGAGTTAATTCCTTTTTCTTTTGAGGTCCAAACGAATTTTGGTGGACCTAATCAACCGGTAGCCTTGGAGACCATCTATGGATACGTTCTTCATGACGAACCTCCACATCTCCTCAAAATGCCATTTGACATCTCTTCATTCGTCTGTGGATTTAAATGTTGATCATATTTTGCAGAAGGTTTTGGGAGGTCGAAAATGTCCCTCAACCTCCTTGTGTGTCACCTGAGGATGAAATTTGCGAGAAAATTTACTCTTCCTTAACTTTTCGGGAGCCTACAGGCAGATTCTCTGTTCCTCTTCCTTTCCGAATACAGAATCCGTCTTTCTGTGATACCTACACTCAGGCCTATAGAAGATTTTGTATGCTTGAAAATCGATTCCTGAAAATCCAAACCTCAAGGTAAAATACGTGGAATTCATGACAGATTATATCAAAAGAGAGCATATGATTCCAGTCCCAACATCGGAATTTAAATCCCCAACTTCATACTATATTCCACATCATGCAATTTTCAAAGAACAAGTTGAAAATTCTTCCGTTATTCTCAAAATTCGCGTAGTGTTCGATGCTAGTTTACGTGACGTTCGAGGTGTTTCTCTGAATGATGCTCTGTATACCGGACCCAAGCTCCAAAAAAGATATATCTTGTCTACTTTTAATTTTCGCTACTTTCGTTACTGCTTTACTTGCGATATCAAACAAATGTACCGTCAAATCAATGTAAATAAAGAATTTTGGCAATATCAAAAATAATTAATGATCTGATCCTTCTGAGCCTTTAAGGGAATATTATTTACGAACAGTCACTTACGGTGTTTCTTGTTCACCGTATCTTGCTTTGAAAACGTTACAGGAGTTAGCCAAGTCCGAAAAGGCACGCTTTCCCAGAGCAGCAGAAGCCTTAAAAGAGAATTTTTATATTGATGACGGACTCCTCGGTAGCGATTCCGTCGAAGATACTCGCGCTCTTCAATTGGAGCTCATTAATCTTTTAAGAGAGGGTGGTTTCGATCTGGGCAAATGGGCTGGTAATCATCCCAGTCTTATTCAAGATTTTGGGTCCGATGTGTTGACCGACTGCACATTCGATAAAGATGAACCTTCTTTCATCAAAGTCCTAGGTCTTAAATGGAATCCCAAGGCGGATGTATTTTCATATTCATATTATCCTCTCAACAAAACCTGTAGTAAACGGTCGATTCTTTCTGAGGTTAGTAGAATATTCGACCCATTGGGTTTGTTTCTCCATGCTTGCTGCTTGCAAAGCAGCTTCTCCAAAAGTTGTGGCAATCCCACATATCTTGGGACGAGGAGCCTCCTGAACACATACAGCGAGTGTGGCAACAATTCAAAGTAGAACTACCTGATCTCGGTAATATAAAGATACCACGATACTTTGGCTTCGATAGAACTTCTGAAGTACAAATTCACGGTTTTTGTGATGCGTCCGAAATTGGCTATGCCAGTGTGGTATATTTCAGATTTTGAATACCAATAGTTTTAAAACCACGCTTGTTTGCGCCAAATGTAGAGTATCTCCTCTGAAAACTCAATCAATCGCAAGATTGGAACTCCTAGCAGCTCTATTACTTGCTGACCTCATAGCGTTCGTAACGGAAAGTTTCAAAGGCCTATTTACTTTCAATGACATATATGTTTGGTCAGATTCCATGATTGTTCTCGCTTGGGTAACTTGTCTCCGCATAGATGGAAAAACATTTATTGCCAATCGCGTGAGGTAGGCATATTCAAGAAATAATTTCAATTTCATCTTGGCATCATGTGCCTTCCCATTTGAACCCAGCAGATTGTGCAAGTCGTGGTTTATCACCGGCGCAACTTTCGCAGTTTTCCCTTTGGTGGATGGTCCAGAATTTTTATTAAAATCTGTAGAACATTGGCCTACTCAGAATAACTTTTTTTCTTCAAATGATGTTGAAATTCCGGAAGAAAAAGCGCCCACTGTTTTGTTGTCAAAACTTGTTACTACGGAAAATGTTATTCTTTGTCTGCTTTCAAGATTCTCATCTCTTCCAAAAATACAGAGAATAACAGCATATATTTTGCGCTTTGTATCAAACGGATTGAGGAGGAGTGATATCTCAGGGTTCAACCTTTCTATTAGTCCTCAAGAAAATGATAATGCGCTACAATATCTCATTAAGGTGGTTCAAAATGATGTTTTCGCCGGAATTCGACTAAAAATAACGCAAAATGAGGTTTTACCAAAACCAATACGCAAGCTTGCTCCATTCATTGATCAATATGGTCTTTTAAGAGTTGGAGGACGATTGCAAAAATCACCATTTTCGTTCGACGTTAAACATCCTTTACTTTTACCTAAAGTCCATAGACTTACGGATCTAATTATTGAATGGACTCATCAAACTTCATTACATCCGGGCTTAAAGACCATGCAGTATTTATTACTTCAACGCTTTTGGATTCTTTCTCCTAGAAGTGCGATTTACAGATGTTTGTCAAAATGCATTCGTTGTTTTCGATGCAAACCTAAATCTTATAATCCATTCATGGGAAATTTACCGAGTGTAAGAGTAACTCCCTTTACGCGCTTTCACCTCAGTTTGTCTCGACTTCGCCGGACCTTTTCCTTACTGATGAGTAAGACTAGAGGTGCCAAACGTACAAAGGCTACGTTTGTGTTTTTGTGTGCTGTAGCACAAGAGCCATTCATTTAGAGGTAACTTCCTGACCTAAGTTCCGAAACATTTTTAGCGGCATTTAGGCGATTCATATCTCGACGCGGACAATGTTTGTCAATTAGAAGTGATCAAGGCACCAATTTTAAAGGAGCTTATAAGGAAATGATCAACCTAGCTCAAGTCACGGCAGAGACCCTCTCAATTACATGGGATTTCAACCCACCAAGCGCACCACACTTTAACGGATTAGCTGAAGCTGCGGTAAAATCTTTCAAAACCCACTTTTATAAGGTCATCGGTACCCAAGTTTTGAGTTATGAAGAATTTTACACCTCTTATAACTCAGATAGAGGCTGTGTTGAATTCTCGCCCTCTTGTTCGGTTAGCACAGATCCAAATGACTCCAAGCTCTAACCCCAGGTCATTTTTGTTTTTGAGCCACTAGTCAGCTCCATTCCAAATCCTGACCTGAGCTCTTTAAATATAAATCGACTGAATCGTTGGCAGTTAATTCAACGTATTCAAGGCGATTTTTGGAAAAGGTGGTCCAGAGAATATATTCATTCGCTCCAAGAAAGATCTAAATGGTCTACATCCAACCCCTCACTTAATGAAGATTCGTTGGTCCTGATAAAAGATGACCAACAACCTCCTTTTTCGTTGGCCTTTGGCCCGAATCATGTTTATTTCTTCTCTTATAGAGTTATCCTGAAATTTGAAATAGAATTTAATATTATCTTAATAACAAATTCAATAAGAATAGATGGTTTTTCAGTGTTACTTCAACGTACTTTCAGTTGATGACTGGTTAAGTTTCTCACTGCATTCAATGTTTGCAGCTGCTGATAAAAATTTTTATTACTGCAGCTAACAAAATACACAAGGAATTCTGTTTTTCTATAATGAAAAGCAAACCTAATCTGTACATTCTGCAATGCTTCTAATGGTTTCCAAATAATTTTTTTTACCTAGGTAATTTATAGAAATGAAATTTTTCTCCATTGAATGTACAGTTTCTGCTTCCAATTTTATTTTTGAGTTTTCCTAAAATTTAAATTGTGATCAAATACCTACAGCCCTCAAAGTTAAAATTCAAGAAAATCATTGGATTTATAAGTTTCATTTCAACGCACCTTCAGTTGACAGACCAGTTGTATTACTGATCTGTAATTTACAATTTCCACATGATTTTCAGCAACATTATTCAGAAGCACATGATTATATTAGATCCTGAGTATTTCCTTCTTTCAAGAACTGTCTTTCATAATTGCTCTGAAAGAAAACTGTTAATTTGGTTTGAGATATAAGTTTCTATTATTATTACACTCTTTCAGAGTACGGAAAATACTCTAGAACATCAACATAATATCAATGTTTTTCTGAATTTTTTTAATTGCTGACGTTTCAGGGAACGAATGAAGAAGTTTCAAACGTTGCATGCATGAACAATAAAAAATGTAGGATATATCCCAAATAATCTTTCTTAATATTGAAATGTTTCATGAAATCATAAAGCTAATGGTTCAACCTAAAACAAATTAATCGATTCTTCAAATTCCTCAAAATTTTCCAATTCCAACAAATATTGGAAATCCCTATATGCTAATTAAACATACATTGATACATATATTAGGTATTATTTATTATACGGAATTCCTATCTGTTTACAATGTTCCCAAGAATTGATAACATGAATGACAACAAATGGTCTTATGAACGGAAATTAAATTAAACTCATGGCAAACTAGATTTAAGAACCCAATAATTGTTCTAGGAAGAACTAACTTGAATATGATCGTCTTTGATAATATATTCTGTAATTGGCGATCTTTATGGTAATGGTGAAAAATTCAGACAAAATTTGGAAAAGCACTGATGTGATTCCCTTATCCTAAGACCAACCTAAAGTGGGCTTATCAACTCGATCGAGAACCATTTGTTATCTTTTATAGCAGATATACCGGTATGAAATGAGCGTTTTTTTCTGAAAATAAAACACTAATTATTAATGGGAAAGTAAAAAACATTCCATTCAAAGTATTGGCCATTGTTTTCTTCACATTTTGGCCACCTTTCTGGCAATTTGTGGATACCACGCCAATAGAATTGTTCGTCTTTTAGAGCAAACCAATCAGACATCCAATATTCGACCTCCTCGTAGGAATCAAAGTGCTGCTCAGCCAATGCATGTCCCATTGATGAAAACAAAGAGTAGTCGAAAGAGCCAAGTAGGGTGAATACGGCGGGTGGGGTAGCAGCTCTCAGCCAAGTGTTTTGATTGTATCCTGAACCGGTTTTGCTTTGTATGCAGGTGCATTGTCACGGAGCAAAATTCCTTGCCGTATCTTCTGGCCCATTATGGTCGTTTCTCGATCAATGCATGGTTCAAATTGATCATTTGTTGTTGGTAGCGATCAGTATTAATGGTATCACCAGGTTCTAGGAGCTCGTTGTACACCACACCTTTCTGGTTCCACCAAACATACAGCATTGTTTTCTTGCCGAATCGATCTGGTTTTGTAGTCGATATTGATGGTTGTCCTGGATTAACCCATGATTTTTTCCGTTTAGGATTCTTGAAATAAATCCATTTTTCATAGCCAGTAACAATGCGATGCAAAACTGATTTTCTTTCGTAAAATTTCATTTAAATCATGTGGCATCCATTTTCCACACTTTTGGATCTTACCCATAGCTTTTAAACGGTCAGAAATTGTTTTTTGTGCAACATTTAACATTTCTGCCATTTGATTTATATTCAAAGTCTCATCTCCATCCAATATCGTTTGCATTTCGGCATCTTCAAACTTTTTTAGTGGTCTTCCACGTTTTTCATTTCTCACATCAAAATCATTATTTACCATCTTTTGCAAGTTGCTCCTGATAGAGCATGATCACCAAATGCCTAGACAGGCATTCGATGCGACTCTGCAGCACTTTTCTTCAAATGAAAACAAAAATTAAAGCTTTCCGCAAATCATCACTTTCTGGTATAAAATTCGACATTTTTAACACGATGAAAAAATATGATGTTGTCTGTTCAATGACCTAATGTATACTAAATATGTTTTACAGATGTCATAGCAAACAAAAAACATAATGGCTCGGTCACAACAAATGTTCCCTATCGAGACATTTGTATCTTGACGCTCACTTCATACCGGTATACCTGTTTTAGCTTATATTTCCAAATTAAGAATATCTTGAAATTAAAAGTTTTCATTTAGTTTCGTTTCAGCCATAACCCTGTTCCACTTAAAACTTAACTATTTCATATACAGGGTGCTCGGCACATGGACCGTCAAATTTTTTTGGGGCGTTGGTAGGGTCATTTGCTACTTTTTCAGTCTTGGAACCTGGGTCCTTAGTATTACGGTTACGGAGGTATGATTTTTTTATTAGGTTTTTCTAAATTACCCTAAATTTACCCTTCGAAGCCCCATAACTTTTTTTGTGTGTGCTTTTACATGCATTTTTTATTGTATTAAGTCTACATGAGTGTGTGTTAAAAAAAAAAAACGTATTTATTTTTACAGATAACACCACAAAATTAACAAGTGGGCCTTTAAAAAAAAAAAATTATGAAAGTATGAAAACATCTCGACTCCTATTGAAATTTAAAAAAAGTTACAGCTATTACAAACTTAGTTTTATTTTAAAATATTCTTTGGTTTATAACGTTGCTAACCATATGCTATTTACGTAAGTCAATGAAAAAAATAATACTGCAAATAAGGTTTTAGTCAGAAGAGTGAAGAAAGTCGCACCTAAATAAAAGTACGGATTTCGACACAACACAGCGAGCAAGGAAATTTTACCTGCCCGTTTCAGACGCGTGTGAATTATTGTTACTATTTCTGTCCTTAGGTTGGATTGGGTTAGTCGCCGCTGACTTGACCCTACCGTCATTCGAGATTTAACTGTCTCTGCTGTTGGAAGTGTCTGCGCCGCGTTGTTCAGTTTTTTGAATTTGTATTTTTTTGTTTTTGTTACTTTTATCGACTTTTTGCTACTGTTGTTTAAATTGTTATGGTGATGGCATATGGCCATATCAGCATACTCAGCGTTGGTGAAATTAGGCATATCAACAACCAAAATTAAAACTGCTACATGGTGTTGCCTCACATTGACCCGAGGCTTTTGAAAATTTAAGCTTCCAGTCTCTCTTAATCGTCGATAAGTTGTCGAGAATGTTTCGTGGTGGGGTAATCTTCGATCAGGAAATTTGGCTTGATAAATCCTTTGAGCTGCACGAGCAACACCATCGGCCTTGCCATATGCCATCACCATATCAGTATACTCAGCGTTGGTGAAATTAGGCATATTAACAACCAAAATTAAAACAACAGTAGCAAAAAGTCGATAAAAGTAACAAAAACAAAAAATACAAATTCAAAAACTGAACAACGCGGCACAGACACTTCCAACAGCAGAGACAGTTAAATCTCGAATGACGGTAGGGTCAAGTCAGCGGCGACTAACCCAATCCAACCTAAGGACAGAAATAGTAACAATAATTCACACGCGTCTGAAACGGGCAGGTAAAATTTCCTTGCTCGCTGTGTTGTGTCGAAATCCGTACTTTTATTTAGGTGCGACTTTCTTCACTCTTCTGACTAAAACCTTATTTGCAGTATTATTTTTTTCATTGACTTACGTAAATAGCATATGGTTAGCAACGTTATAAACCAAAGAATATTTTAAAATAAAACTAAGTTTGTAATAGCTGTAACTTTTTTAAAATTTCAATAGGAGTGGAGATGTTTTCATACTTTCATAATTTTTTTTTTAATAAAAGGCCCACGTGTTAATTTTGTGGTGTTATCTGTAACAATAAATACGTTTTTTTTAACACACACTCATGTAGACTTAATACAATAAAAAAAATGCATGTAAAAGCACACGCAAAAAAAGTTATGAGGCTTCGAAGGGTACATTTTGGGTAATTTAGAAAAACCTAATAAAAAAATCATACCTCCGTAACCGTAATACTAAGGGCCCAGGTTCCAAGACTGAAAAGGTAGCAAATGACCCTACCAACGCCCCAAAAAAATTTAACGGTCCATGTGCCGAACACCCTGTATAATCACTTGAATGCATTGGCAACATAATCAGGAGAATTAATCATTAGGCAAACAATGTGTTCTTTCATCATCACACCAGAATTTCGGATGGGCAAACACTGAAATACCTTATACTACGTGGATCAATAGTTCCCGAGACTAACCCAGAGATGGTGCTCGTAGTAAACCAGTAACCACGTTTAGAGTACTAACCTTTGCTTGAAACGTTTCAAAATTTTAAGTCGATCGGACCAGAAACACCTGAGTTATCGAGGTTGGAGTAAAGTCGTTTTGTAGTTTGTTTAAAAAATGGAAAAAATCGAGTTTCGTGTTGTGATAAAACATTATTTTTTAATGGGTATAAACACCGTGCAAGCGAAATAATGGATTGAAAATGTTACCCGGACTCTTGTCCATCAAAAGCAACGATTTGTCGGTGGTTTGCCGAGTTCAAACGTTGTCGTATCGACACAAATGATGCGGAACGCTCGGGTAGACCTGTGGAAGCCGTTACACCGAAAGATGTGAGTGAAGTGACAAAAATTATTATGAAAGATCGTAAGGTGAAGCTCCGTGAGATTACTGAGATGACACAGATATCATATGGAAGTGTATTTACTATCTTTCATGAAAAATTGAGCATGAAAAAGGTTTTTCCAAGTGGGTACCAAGACAATGCACTCTGTGAAAACAATGGCAAAATTGAATGAATTGGGCTTTGATATGCTTCCCCACCCCATACTCTCCAAATTTAGCCCCAGTGACTACTGGCTCTTTGCTGATCTTAAAAAATGCTCCAGAGAAAATATTTGGCTCAAATGAGGAGGTCATCGCTGAAACTGAAGCTTATTTTAAAGCGAGATATAATTTTTTTATAAACATGGTGTTGAAAAATTGGAAAAGTGTTGGAACGATTGTATCACCCTAAAAAGGGATTATGTTGATGAATAAAAAAAATTTTACAAAAAAAATTTATTTTCATTGTTAGTCTCGGGACTTATTGATCCATGTGTTATATTCAAATCCAAATTATACAAAAGCTATGATTCTTCTGAATAGAATCTTCTGAAACCGCTACATCACTTTGACGAGCATGATTAAACTTTAATTATTTTGATTGCTTGACTGAATAAATGAAAAAAAAAAAAATCTTCTGGTGAAAGTAAGCTACGACAATGAAATTTGAAAATATGAGGTATATGTCCGGCTAGATATACTAAAGTTTAACCACGATTTCTATATCAGGAAATCCATTCAAAGAATTTTCGGCTCGATATTAAAAAATTTGGGATAAACGATAGCACACGCTGCTCCACAAGTTAAGAAACTAGAAATGGCGTCCAAAAATCTAGATCATTTACATAATAGATCAAGATTTAAACATCATCAACCTCCAATGATCAAAATTTCAGAATCCGCAAGAATGATCTCTGAATATTATAATAATTACAAGCCGACCAAATCTTCAGTTGACAATTGTGAAGTGTACGTTACTTAATTACGAAATGTGGAAGGTATTGTTATTGATAGCCACTGCTTCTTTAGCATTTTTGGCCAAAACAAATGGACACAGTTATCACTTAGGATCTTGTCCTGATGTTGAACCGCAAAGAAATTTTGATATGAAAAAGGTAAGTCATAACATAACTTGAAATTTAAAAAAAATTTAGGAAAAGCTGACGTATTGTCGTAGTTGTTGTATTTTTCCGTACTTTGCAAACATTGGGATACTAAAACAACCGCCACAATGAATGAACAAACCTATATCTCAAATTTAAAATAACTAGGCATTCTTGATCGATGATAGTTCAAAGACTAAAAACGATAAAACTTGATATCCTCACTAATGATCTTCCTACACTTTCCGTGAACTAACAAACTCCCCTCATATACCGGGTGTTTCAAAAAAATGGTGACCCCCACTCTAGGATAGATAATTGGGGTTTGCTCAGTAAAACATTTTCGTAACGCCACCCGTTTTCAAGATACAGGGCCTTGAAGAAACAAAAGTATACACATTTTTTTAAATTTTACAGAAACTACTGGCAACATTGTAATGAAATTTTATACGAATATGTTTTGGTAGCTGATACATCCAATGAATTCATTTTTATGTCTAACTCTCGTAGAGGCGCTAGTTACACGGTTCGTACCAAGTGGTATTGAACATAACATTTTTAATATTAGATTTATTGAGCAAAATTTCAACCGTACTTAAACATCATTCAATTTCACACAAAAAAGGTAGTAGGTAGTAAAACTCGATACTTTGTACCGTTTTCGGAGTATTTTGATTTAAAAATTATGAAGTGATAACCGATGTTCGTATGAAGTAATGATAAAAATTGTATTTATCAAACAAAAAATCAGACTATTCAAAAAAAGGCTAATAACATAAATATGATTTCATCGTAATTGATTCCTCGCTTATCCCATGGTGAAACATAGTTTGATATTAATTAACAAAAATTGAATAAAAACACTTGACTGTACGTTTCACAAATTTTATTTAAAACATCGTTGACATGCATGTTTCGGGTTTCATCCCATTTTCAAAACTGAATATAAAACAATATCGGTTAATACGGTACACATCTACATAACATATTAAGTAACACATGTTAAAATTGGTGATAGACGGAAATCTAACTGATCATTTACAATGGGAAGATTTTGTTTAAAAGCTGATGTTATTTCTAAGTATTCTAAAAGGTCCATGCGTTTACCCTTATGACATTTGTGCAATATTTTGTTTTTTTCAAAATCAATAAAATGGTTTGAGGTAATACAGTGACAAGAGAAACCAGTAGTGGGTTTGTTTTGGAGGATTGATTTTTGTGTTCATCAATTCTTTTTGCCAGTGAACGACCAGTTTGACCTGTGTAAAATGCAGGGCATTCATTACAGTGAAGCTTATATACACCGCTTAATTGTGTGTTGTTCGCTCGATCCTTACCATTAAAGAATATTGATCTCAGATTTTTCTTATTGGTACAACTAATGTTAATATTATAATGTCTGAGTCTTCTGCAAATTTTATCACTCAGAGATGGTATGTAGTCGATATATGCGTATTTTTTGGTTTCGGTTTCATTATTTGGTGGATAAATTGAATGTAACAATTTCTTCTGACGCTTTCTGAAAAGTAGTTGATCTATTATATCCGGAGAGTAGCCATTATTCCCAGCTAAAAATTTCAGTGTGCGAACCTCCTTGTCATAGTTAATTTTTGACATTTGGATCGAGACTAATCTATGAGTTAGTGCGTGAAATGCTGACATTTTGATTTTATAAGGATGTGAACTACTATTTGGTATTAAAATATCAGAGAAGGTGGATTTTCTGTATATATCAAATTCAAGGTGTTCATTTTTTCTTTTAATCTGTATATCTAGGAAGTTCAGACATCTATTATCATCCTCTATTTCTAATGTGAATTTGATGGAATCATGGATGGAGTTCAACAATTCCAAAAATGCCGTCAATTCCGATATCGACCCAGTCCATACGCAAAAAACATCATCCACATATCGCTTCCAGAGTAGCACAAAACCCGTCAAGCCAATGTCATCTGAGGAAAATATTTTCTTTTCAAGGGGTGTCATAAATATCTCACTGAATAAATTAGATGATGGGGATCCCATAGGTAAGCCATTTAGTTGTTGGTAAATTTTATCATTGAATTTGAAGTAGCTCTGTCCCAGACATATCTTAAGAAGTCTCATTACCTCTTCTTTCGTTTCAATGGTGACTGAGGGGTTTTCATTAAGTTGTTTTTCCACTAGTGATTCGACTACTGTGGTTGGAATGGACGGAAATAAATTTACTACATCGAACGAAATCATTAATACGTTGGTTGGAACGATCCCAATGTCAAAAATTAACTATGACAAGGAGGTTCGCACACTGAAATTTTTAGCTGGGAATAATGGCTACTCTCCGGATATAATAGATCAACTACTTTTCAGAAAGCGGCAGAAGAAATTGTTACATTCAATTTATCCACCAAATAATGAAACCGAAACCAAAAATACGCATATATCGACTACATACCATCTCTGAGTGGTAGGATTTGCAGAAGACTCAGACATTATAATATTAACATTAGTTGTACCAATAAGAAAAATCTGAGATCAATATTCTTTAATGGTAAGGATCGAGCGAACAACACACAATTAAGCGGTGTATATAAGCTTCACTGTAATGAATGCCCTCCATTTTACATAGGTCAAACTGGTCGTTCACTGGCAAAAAGAATTGATGAACACAAAAATCAATCCTCCAAAACAAACCCACTACTGGTTTCTCTAGTCACTGTATCACCTCAAACCATTTTATTGATTTTGAAAAAACCAAAATATTGCACAAATGTCATAAGGGTAAATGCATGGACCTTTTAGAATACTTAGAAATAACATCAGCTTTTAAACAAAATCTTCCCATTGTAAATGATCAGTTAGATTTCCGTCTATCACCAATTTTAACATGTGTTACTTAATATGTTATGTAGATGTGTACCGTATTAACCGATATTGTTTTATATTCAGTTTTGAAAATGGGATGAAACCCGAAACATGCATGTCAACGATGCTTTAAATAAAATTTGTGAAACGTACAGTCAAGTGTTTTTATTCAATTTTTGTTAATTAATATGATTTCAATTAGAGTAGGTGTTCAAAATGTCCTCCGATTTCACGAATACACAAGGCTATCCTTTTTTCTAAAGAATCCATTAATCTTCTAAATGGTTGGGAGTCACCTGTGAGATCATTAAAGTGACGTTGTATTCTATCTTTCAAATCTTGCGGTGACTTTACCACTGCAGCATAAACTTTTTCTTTAAGATACGACCAAACTGTGTAATCCAAGGGATTAAAATCACATGACCGAGGAGGCAAATGAATCGGAGCTTCTGCGCCTCTACCAATCCATCGATTCGGAAAATGGTTACTAAATCAATTACGACAACATCTATTAAAGTGCGGTGGAGTTCCATCGTGCATAAAAAATAGATATCTTCGCTCGTTTACCGTTAAATTTTCTAATATCTCGAATAAGTGATTACTTAAAAAGTCCAAGTATATATCACCATTTAAATTTCCAGGTAGAATGTGATAACCTATTAATTTGTTGCCTAAAGTTGCTGCCCAAACATTAACTTTAACTGAGTATTGGTAATGTGCTACCCTTTTGACATGTGAATTCTCATCACTTCAGTAGTGTACATTATGGGAGTTAAATATACCTTGTCGCGTAAAAGTGGCCTCGTCCGTAAAAAGAATACATTAAAAAAAATTGGATTGAGGGCTGTTCATTCTTGTAATGTTTGACAAAAATCCATTCTAACCGGTAGATCGTCTGGGAAGAGCTCCTGGACTTGTCTGTAATGATAAGGATGTAGCTGCTGCTCTTAAGAATTCTCCAAGTACTTAAAGAAGACGTACATATTTTTTTGTCTTGCCACATCCCTTACGCTAACTGTTGGATTTGATCAACAAAATTTAAAATCATATTTTCTTTATTAATCGTTCTTGTTATTCTTGGCCTACCAGAATTTAATTTTTTAGGTCTCACACTCCCAGTTTCTCGACAATGTCGTTCAATTGCTCTAAATGTATTTTTACTTGGAAAGTTTCTTCGAGGAAACTTTTCTGCATAACGCGTAACAGCTGCACTAGCGTTTCCTAAACACTCTCCTAAGGTTAATAACATGTCAGTGTATTCAAAATTTGAGTACATTTTGATTAACAATATCTAATTTAACAAATAGGAATGTAATTATTGTTGACTCAATGTCAAAACTATTAAATGAAAGACAGTTTTCCATGGCAACTGAAAGTGCAGAGAAAATGCTATTACGGTGTAGAATTCATTGGTTATTACTTCATAATTTTCAAATCAAAATAGTCCGAAAACGGTACACAGTATCGAGTTTTACCATAAGTACCCAACATCATTTCCATAGTCCTTTGGCATCCATATGCAGAAGCTTGAATGGTTTACCCACAGTTGATATGTTTTTTCTAAATATCATTCAATTTAGAAAGCAATTATATTTATTGATAAAAAACTCATTTTTATTTTGTTTAACCTCGGCTGACGACAGCTTGGGGCATAATACATGTGTATAGGTATTTACTAATTGTTTACACCTGTATTTGGGCCTGTTGGATGTAAATATATAAATGAATAAATAAATAAATAAAAATTAACTGATTATGATTTCTCATTTCAAGCTGCTAGGAGTCTGGTATGCCATTGAGAAAACTGGAACTGCCAGTTCATGTGTCGCATACAATTTCTCGAAAACTGACGAACCTTACGAGTATGAACTGGTACAAACAAGTCAACACTTCGTGCTGAAGTACACTCCTATAAAACATCAATACAAATACACCGGACGTCTTACTGTTCCAGACCTCAGCAACTCAGCAAAGATGTCGGTGAAATTCCCACTCAGTAAGTATATCCATAAGTTTTGCTCAATCATTTTTGAACAATGGATAAAACAGCAGAAATTGGCTCACTCGAATGAGGTAACAGAAAACCTTTATTAGACTATGTTATAGAAAAATACGTGGTCTGAAGACCTCCGGTTCTGAAATGGCAATCTGGACATTTCACTTTCATCTTCAACTTGTTTTTAATTTTGTCTCCCTTTTGATTATAGCCAGCACAATTACTTAATACCTATACAGGGTGAGTCTTTGACCACTGCGTTAATTTCAACCATAGATTCTTGACGTCAAATATAACATTTTTCCAAATTTGGCCCCATTCAAAAGATATAGGGTGTTGAAATTTCATAAAAAAAATTGCATTTTCTTCTGTATCATTCAAACTACAATATCAATTGAAATGATCTCTTCTAAAAGGTTTTTGATAACAGTCATGCATATTTTGGCATCAATGAATTTATTCCATTTCTTGTGAGTTTCTCACTACTACTGTACAGATTCGTTAAATTGCATGAAAAACAAATATCACTTGAACTAAAGGTCCGTATCTCGTACTTCGTAGAATCATTAGTCTTTTTTGCAGATGATATCATTCATCTTTTTTTTTTCCTAAATTGCACCATTCTTGAGATATTTGAAGTTGAAAGGAATTAAATCGATATAATATCACCTGATGAAACATGAGTGAGTGAATAATTTGTTAGAGGGAAAATAATGTTTTCAAACAAATCAGATTCAATAGTGGATGCTGTGGAAGGTAGTTTTCATTCAAACTAAACTGGACTACAGAGGGGCATTTGCCCAATGTGAAAACTTAAAATGCTTATAACTTTTTAACGCAGCTGAATATGGAAAAACGGTATGGGAATAAAGTGTTTCTTCTGATCTCAAGAACCTATAGTTAAAATTACAGCAGTGGTCAAAGACTCACCCTGTATGTGTAGATTGTATATTGAGCAATAAATGTTAGGAAAAAAAGGAATTCTCTAGCGTTACGATTTCGAAATTTTTGGAAACTTATCCGTTCAAGCATCTTCCAGGTTACAAATTGGAAATAGGAATGACAGTACCTACTCATTTCAAAGAACTTTTTTTTCAGATGTGATTGGTTCATCTAATTTCACTATTATATCTACCGACTACGTCTCTTACGCTCTGCTGTTCACTTGTCAAAAATTGGCCTTCGCTAACAGGCAGTCAGCAACCATTTTATCAAGGGAAAAAATTTTGGACAAAGACCTAATTGGAAAAGTAAGTATTTCTGAAATTTTGGATTTACTAGGTAATAAAAAATTTAAACCTATTCTGTTCCATAATAATGAATGCAGTTCCTAAAGTGCTCACCATTTTAATAATGTTGTAAAGTTTTTTCAGTCAAAAAACGAGAATAACAATTCGTATCACATAACAAATTCAATCTTGTGATGTTTCCTATTGATTGTAATTACACATGTAGTATTCAAGCTGTTGACCTTTTAATTACATTAATTATTCATTTTAAAAAGAATAAATATATACGTATTTCGAAGCAATAATAGTCAAAATCTCGAATCTTTATGATAGCAGTCCCTTATTATTTGATCTTAGAAAAATTGAGAAAGGAGCATAGAATTGAAACGACTACTAGGAGGAGACTGTGGTTATTATACGATGCTGACTTTTTCTGTGTTTATCTACAATTGCAACCATAGATATACTGGGACACAAGTAAAAATAGTATATTATATACCGCGGGACTGAAGTAGTACATTTAATCCTGAAGGTAAAGTTTATGGCCCGACCGCAGGGAGGGCCATAATTTACCTGAAGGATTAAATGTACTTCAGTCGCAAGGTATATACGATACTTTTCGTACTTCCGGTATGATTTTATTAATTATTTCAATAATTTCAATCAGTTTTTTCTCTCTTCAACTCATTTAATAAACTGTCTTTAAAATAAGTTACCATAGTAACATTGCGTTGTGACAATTATAATTTAGAAACATTGTCATTACTAGTGTCATTGTAAAGAAACATTGTTATTGATAATTATTGGTATCATGAGTGAAGAAGGTATATCTGATATTGATAAAAGAGCAACCGAAGTAAGTGAAGAATTGTTACCACCGAAATCTAGAAAACTATACGAGCAGCAGTACGATGCTTTAAAAAGTGGTGCCGCTTAAAAATGTGAGACAACCTACTGAAAATGCGCTGTTAGTCTACTTCAATGATAAATCAAAAGCGGTTTGTGCCTCAACTCTCTAGGCACATTTCTCAATGCTGAAATCGGTTATTAACATTAGAGAAGATATTGATATAAGTATATTTCCAAAATTATTAGCTTTTTGAAGAGAAGAAATGAGGATTTAAGCCAAAGAAGTCAAGAATTCTCACGTCTGAGCAGGTAGATCAGTTCTTACGGGAGGCTCCGGATGATAAATATTTAATGCGTAAGGTAAATTTGGAAATGTGTTTATATTCAGAAATTTTAAGAAATCAATTTTTTTGTAGGTTGCACTTATTTTGGGCGTTGCGGGAGCTTGTCGTGGAAAAGAGTTGGTTGATTTAGAAATCGACGATGTGAGAGATTTGGGCGATTCCTTCCTAATTGCGATTAGAAACACCAAAAATAAAATTGACCGAAATTTTGTGATCAAAAAGTCAGAAAACAGTGCCATCAGTTTATGGCGATATTTCGAAAATATGTGGCATTGCGAAAGACAGGGACACCTCATTCAAAATTTTTTGTTCAATACATCAACAAAGAATGTACTACGCGAGTAGTAGGAAAAAACATGTTTGGTACATTTCCACGGCAAATAGCAGCTTTCTTGAAATTAGAAAATGCGACGTCTTATACGGGACATTGTTTTAGACGCACATCT
The DNA here is from genome assembly GCA_030674115.1 of Micraspis discolor. Taxonomy (NCBI): domain Eukaryota; kingdom Metazoa; phylum Arthropoda; class Insecta; order Coleoptera; family Coccinellidae; genus Micraspis; species Micraspis discolor. The sequence continues at coordinate 1,426,376 of JARTUT010001743.1, forward strand.
GCGTCTTTGTTAGCTGATTCGGGAGCAACAATAGACGTGCTGAAGAGACATGGAGGATAGAAATATTCCAACGTGGCCGAGGGATATATTGAATCGTCTATTAAAAATAAACAAAAAATTTGAGATAAAATATTTGATCAAGTCGCCGATTCGTTCACTATAGTTATGCCACAGTCCTCATTCTCGCTTCCTGTTTCCGCAGGATCTTCGAAACAAACACCAGTTCAATATGATAAGGACCTATCTGTTACTCGTCAGTTACCTGCTGCATTAACCCAGGAAAGACTGGTCAATATTAACGTTAATTACCATTCTAATTAATTGTATTTTTCAATAAAATGTCCCTTAAATTCGTTTGTTTGTAATTTAATCGTTCCGGGAGTTTCGTCAATATTTAATCCCGGAGGGATTAAATGTGACACTTTAGTACCTGTCACAAGGGAGTGAAGTTGTTACTTTAGGCACGGAAGTACGAAAAAGGTTTTTGACCATTTTCTATCACTTATATTCATAGATATAAAATCAAAATTCAACTCTCTCAATAATCCTCCCTGAATTGTGAAGCATTCAATTGACAAAACTGACAAAATGACTGCCGAGTTTAGGTCATAGAGAAATGAATACGTCTATGTTTGAGTGATGATTTTGCCATAAATAAAGTTTCTATATCTATTTGACTTTACTTTTTCAGCACATATTTATTTATTTCAATTTTTTTCTACCAGTACCAAGGATGTTGAAATTCATTTTTATTAATTTGAAATCAATATCAACTTATTGTGCTAATGTGTTTTCGACGTGGCATTGATTCTTGTTGATTCTGGCCTAGCTGACGCATATAGTCTGACCTTAAAGTATTCTTTAGGCAGGCCCGGATCTACGATTTTTTTCTGACCGGGGCAAAAATTCATGATGGTGCCCCCCCTAAGGTTGAATATGGGAATTGAAAGCTAAATTATTCATAAAAAATATCACAAGGAAAGAAATTAGATTTCTTTCTCGACAGCTTCACGCGGCGCGAACGCATCTATCAGCTCCTCGAAATCTGTTTCGGAAGTAGTTTTGTTTTCTATTATTTTCAATTTGCTGAAACTGCTTGCACATTTTGCAGACGTGGTAGGTAATGTGCAGTATATTCTAAAAGCTTCTTGCAGATCTTGCCTGTGAAGAATTTGTAGCAGGTCTAATGAAGTCGTTTTTTCACTAATTTCAGAATCCAGCTCTTTGAAAACCGCTAGTTCTTGAGAGAAATGAAATGCATTCAAGTCTCTTGAATATTTTTGCGCTAAAAGGCAGATGCTGTTTTTGCGTGTTTAAAGAGATTCAAAGAGTGTGCTAGGCATGGAACAAATACTGCCAGCTCCTGGACTCCTTTATTTATACCAGCCATATTAGATCCTTTGTCGTACGAATGTCCACGACATTTTTTGATATCTAAATCATCAGCTTGCAGTTTATCTAGAATTCGCTGGTATATGTATTCTCCAGTCTTTCCGTCAACTTCTAGAAAGACAACAAAACTTTCCTTTATCTCATATCCAGACTCCGTTCTCTTTAAATATCGTAAAACCTGGCTCATTTGTTCTGTGTGAGATACATCTGGGGTGCAGTCGAACATAATAATAAAATAGGTGGCCTCCTTGATCTCATTAATGATGTTATTACGAACTTTGGTGGCCATTAAGTCGATAATTTCATTTTGAATAGTTTTGGACAGATATGATGTTTGCCCTTTTTTTAGCTGATCTAAATGACTCTTCAGAGTAGGGTCGTATTTTGCGAATAGATTTATCAAATTGACAAAAATTGCTCCGACTTGGTTGAATAAATTGATTTGTGAAATCAATTTTGAGATTCTTTGGAATCTCTAAAAGAGAGACAGTTGGAGGTAAGATACATTACAGCGTCCATAACTACATGTAGAATATGTCTCCACTCATGGGCGCCCGCAGAAATTTTTTCTCAGGGGGCCAGTGGCAAGTTTAGCGAGTGACCTGACCTTAAGTGTGCGGAGGGGGTGGGAGGTGATGTAGTATACATAATACGATAACAAATTTGTGGTTTTACAATTTCTATATTGAGACTCTGAGCTATAGAGGATGCTTTGACAAAAATTTCTCCGAAGCATTCATCACCGGAGCGATGTTTTCCACATGTATCTATAATTAAATTTATATGATGATGAACATCTACAAAATTAATAGAAACACCTTGTAGTGTATTTGCTATTGGTTCCAATATATTAGAATATTTACTTGATACCGTCAAACAAACCACAAGGGTCAAAGAGTTTATTGCAGCCCATAACTGAGCAGCTCTTTTCGTTGTAGGAGAATTCATTGTAATTTCTCCGGATTTTATGGCAAAAAGAGTATTGAATATAGTTCCAAAGTTTTCAGCGAAAACCCGCAAAGATTTATATTTCGCTGACCAACGAGTCTCACAAAACAAAGGAATATTTGGAATCAAATTCCTTCTTAAAGTATTCTCTCGAAAAAATACGATAATGTCCTTAACGGTTCCAATGCTATTGCGAATTTCAGTAATTTTACTGATGTCATTGATTACTAAATTCAACCTATGGGAGGCACAATGGAAATAAATTGCTTTCTTGTACTTATCCCTGATGATCTTTTGAACTCCGTGAATTTCACCAGCCATTGTTGAGCATTCATCATAACCTTGAGCTACAAGGTTGTCCAAATTCAAACCAGATTTTTCTAGGAACTCTATTATCGAAGCAGCTATGCCTTCAGAATTCAATTTTTTCAATTCTACGAATCCAAGAAACTCTTCTTTCACTGTCAAATCTTCATTTTGCTCATGTACATATCGTATTCCAATCGATAACTGCTCATGTCCAGAAATATCAGCAGATTCGTCAGCCATTACACTGAAATACTTGGAAGAATTTGCTTCTTCTACAATTTTTGTCATTACTACTTGCCCAGCTATCGAAATTATCTCATTTTGAATTCTATGAGAGGTATACTTCGAGTTACCAGCTGCGTTCAATAAATGAATCTCTAAATCTTTATCACCAGCGTCTACTCTGAATTTCAAAAGATCACTGAAATTGCCAGAGTTCTTGTTGCTCTCTCGTAAAGCCATATCATGGGTTCCGCAAAAACTATAGTTTTTATAATAGGTAAAATTTTTTTCTATTTTCTTCAACAGTTTTTTCTTGCCTTCATCTATCAGAGCCAATATGTCAGGTTTTTCATTTGACAGCACGTCAATAAAATTTTTGGCACGGACAGTTGAATCCTTATGCAAAGCGGAACTAGCATGATTTTTGGCCTGCGTGTGTAAATCTCTGTATTTCACGAATGGTCTTCTTATGAATGCACCTAAAGTACCACCATGGGACACTATTGGTGGAAATATTACACAGTATTTACACAGTGCACCTTTAAGGACTCTGGAATAAACCATCCACTCATATTGATCAAGCCATTTATGAATAAATGGTCTCTTATTTGGTCCAACATCTTGCCTAAAATCATAAGTTGCAGGTGGCTTATATGGCATATTCAGTAAATCATATTTCACTTATTCTGGAATAGATGAGGAAGCTATAAAATTCCCAATATCTGTTGATTGTCCAAAGTCCACTGGCAAAATTAGGGAAGATTCAAACTCGCATGATGAAGGCTTCGTATCCAAAGTTGTTGCACGATCCACTTCGCTATCATCTGTAAACGCCCTTTTATTCACCCAAAAAGTTCACCTTGAAATTTTCCTGTGAATAAATATCTCTTACTATTGTGGATTATATAATTCTGGAAAAAATTTTTGTGAATCCATTACTCCCGTTTTCCTTGTCTTTTGTATTAAGGAAATAATCTTGAGGGTGCTGAAGTGTGATAAGGAGATCAATATCTCAGGGGGGGCCACGGCCCCCTGGCCCCCCTGCGGGCGCCCATGGAGATCTCTTTCTCAGAGTGAATCTGTCGCTCTATGTCGCAATCGATACCCAGACACGATTTCATTTGCTGCAGACGGGTTTTCCATTTAATAAAACATTCTGATGGTTCGTCATGTTTCCATTTTACAGTTTCGATTATAGCATTAGAAAATTAATTTTTTTCGAGATAATCCAAAAAAAAATTTATTCTTTAGATCCGGGCCTGTCATTAGCAATAATTTTGATCATCTCCAATTTATGGCACCTCAAATCCAAATATTCTTGACATCTAGTAAATACGTTATTCAAGGCCAGTCGGTTTTTAACTGAAAATATTGATTGATTTTGTGGTTTTGCATCAGAAACTTTGAAGCAACCAATGTCCTCTCACATTCTGAAACCACCTGAAACACATCCTTCGAAACATGGATAAAGCCACTTAATTTTTTTATATGAACAAGATGAGTGTACTCATCAGGCATTGAATAATGATGAACATTTGTCTTGTCCACCAAACCTAACTTGCCTTTGAAGCAATCCACTTTTTGCTTTATTTTCCGTACAATAAAGCCCGATATATAAAACAACATGATACTACATGGAGCAGGGCCGTATCTAGGTACTACTGCGCCTGTGGCAAGATTTTTTTCAGCGCCCCCAAATTGGCGTAGATTGTTGCACGGTGCACACGGCCCGATTCAATCGGTCTAATACGGCAGGGAATCTAGACGAGCCCTTTTCGGCTTGTCAGCGGACTAGATGTCTATGTACACGCGGTCGGTTTTCACATCCTACCTGGCGGAATCGCGACATCGCTCCTTACCCAAAAAAATATTTTAGGCGTATACATGAAAACCGTGACATGTTATCTCGAATATTTTGTTAGAGCTTCTATATTTTATTCTTTGAATTTTTTCGGCGCTCAAATTTTTTTTTCATTTGATATTTTTTGGCGCCCCTGCGGATCTTGCGCCTGTGGCGGGGGCCACTTGGCCACACCCTAGATACGGCCCTGACATGGAGGTACAAGATGCTTATCTTCACTGTTACGATCAGGGAGTTACTCTTCTTATTCATCTTTCAGCTCAATATCAAATTTATTTCTTTTTCACCGTTTTAAATAAACAATACTTTGCTCTGGCTCATTATCCACATAAAGTCTATTTCCAACAGCAGATGCCTTTATCTCATTGTGCAATAAAATTTGTTGCAAAGCCCATTTGAACTGTTGAACGTTCGGATTGTTGTTGAACCCATGGCAACCCCGAACTTTGGAGAAAAACGCTTTAGTGTGGTTCCGATTAAGGTTCAAAATCAAACCCTTTGAGATTTCACTGAATTTATCTACTAGTAAGAGCTCCAGGTCAGGGTCTGATAATCACCTTTTTTAAGTGCTGCAATTGGAGATCCCAGTGTTTTTATCGTTTTTTCCCTCCTCAATATTCTTTGTCTAAGGCGTTTATTCTTTTTCAATAATGATTTGATCCTAACATTATCTGCCAATTTTTTCTTCTTTTTTTCATGACTTCTAGCACTGAATGAGTTGTAGAATCTCTATTCATAATTTCTTCGATGGTATGTCGTTCTCGGTCATTACAATATTGTGATTGAGAATCTTCAGACAGTGTCTGGAATCTGATAATCCTTCGAAAAGGCTGGGAGTAGGTACTGACGGTACAGCAGCCATTCTTAAAAGCAATCTGGAAGATCCAGCCCTAATCTGGTAGTCATTTTCTGTGAAATGAGCACTACAAATCTTGTTATAAGTTTTTGGTTCCCAGCCTTTCATTCTTATCGCTTTTATCCACTTTTGTAACAATTCCTGATTCTTATGGAGAAGACTGGAATAGATAAGTGAAATTTCAATACAATACAAAATAATGTAGGTATGTTTTGACATTGAACTTACTGAAAGATGTGAATGTATTCATTTGAGCAGTCAAATACAGAACAGCGCACCATCTGGAGAAGACCGTAATCCAAGAAATACTACACGAAAACACCTTGTAATTAAAGTTTAACTTAATCAATTCGTTCGAAGACATCAACAACAACAGACGGTCGCCATTTTGTCAGTTCAATTAAATGCCTCACTTTTCGATCTCGAGTTAGACATCTATGTATTCTATATCTATGATTATTATTCGATATTGGAGAAATTGAAAAAGGAGCATAGAAATGAAAAGACTACTGGAAGCAGAGTGGTTTTTATACGATGCTGAATTTTTCTGTGTTTATCGACAATTGAAACCATAGATGATATAATGAGACACACGTAAAAAAAGGTTTTGACCATTTTCTATCACTGATATTTATACAAACCATAAGATATTGCACATTTTTGAAATTAGAAAAAATTAAGCTTTCAGAAAATGGTACGGAAACATAGTGTTTTTATTAAAAAAAACATAACTTTAGGTCATAGCTTCGTAATTAAAAATGGCACAAACAGGAGAAGTACGCCATTTGATTCTACATGAATGAGTGCCTGTATAACGGTTTAATTTCAGAGCTCTACCATCAATATACCAAATTTCCAATTTTCGCTTATAACTCGAAAACAAAAGAAGATGGCCAAAAATGAATACTATTGTTCTTAATTCCTCAGCAAAAGAGAACGAGAATGGGGTATCACTTTCTTTAACGTAAACGGAGTCGATTCCTGCCGATGCTTCAAGGATTTGTATATTTTCTATCTGAAGCGATATAACGGAAATGACTAATGAGAATTATGAAATACAGATTTATATTATTCGCTAAGAAATCAAACTTCATTAAAACTTATCGTTCCCAATGAATTGTTCTTAATGAATGTTATCATTTCAGCTTCGTGATATCCTATCGATCAATGAAATCGACCCACACGACCTTTCTATCATAAGCCAAACAAACTGCCCCAAACCAAACAGTGAGACCAACGTAATAGATATTGACGATGAAACACTATCTGCAAAAACAGCAGGAAATGCCATCAGAGGAGCTGGCAACGCCATAGCCAGTGGCGCCGAATTTGCAGTGGAGGGTGTAGGAACCATTGTGGACAAAGTCAGGTCTGATAAAAAACCCGAAAAATAGATGGAGATTAATATGTGTTTGTTAAGATGTATGGTATTTATGAATTTTTAGCTGTGAAATAAAAATAAAAAGCTTTTTGGACATGGCTTGAATTTTATTTATACTAAGATTAACCAGTAGAAAATTTTACTCAACACTGAAACAGCCAGGGGGCACCTTACGGGATAAAGTACCTACCAAAGATAACAATCTGTCTTCATTAATTTGTATTAATTCATATATTTCTGACATTATTACTAATTGTTTAGTTCAGACCCCCAAGAAAAGATCTTCTTTTTAGGTTTGAAACCTAAAATAAGCTTGTTTCTACTAGCAACCCCTCGGAGAAGTTAGCAAGGACACAAGGATATTTAACCTAGAACTTTTCCTCATGTTACGGGGCATAGAATCATAGTACTATATTATTATTACACCAGCATAGATAATATACAGCAGTGAACCTCTGCTGTCATCCCTTAGATTTCAATGTTCCAAAATTTGTGACCTTGAAACTATTACGGCGGACCAAATGGTCAGGGCCGTATTCAGAAACGGCCTCGGTTGGAAATATTACAAGCCACAGGGGTACTCTAAGAAATTGTATGAAGAGTTTGAATGCAAGTTTTTATTATATGACGAGTATCAAAATTGTTCTGTTAAAAAAAATTGAAATTAAATTATCAACATCCTGTAAAAATTTAATAAATACAGGAAATAACGCAATAGGAATGATATTTGGCTTCAACCTATTCTTCTTAGTGTCCAAGAACATTTCATCTTCGAAATGTGCTCCGCACACTCTACAATTTTTATGCAAACCTTCTAATTTTTGGGGACATATCATCTCATTTACACGCTTCTATCCATTGTGCTGCCCTTGAAAATAAAAAAATTATAACATCCAGACTTATTGAAAGCATTCCATCAAATTTCACCTCTCAATATCCTTTGGAAATCTCTTTACAACTTTCTTCGCGATTACCACAATTCTTGAAGGAACAATACTGGCCCTTATTTTGTTTCAAATCAGCCTTCATTAATACACAAAAAAATTAATAAAATAGTATATGAAAAATTTGGAACTACGCCTATGTCTCACCTTATACAACCCACTGCTCAATTCCTAATGACGACAATGGACCGTCTGATTTGGATCAGTCGATCTAGACTTTGCGGGCCAAATCGGTATGCGTGGCTTAAAATGCTCAAAACTTCCCACCACCCGGAGTTACACTGCTGCATATTATCTATGCTGTGTTATTACTTTTTACGAAAGATGAAAAAATTGTTAAAAAATCGGCAAATTTAGCTACTTCAACGCCATCTAGCATTGCAGCAATGAAGTTTCAACTCTGAATTCTGTAATACCGTCCCACTGTTTTACCGACGGTGATGACAATATCTAAGTTCATACCAGGGGGTGGAAAGTCAGTTCAAAACGACTGTACCTCGTTTTGGGCTTATTTTGGTCAAGTTGGATTCACTACAAGTTTGTCAATCTGGATCGACCAATCAGAAAATAGAATGAAAATTGTGGAAGGGATCGAAGGAATTTCTGGGAATTTCCTACCGTAATGGCAGACAAGAAGAAAGCATGGACAATAAAAGTCATTTTTAATAATTCGTCGCATGGCTATAAATACGGACTCTCTCAAATTTCCGTTCTTTCTGGCTTTGGCGATATTGTAGAGTAAATCTTTTGGACTTTCAGTATCGAATCGTGAATTTTAAAATGGGTTTCAATTGTTGTGTTAACAGATGTTCAACCAAATATGGTAAAATGCGTGGATACCATTTCCGTAGATTTCCACAAAGTATAGAGGTGAGTGTAACAAATGATTACAAATTATTTATCCTCGTATATTTATATTTAAAACTTTTTAGGTATTAATTTGTGGCTTTACCAGATTTTTTTGTGGAAGAGTATAGGGCAGGATCTTCTTCTCTTCTTCGAAGGGGGAAGGAAACATATGTTGCAGGCTATGCAGAAAAGCAAATTGGAAAAAAAATTAAATCATGTGTGCAATGTCGGGCTGATCTGATGGGGGGTGATCGATCTCAGCCCGAATATTTTCTGATAAGAACAAAAGCGTATTCCCCAAATGCTCTTCTGGCACCCTCAACAAATTTTAATAATCTGTTTCAGGAAAGCGCTTTTGTTCTATCTGGCTTACTTTCTCAAATATGCTTCAGAACAGATGTTCGTAGAATATTAAGAACAATACTTTTTAATATTCTACAACAGTCTGATTGGTTTAGTAAATTTGATTGTAGTGAGCACAATATTATAGACATTTTTCTAAATTTTTTTGTTAAATTTTATATGCTAATATGGAAAAAAAATGTTTGTAATATTCTCACAGGAAAACAAATTTTGGGCCAGTCTCAAGATCCCATCAAACGTATAGCTAGTAAAAAATATGAAGAACATAAGAAGTATTTGTCAAAAAAATGAAAAGTTTTGATGATCTTAGGCCTACCAAAATTTGTTTTCATTGATTTATTTTTTTCCTTATTTGTATGTGAATTCTTCACAATTCTTTGAGGTTAATTATTAACAATTAGTGTTTCATGTACCAGGTTATTGGTCTCTTTACCAGATCCTTCAAAGTTTGTTCGATTAATTAAGAAAACATAATAATTTTTTTAAATGCAATTTTTTTTAGTATGTTTGCAGATGCCAAATTATTTTTCATATCTTATTAATTGTAATGTAACCATGTCTTAATGAAAGTATATCACATTATTTTTGGAATCGATAACATTCACTGTGTTATGAAATAATTGTGTATTATCCATATTTTCAGATTTAATTGCTGTAATCGTATTGTATGATCTCAGGCCTACCAATATTTGTTTTCGTTGATTCAATTTTTTTCCTTATTTATATGTGAATTCTTCACAATTCTAATTCTTCGAGGTAAAATTGATTATTAACAATTAGTGTTTTATGTACCAGGTTTTTGGTCTCTTTATCATATCCTTGAAAGTGTGTTCGATTAATTAAGAAAACATAATTATTTTGTTGAATGAATTTTTTCTAGTATGTTTGTAGATGCCAAATTATTTTTCTTATCTTATTAATTGTAATATAACCATGTCTTAATGAAAATATCACACATAATTTTTGGAATCGATAACGTTCACTGTGTTTTGAATCAATTGTGTTTTATCCATATTTTCAATTTATTTTGCTGTAATCGCATTGTAATTGATTGTAAGCTCAGAAATTACGCTAATGTTAATAAAATTCAGAATATAGCTTTAATTTGTCTTCTTTTCACGATAAAATCTAATTTTAATTGCATTATCTCTGAATTTGAATTGATAGAAACTCTTTCATTTCCAACTTGATTCAAATCAGGTTTGAAATGACTTGGTTTCGATCAGTCCAATTTCAGCGAAAAATGCGATTAAAATTTCTCAATTTCGAATAGCCCGCCAATACCCCCTCTTTTACCCCCACCACAATTTCTACCTCCCCTGCCCTTTTAGTTCGCTTCATCACAGCATCAACCGCTAGTGTCGCGTTCATTTGCGCATTCACAAAAATCTGCTAGAGTTGCCGATCTATATACTTTTATTTATCTATGATGTCAACGTAGAACAGCTGACTACGAAAGTATAAAAATGGTCGAAATTTGACATAATTTTTTTTTAATTTGACTATATCTCTGGTTCATACTCATACTTATTATTAATGGCTCCACTGCGGGCGAAGCCGCGGGTAAAAAGCTAGTATTCTATAAATCTTTTCACCATGTAAACCTTCCTCCTAGTCATAAAAATGGCGCATACTTGTTTCTAACAAAGAGACCCTTTTATGACTGTTCTTGACAACCTGGGCACAAGGATATTTAACATTGAACTTCACAGCTTTCTTGGAATACTCGGTACATAAGACAAAAGAGGCATACATATCAAGCCTAGGGTGAAATTGAACTTGATTTTTGGAACTTCAAAATCCTGGGGTGTTAACACTGCTTCGAGAACAATTACTATGCTAGGGCTACTGGAAAAATTTTAAAATAACATCATCCAGATCAAAATGTTCATCATACATTTATGCAAATCAGTTCAGTTCCTGCATCCTTACAAGATGAAAAAGAGAAATAACACCAAATTTTATGTGTAAACACTTTAATATATAAATTGGTATGAACCATAATACTCTACAAAACTTGAAACTTTTATGAATTTGACTAGTGAATGATTCATTAAGTTCATGTATTCTGCAATCCTTCTTGGAAAGTCAATGTTTTATTACTAGTCTCTTGTTCTTGCATTTCTAGAGCTTTAGCTTTGTATTTCTTTGCTAACTCTTCATTTTTCTCAACACCTACAAAAAATGTTTTTCGAGAAATTGGAAAGATATTCAACAAATAGACTTAATTGATCCAAAGTAACACAAATAATTTCAATCTAAATCATTTTTACCATCTCCTTTACTATACATTTGACTCAAATTTGCACAGCTGTAGACATTTCCTAAGTTGCAACCTTCTAAAGCATATTGAAAGGCCTTTTTCATATCCTTCTTTATCTGGTAACTCTCCAATCCTGGTATGTTTCCTTCTGCTTCCTTCGTTTTCAATCCAGATATATACATTCCAGATAGATAATAGCAAGCATTAGCATTTTTCAGGGAACATGATTTTTCTAATAGTTTCATACCCTGCGAAACATCAATCAAAACTCTATGATTTTTTTTTAAATCATTCAATATAATATACTTTGTCATTTCTTTTTCAAAATATTCACCTTTGCTACATCCCTTACTAACCGCTTGTCCTCATTTTCACAAATATTCAATAAGCCTTGGTGTAGGCAAGAAGTATCATGATTTAATTCACATCCTTTATCGAAATAATCATAAGCACATTTATAATCGCTTTTTCTTCCACCTTTGCCCAATAACATATAAGTCCCGAATTTCGTACAGCTCTTGGCATACTGGTAATCATCGCAATTGCTCTTATAAACTGTGCCAGCCTTGTCAAAGTCCTTTTTAATTGATTCTAAGTAATCCCCCAACAAATGGCATACTGTAATGGAAACTCAAGAAAATTTTTGATTCATATAGAAACCATCATCATCAAAGTTCATGACTTCTTTTGACAGAAAACCTCACCTTCCGGATTTTTTTCACTGAAGCAACCGAATCGATATTCAATTCCCAAATTCTTCAAAAACTCTTTTACTTCTTCTTCAGACTTAAAATCATATCCGGCCATTATTTAACTAACAATTTTTTAAATTAGGCAATATTATGACGGCTATTTTAGCGAGCAACCTAAAAAATTTCACATTCTTAAATCTCATATTTCAAACACAGATTTTTCTACAGAAAATCAAATATTTTTCCTAATTGGAAGGGTGTTCTGTGTCTCTCATAGAAGTCAAGATTAGCTGTCAACAAAAACACCAGTGGCGTAAACCATTCTTTTATAATTTCATTTTGCGCGCTCGTTCCTAACGAAACATTTCTATAATCACTCTCTCATCAGAGTCAAATATATTTGCACGGAGCCTCTTCTGAGTTCTGCGAAGAGCCAGGTAAGGAGAATATGGTGGGTGAGGTAGCAATTCGAAACTCAATTCGCCCATTTTGTGGATGCTTTTATTGACTTGAGACAAGGTGCATTATTTTGGTGTATGAGCACCTTTTTCTTCTTAAAATGATGCCTTTTCTGGGCAATTCCGGCTTTCCAACAAATCGATATAATCGTCGTTGTTGATTGTTCTTCCCAGCCAATCTTTTAATCTGTGAACGCTTTAGATGTAAAAAAAAATTGATCCCCTCCGCTGGTGCTATTTCTCCCAGATGATGTTCCTCATTCGAAAATCTACGGGTGGTAGCTAGTTTCACGTCAATGAATATATGAGGGTGATCTGTGGATGCTCAATGGGCAGATTTCTACTTGACGCAGGCATAGATTTCAGAAAATAAACAACAATAAATCTATGTGCGTACTACGGCATTGTTGATTATTGATTGAAAAATATAAACAATATTTTCACCCTAATTTTATATTGGTTGAATTCGGCCGATGAATTACTGAAATATACTGAAACTCCGAGGTAGCTGAACAATAAAGAATAATCTTAATTAAAATCCATTTTCTCAATACCTTTATTCTTTCTGTATTAATTATAAAATTTAAATATAAAAAATTATGCATGAATTTTTCAGTCATATACTACAAACCACTTCTTTTAGATCTGCAACTTTGAAAATTCATAAAATATGTCCAAACAAATGCTTGCTGGACATGAAACAAAAATCAAAGATTCCTTGCTGGATTTTGTAAAAACTCACATTCCTAACGCCAATTTGAACCTTATTGATGACATTATTCTCAGTTATGCTGTTGCTATTCTTGAGGATATTGGAGATGATCCGAATTTTGATGTGGAAGGTAATTTGATGAATATTTCAGAAGGAGACTGGACTTTGTCTCCTTTATGAATCAACATATAATATATACATATAATCAAAGAGATAGATATTTTACTAGCCTTGAATAATATGGTACTGGAATATAATGAAATAATATTTTTTTGAAGTTACATTATCAATGAAAGTATTATTTCATCCAAATGAGGGAAAAATCAAGTAGTACTATCAGCTGTATGCATTATTAAAGCTTTGAATAATTCATTTTAGGAAACTGGTACTCAAACCAAGTTAATCAGAAAATGAAAAAATTTAAAAAGTTTTGACGGTCACATTATGGATATACAACTATATAAGCCTTCTTTTTTCAGAGTTTTGTGAGATGATGTCTGCTTATTTTCCCGAATTTGAAGCTATCAACCACTCTACAGTGTATGAGTGGTTGTTTGAACTGGAAGCAACATTGAGGAATGGCCAATCAGAAGAAAAGAATAGTCTCATTGACATATCTCTGCCAGAGATTGTCTTGAAACCAAAAACCAGGTATATTTTTTATTTTTAACACAAATATAAGAGTTATAACTCTTATTAATTCCATAGCATGAAATGATCCTTATGCTGATGTCTAAAGTATTTGATTACATTGTGGAATCACCAGAAATATTAATCAACAATTGCGTTATTCTTTCCAAAATATCTGCGTTGAAGATTAAGGCAATTTTGTATGCCTTCAAACCATTTTTTCGAAGCTCTTTTGCCTGTTGGAACTCTAAAACATGGCTTTTGAAGGCCTTAGATGAATTTTTAAGTGACTCTAAACAACACAATAAGTACTTGTTGGTCAAAATGTTATGAGGATGTTAACTGTCATAAATGTCATAGCTCAAGATGGCGGCAACAGATTTGGTCTGGCAACAGTGTAGAAATATAGTGAGATACACAATATAGAACGTAACACTTGTTAAATTGAAGAGATTCCAATAATCGTCTGTTATAGCAAAAATATGTTATCTATTTTTGCAGAACTTCAAGCGTATCCGAGGCTTCTGATGTGCCGAAAAGAAGTCACAAGCTTTCAGAAGTGAGCGATGGAAGTTCCGTTGATAGTTTGTGTTGTGATTTTGTGGAAGAAGTTGATGTTCTACAAGAGATGTTCCCTGATGTCTGCTCTATTGAGGTATGTTTATTTATCATTGCGCAGACAGACTGATTGTGGTTAGGAAATGTTTTGAAAAATGCCATACTTAGAAGATACAGTTTATTTTATGTATAATTTGGTCATTTTTATCAAGGAGTTTCAAACAAAGACTCGAATTTTTTTTTTCACATTGTTGCCCCAAGATGAATGTTATTAATATCAATTGTACATTGAACTGGCTTTTTTCTAGGTTATCTTCTGAGAATTTCATATGTATTTTTTCAACAGGTAAAGCACTGCCTGACCATTGCATGCGGAGACCTTGAAAGAGCAACACAAATCCTGATAGACAGGCAAGAGAGTGGGCAATGCCTATCTCCAAACAATTCCCTCACCCTTCACGTGAGCAAGACAACCATAAACGATGAAGAACTCAAGAACAGGATCATAGAGCGATATTCCTACATCGATAAAGATGCTTTTACAAAGGAGCACCGCCCGGTGGCTCCCAAGGTGGAACCCAAAAACTTGTACGTTATCGAGACAACAAAATTGTAAGTCTTAAAGGGGAAAGATTCACTGAGGTCAAAAAGGGTGAAGACGTAGATGATGTATCATTAAAAAAGAATAAGAAAGGACAAGTCCCGTAACGTATCGTTGCTCAGAATGTCTCTCTCACGCTTTGTTTGAGTTTGTTCATTCCGAGAGTATTATTTATTTATCTGACTGATTTTGTTGAAACCTTAGTCCTTTTTATATTTATCCGTACTCGTCATTTTAGTATCTTTTACTACTTTTTATGTTTATTCATTAGTGTTTTATGTTTCTTTTATTTGAGTAGGTGTATTTCTTTTTTTCTGTTCAACGGTTGTGTTTATAGTTATCACCGAATTCTCTCTGCTGTTTCTTATTTTTATATTTTACTGTGTTGCGGTGATATATCGTTATGGATTTTTAGTATTCATTCAACCTTTACTCTTACTACTGATTTTTTATATAAAACGATTGTTTTGAAAATTACTCCTTGTTCAGAGGCCATCGTGGCTTCCTGTAGTTGTAGAATGTTGTATCTCAAGTGTTTTGCTGTAGTTAGATGGAAATTTTCTGTCGTTGCATACTGCCCTTTCGGGAACTCATTGTCTAAGATATTACCTATAAGTATTTATGAATCTGTCAGCACTTTGAACTAGCTATAAGGAGCAAGTGTACGGTTGGTTTATTTCGAATCAATATGTCTGAATTCAGTTCTGTGATTACTGTTCCCTGCCAAAATGCCCATAAATTGAGAGGTATTTTCTGTTCCCTTGTCCTGATTTATAGTTTTTTTTTTTCAATTGGTTGATTTGCTGTTTTTTTTTTAATAACTGCAATTAGTTAAAATATTAAAAAATAAATGACGGATATTATGAATTAAACTAGCTACAATCCTGGAGTCAGAATGATTCAAAGATTGGCCATTTAATGTGATCGTCTAGCAAGGGTAAGAGTCTACGTTATGTTTAAGTAATAATTCAGATTCGTGATGAATACTTCAATAAAATAAAATAAGCAACAATAATAGTTATTGGTCCCAGGCAATTCGAGCCATCAACTATAAATATTGTATGAGCCAAGGACGGAGGAAGATGGGAAGGTCATGGAGTTCCAGCGGCGGCTCTAGTGAAAAAGAAAAAAATATACCTCTCCTGCCTTATAGTCTCGAATGGTAGGGATCCTGACCGGCATTCATGGCCTCTGATCCAGGTTCTAAGAAATATAACCAAGTGATATTTCCAACTTTCGTTTTAAAATTGTATTCTCTTTAATTAAACGTTGTTTTTTCGGATTAGTCTTATTTGAAAGCTTAAAACATTTACTAGTAATAAAATTTCAAAAACTATGATTTTGAGCAATGAACTCATTAGAAAATAGGATAATTTGAGAAATTTCTTTTTTTTTATTTTCATGTAATACTTCAAAACTAGCCCATTGAGACTCTTTTAGCATGTTTAGTTAAACTACATGAGTTACTCTACCAGTTCTCCGTTCTATCTCTTTTAGTTTTAAAAATGATAAACATCAAAGAATGCCATTGTATTAGGCTGAGATTACCTAAGTTATTTTATAAATTATCTTCAACAACGACAAAAGATGGAACCCGTTTTATTTTGGAAAACTTAGAATACATAGAATAAATCATGTGGTTTGATTAAACCTGCTGAAAAACTTACCTCAATGTGCTAGTGTTGAAGTTACATAAAAAAAAAAAACTATTTTCTTACAAACTCTTTTTTATTTTTTAACAAATTCACAACTCGAAATCATGGTTTTTAAAATTTTATTTCTAGTAAATCTTCCTAGCTTTCAAATAAGGCTACTTGGAAAAAAGACCTATCCAAATTTTATTGAGACTTTTCATTGCAAGTGATTGAAACAACTCGAATACTTCCATCTGATAAGAAGTTGAAGGGATTGGGGCAGACGATTTTTTTTAACTTCCGATACATAGGGAGCGCCACTGGCGACCTTGTAGATGTGGTGCCCTCTCCTATGTTACTAAGCGTCTATTACAGGAATTGAAAGACAGTTGATGAAACCGAGATAAGTCCTCACTGTACATCTTGCTCCATTTTTTACATCCTATTGGTATTATTAATTGTAAGTATAAGACTAGTCAAAATAAACTCATTGATATTTGAAACCTCACGTTACGTTAACGTATCATCTATCTCGTTCCTGTGATTTTCATTATATGTACTTAGGTATGATATATTTTATTTTATATTATTTTCAAGTTTTTGTATCGAATATTCTCGGCTTTGGATTACTGAAGCGTTCCTTTAGATAATTCTCATTCATTTAACATTAAACATGAAAAATACATGTTTATCTGTGACAATTATAAATTTTACAATGTTTGGCTGTAATTCTCATATTGAAAAGGCCAGCACATAATTTCTATTTATTGTTATTAAAATGAGGGTTTCATCAATTAATTTTACGTTAGTTTCTGCAATATGTTATTTACTCCATTCTTTGTTACCACTTTAAAACGTTATCATTCATTCCATAGCCACAAATGAAAATGATTATCATCTATTTAGTTTATTGATTGCAGTTTTTATTCATTTTGTTCATGACATAGTTTAAAGATACTATCTTTAATTGTCCACAGTAGCGATATTATCTTGGAACTATGCTTGTCAGTTTAATTTCTAGAACCATTAATAAATTGTAAGAGAAAAAACAAATAAAGACAACAAGATAGTAGTCCAAGATTTCACTCAGGACTTGTATATTTTACATCAACTTACCAGTTTACAAAGTCTATCTCTAATAGTTGAAATTCATTGTCGAGAATATTATATTGATTTCAATGTGAATAGTTTTTTTAATTGCAATTGAAACAAGTTTATGTTTCGATTAAATCGAGGTACTCAATAAGATTCGTCATTTGGATTGGTGCCAACATGAAAGATTAATATTTTAGTTGAATTAATTACA
Organism: Micraspis discolor; assembly: GCA_030674115.1. Taxonomy (NCBI): domain Eukaryota; kingdom Metazoa; phylum Arthropoda; class Insecta; order Coleoptera; family Coccinellidae; genus Micraspis; species Micraspis discolor. The sequence continues at coordinate 1,444,355 of JARTUT010001743.1, forward strand.
GCTTGAATCTCCTCTGATGTTATGTTTAGAGGTAAAATGAAACTATGTTCTGATGAAGATTATTTATTGGTAATACAAATTATCATTATTCGAGTTTTATTGTATTCTTCCTTTGAAATATGTTATAATTCAAGTTATTGAATTATACTTACAGGGTGAGAAAAAGAGCATTCATCAGAGAAGCAGGCATTAAAAAGGAAGTCCGGATTATTATTTATACTATCACCCATTGTTTCGCAAAATTGTAATCGGCGATCAAAGTCAACTTCGTTCATTTCGCGAAGCAAACTCTATCTTTTATGTTTTTCTTTCCCATTCATTATTCACAAAAAAAATTGAAATTATTTCCACTCGCTGTGCAGTGGTATACCCCATTTCGAAAGTAACAAGCTGGCATAATTAAAGTCTGAAATAAATAATTGAATTTCTCAATCACTACGAGTGTGCCAAACACATTGAAAATGCTGGAACCGAGGCAATAACTGGAAACGTGAAAAAAATAATATTTACAAAGTAATAACACATGTGTATCGCTTTGAATTGAGCATATTTTCAAGGAGATTCACTAAGTATTGAAGAAGTTTAATAATTTTGCATTTTATTTCAAATTTAGTTACAGTGGTCTGATCTGCCACTTTTTTCTAGTTATATGTTTGTCCTCTCCTGTATTTTCTCATTTCTTCAACTACTTCTTTATTTAGACACAATCTAAAACCCTAAAATTATGAAAATAAATTCAAATTACTTCAATATATATTTTTCGAGAACCAATATTCCCTATAAAACGTAATAACAAATTCATAATATGTCAAAAATTATTTGTACAACAGTCCATCACACATTTTCTCTTCATAAGCACCCTCGTAAAAATCACATTAGGTCCATGCCTCAATCACAGTCCTGTACGATTCGAATCGAACGGGTTCGGACAGTCCGAAGGTCCAACGATTCTGTTACCCAAAGAAGTCAACGCTTCAAAGTCCCTGGTGAGCATCACGGTTCGTTCGTCTACCACTTCAACTATCATCCACATTATTTCACCAAAATAGGTGCCGTCTGGTATGCACAGCCTCCATTTAGACTGATAGATGGCAGGCTTGTCGGGAGAGACGAATTCCACCACTAGACGGTAGCACATGCCAGGCGCGAGAGGGGGTACCTGTTTAAAATTGAGATTATTGCAAGTGTAGTCCATAAAACAACAACAAATTGAGGAGACACTGCTTTTGACCATTAAGTTCACTATAATATATACCAGTGTCAATGAGGTACAAAGCCATCAACAAGTTAGATTTTATTTTGAAATGGAAGGTGTATATTATGCATTTTGGCAACCAACAATATTTAATACGTGAATTTCGTGGTTGATCTGGAAAATTCATTAGAAACATTATGGAGAAATTTTTGAAACTACTTTCAACTCAAAAAAATTCTATGCCACAAAAAACAAAATTTCCACACCAACTCATTATTGAAAACTAAGTAGAATGACAGTAAATTCGTTTTATTCTCAACAATTTTGATTAATTTATCCACCAAGGTTGCCAGATACAAATGTGCAAATCGCCTGTACAAAATTGAAGGAGCTTCAATAATTTGCGAGTTAAATGGACTTATGGAAGATTTGAAATTCCCGCCAACATTCCATTCCCTGCAAACTCAAAACATGGCAGCCGAAATCGCCAAAAATTAGTGAGAACGTTTCACTTCGTGATATAAGTGTTCTTTGTTTTTTCAGCACAATCAATCGGGTTCCAAGAGACCCTTTTGATGAATAATTGTGTCAAATAATGGATTTAATCAAGTTATTAACAGCACCTGTATCTTGCCTGGCCGATTTAGACCCCCGGGTGGTTGGCATTGCTCTGCGTAACAACCAAATGGCCAGCGCTCCGATCCCGTATTGCTTATGGTCCATACTTGATGAAAGATAGCGCAGGGTTCCGTAGATATCCTGTCACTAGTCTCAGGGTCACTGAGGAGACTCATTCGAGGAAGAGGAATCTGCGATTCGGCATCTAGGTAGGAACAGATGGCACCCTGGAGATTCCAGTTGTTCATGTCTAAGAAGAAAGATGCTGTCGAGTAGTTTATGTCCTTACCTAGAATTCGATATAGGTTATTTTATGACAGAAAAGGTTTGGTCATGTTAGGAACAAGATTTAAAGTAGGTTCTCAAAGAATTAGCTACATTTCTTCTCTTGAATAAAATCCAGAAACTATACAGGACATTTCTGTAATAAATAACAAAGGACTAACGATTGTGACCCTGCCTTATTGAAATTTAACTTTTATACTAATGTTTTTCATTATTTGTTGTATTATTCACAAATTCGCGTTTGGTTAGTACAACTGGCCTGACGTCAGTTATGTTTAACATATTGACAGTTTCGATTGGAGGTTATGTTTTACTAACCTAGTAATCTCTGTAGTTGCTTAACAAGGTCGTCTCGATCTGTAGTTCCTAAGCAGCTGAATTGATGCAAAAGGGCTTGTTCCACCTCCATAGCTGAGGTGGCATTGTTATCATCCATGTCCATTCCTAATTTTTTGCTACAAACAATAATCTGATTATAAGGACAAGAAATCGACAAAGAAAACTAAATATTCAATAATAAAACCAACTAACTGATAGCAGTCTTCCAATAGATATGATACAATTTAAAACGGTTATAATGGCAACACTGTGTATTTTTTGACATTTCTTATATCATTTGTCTACTTTATCTGCTTGTATTGAAGCTTTGTGCGGAGGTTTATGTAAATGAATACTATACAATTCAGTATATATCACTACAGCTAGAAGAAAACCTCAGTAGAAAATCTCTATGTTCCCGAGAATGTAGTGATTTGTTTAAAATTATGAGATGGTCTTAATTTTAGGCACAGCAATGTAAAATACAATATTTAAATTCAAGAATGGTATCTAATTTTTAGTTCAAGAAATATTTCATGAATTTTTCACTTACATTTACTTAATTTTTCCTTAGGAAAAGAACCATAGGGCAATGTATGCAGTAGTTTTCTTTCATCGAAATGAAAATAACCTGAAAAAAATATTTGTTGTCAAATGTAGTTACATATTTTTTGCTAAGGGACCTCGTGGAAAAGTTATTAAAAATAAATTCATCAATTAGTTTCTCGTTGAATTAAATTCTTCGAAAAATTAGACCTTTGAATAATAACATTATCTGGTAACACTCATGAGGAAACTGCACTTCTCAATTTCTAAGTAAAAAAATTGATTCAGAGTAAGAATGTATTTTTATCTGTATACCCTTTTACTATCCTTTGTTTCTACATGATTCCTTCAACAATAAAAACAGACTGTATGATCGAATTCAAAGATAATCTTGAAGATAACAAAGACGTATGGGGAAAACTATCATTTTTATTTTACTTTGTACTATAAAGTTATTTTATATACATAAAGTTAGTGGCATATCAGGAATATAATTTAAACTCACTTCAGATACTCATTAAGCTTCAGGTTTTACTTCTGCTCAGATTTTAAAAATCTCTTCAATATTTTACTCACAATGACCTGTCAAGGTTACGATGTCAACATTCAATATTGTTTTTCTGTCATTAACAGCTGATGGGGTGGACCACAAAACATAATGTGTGCTCCCACTGCACTTTTTTTCTGCTCTTTTGAGTAATTAATTAGTTAGCATAGATTATTTTTTTAATCAGTTGACGTAATGAATTTCAGAATGTCTGTAAAATGAACATTTTCCAATAAATTTAGGTTCTAAATTTTCAAGAAAAATTATGGTGAAGACTCCTTCATTCCTTCGCTTTGTTGCTCATATTAAATTACAGGGGTCTTCAATTGTAGATCAATTGAAACTTCACACATCCCAACACAGGTGGAGCTACAATAAAAACGCGATCATTCAACCCGCGAGAAGTATTCTGCTATTATTTGTCAATAGCGACCCCACCTAGATTTGTCATTCAAGAAAACCGTTACTTCTCTAGGATTCACGCTTGCGTTCTTCAAGTTAGTATATCATTTCGTCATTTAGAGTCAAAAAAGGGGTTACCTACATTAGCAGACCTCGACCGATATTTATGTGAGTTCTATTTCTTTTCGGAGTAGATTCGGGAGTGTAATAAGTTGAGTTATTTTAGTGTTTACCTGACTGAAAAGAACTGACTTAGAATTATGTCATCGAAGAGCAAAAGGCAAGGTACGCCGGCGGCGTCCCAAAATATACCTGCAAGACCCACAAGCCCATTGAGCCCTACCAGGCATTCGCGATTGCAGGAAAAGGCTGATTTACAGAATTTAAATGACCGGCTTGCTTGTTATATCGAACGTGTGCGATACCTCGAAAATGAAAACAACCGCCTTACAAGAGAAGTACAAACAACTCAAGAAACAGTTACACGTGAAGTTTCTCAAATTAAGTCCATGTATGACAGTGAATTATCAGATGCCAGAAAATTATTGGATGAAACACATAAGGATAAAGCTAAGATAGAGATTGAGTTGAAACGTCTATATGAAGAAAACGGTGAACTCCGTAGCGATTTGGATAGAAAAACTAAAGCTTTGCTCACTGCAGAGAATCGTGAAAGAGTATTAGAATCTAAAAATAATGATTTACAATTGAGGGCTACTCAAGCAATGAATGATGCTAGAAAAGCTATTAGCGAAGCTAATGATTTGGAGGATGAACGTAATAAGCTACGAAAACAAGTTGATGAACTGAGAAAGAGTCTGGAAGCTGAATCGTTGGCCAGAGTTGATGTGGAAAATAATAATCAGAGTTTGAAGGAGGAATTACTTTTTAAAGATCAGGTCTGTATCCTTAGAATAAGGTCATGCTCAATACTCATTTTTATAGCTTTTATCCTCTTACTTTTATTCTCCTACTGAGAAAGTTGACTCAAAAACAAATGATCCCTGCTGTATTCAAATTGAGAACCTTCAACTTTCACTTGAGGGCCATTACTACAAAAGGCAACATATTTTCTAAAAAATTCGGCACGTTATTACATATTAGCCCAATCTATTTATTTTGTTTAAGTTCTCTTAATCTAGTTGTTTTCAGTACAAGTTGATTGATTTTAGTTTTAAAAATTCAGTGTAGAATATATGTCCAAACCAATACAAAATGATTATTAATTCAGTTCTATGAGAAGTATGATCTCTTCATAGATTTAGGTCTATTAGGTTTAGTAATCTATGGTTCGCTTCAATTTTGTTGCATCATAGACACTTGATTCTGATAGAGATGGGGTGAGATGTATTCAATCACCATTTGAATCTTGGATATACTAAACCTGCTTGACAGTTGATATATGTTGTGGATTTGTTTTGTTATTGTTTTCAAAGTTATCATTGATTTGGATGATGCATGATTCAGAATCTTAAAAAGGTTACTGATAAATCTTGATTGATCTTTCGACACTAGCTCTATCTCTCTTGGAAAAAAAACCGCGAATTCTATTCAAAAGCCAGGAACGTGTGGATATTTTCTTACATATGCGTTTTTCCTTGGATTTTCAGAAGCTGACGTAAGAATAATCAGTTCTTTTTTATACAGGGTGGGCCCTGATTACTGCTTCAGGTGACAAATTGAGTTAATAGTTTGAATTGATTAAATTTGACATATTCAAGCATAATTTCACTCAGTATATGGTCATTTGAGCCCGAATTTTTTGTTTGCAGTAATTTATAAAATTCATCTGGCACAAATAATGTAATTATCTCGTGGAAATTTATACCAACTTCGCACACAGCTCTTAAATGCACTTGTGGTTCGCAAAGAGATGTGAGTTACCCACGAGTCGCTCTAATTCGCGACCTCGACAAAATACCGTGATTTAATAACTCCGGTTACTGATAACGAAGTTGCTAGTGGTTCTTCGGGAATCGTCTAATTTTTTGTTTTGAACGGATACATTTGGTTGTTGGGAAAGCGATTTCTTTTTTTTTTGGGGGGAAAATAAAAGATAGCTTTCGTTTAATAAACTAATACTTTATTGAATAAACTATAGGCCGTTCTCGTCATACCTATTTCTATCTTTCTGGTAGTAGCATCATTCAGTGCTCATAACATTTTTGTTCCTTACCAGCAAAAGAGTTATCGTGGGGGTGTAACGGATTATTTTCGTGACGTTTAAGAAGCGAATCACAGATGTAAATGCGGCGACATAGATTTCTGTCTGTGAGAACATCGAGATTCGTAAAAAATCCCAGGTGTTCCAAATGGTCATAAACTGTTGAATTTGATAAATTTAACCTCAATTTGATCCCACTTCGAACGCCGGTTCGAATCAAATAATGCCTCTATCGCTTTTTTACCAGCTTTAACCGGCTTTCCCAAACGTCTTCCACATCAAAATTGCCGGATCGCAATTTAGCGAACTACTTCTGGTAACTGGCGTACTGTCAACACACCTTATCCATACAAATTTCTATCCAGCTTCAACGGCATTTCCAGCGTTTCAGAAAACAGTAACCTATGTCGGAAATGCTTCTTATCTATCCATATTCAAAAGGGCACCAGCCAAAAACTACAGAATTGAAAATTTTCACACACACTGTATGAGCTCTCGGAGCACAGAAGAATTATACGGCAGAAGTGTGAAGTTAGGTGCGAAAAATGCAATCAATTCCTCTGCCGGGAAAAAACGAAATAACTCTCTGAAAAACTATTAGTTGGGTTTCATCGAATTTACTATGAAAATTCTTAGCGTGCGAGTTCAGGTTTATTTCTGGAAGTCACATTCGCAGGAAAACCGGGAATGGGGTCACCTCCTGCTGTTAAAATTGCTGAACTATCGCATAAAGAGGTCGATTTGGTTTCGTGTATAATCTTCATCTATCAATGATGTTAAGGTTAAAAATAAACATTAACTAAAAGTTAGTTTGATCAATATATGGATTATTTAGCCGTGAGATTCTTGTCAAACGACCGTCGGTGTAAAATGTAAATTATTCTCCCGCTTTCACTGACGTAAGCTTCCCCGTATTAGTAGATGATGTCATCGACGAATCTTTATGACCGCCATATATCTGCGGTCCTCAAAATGGGCCAGGGTCGATTGGCCAGCGGCGTCGAATAAGAATGGAAATTTTAGTGTAGGTACAGATACTCCAACAAGATTGTTTATGAAAGAAATTATTTATTTTTGACCAAACTTAACATTCAAGCCGTATAGTTTTTCTATGCTTTGGAGGCTGATAGATAACAGGTGTCCCATGCAAAATATTTCAAATTTTGTAGATCAATATAAGGTTATCTGAGCTAGATTTCTGAAATAATTTTGAATTTCAATTATTGCCAGATGTATGAAAATTTGGCAACCGCTTTGTTATCTTAAATGGGACAACCCGTATTTATATTTTTTATGATTCTCCATAAAAATTGAATCAATTTATTTTATATTCCTATATCTTCAACAATTTTCGGCTATAAAATATTTTAAAAAATTATAAATCAAGTTGGTTTGAAGAAAATGGCTATATTTCGCTGAATATTTCAGATTGTAATTCGAAATTTGGCATGACCTTGGATGATAGTTTGATCTGAGCCACCGTTTCCGGATCTAAGTTGTCAGTTATACAGAGTGGTCAAAAAATTACCGTTTGTCAACTCAAAAAATTGTAAAAATACGCCCGCATAACACTTGGAATACTTTTTGTTTGTCTTGAATAATGGTTTTCTATGGATTGAGTTAAGTCAATTTATAGACGACATAAAGAGCACAGAGAAAAATCAATACAAAGAAATTAAGCCATATTAAGTAGTGCCATCTGTTGTGATATTTTAGCCATAGATGGTTTAGTCCCTCATTGACAACTAATTTAAGTTTCATGACATTTGGATGGTAACAACAAGAGTCATTGCGTTTCAAATGTCAGTGTGTTCTGTACATCAGTGGGAAAATGAGTTTCAAACGAAGTGCTGCAATTGATTTTTGTGTTGAACTTAGTAAAACTTTCACTGAAACGCCCAAATGCTACAAAATGCATGTGGTGATGATTGTCTATCCTGTACGCAAGTTTACGAGTGGTTCGGGCGATTCAAATCGGGTAGAGAGACGCTGGATGGTGATAAAAGATCAATCCGTCTCAGAACCGGATTATTGGTAGGACACATCGAAAAAGTGCTTTAATTCATTAAAAATAACAAAAAACTTGTAATTTATTGAAATGGAATTAGGCATTCCTCAAACAACCGCATACCGCACTTTGACCGAAGTTTTGGGCCTTAAGAGGGCTCATTCGCGGTTTGTACCACACTTAATTTCATTTAAACAATCAAAAACGAAAATACTTTCCGATATTCATATTTACTTATTAAATTATACTATTCCAAGGCAACATACCAGAAGTGTTACGTATGTTCAGGAAACAACAAAATTTATATTCTAATTTTCCAAACCTAAGATATAAATATAAAATGAGGTCATTGATTATTTTGAATTCGGTTCGGCATTCACTCATGATCAAAGCCTTACAAATTGTTTGAGTACTGCTGCTTCGGAAGGATAGCTCTCGGTGGAAGAGCGTACTATCATTTATATTGTTCCATATCATGATCTTTATTGAATAAAACAAATTGAATTCGTCTAATCCCTTATGTATTAGTTTTTTATCTTTTCACGCAAGAATTTTGTTTGATTGCGTTAATGCTCAGCGTAACAGAATCAATATATGGTTTATTTTGAATATTTTACTTAAAATGTCATGTTTTGGAACAGCTAACGAAAAATTTTGCTTTAATTTATCATTGAGATTTTTCATTTATTTTTGAAGTTGAAGAAATTTCAATGAAAATTCGGAAAAGCATACATTTTTGTGTTATTACGAGGATGGATGGATGAATGGTGTACAATGTACCGCTTCAGTACAAAAATGAGGCACCTCTTACAATCTCAATTTTAAGACGTGTTTTACCAAACACTACTCATTAGGGCGTCCTGGGCGGTCCTCGTCTAACTTTGATGTTCGGCCCCGTTTGAATTCATTGAACCAAAGTCTGATGGTAGTCATCGAAGATTCACGGTCCTCGTAAACAGCTACCAATCGATACTTGATTTCCTAGCACGTTTTCCCTTCCAAATACAGATAATCGGATCATTGAACGATATTGCTATTTTTCAATTTTTCAAAACAACAAGTTGTAATGTTGACAAATAAAACATACTCGATGAATTGGTGGGAAATTGTGCCAGACGTCGTTTGAAGGGTGGAATTAAGATTTCTAGAATAATTTCCTATGGTGTCATCTAACTTCATCCCGAAAATAAAAATGTTCTACCGAGTAGATTCCGAGATGTTAAAAGCTTCTATATAGGTCGGGAAATGCCCGAATTATAATAGGGAAGAAAAAATTTCACTTGCACTATATTCCTACTATCTCTTCCCTTCCTAATGCCAAATTTAAATTCATTCCTGTAGATATATCCCGAGATTTCCCCCTAATCGCTGAATAATTTGAATCAATCCGCACGCCAATGACCATGCCGTTCGGGTATTTCCGACAAACGGTCTGCTGGCATTTGGTCTGCCAAGATCACACCCGTCCAGCAGTGACGGCTCCTGCCCTCTAGGAGTGGCTCGGCCAGACCAAGCATATATACATATGTATATATATAATTTAGAAGCAATTTTCTTGGGATTAGAGCACTGGATTGAATTTAGGATTTCATCTTTTTTTTATTAATACTTTACTACATATGTTTCGGCGTACATTAAGCCTTTTTTAAGTTTACATGTTACAAATACAGTGACAATCATATCTCAAATGTATAACTCTCCAACAATTCATCTTAAAACTTAGTAAAATCATATTCATCATGTTGTGAACGCTGTCAATTAGAATTATTCTAATAATGGAAAGCCTGTTATCTACTAAAAAACTAATCAAATCACCGCAATTTTATACTACCTCTCCTACACTTGCCATCTGGATCACTCACATTCATCTTGTAAGCGAAAACGAACGAAAACTTGTATAACCCTAAGCCCTACACACTTACATCTTACTCCAAACTACTGACCTAGTGAACCGAACTCTGATAATCAAAGTGTAAACACACGCAATGCAATTCTCATATCCCCCTTCCCAAGGGTATCTTGGCCGACCTAGTTTGAAAAATGAACAAGTCGTGGGTTGCTGTTTTGCTATTTACAGTTACTAATAATTAATTTTTATGGTCAGAAAATCACAAAATTTATTCCATACAGTACGAATACACTTTTTTCTGAAATTGAAATAATATTCAAGTACTTATGATAATAGTCATTTGAGATTTGAGGGTGAAAATTTCAATTATTAACAGGATACGTGACAAAATTTTAAATACATAATGATTTCTCTTTCTATCTCAAATTTAGGATAAACATATGAATATGTCGGATATATTAAATTACAATTTTTAATTTGATATTTGCAATAAACATCGATAATAATAAACAATTTCACCCGCCTGCCGTTTCATATAGGGACGGCCAAAGGTTCTCGGCCGACCTCGCAAGTGTCACAGTCGAGGTTCCATAATAGGAACTTCGAGCGGCGTATGTGTTAGATGAAATCATGAACTGAAAGCAGTGGCTCGGCTGGCTGAGCTGCGTTATTACGTATAAGGACAGATGCGGGAACTTGGAATAAAAATTATTTGAGGTTGTTGACCGAAATAATGTGTACTTCGATGTGTTGAGTGGAAATATGTGATATATAGAGGGCAGAGGAAAAGATACTAAAGGAATTTCTCGAGATTTAAATATTGCTTTTAATTTTTCGAATAAGTTTCGATAAAAAAAATATTTATTTTCACCTTTTTTTCGGTTGCGTTTGACGAGTCGTCACTGCCTCTATTGCCTAACACTTGTATTAATCAGTCCAACCTCGTTTCATACCAACGAAAGACTTATAAAGAATTTTCTTGACAATCAGAAGTCATAATATCAGTTTCATACTAAAACACTCATTTTACGTAAGAAATGTATTCTAGCAAGTTGAATATGAATAATTCTTTTGTTTGAAACGAATTCAACTTGCTGAGTTAGAAAACATGCCGGTCGAAACAGAGGTTTCAATGTCATGGAGATCTTGATCGCTTTCCATGAAAAATTGCGTTTCACTAATGAATTGATATGCTACTCTTGATTTTCACCAAAATTTTGAAATTCTAATGAACAATATTGATAACATGTCAATCAAGATATTTTGTATAAGTAACATGAATAGTCAGTTTTATTATAATGCAATTTCTTTGTTGACTTATCGAATGTTGAAAAGTTGTTTATATTTTATTTGTAGTAAATACATAGGCGTACAAGCGTTTTACTTCATAATTTGAGGTTTTATTATAAAAAACTAGTTACATACTCATTCTTCAAAATATTTTCCATCGCTAGCCACAACTTTCTCCTATCTTTGTGGCAGCTTCTGAATTCCTCGTCGACAAAATTGTTCGTCTTTTGACGCAATCCACGAATTCATCCAATTTTTGACTTCTTCGTAAGAACGAAAGTTCTGGTCGGGAGGTCATGCGTCATCAATCGGAATAGGTAGAAATCAGAAGAGGCGATGTCAGGAGAGTACGGCGGGTGGGATGGGATGTCCCATTTCAATATTTCCAGGTATGTTTTCACGACCTTGGAAACATGTGGGCGAGCGTTGTCATGTAGAAGTATTATCTTGTCGTGTCTTTCCGCGTTTTGCGGGCGTTTTTCCTTCAACGCTCGACTCAAACGTATTAGTTACGTCCGATAGAGGGCTCCTGTAATGGTTTCGCCTGGTTGCAAGAGTTCATAGTGCACTACGCCAAGCTGGTCCCACCAAATACACAGCATCAACTTCGAGCCATGAATGTTTGGTTTCGCTGTCGAAGTTGATGCATGGTCAGGGAGGCCCCACGATTTTTTCCACTTCGGGTTGTCATAGTGTTTCCACTTTTCATCTCCGGCCACGATACGATGACAGAACACATCTCTATAGAATGGAAACTGCCATTATAAAATTTGGTCACTGATTTCAGCGACCTCATGCGGCGGCAACATGAACTAAACGCCGAAAGGCGGGACGTTTAAAATGGATATTGGAACTGTTCCGAATTTTTTGTAAATGAAATAATGTAATACGGACATATAGTAATATATAGCTTGAAGAATCTTTCAAGTTATATATTACCATTGTATAACAGTAAGAGTTCTTTCATATTCATTATTCATCTTAAAAATTATAATGTAATATTTATAACAGAATTGATAGATGAACACAAATATAGTAATTTATAATCTTTTATTTATATTTAATATAAGCATGAAAAAATAACAAATCAAAAGTGGAAAATGAGATACTTGCATTTGTACAAAAAGCAAAATACCAGAAGTACCCATATATACAAAACACATTTATTTTCTTTTAGGTCTCTTCATGTTTTTCAAAAATTTTCTTTTTGCTATTTCCTTCATTGGATCTTTTACACTGCAAATATTTTGCTTTTGGACAAACTCATATTTAGTGTCAGTGCCCTTCACAATTGCATTAACTCGCTTACACCAAAAATAAATTGCACACTTTACAATAAATTTGCACACAGTGTTTACCTATTCTCTTCAATTAATTTCTTAGCAAGAACACGTTCAGAATCATTCAACTTTGCTTGCCTTCTATAGTACCTGGAATGAAGCTTCCATCCAGAATGCGTAACAAATCGTGACGTTCCTACTACTGATCCACTACTTTCATCATCAGCTTGGACGGAAAAGTCTCGAATTGCATGGCTCTTTTCGGCATCTACTACACCAGGGGTGTCTGGAAATTCATGTAGATCACTATCTGCACAAACTCCTTCAACACTTCGACTCAGGTCATAAGATCCTGTAATAAATGATTGAATGTTCTTACAATTACGATATCACATGTTTGAAATTATCAAAAACAAATCTTACCAGGAATAAACAATTGAGGAACAGCATTTTTCGAAATGCCTCTATGGCTTCTCAATTTCACCTCATCCGTGAAATGCCTGTCACAAACATAAAAGTTTCGGATTTGTTTGGATGTTTTACCATCCAACAAAGGATTCTGAACATTCTCTAGCCAAAGTTTGAACAATTCTGGTTCCTTATCTGCTCTAGGAAAACGATGGCGTTTACTAAATTTATCGTCGCACTTTGGAACGCAACATTTGCGTTTTTCTTTAACTTCTTGGGACATATTGAAAGAAGAAATGTCGAAAAACTTTGAGAACTTAGAAGCACTTGTTATATCCACGAGGGATCAAAATAGAAAGGACGAGGTTATCAAAGTATCAACAAAGCAAAAATTGGAGAAGCCAGAGACACCATACGGCGGTGCAAAGAACTATTATTGTGAACCACTTTGCCTATCTCGGTTTCCACTCTATATGTAATTACTTTTTGGATACGATGCAAAAATCCCTTTCTGTTTTGCCGTTGGAGGAGTTGTTCGCACGTGAAAAAGGTCCGTTCGATGTCCCTCGGTTTCAACTCAATTTCTGGATCATTCCTAAGCATTTTAAGCGATGAGAAACCGCTTGCTGAGTCACGCCTAATCCATTCACAAGTTCCTGTTGCGTTCTACAAGAATCTTCATCCAGCAAAGTCTCCAAATCTGCATCCTCGAACTTTTTCACGGGTCCAGAACGTTCTATGTCTTCCACGTCATATTCGCCATTTTTGAACTCATGAAACCATTCCCGACTCGTTCTTTCACTTATACAACATTCGTTATAAGTTTCTACAATAATTTGACGCGCCTGAGCTGCATTTTTTTTCGAATGAAATGCAAAAAGCAACACTTTTCGCAAATGACGCTTGCTCGGCTCGAATTTCGCCATTTTCGCGTACAAACAAAACAAATCATAGTAAAAATAGGCAAGCAAGATTTTATAGAGTTGTTGACTGATGCCTCAGCTGACTATGTAACGTTTCTGTTGGTACTTATCGACCGATTCGCAATGCTAGTGTAACCATGGTAAAACGGCGGTTTTATATTTGTAGGCCTGATATTTCAAATGATGTTTGTAGATGATATTTATTTACGTAGACGCCAAATATTCACCTTGAGGGCATATTCAGAATGAGTTGTTCTATTTTCCTTGTTAGATACAGTCGACCGTGAGCTTATAACATATTGACACCTACCTGTATGACAGTCTTCAAATAACGCGCTAAATCTCAGGTGATATCATCAAAATGGATCTCGACATTTGCCATTGATAAATAGGTAGGATTCTTTGACCTGTGCGTGAGTTATTCCGATATATCAGAGTAAATCCGTTTTGATTTATCAGTCAAGTTTTCGATTTATTCCGTGTAACAAAATGAGGAAAAAATGAAGAAAGCGGTTCTTCAGAAAATGTCATATATTTTTTCTCAAAAGATGACTTGTAGTAATGAGCTATAAAAATTTATAAACTTCAGTGTACGAAGGTTCATTAAGTAAACGGAAAAACTGCCATCAAAAATTGCAATGTTATGATGCAATAATCAAATTCAATTTTTTCATATAGTACGTTTGAACCTTGATAGATGGCTCTGAATAAACGAATGACCTAGGAGGTAAACCAGAATACCATAAACGTTTCCTAATAACTGCTCCCTTCACAAAAAAGGACGAAATGTATGATGGAAAGTTTTGGCCAGATGGTGTTGGGATCAAGAGATTTGATTTCAATAAACACAAAGTGTTCTCAAGTCAGCAAAACATCAAGTCAAACAAAAAATAGACACGGAGGTAGTGCAATTTAAATTAAACAGGATACTACATACAAGAAAAAAAAACGATTTGGTAAAAATGTCAGTAGAGAAAATAATAGAAATATAATCCGTGAAAATCAAATCAACATCTAAAAATATAGCATTATTGTCTATTTATTCTACCCCCGGTGAAACTGAATCATTCTTGGAAAAACTTGAAGAAATACTAGAAAAAATATGTTGGAAAGAAAACTTGATAATTATAGCAGATTTTAACATCAATATACTGAAGAGGCAAAACAAATATACCAATGATTTCCTCAACCTTCTGAACTCATATGGTTTAACATCAACCATAACTGAACCAACAAGGACAACTTCCACCAGTCAGACATGCATTGACAACATACTTACAAACCATGAAGACTATGCAGCAAGAACACTGCTAACCAACATTTCAGACCATAATACAGTCAAATTCTAAATACAAATCTTCAAGTACAAGAAAACAGTCTGCCACATAAAAGAATCATGACTTGACAAAATATAGAAGATTTCGAACAGAGACTTAGAAACACAGATTGGGATATATTGGAGAATATTCTAGAATATCAAGTCAACATTCTCTGGTCAAAGTTCACAAATATAATTAAAACATAATTGGACTTTTCATGTTCCATAAGAAAAATTCGAAAAAAGACCCACAACCACAGTTAGTTTACTGGGGCTTTACTTGGTGAACCAATCTTCGATTGACTTAGTTGGGATGTATATCTCAGTGGTTCAAAGTTTCGTCGATACGAAAACGGTGTATTGAAATTTCACTTGATACTGCTGGTTTAGCTCAAAGTAAAAACACTATTTAACTACAACAGTAAAGTGACTTTATTGTTTCGTCAGTCTATAACTGAGCTTGAATTTACAGTACGGAGGTTCGCGTGATTCTCTCTAAAATAAATCTGTTTTTAGTTTTTATATTCCCATCCTTCTGGTGCAAAAATGGGGTACAAACATTCGAGAACATTCGAATGTAATTCCAAGAGCCTTCTTGAAAGATCGCATTCTCAAGTATATAATGGGACCACATATTCCCCGTTCAAAGTGTTACATTCCTTACAAATAAAATAGTTAAAAAAAGGTTCCTTCAATATATTTGTTAACCTTGTAATTAGGCCTTATGCTTTAAATGACCTGAGTGGCCAAATATCCTGTTGGTCAACAGATGTATCTGGTCAATGAGTAAAAAAGGGATCTAACACAACTCTTCTGATACATTTCAACCCTGAAATTGGGGTGTATTCCTTAAATGACCCGAACACTCAAGCCAATTGTCTTCTCAGGAAAGATTGTTTATGGTTAACAAATATATCTGTTCGATGAATTACACAAGGGATCGAACACTGCCAAAATTAAGAAGTGAGAGATAAATCAACACTTGACATTCTACATTCTTGCAAGTTAAACAACCCTGCGTTTAATAAAATTTACAGAACAACAAAATGATAACATTCTTCGACAAGAAAACAGCCAAAATTATAAACAGGAAATACTTTATTTTCTAACCTTGAGAACCCACACTAAACCCAAACCTTGTGTTTTTCCAGATATTCCAACAGCAGCTCACCGAGAACCGTAGAAGCAGACAGATCGAGATCAGCGAGATCGATGGCAGACTCTCAGAAACGTACGAGGCCAAGTTACAGGAGGCGCTGCAGGACCTGCGCGATCAGTACGAGACCCAGATGGCCAATAACCGAGCTGAGATCGAGAGCCTGTACGAGACCAAGATCAGAAACCTGCAAACGGCGGCCGCGCGAACCTCCACCAACGCCACGAACGTACTGGACGATCTGCGCAGCATCAAATCGCGCGCCGACGTGCTGAGCGCGCGCATTCACAATCTCGAGAACGAAAATTCCAGTCTGTTGACGTTGAACAGGGACTTGGAGAAGCTGCTCGAGACCGAGCGCCTGCGCCACGCGGAATCGATGGCGGCGCTAGAACGGGAACTGGCAACGTTGCGCGAGGAGATGAACCAGCAGTTGCAGGAGTATCAGGACCTGATGGATATCAAGGTGAGAGGTTACGGTGAAGCTCTGTCTGATATTCGAGAGCTCGTCCTATTTCAACGATTGTTTTTCATATAACAATCACTCATGAAATCTTGATGTAGGTCGAACCGGTTAAAAGCATAATTAAGCTTATATTATCTCAGCCAGAATACCTGGCATCGAAGATGTCAATAACTTTTTTACCTTTCAATGTACAGATATCGCTGGATCTGGAGATATCGGCGTACAGAAAGCTGCTGGAATCAGAGGAGGCAAGATTGAATATATCGCCCCCTGGAGAGAGGGCCGTTCGGTCAGGATCACAGCGTAGGGCAACACCTCTGAGGGGTGGATCGAAACGAAAGAGAACTCTGTTAGAGGAAAGCCAGGATTCGAGCCTGACCGATTTTTCTATCAACAAGAGTTCGAAGGGAGACATAGATATTCAGGAAGTGGATGCTGAAGGAAAGTGAGTATATAATTTATTAGCTGCCCGGTACAAGCTTTGCTACATATAAAATAATAAAAATTATTAATTGGTAGCTATTTTAAAACTTAATCCACCTGTGGATACTCTTTGAATACTACTTTAATTTCAAACATGCATTAATTAAACGTAAATATTTCGTTTGCTTTAAAAGGTAAGTTAAGAAGTTCTTCGTTACTGTTTCATGATACTATCTATGATGCGAACTTTGTACTTACTAATTTCAGAAAGGAAGTTTCAGAATCAATTCTCAAAATGAATGAATAAATACTAGTTGCTTTGTTATTTGATCAGTCATACTACTTTAATATGCAACTAGTAAGCGGGTAGATCCATAAGCCAGTAGTTCAATAGGCTCATAGATCAATATAGGCCAGTAGATCCACACGCCAGTAGTTCAATTAGCCCATAGATCAATATAGACCATAGATCAGTGAAGCTCATAGATCTATGAAGCGCACAGAAACACGAAACACGGCAAAGAAACCCGTTGTAAGCAAAGAAACTTGAAAGAACGCGAAGAAACACGGAAGAAAGCGAACGAACACGAAAGAACGCAAAAAAAAACACAAAAGAAAGCGAGAAAACAAGAAAAGACCCGAAGAAACACGAAAGGACGCAAAAAAGCCCGAAAGAACCCAAAAAAACCCAAAGGAACGCAAAAAAAACCGTTGAAAGCGAAAAGGCATGAAAGAACTGGAAGAAGCACGAAGAAAGGCGAAAAAACACGGAAAAACACGAAAGAACGCGAAAAAACACGAAGGGCCCGATGAAACACGAAAAAACATGAAAGTGCCCGAAGTAACACGAAAGAACGAAAAAAATCCAAAGGAAACCAAAAAACCCCGAAGTAGCACAAAATAACCGAAAGCGCGCAAAAAAACTCGAAGGAAAGCTAAAAACCCCGAGGGAGCAGAAAAAACCGAAAACGTGCATAAAATACCGAAAGAACTTTTAAATTGCACACCCTGTATATCAATCGATCGCGAATTCATTGTTAATGGCACACCCTGTATGACATTTCATTGAATTTAGCTCCCTTACGCGGAAAAGCACGAAATCTTGAGAAAAACTCTGGTGAATGTCAGCGCTACTCGAATCTATCACCCTGTATATGAATCGTATATCACATGATTGCAAATTCATTGTAAATCGCACCCCCTGTATGACATTTTATCGAAATTAGATCCCATACGCGAAAAAACATGAACACTTGAAGAAAAATGCATATGGGACACCCACTATATAATTGATTCGCAGTGGGTGCTTTTTTCAAAAAAATTCAGACGGAAAAACTCTCGAAGAAAGACTCTGGTGAAAGTCAGTGCTTCAATGTGTACAGCCCGTATATCAATAGATCGCAACCGGTGGATTCCACAAAGGTAGTATAAAAATTATTCGATAAAGCTCCTATGTAACACCCTGTATATAAATCGAAAATAATTTTTCCATAAAAAATAAACCCAAAGAATATCGTTTCAACTCCATCAATTTTACAAAGGTAAAATATAAATTATTCGAAAAAGGTCTGAACGTGTATTCATGAACAGAGTGCTTCGCCGTTTTCTCCTGAATAAACTCCTGAATAATAAGTTGGATCGGACCTCGGAGAGGGCAATGAATTCGCGCGAATATCGAGTCGAAAATGCCGATTTTGAAACGCATAGTTGAGGTACTTTTCTTTCGATTCGTGAACCGTGAGTGGTCTCTAGAGATTCGGAATCTCCTGTAGATTCTTATTCGAGCGTTTGGAAGGCGCGAAGAATCTTCCACCGTCGATATCGATCGTGAAAATTACCGAATTTGGAATGAAGAATTCGGGGTCTTATCTCGCTACTTGGATATGAAAATTGGTACCCAGAGATTGGAAATTTCTTAAAGTTTCTATTTCTACCGCTGAAAGGGCGTTCAGGGGCTTCTACCGCCCCCACGAAATGAAAATATCGGGGCGGTTTTTTGACGTTTTTCTTTACTCGCGGGTCGAAAAATTGCCGTTTTATCTGCCTTATTTTCGTAATGATTTCGGATATTTCCTTGATCCTTGCCGGTAACACATTATGAGAAATGTCTTTTACTTGAAATAGCAACCGATCTCGGAACGCGAGACGGCCGCGTTCGTTCGTGAGATCTTCCCCCTTGGGGACACTTTGACGATTTCGGCGAAAAACGTCATTTTCGCGATTTTCGTTCACTTCGGGCACTTTAAGAGCGCCCGGGAGGGTTTCGCGGTCGCTTCTCCTAGAAGAACGCCCTTTCGATCTGTTTTAAGATTGCCCCTCGATCGGCCCTGCGGGCCGCTCGGAAAGCTTTGCTTTCCGGGTCCCTGACGGGACCCCCGTTCATAATCTTCTCTGGTTCGTTCCTTACTGCTATATTTATATCGATACTGAATTTTTCATCTTGAATTCTTAAAAATGAATTGTCTACTTCCATTTTCAATTTATACTCTATTCTATGGCAGAAAGCATAACCTTCAACTCGAATACTTTCTTCAAAACAGCTTTAATTTAATGGGTACAAATTAAAAACATGAAATATCTGATTATCTTGAAGGTAATTCAAAAAGACAATTGTATGATCCATATTACCCTGATTCAAAGAACTTCATGGAAAATTAATCATCTGGTAGAAAAATGATGATAGAAAATGTACTGAATTTCATAATCTATATACAGGGTGAGTCTTCTTTGATCACTGCGTTAATTTAGCCATAGATTCTTGACATCAAAAAAACATTTTCTTCCTATAACATTTTTCCAAATTTGGCCCCATTCAAAAGATATAGGTGTTGAAATTTCATGAAAAAATTGCATTTTCACCTGTGTTCAAAAATCTGGGTGTTGAGATTTTTGGCTATTACTTAAAAGAGGAATGTTACCAAATGATTGAGCTAGAGGTGGTAAAATAATAATATGTTTATTGTACAATGTTCACATTCTCATAATAAATAAGTACTCGCACGAAGTTAAAATATTTACAAATTAACTACATCTAAACAGAGTTGACCTATTTACAATTATGGAGTAGTTATAGGAGAACATTGAGTGCGAGAATAATTGAGAAGTTATCTTGAGTAAATGTAGAATCATATTTCACCATAGAAAATTCATAACCTTGTGTTTACTTGAGAAACAGCGGAATCCGCAAGACTAGCTCGAGTAATGTGTGTTGCCGAAATTATTCAAGTTAAGAATATTGAGAGTTGAGGCGCCATCTATCAATCAAACACAAACTTTACAGTGATAGAGTTTGACTTTATTTCAAACTGTATACCATCAGAAAAACAAAAGGTTTTATTGATAAATTGAGATGTTGAAGTTTATAATGTAACAAGACAGACTTTCAGAGCGATTAAAGAAAAAGAATAATTACGATTCACAACGTTTACAGTGATAGCCTGTCGAATCTATCAGAAAAAACAGAAGTAGAAATACATAATTGTATTTTTCCTTTTTTTTTTGTTCGTTACAAAATGTTTCAACACTAACGCGTGTTCGACCGGGCCGTTCAACTGAAAACATCGCAGCAGTGAGCCACAGTGTTGAAGAAGATCCAAATTTGTCAATTTCTCGACGTTCTCAACAACTGGGGTTATCCCAAACCACCATATGGCGAATTTTGCTAAGAATTTGGCTTTGAAAACTTACAAGATTCAACTAGTGCAGCAATTTAAGTCGACTGACCATTCATTTCATTTTTGTTTCATTTTGTTTTAATAAACAAAGTTCTTGTTGAAAGACTATTCTATTCAAGTCAGGATACAAGCTTAAAATTAGACAAGTAGTTTCATGAAACTGATAGATCAGTGTCTGCATTCGTCCATTGTTTCAGATTTGTTCAACTATTGAACAAGAGCAACCAAGAAATTGCTCTCGGAGGATGGGTGGTCACCCAAAAGGCCGGTGAGGAGGAGACCCAGTACAAATTCCACAGGACACACAAGCTACCAGCTAAAGAAACTGTCACAATATGGTCTTCCGATCTCAACAAAGATCACGATCCCCCCAAACAGCTCGTCATGAAAGGATCAAAATGGGTGATCGGTGAGAATATTGTGTCCACCTTGACAAACAATAACGGAGACGTTGTGGCAACATCGGAAAGGTGAGATGTGTTCTATTTTGTCTGTATGTGTTGGTTTCAAGTTATCTGCTTCCTCCAGTCACTCAGCATATTAACTCATTATGTTATTTTTCCTGACGAATGTTTTGGTACCACGCCTTTTCGAACCACTTACGCCTTTTATCATTTTAAGATAGTTTTTTTGTTACTAGATTTTTATTTTTTTTTTGCCATTATCTCTCGGAGTAGATTTCTAAGCTTGTGTTGTGAGATTTGGAACCCTCTAATATATGAATTGACGATAGAAATTTCAATGCATTGGTAACCATGTATTCCGTCGAATTATTAGTGTGTACCGGATGTCTCAGTATGTACGGTGACTCTTCAACTACTACGTAGGGAATCTGAGTTGAAGCGCTGAATTCTTCGAAATTGCATAGAATTCTGTAACTATCGTTGTTTGATTGGAGTTGAAACTTCAAGTTTGATTTATTATTAAAATTTTGATATAACAGTTTTCATTGAAATGTATTAGAAAAATGTCGAAATTCGTTCCAGCCTTTAGTTCTCCGTGAGTGTAATTTCATTTATTACCATATTAACTTATAATATATTTTTTTCTCATTTGTCATCTTATCAGATTTTTAACAATTATTATTGCATGGCTTATTTGAATCCTCACAAATTAATCTGTTAATCAATTCATTTTGTGTTCTCACACCGCATTGCTTGGTCTAAAAGTAATCCATGATCAATTTTTTTTGTCATGGTTTTTTCTTAACCAAAGGCACGTGGGGTCCAGATCTCACTCCATACTGCAGAAGAGGAACTTTTATCCCTCATCGAGGGCTTCTCCAGGATCAAGTCGCTGGTGAAATATGGAACTATCAGCATCGATCGATATGAAACTTCAATCAGTTAAACTTTAATCAAATGTGTAGCTTATTTATTTTTGATAATTCTCATATAAGCAACTGATTTTAATGTGCGCATTTAGCGTAATCCTATTAACTTTATTCCTTAGTCATTTTTTATTTTTTTTTTTATCTATATATGATATAGTATGGTTTGAGGATATGATTTTCTTGATAATTTGTGAAGGTTTGGATTAATAACATGATTGAACTGGAGAACAGATGCTTTTATTTATTAGTATGATTATCATCTGATAGGATATGGAGTAACTATGTTTATGTGATGAATTTGAATGTCTCACTTTCGATCCATCAATTGCAAATACTAGTATTTCGATTAAATTCAAGACCTATTAAATCAAAGTTTTACTGGTAAATTTATTGATTAAAATGTTCAAATTATTGAAGAAAAGGTAAAATTACAACATCCAATGTATATTAGATAAGAAGATTAGTCAGATAGTACAACTGTTGATAAATAATTGAATTGAACAAGTTGATTTCTTTAAAAACGCAAATTAATTAATGAAAATTTAAAAAAATTGATTGATATATGTAGGCTTTGTTTTATCAGTTGTCTGGGGTTATTATAGATTTACGCCTACTAATATTCCTTCACATCGAAGCAAACACGGCTTTTCTATTCGCTGTTTATTTACACAAAGAAATAAATAAAGTTTAACAGAGGAAAAGGCCGATTCTGAGTTTTCGTCCAAGTTCCGAAACTACCGTCTCACTTAGGTAACTACGTCTCAATAGTCTAACCGTCAACACTCTGTCTTGATCTCTACTCATCTTCTTCTGTCCTCGAGAGTCCCGATTCCGTCTTTCCTAATTCCACTACTATTCTTTCACACCCCTAAACTGTCTATTGGTTGGCTGTAAACGAATAATATTGACCTTAGTCCGCCCTAAAAAATCTGTCTTTTCTAATTACAAGTGCCTACAACTTTTCGAAAGTTTTATGACTTCAAAACACATTTCCGGCATGAGTATCCCATTTAGTGGTCAAATAAATCACGTCACCTCAATAGGGCACATTGGTTATGGCGCTCAATAAATTAAACACTTAGGGATTCTTCCGTCTTACAAATTAACAATATACGAATTACACACAGTAAATATTGCAACTGGCACTCAACTCTGTCCATAAATGCCAAATCCTACATCGTTTTTCCCAAAAGCGTCTAATAATAGGTCTTGAATTGTGTAGATCCATTCAAAATTATGCATTTGCATGTATTTTATATGATTTTATATAGTAATTGCAATGCAGTGCAAAATGCAGAGGTGCATCCTTTCAAGCGTATTTTCGTTTGAAATTGTTTTCACTTTCAAAATTTTAGGTAGGGTCACGTTTTCAATTGTTATTTACAGGGTGAAGAGGGCTGTAGCTACATCGTCTTTGAGACACAGGGAGATGGGAGGCTCTCTAAACACAGAAGAATTGCATCATCAGTTTGGAGATCAGCAAAGAGATGAGAACTGCCGGTTAATGTAGAGATAGATTTATAAAAAAAGTTTATAATTAATATTTTTAGATACACAGTGTCCATATATATGTATTTTTTTTGTTTATTTACTTTTTTTCACAATTTGAAGCCATTAAAATTTTCTCAACAAAAATGCATTTTTAATTATGTAGATATTGTTCAGAACTATTGGAGTTGGTTTGCTTACTGTTAAAATTGTTTCTCTATGGAAAAAATTACTTGACGAAATGTTAAATTACCGCTTGAAACTATTTAGTGCTAAAATTTTGAATTCAGACGATGTCTTCATATTTGTTTTGGTACAAGAAATTAGAACCATGTCTGATATCTTGCACTCAATCTACGCGAGCATTTGACTACTGGTTCAAAATTTTCAGTTCTAAATTTAGCCTTGAATTTTGCTTAGTGGCAAGCGGTGCATCGTCAAAATTGTTTTCTGAATTGTTTATCACTGCAGCTTTCTTATGAATTTTATATTTTTCTATTAATTATTATGAATCAAAGTTCTTTCACTGATGGTGAAACTTTCTGTTTTAAATTGTAATTAATTATTTTTAAGTATTTCTAAAAATTAATTTAGAATTGTGGGGATAATTGCATAGTTTTATTTAATATAAATTGTACTAAACAACTTTCTGAAATATTTTATTGCTTAACTCTGATTTCTATTTGGATAACAGGTATACTTCATTGTTCCTCAATTAAAAATGTATTTTAAGTAATTCGTTTTTCATTCTCATATTCTGAACCTACAGCATTAGATCCCGGATTAAGGGCGGTCTCAGTAAGAATTTCTCGAGAGAGTAATCTTTTCATACAAGAAACAAATTGGGATATACTACAAAATAATTTCAAATATTCGAAATAATCTCCACTTTCATGTATTCACAAAAATTTTTGTTATTTCGTTTCATAGATTGGATGAATAAAATGAAACGCTTCAGTGGTCTGGGTTTGGACCTTAAGCTCCGCCCATCTGCCATCTTCTTGCTAAATTTGAATCAATCCATTACATTGCTATGAAAAATTGTTATGGGGAAGAAATTTAACTGATTAACGAAAATACCCTCACAAAAAATCGAAACTTTAAAATGCCAATTCCAAGATTAAATATACCGAAAACACGTGGACTCAATACTATGACAAAGAAATCCAGAAATTTAATGATTCTGAACAATGAAAAACGTATCCAATCAAGATAAAATATACCGAAATCACGAGGACCAATCAAAGACGAGAGAATCTCTAATTTCGCTACTCTGTTTTTATTCACCGTACGTGACAGTGACCCAAACAAATCCACGGCAATTGAACCTTAAGCCCCACCCATCTGACATCTTGGTAAATTCGTATAAATTTAGGGGATTGTTACGAATATCAACAATAGCTGAATAAATTTGTTGATTTATTGTAATATTCTTTATGAATTGCAATTATGTACCTCACTTTCATGACTCCAATATTTCAAAACGGTCATGAGGAAGAAAATGTTTCATCCTTCATCGGAATTGCCCTAACAAGAAATTCGAAACTTCAAAATGCCAATTCTAATATGAAATATACCGAAAACACGTGGACTCAATACTATGACAAAGAAATCCAGAAATTTAATGATTCTGACCAATGAAAAACGTATCCAATCAAGATAAAATATACCGAAATCACGAGGACCAATCAAAGACGAGAATCAATTTCGCTACTCTGTTGTTAGTCACCGTACGTGAGAGTGACCCAAACAAATCTGCGACAATTGAACCTTAAGCCCCACCAATCTGACATCTTGGTAAATTCGTATAAATTTAGGGGATTGTTACGAATATCAACAATAGCTGAATAAATTTGTTAATTTATTGTAATATTCTTAATGAATTGCAATTATGTACCTCACTTTCATGACTCAATATTTCAAAACGGTCATTTTTTTTTTTTTTAATCTCAATAATTATTAACAATCAGAATAACATTCTATAAGTTAATGTGTTAAGAAGTAGTCAAGTGACTTAAATAGAGCGGGAAAAGATTATCTCCAGTGAGAGAATCTCATTATTCCATTAAATCAGCTGGCCAATGTCTCTTCAATCTTCTTGCTAAGGTGTTTGTCAGTAAGGGTTGGAGTAAAATATTTGAGTGGTTTTCCATTCTCGCGTGGTGGTTTCTGCTTCTATGCTTGATGACTTCTTCAACATATGGTATATTTAGGTCTTCATGTAAAGTCTGGTTGGACACATACCATGGGGCGTTGGCCATCATGCGAAGTATTTTCGATTGCGTTCTTTGGATCAGAGCTATGCTGGATTTGCTTGCGCATCCCCAGATTTCTATCCCATATGTCCATATTGGGATGATGATCGTCTTATATAACAATATTTTGTTTGTAAGTGGTAACTTGGATTTTCTTCCGATGAGCCAATTAATTTCCCTGACTTTTAGGTCAATTTGTTTTCTTTTTTGATTATATGTTCCCTCCAGGTTAGCCTAGTGTCTAGATGAAAGCCAAGGTATTTTGCTGATGTAGTTTTTGGAATTACTATGTTGTTCAATTTGATTGGGGACAATGTTGCTTTCTCAGTGTAAAGTCTACTTGTTGAGATTTGGTTTCATTTATTTTTATTTTCCACTTTTTCATCCAGATTTGTAGTTTGTCTAGGTGTTCTTGTACTAGCTTAGTCGCTGTTGCTGGGTCTTCATGTACTGCCATTATTGTTGTGTCATCAGCAAATGGTCCTGTTGTAGTGTGAGCTGTTATTGGTAGATCTGAGGTAAAAAGTAGGTAGAGGAACGGGGCCAGCACGCTTCCTTGTGGAACTCCAGCTTGAATGGGGCTATAATCTGATACTTCTTGTCCTACCCTAGTTCTAAACTGTCTGTTTGTAAGGTATGAATTTAGTAAATTAAAGAATTTTAAAGGAAGAATATTTCTTATCTTGAATAGGAGTCCTGAGTGCCATACTTTATCGAACGCTTGACTCACATCCAGAAAGACTGAAGTGCAGTATAGCTTCTTTTCAAACGCTTGGTTTATGGTTTGCGTTATTCTATGCGTTTGTTGGACAGTTGAGTGATCTTGTCTGAATCCGAATTGATGTGAAGGAATCCAATGATCTATCGGAATTTCGGCGTTTATTCTCTGAAGTAATAACCTTTCCAATATTTTCGAGATTATTGGTAAAAGGCTTATGGGTCGATATGATGTCACTTCGTGTGGATTCTTGCCCGGTTTCATTATCATGAGTACTTCTGCTGTTTTCAGTGATTTGGGCCAGTGCCCGATTCTCAATATAGCATTAAAGATGTAGGTTACCATGACAAGCCCTTTTCTAGGTAGTTCTTTGATCATCTTTGCAGTTATTCCATCAATACCTGGTGCCTTTTTCTGATTCAGATGAGTGATTTCTTTGTATACTTCTTTAGGTGTTAAGAACTTTATATTTTGAGTTTCTGTAGGGATGTTAGAAATATTTTCCTCAACAATTTCATCAATGACCTGGTCATTTGGTTTGAATACCTCTGTCAGGTGTAGTGCAAACAATTTCGCCTTTTCTTTTTCGCTTCTAGCCCATCTAGAATTGGTTTCAGTTATATATTTATATTTATATATATTTCAAAACGGTCATGAGGAAGAAAATGTTTCATCCTTCATCGGAATTGCCCTAACAAGAAATTCGAAACTTCAAAATGCCAATTCTAAGATAAAATATACCGAAAACACGTGGACTCAATACTATGACAAAGAAATCCAGAAATTTAATGATTCTGACCAATGAAAAACGTATCCAATCAAGATAAAATATACCGAAATCACGAGGACCAATCAAAGACGAGAATCTCTAATTTCGCTCCTCTCTTGTTATTCACCGTACGTTACAGTGACCCAAACAAATCCACGACAATTGAACCTTAAGCCCCACCCATCTGACATCTTGGTAAATTCGTATTTTAGGGGATTGTTACGAATATCAACAATAGCTGAATAAATTTGTTGATTTATTGTAATATTCTTAATGAATTGCAATTATGTACCTCACTTTCATGATTCCAATATTTCAAAACGGTCATGAGGAAGAAAATGTCTCATTCTTTGTCGGAATTGCCCTAACAAGAAATTCGAAACTTCAAAATGCCAATTCTAAGATGAAATATACCGAAAACACGTGGACTCAATACTATGACAAAGAAATCCAGAAATTTAATGATTCTGACCAATGAAAAACGTATCCAATCAAGATAAAATATACCGAAATCACGAGGACCAATCAAAGACGAGAATCTCTAATTTCGCTCCTCTCTTGTTATTCACCGTACGTGACAGTGACCCAAAAAAATCCACTACAATTGAACCTTAAGCCCCACCCATCTGACATCTTGGTGAATTCGTATAAATTTGGGGATTGTTGTGAAAATCAACAATAGTTGAATAAATTTGTTGATTTATTGTAATATTCTTAATGAATTGCAATTATGTACCTCGCTTTCATGACTCCAATATTTCAAAACGGTCATGAGGAAGAAAATGTCTTATCCCTTATCGAAATTGCCCTAACAAGAAATTCGAAACTTCAAAATGCCAATTCTAAGATGAAATATACCGAAAACTAGTGGACTCAATACTATACCAAAGAAATCCAGGTATTTAATGATTCTGACCAATGAAAAACGTAACCAATCAAGATAAAATATACCGAAATCACGAGGACCAATCAAAGACGAGAATCTCTAATTTCGCTACTCTCTTGTTATTCACCGTACGTGAAAGTGACTCAAACAAATCCATGACAATTGAACCTTAAGCCCCACCTATCTGACATCTTGGTTAATTCGTATAAATTTAGGGGATTGTTACGAAAACCAACAATAGCTGAATAAATTTGTTGATTTATTGTAATATTCTTAATGAATTGCAATTATGTACCTTACTTTCATGACTCCAATAATTCAAAACGGTCATGAGGAAGAAAATGTCTTATCCCTTATCGGAATTGCCCTAACAAGAAATTCGAAACTTCAAAATGCCAATTCTAAGATGAAATATACCGCAAACACGTGGACTCAATATACTATGACAAAGAAATCCAGAAATTTAATGATTCTGACCAATGAAAAACGTATCCAATCAAGATCAAATATACCGAAATCACGAGGACCAATCAAAGACGAGAAACTCTATTTTCGCTCTTCTCTTGTTAGTCACCGTAGGTGACAGTGACAGATTCTTCTACAAAAAGTCGAAAAAACTCTCGCAACTGTGATTATCAATCATAGATATCAAACAGAGCCATAGACGTGACAACTTTTGATGTGGTGTGTAATTATATCAAATTTCTTTCGCATTCTATGATGACATCAGTTGTCAAATTGACGGTAGGAGAATGCTTACCGGAACGTCGAAAGAAGCAATATGGATAATGTGAAGTTTTTCCAAATAATCATCACAAGTCCCATTTATTATCTTCAAATTACTTTTATTCCAATCCCCTCTTGAAGTTCTTCAGTAATTATCCATCGCACGTCTCAATCGAAATCCGATTTCGTATATTGTGTATATTCCAGTTCGCAAATGTTCTCAGTTTCTTTACGTCTCCGTTCCATTGTCTAGGTTTTGCTCCAGTAAGTTACTCAACTTCAGATATGAATATTTATGAATTCAATTTTGATATTAATCGGTGAGTACGTTTAATTTTATTCATTCAAGGAGAAAACGTTTCATCATTTTGTAAAAATACTTGTTTTAAAATTTTCCCACATAATATTTGCTGAATAGTTTTAATGGTAAAAGTATTTTTGAGTTCCAAGTGAAACAGCGAGCTATCCTTTCGTTCTAATCAGTGGCGCCTCGCAAACTTTCAAATAGGGTCGGTAGTCATTTCCACTTTGACAAAAAAAGTACCCGGAAATTCTCATTTAAATTAAATTAATTTCAAGTTTCTGTTTATTGGTAGAACTGTCCGTAATTACTATGCCAAACCTGAGCGCAGTTTGTCAACTAGTTTGTTTACGACAGCTCTTGAAATCAGGCAACCTCAGTGGTAGTCTGCGATGGATAATGTATTGAACAGTTTGTCTCAAAATTTGAGTGTTTGAGCGGAATATCGTGTGCTGGCTCGTTGGGAATCTGCAAAAGGCTTATGGAGACTATTTTATCGAAAACCCAAGCGTTTAAAAACGATCGGCAGATCGTCGATGATTTACCTCGTTCAGGACGTCCGTCGACCTCTTCAACCAACAATGACGTCGAAAAAATCAAGAATATTGTGCTTGTAAATCGTTATGCTAGAGTAGAGAGATAGCTAGTGATCTCTCAATCTCTCAACAGCTCATTTGATTTTGGTGAACCAATTGGGAATGAACTGAATATCCTTCAAAAACTGCAGGTAGCTGCAGACATCCTGGATCGTACGAATTCTCATCCCACGTTCAAAAGGACAGATCATAACTGGTGACGAGACATGGGTCTGTGAAAACGACAGACAAATGAGCCAACAATCATCGGAATGGATGAGAAAAACGAAGCGAAACCAAAAAACTTCCCAAAGTTGTTCGAAAAACAAGGCGACGCTTGTTTTCTTCGGTATTCGTGGTGTGGTTCATCATAAATCCGTTCCGCAAGGTCGGACGGTCAACAGGGACTTCTATTCATCTGTTCTGAGACCTTTGCGTGATAATATTCGCCGTGAATGGTCGGATTTGTGGCAAAACAATTCGTGGATTGCATGACGATATCGCATAATCTCATCGAGGCACGATTATTAACAATTTTAAGACGAAAAACTGGATAAACACCATAGACCAGCCACCTTATTCACCTGATCGAGCTCCGTGTGATTTTTCTCCAGTCTGAGAGACTCCATAGACGTAAAAAAAGAAAATTACCAGGTCACTTCTGAAAGCGTCTTTGAAAAATTTTCCATGATTAAAAAAGACATTGGCACATGTGTATAGCTTCAAATAAATATTGAAGAAGTTCAATATTTAAGCGTTTTCTTTCAAATGTCCGTATACTTTTCTGTCAGAGAGTACGATTCATCGTTTTAATCATAACCTCAAAATTTTGTCATGAAATTTAGAAATAGTTCGACGTCATTCTTGGAACTATAAAAATCGGTACTTTTGTTTCTGATCGAGGTAGTCAACAAGAACTATTTTTAAATCTTGGTAATTGCAGTTTAATGTGCAGTGAAGTCGAAACGTTATTGAGAATAAACGTTATCATCATCTTTATTATGTTATTTCAAACACGTTTCAAGTGAATACGGAAAACCCAAAGAACAATTATTGTTTGAAACCTTTATGTAATCAAATGAAATCGAGTACCAGGAATGTTTTCGGCTATTGTTTGTAGTGGAATAGCGAACTATCGTTTTCTCAAATGGGATTTTTGAATACCGACTTCGTACAATGTAAGTGTACAGTAAGCACGATACATAATGTCCCATATCATGAAGGAAGCAGTGTAGTTCTATGTTAAATATCCTAATAATCCGATGGTTAGATTTGGAGAATATTGTGGGTGTGTCCTGACTCGACGTCAGTGCTTCTCTAAATTTTTCATCTGTAAGCGATTTTCGAACTGATAGTAGTCTAGTAGAAATTTCTTCAAATCTATTCAGCAATCAAGAAATCACCTGATCTTTAGTTAAATTAAAAGAATACAGAGTAATGTATGTATTTATAATAAATAACTCTTAAATTAAATCCACCCTGTACACTTCTGAAAAACTCATTCATTCTTATAATGAATATTAAATCAACAAAAAGAAATGTTGAATCAAATTAACAATGTACAAAGTATATACAATGAAAGAACTTGCCGAACAAGTCCGCACTCCATTAAAGTATAGCAAATTGTTGCTTTGCTATTTTTTATTTTCAATTTCATTCCTGTCAAAGATCTAGATAAGGAAGTTTTCCCCAATTTGAAATTCACGACTGAATTGGACGCTTCATTCTTCATTCCCTGAAGAGGAAGTTGGACTTCGTATTAGGTGGGGAGTAATAAGATCAGGCAATAATCAGAATTTAGAAGTTGAACGCCAGATGGGCGGGGCTTAAGATCCTATTATCGACACTGTAAAAAAGGGGAGGGGACAATAGACGATCAGGTTTCTGATTGGCCAGTGACTTATCTTGCTGAATGTCCTTGTTTTAGTACTGAATCATCATGTTTTTGTAATAATCTCAGGAAATAACCAATTTAGTAATTGAACACCAAATGGACGGGGCTTTAGATCCTGTTGTCGGCACTGTAAAAAGGAGAAGGCGACAAGACGATCAGGTTTCTGATTGGTCAGCGTCTTTTCGCACTAAATGCCCTTGTTTAAGTACTGAATCATAATGTTTTTGTTACAATCAGGTTTCAGATTGACCAGCCACTTATCTGCTAAACGCCCTCGTTTGAGTTCTGGACCATCATATTTTTGTAATTATCTTACGAAATGAATTTAGATGTTAAACGTCAGAGGGGCGGGGCATAAGATCCTTTTATCGACACTCTAAAAAGGAGGAGGCTCCAATAGACGATTAGGTTTGTAATGGGCCACTGACTTATCTTGCTGAATGCCTTTGTTTTAATACTGAATCATCATGTTTTTGTAATAATCTCAAGAAATAACCAGAATTTAGTAATTGAACGACGGATGGGCGGGGCTTAAGATCCAATTGACGGCACTGTAAAAAGGGGGAGGCGACAAGACGATCAGGTTTCTGATTGGTCAGGGTCTTATCTTACTAAATGCCCTTGTTTAAGTACTGAATCATAATGTTTTTGTTACAACCTCAGAAAATGATCAGAATTTAGTAGTTGAACGACAAATGGGCGGAGCTTAAG
This sequence comes from Micraspis discolor, assembly GCA_030674115.1. Lineage (NCBI taxonomy): Eukaryota > Metazoa > Arthropoda > Insecta > Coleoptera > Coccinellidae > Micraspis > Micraspis discolor. Next base: position 1,476,881 of record JARTUT010001743.1, read on the forward strand.
ATCTAATTGTCAGCATTACATTACGAGGGAAGCGACAAGAGAATTAGGTTTCTGAATGGCCAGCAACTTATCTTACTAAATGCTTTTGTTCTAATACTGAATCATCATGTTTTTGTTCTAATCTCAGACAAGGATCAGAATTTAGTAGTTTAACGACAAATGGGTGCGGCTTATAAGCTAATTCTAGGCATTATATAACAGGGAAGCGTCAAGAGGATCAGGTTTCTGAGTGGCCATCGACTTAACTTGCTAAATGCTCTTGTTATAGTACCGAATCATCATACATGTTATTATAATAATCTCAGGAAATAATCAGAATTTAGATCCGAAGTCAATCATAAAATACGAATATAAAGAAAACATCAAATGAAGACGAGAAAATCAAAAGAAACTGAAATTATACAAAAATAAATGAAAGAAGAATACTTTACTTATAATTACAACAAAATCAACTCAAACATTTTTTAAAATCATATGATGACATTTAACGATAAACACGAAATATTCATAATTTTAGAAGCAGAGTATAAATAATTGGTAGGAAGAGTTAAGTCTTTACAATTGCTAGCACGTACACGATGCAAGCAATAAAAATGTTCTGGAGGATTCAAAGTTTCTGATTAGCACACTTCGAAATCATAATGCGATAGAGAAACAGTATGAATAATAAATGAAATCAATATAAAATGAAGAAATTTAATGAACTTTGGGACGTATTAATAAAAATTAACTTCAGGTACACAATAATCATTTTAAAAGAACATAATAGAAAAAGAGTTGTGCTAAATTTTCATGAAGAAAAATTAATGAAATATCACAGTGAAAAGCTTAAGATCAATTTATCGACACTCTAAAAAGGAGGAGGCTCCAATAGACGATTAGGTTTGTGATGGCCACTGACTTATCTTGCTGAATGCACTTGTTTTAATACTGAACCATCATGTTTTTGTAATAATCTCGAGAAATAACCAGAATTCAGTAATTGAACGACAGATGGGCGGGGTTTAAGATCCAATCGTCCGTACTGTAAAAAGGGGAAGCGACATTAGACGATGAGGTTTCTGATTGGCGACTCATCTTGCTAAATACTCTTGTTTCAGTACTAAATCGTCATGTTTTGTAGTGATTCAGGAAATGACCAGAATTTAATAGTTGAACGACAGATGGGCGGGGCCTAAGATCTAATTGTCGGCACTGTAAAAAGGGGAAGGCGACAAGACGATCAGGTTTCTGATTGATCAGCGTCTTATCTTACTAAATGCTCTTGTTTAAGTACTGAATCATCATGTTTTTGTTACAACCTCATAAAATGATCAGAATTTAGTAGTCAAACGACAAATAGGCGAAGCTTAAGATCTAATTGTCGGCATTACATTTCGAGAGAAAAGAGGATCAGGTTTTTGAGTGGCCAGCAACTTAAGTTGCAAAATGCTCTTGTTTTAGTACTGAATCATCATACATGTTTTTATAACAATCTCATGAAATTATCAGAATTTAGTAGTGAAACGACAGATGGGTGAAGAGGGAGGTCAAAAGAAACGATCAGATTTCCGATTGGCCATCATTTATAGCAGCAAGTAGCAAAACAGCCATGTCTTTTTAAACGGTCGGATCGGCCAGCCTATTTATGGTGTGGGGGATCTCGGAGCATCGCGATAGCATCTTCGTATATATTGTTTACTACACAAGATCAGAGGTCAGTTATAAAATAGAACCCCTTGTTTTCGAGTTATTGATATTCATGTGGAAAGAAAGGTGAAAAGGAAAATCACTCTTTTTTTAATAATTCCGGAGAAAAAAAAATTCCAAGAAACCTTTACGTATTAAATTCTGTCAATACGTAGTATTAAAAAACTTTTTGCGGTATGGCCAAAAATGTATAGGTTGTCGATATACCTAAATTGAATACTTCCAAGAGTTATCAAGGAAGAATTTGAAATGGAAAATTTCTCAATGAAAATCTTAATTTTATAATTTTCTATAGTTTGAATGATGACTTGATCATAACCTTGTTTTTCAGTTGAAGTGGGCAATTATTATTTATTATGTAAATCCTTTGTGAAACATGGCAAATAATTGAAAAACGTATACAGAAATATGACGATTTTTCTTACTAAGATACTTAGTTGACGAGCTAGAAATTACCGAGAAAATCAAATTGAAAGGTTAGTATAAAAATGCCTAAACTAAAGTGGTATTCTTTCAATCTGGAATTCAAATCTGTTTACTTATCTTCCTAGTAGGCGATAGAGTTTTTTCTTGTCTTGTCTTGATTCCTTTGTAAACAAGATTTATTTACATTGGTTGAAAGTGGAATTATCTTTTGCCCTAACTGAATCTCCAATAATGAAATTCAAGTACACGAAATAGTCGCTATTAATGAATTCAAGTAAATAAAACAAGTTATGTTGAAATTATCAAATGATATGCCTTCTTTTTTTAGATGATTCCTAAATCACCAGACTTGGAGTCAGGGGATGCTCCAAGACAAGATGTTGGGGCTAATTCTCCACTACCCAGTGTAAACTCTGAACTAAGAGGAATGCCTAGTGAGACAACGTTATTAACAAATGTACAGACCTACTTCTCAGACAAGAAAGTACATATACCTGAAACTGATAAAGTGAGGAAATAATTTCATCAAATTGAATTACATTTTAATTATGATATTAAAATACTATTACATAACAGACTGAAATGAAGTAAAAAGCAGCATCAAATGTATATTTTTCAATGATTTATGATTCGATAACATGATGTCTGTCATATTTATGGGTATGAATATCCTCTGAATTTATCCAAAATTTATATTGAGAATTCCGGTTTTCTGAAAACTACAAATTTACTTTGAGATTGCAGTTTAACAATTTTAGAAGTAGTTGTTCGGTTTTATCTATTCATTTTACGAGTACAATTTCAGTAAAAACTTTAATCACTCTTTTTTTTCAAGGAAAGCTTCAGTTTTAAAAAGTTATGGGCTTTCACAGGACCTGGTTTTTTGATGTCTATCGCATACTTAGATCCAGGAAATATAGAAAGTGATTTAAAAAGTGGATCTGTTGCTCAGTACAGATTATTATGGATTTTATTGTCTGCAACTTTATTAGGGCTGTTGATGCAGAGGCTTGCAGCCAGGCTAGGTAATGCGTTAGTCTAGTCAAGTGCTTATTAGGTATTTGCTCATTCGATTGAGAATGGTTTGTAGATAATTTTTGACCAAATGCTTGGGTCTTGAATTTTCAAAGAAAACAAAAATTTTAAGCTAAAAAGCACTTTTTGAATCACTAAATAACATCTATCATAGATGTGATAAATGATTCACACAAGATTTTTGATCTTATGCCTTTTCAAGAAACATAGTAATCATTGCAGGTGTTGTAACTGGGCTTCACCTTGCCGAGATGTGTTATCGACAGTATAAAAAATTTCCAAGGATTATATTATGGTTGATGATCGAAATAGCAATTATTGGTTCCGATATGCAAGAAGTAATAGGAACTGCCATTGCCATATATTTGCTGTCGAATAAATGGTGAGCTACAATTTTCATATTTTGCTTAGTAGCGGTGATCTCTTCTTTATTCAACCAAAATTTCTTCCCTTCTTTTGAAATCCCTTGGAAAAATAATTGGAGAAATCGGTCCAGCTGTTCAAGAGATTTCCTTTTAGCAATCTTTATATTATAGATTTGTTTCAGGATTGCAATTTGGCAAGGTGTTCTCATAACAATCATCGATACTTTTACATTTTTATTCCTTGACAAATATGGATTAAGAAAATTGGAATTAGTGTTTGGTACTTTAATTACAATAATGGGATTGAGTTTTGGTTATGAATTTGTAGTATCCAAACCAGATCAGTATGAAGTTCTTAAGGGAATGTTCACACCATGGTGTAAAGATTGCGATTCAAGTGCATTATTACAAGCTGTTGGTATTGTGGGTGAGTTTTTTTTGTTGATATTGAATAAGGGGTGTTATGAGGAATATTATAACCTTGAAACCACCAGGGAAGCACGACCTGGAAGCTAGGTTAGAAGCACCTCTCGTAGCTGCCATTCGACGACACCCCTCGTCCACCTACCTGAATTCCGGCTCCCCAGTCCCCGTTTGATCGCCAAGTGATATTTTATTATCGCACAAACTGACCTCTAACCTTTTGTTTATCACCTGATTCTCACCGATTTTTGTGTTTAAGGAGTAAACAAGGGGTATTTGTCGAGCTGTTCCAAACTTAGCAATGGAAAAATAATTGATTTCAAGATCAAACGGTGGAATCTAGTTGATAATGCAATAGTTTCCGTTTATACAAGTTCGAAAAAAATGCAATTCACATTATTCAACTGAAATTAATATAATTCACAAGGATAAGAAATAAGTTTAAACAAGGTTCTTTATTTAATTATTGAAACATTCTGGCTAACAGTCACAATAAAATCGAAGAAAATGACTCTTAAACAAACTTTTGCACAGGGATGTAGAAATAAATAATTTTTTCCATGTGTGTTTAGTATTTTGTATGTTATATTATTATCAAATAAAAATATTATGACAATCAAGTTGAAAGCAAATTAAAGACGAATATTGGCACATACAAAAATGAAATGATGGAAACCCTTCAGTGGAACAACTAGAATAAAATGTGCAAAGAGGTAATGAATTTTCATAATTTTATTGTTTGTTCTGGTGAATATTCAGGAATATAATACAGGGTGGCCATTTGAAAACGAAACAGACGAGATTACAGACGAAATAAATTTTTCAATAGAAATGCTCGGACAGGTCGATTTCTATTTCGAGGGGGACAACTTAAGATGTAGGTTACGGACGCATAGCGCTTCAACCCTTGTTACTACAACCCTCACCCCCAAATTTTGAATAGGGAAGATGGGGTCAGTGATACCTCATTTGAAAGGTATTTTTATACTGATTCCAGCACAGTAATTGTTTTTTCATTTTATGCATTAGTTCGCGAAATATTCTCAACTGAGTATTTGAAAATGAAGTGGTGTTCTCATGGCACTTGTAGTGTTTTTTTGTGAAGAATCGACATTTTGAGCTTCAAAACAACCATGACTCTGGCTTCCTTCCTCCAATCCACTGACATAGAAATCTTTAATCAAGATGTCGAACAAACAAAGCGTATTGCAAAATGTGCGCCATCGTTTCGAACAAAACTTATTTCGTTGTATGGAAGCTAATGGTGAACAATTTGAATAATTAATTAATTGATGTGAGTTTTTGATAAATTATTTACTTTACTTTGAAAACTCTTATTTCTTAGATCAATACTTCAAATTGTTCTGATATCGTACAGTTGGAGAATATTTCAGTAAATAAAACAGCTAGTCGAACATCTGACCCTTGTAGCATTAACACGTACGGTATGACTTCATTTGCCCAGTGGTAGATGTTTTGCAATTTCAAATACAAGTACGGAAATTTTGGTGTTTCGGAAGCACGAAATGTCAATTATTCGCAAAAAATTAATTTAAGTGATAAAATTAACTAACGCATGAATATTTCGAGAACTAATGCATAAAATGAAAAAACAATTACTGTGCTAAAATCAGTATAAAAGTACCTTTAAATTGAGGTATCACTCACCCCATCTTCCCTATTCAAAAATTGGGGGTGGGGGTTGTAGCAGCAAGGGTTGAAGCGCTATGCGTCCGTAACCTACATCTTAAGTTGTCCCCCTCGAAACAGAAATCGACCTGTCCTAGCATTTCTATCGAACAAACTTATTTCGTCTGTAATCTCGTCTGTTTTGTATTCAAATTGCCATCCTGTATACAGAGTGGTGTATCATATGAAATTCCAAACCTGAACAGGCTATAAATATAAAGTTTATTGAATTCAGATCAGGGATAATTGAATTAATCTGGATGAAAACAAAGTGATAAAATGAACAAAATGAAAAGAAAACATCAAATGAAGACGAGAAAATCAAAGGGAACTGAAATTATACAAAAATAAATGAAATAAAATATTCAAACTTATAATTGCAACAAAATTAACTCAAAACACAAAATATTCAGATTTTCAGAAGCATAGCTTAAATAATCGATAGGAAGAGTTTAGTTGATGACGAGATATTGTTGATGATGGAGCTCGTGTTGAATGATTATTTGGGCTCTTACCATCATCTATTGTGGATGTAATGTTTTCCGACGTTTCGATAGACATCTTCTATCTTTATCAAGGAGGAAAAGTAAAAAACCTTTTGAAAATTATCAATTTTCAAAAAGTCAATATAAGATACAACATAACGACTGCATTCAAAACTCAAGACACTATCAGAGCTAAACTTACAAAAGTTAAGCCTAATAATGAGACACAAAGGACAAAGAACTGCATATATGAATTACCTTGCGAGTGCGGAAGATCTTACATCGGAGAAACTAAACGCCCTCTGAATGTACGAATAAAAGAACATCAGAAGCTTCTACGAGTACTAGACAGCGACAAATCCAGGTTAGTCCAACATGCTGTAGATGAGAATCATCGTATAAAATGGGATGAAGCATCAATAATATCCAAAGAAGAAAAACTTGCAACACCTGATTCCATAAGTGCTCCATCTATAGATCTGCCAGAAGTTTGGACGCCGATAGTTCGATCCAACTTAAAAAGATCATCATATCACAGATGAGTGTATAACATTGTTCATTTTTCTTTCATGACTTCTGTCATATTGACTTTTTGAAAATTGATAATTTTCAAAAGGTTTTTTTACTTTTCCTCCTTGATAAAGATAGAAGATGTCTATCGAAACGTCGGAAAACATTACATCCACAATAGATGATGGTAATAGCCCAAATAATCATTCAAAACAAAGAAGAGTTTATTCTTGACTATTGCTAGCACATGCACGATAGAAACAATAAAAATTTTCTGGAGGATTCAAAGATTTCGATTTGCACACATCAAAATTATAATGCTATGGAAAAACAGTATGAACAATAAATAAAATTAATGTTAAATGAAAAAATCTAATTTCGGACTTAATAAGATGTATTAACAAAAATTAACTTTAGGAACACAACAAACATTTTAAAAGAACATTATAACTTAGTTATTTTTTATTTTCAATTCAATTCCTGCCAAAGATCTAGATGAAGAAACCCCAGAATTATCCTTTTTCCAGAAGAAGTTTTCCCTAATTTGAAATTTTCGACTGATATGCACGCTTCATTCCGTGAAGAGGAAGTTGGACTTCCTATTAGGTGAGCGTAGTAATCTCAGGAAATTATCAGAATTTAGGAGTTAAACCTCAGATGGGCGGGGCTTAAAATCCTATTATCGACACTGGAAAAAGGATGACGCAACAATAGATGATCAGGTTTCTGATTGGCCAGTGATTTATCTTGCTCAATGCCCTTGTTTTAGTAGCGAATCATCATGTTTTTGTAATAATCTCAGGAAATATCCAGAATTTAGTAGTTGAACGACAGATGGGCGGCGCTTAAGATCTAATTGTCGGCACCGTAAAAAAGGGAAGGCGACAAGACGATCAGATTTCATGTTTTTGTTATAATCTTAGGAAATGATCAGAATTTAGTAGTTACACGACAAATGGGCGGTGCTTAAGATCTAATTGTCGGCATTACATTAGGAGGGAAGCGACTAGAGGATCAGGTTTCTGAGTGGTCAGCGACTTGACTTGCTGAATGCCCTTGTTTTAATACTGAATCATCATACATGTTTTCATAATAATCTCAGGAAATGATCAAAATTTAGTAGTTAAACGACAAATGGGCGGGGCTTAAGATCTAATTGACGGCACTGTAAAAAGGGGATGTGTCAATAGACCAGCGGTTCCCAACCTGTGGTACGCGTACCCCTTGGGGGTACACAACGACCTAGTTGGGGGTACGCCGAAAATATTTGGTAATGGCGTACTTTATTTTTTTGCCATACGTTACGTACGTGGTGGATGAAAAGTACAGTACAGTACTGGCGCGAGTTATATATCACAGAACGATGATATAGCAAAATATCATCTTCTGTTCATCTTCCCGTGAGAATCTCGCATGGATAACAAATACGTCGAATGTGCAGTTTTCCCTTTAGTATAAGTTTACATGTTAGATCATTTTAAGTTAGTCTTGACATAGCTAGATACCGTTCATGTGTATTAGTAGTAAATAAAGTTTTTTAAAAAAGCTCACTGACTTATGCACAATATAACTGGCGCAGTCGACGGAGTTTTTGCCGGAGTTTTTCATCGAGAATAACTTCAGAGTTGAACTCTTTTGTGAAAACAGAACCTACCTTGTTACATCTACGATAAGTGTTTGGTGAATTCCATCGAGGATAAGACAGAAATGCTGTTGTGGATATTCATTGCAAAGTGGTGAGCGTATTTTTTTATTTCGTTTATGTCAGACTCATCTAATTCATCTATTGATTCAATCATCGAAAACAATTCTGAGTTAGAGTTAGATTTAGATTTTTTAAATTCATTTAATAACCTTTCTCTAGATAATTATACGAGAAAAATGCCCAACACACCAGTGTTCGATTTAAAATGTTTAGGTGTAATTCCAGAATTTGATGGAAATCCTAATAAGTTACATAGGTTTATTCAAGCCTCAGAAGCTATTTTAAACCAATTTTTTGATTTAAGTAATCCTAATAATTTTCAGAATATATTATTATTAAACGGTATTTTAAACAAACTCCAAGGAAAAGCCGAAGAAGCTGTGGCAATCCAAGGAGCGACAAAATATTGGAACGATATTAAGAATACTTTACTTCTAAACTTCGGAGATCAAAGAGATGAGAATTGTCTTAATCAAGATCTCGTAAATTTAAGGCAGATTCCAGGTGAATCTCCTCAAAATTTTTATGAAAAAGTTATTTCGTTGCTAAACACAATTTGTAATTATATTGACTTGAAATGTGATATAAATTTACGTGCGAGTAAACGAGAATTTTTTACCAAACAAGCTTTAAAAACATTTTTAGCTGGCTTAAGAGACCCTTTGGGTCCTATAATAAGAGCTATGCGACCAAATAGTTTGACGCAAGCCCTTCAGTTTATTATAGAGGAAGATAATATAAAACATTACCAAAATTCTTATTTTTCTATGAATAACCTGAAAAAGAATATTGGCGAAAGTAATCAAAGAAATTCTTCAAATTACTCCTCTAGATTACGTCAAAATTCAAATGTTATTCCCACTCATAGGCAAAATTATACTACTCAAAATTTTCAATTTCCTGGTAACTATTCAAGTATTTTACCAACTCGAAATCAAAATTTTTCTAATCACCAAAACTTTCCTCAAACTCAGCAGTTTCCCAGCAGACCAATTACTTTACAGAAAAACTTCAATTATAAAGAGCCTAAATATTTTACAAATTCCCAGGTTTTCGGAAGACCCTCACAACCAAAGCCTACTCCTATGAGTATTTCTACAACTCATTCTAAGTATAAACCACAACCGATGAGTATTTCAACTAATACATCCAAATTTTCTCCAAACAGGCAAATGCAAACTTTTTACCAAAACCCGATAATAAGTGAAGAATTATTCAATACTGAATACATTGAAGAACCTATTACGGAAGAGTATCAAGATAATACGGAAACGGAATTGTTTGAAGAAAATTATCCAAATCCTGATGAAATAAATGAAAATTTTTCAAATTACCCTCTCGGAAAGGCCCAAAACATAGAATACCACCTTTCAAGTGATAAGAAAGAATTACCATACATTACGATAGAAAATCCTCCTTTAAAGCTATTGATTGATACAGGATCCACAAAATCATTTTTAAATCCAGATTTAGCAAAGAAATTTTATTCAGAATTTATATGTAGAGAACCTTTCACAGTGTCAACAGTCTTCCAATCTGCTTCATATGATTATTGCGCTGAGATTCCTTTATTTCCTGAATTTAATCTCAAAGACCATTTCAAATTTTATCTTTTCAACTTCCACAATCTTTATGATGGTTTAATTGGACTTGATAATCTGAAACTATTAAATGCAACATTAGATTTCAATAATTCGAAATTGTTCACACCACATGCTACAATTCCAATCAAATATCAAAATTCTCTAGCTATGTTTAAATTAAAGATAGATGCTCATTCAAAAAGATAGCTAAAATTCCAGTGAAAGAGAAACATGGAGAAATTTTGATTCCAAAGCAAATTATCCAAGAATGTGAAATACCTGAAACACTAACAATATCAAAAAACGGTTTGGCAAATGTTGAAATCCTCAATAAAACCGATCAAGATATTTTAATTATATTGAATACTCCTATCGAATCTTTTTATTTAGCAACAATGATTTTGAAATTTTTACGCTCGAAGCAGATATAAAAATTTAAAAACCCTGATATTGTAAATCATATTAGAACTTCTCATATGAACAAAGAGGAAAAATCTGAAGTATTGAAATTATGCAATAAATATTCAGATATATTTCTTTTAGAAAATCAACCATTGTCTTTTTCAAACCAAGTTAAACATTCTATCAACACGAAAGATGATATTCCCGTACATACAAGATCGTATAGGTACCCATTTGTACACAAAGAAGAGGTAAAAAATCAGATCCAATCTATGCTAAATCATGGCATCATCAGGCCAAGTGAGTCTCCGTGGTCTTCTCCAATTTGGATTGTTCCGAAAAAAGCTGACGCCTCTGGTAAAAAAAAGTGGAGAATTGTCATAGACTTTCGGAAATTAAATGAAAAAACTATAGATGATAAGTATCCACTACCAAACATTACTGACGTTTTAGATAAGTTAGGAAAGTGTCAATATTTTTCAACAATAGACTTGGCGAGTGGATTTCATCAGATAGAAATGAACCCAAAAGATATACCTAAAACTGCATTCACTGTAGAGAACGGTCATTATGAATTTGTTCGAATGCCATTTGGACTAAAAAATGCATGTTCCACATTTCAAAGGGTTATGGATAATGTTTTGAGAGGTTTACAGAATGAAATTTGTTTAGTTTATCTTGACGATATCATAGTTTTTTCTCGACATCTCTTCAAGAACATTTAGTGAATTTAAAGAAAGTATTTCAACGACTCAGAGAATCAAATTTTAAAATTCAACTCGATAAATCAGAATTTTTAAGAAAAGAAGTTGCTTATTTAGGTCACATAGTAACTCCTGAAGGAGTCAAACCGAATCCCGATAAAATTGTTGCCATTCAAAAATATCCATTACCTAAGACAACTAGAGAAATCAAAGGATTTCTAGGACTTTTAGGATACTATAGAAAATTTATCAAAGACTTTATGAAAATTACAAAACCACTCACTGCGTGTTTAAAAAAATGCAAAAATTGAACTTACTACGCAATTCATAAATTGTTTTGAATATTGTAAAATTTATTAATCAATGAACCGATATTACAATATCCAGATTTTTCGAAGGAATTTATTCTCAGTACAGATGCGAGTAATTTTGCTATAGGAGCCGTATTATCACAAGGTCATGTAGGAAGTGACAAACCAATCTCTTACGCTTCTCGGACCCTTAATGATAGTGAACAAAATTATAGTACGGTGGAGAGAGAACTTTTAGCCATAGTCTGGGCTACGAAATACTTTAGGCCCTACCTTTTTGGAAGAAAATTTAAAATTATCACAGATCACAAACCTTTAGAATGGATAATGTCCCTGAAGGAAACTAATAGTCGCCTTCTTAGGTGGAGGCTCAAACTAGAAGAATATGATTTTGAAGTCATCTACAAAAAGGATCAAAAATACAAATGCTGACGCTCTTTCTAGAATCGAAGTTCATAATAAAGAATTTTTTGAATATATGGAAAAATTCAACGAAGAATTGTCTAAGACTAATGCGAATAATGACAACGTATCAATGATTGTCAACCTAGATGATACAGTTGGTGAAATTGAATTTACAAGTGATGATCCATCATATTGTAACAACTATAGGGGCTTTATGGGTAACATAGTTGTTAATGTTAAACACCGAAATGTATATAGTTATTTATTTGTAGGAGCTACATGATGAATCGGTGTGTCTTATACAAAATCTAGTTAAGAATTGTTCTCATTCCATAATGTCGCTGCTTTGTTTCCATAATGCCAAGTCAGCAGGTCGAAGTCCCTTCGCCGTGGTCATCACCGCATTGCTACGGGCCAATCTGATGTACAGGCTGTGTCTCGTAACACTCCCTCTCTTGAAAAAAAAAAAAAAAAAAAATCGTCCTCGATTTTTGCTATTCACCCGTTTACATGCTGCTGCGATGAACGGCTCCAGGACTCCACCTGTAAACAAACAAACTACAGCAGAAACACGCTCCTACAAAAATTTTTCTGTTAATTCAATAATTCTCTATAATTACTGATGACAAAATAAATGATAATTATACAACTTTTAATCACTCAACTTAACCTATTTACTAAATCTTATATAAGGGCCCTTTTAACTAATTTTATCCTTATTTTACTCTTATCTATTTTCCTACCAATTTAACAACCTTAATCCCCTAATTACTTATAAAACTAAAACTTAACATTTCCTATACCCTACACCACTAAGTAATCTAACCATGAACTATCATTCTTAAAGTAAGTTCATCTACTTTTATTTTTCTGAACTTAGTTTTAGCTCAGTGAAAATTTCTCTCGAGGGGGTTGCTATCGCAAGTACTTGCATTTACCAAAAAGCTTTTACAGGTCAACTGAAAATGTAATTACTATGAAATTACGTTCAGCTCTCTATTATTAAACTATACTCTCGTTTATCTGCGCGCGCGTCTTTCTTGACCTACTCCCCTAACGCTTTCTATAGAAGACCCTATTTCTTCCAAGGGCATTTCCGTACTTTGCTCTACAGTCGAGCGAGGTTTACCCTTCAACTTCTCTACAAGGCATTGCCAAATAATCCATATTAAAAACAATACTATCATAATCAGTATAACTGAACCGCTTAAGGTGCTGATAATTTCGGTTACGTTAAGTGCAGCTACTCTTTGTGGCATTCCAAATGAAATTAAGTAAGGGTTTTTTATTATCACATAAAATATTAAAATAATAGCAACTATATTAACTATTCTGAACGTTGTCCATTCGTATGTAAACGATTCCGACGAATAGTGAATCAGCTCCACGTTGTCCTCGTTAATTTTATATTTAGATTGAAATTTATAATCAAAGATTGGAATCGTTGTATTCCATTTAGAGTTTAAACACTCCTGTATATTTGAGAATTTTAATTGTGTGTGTGTGGTTATAGGCTCTATTTTGAAAGATTCTAATTTCGACCAAACAGCAGGTAATACATGTTTTAAATTTACATCTAAGATAGATTCCGCATCGCATGGAAATGCTCGAGATATTATTTCTTTTTCTGCCGACCATACAGAACACTCACACGGTATATCTATTTCCCACGCTCCTGGTAAATTCTCTCGAATTATGGAAGCATTTGGTTTATTCGGACAACGTAACATTAAATTATGCGGAGGGTGCGTAATTATGAATTTTTCAGGTTCAATTTGATTAACTATTGTACGATTATCTTTGAAGCAAAGCATTTTGCATTTTGTATTAATTCCGAAACGGATGCTCCTTGAGCTAATTCTTCAAAACAATTCAAGTTACTTATTCCATTATGGGATGCTCTAGGTAGTAAACAAAGGTTTTTGTTACATCGCAAGTAGATAAGAGATTACCTCTAAGAATTTTAATATGAGACTGAAATTTAGCTACAAGAACATTATTTTCCGCAAACTGACATGTATACTCATCCCACGCATATGGTATAAATGTTAACCTAAACAATTTCCATGTTTCTCCTGTTCTTCTCACGGGTAAATTCAACACCACGGATACTTCGTTCTCAGTTATTATACACGACGCCACTTTCAGTTTTAGATATCTGGAGATACTTTTCGCTCCTATTACAAGTTGAAAACCTTGCTTATTAAGTATTTTATCGATGCGAACTAAATCTTGCCTTAACAATGATAATTCAACAACTTCCAGTGGAATTTGATTATCACGACATTGTTTAATTATTTGAGATTTACTGAAAATATAAAGAACTTCTAGATTTTGTAATGCCTGATTAATGAAATTTTGCCAAACATGCTTAATTTCGTCAGGAATGATCTCTAAATTTCTACGAACTTCCACGAGTTTCTTCCACATGACACGTTTAACGTCTTGACTCTCTTCAAGATTTTTGCAATTGCCGCACTATACTTTTTAACTGCACCTATAATGTTCTCAAGCTCCCCATGCTGTTGGTTAGCCGCGATTTTCAAATCACGCATTGATTTACTCAAAGTTTTCTCATTCGCATATAAGGGGTCCATAGAATGTTTCACTAATACGTTACAACACCAATTCAACGCATCTCCCAAAAAGTCCAATGCCCGTCTCTTTCTATATTCTGTGTCTTCGTCTAACTCACTTTCAAACTTTTGTCCTAAATTATGATTCATTTTCTTTATCCAAGATGTGAATGTTTGTTGTAACTCATACGTTACATTGGCTAACTGACACTCAGGTGTAACACAATTCTTAACAGTTTCTTGATCTTCGTTCATACGAGTTTGAAAAATGCCAGAAGTTTTTGGAAATTTAGCCGAATAAGTTAATGGTATAGTTGACTCGTACAACTCCACATTAGATAAATAAGACCAATATACACCCGATACGATATTTATTTCATACGCGAAATTTTTATCAATGAGTAATAACAAACACGCCACTAAACTGTACACATTTTTTGAATGCATCTTAATTGATTTATAAATTGAACCTTACTAACTAACTAAACTTCCAGAATTTATTTGCTGAGTAGTATAATACGCCGTACTTTGACTCGCTTTCATTTCCGTTCATGAAATTTCTTCATTCTGCTGACATGTACAATATCGTTTTTAATTTTTCCGCGTGTGTTAAATTTAATATTATAATTAAGATCATTGACTTTTTCCACAATCTCATATGGCCCAAACCATCTACATAGTAACTTTTCCGATTTCCCGATTTTTCGTACTGGTGTGTACACCAAAACTTTGTCCCCTACATTATAACTGACATGCCTATGCTTTCGATCGTATTGTATTTTCTGTTTGTTCTGCTCATCCTTTATAACTTTCTGAACATCTTTACGCGATTTTTCAAGTCTAGCTAAAAGTTCTTCCGCTGTCTCGTCAATTTCGTTTATTTGAATACCTAAAGCCGCATCTACTGGCAATATTGCTTCTCTGCCATACACTAACGAAAATGGGCTCCTCTTAGTTGTTTCCTGATTGGAAGTGTTATAAGCAAATGTTATGAGAGGCACATAAGTGTCCCAATCTTTTTGATCGGTTGCTACGTACATTGAAAGCATAGTAGCCAGAGTTCCATTAAAATGTTCTACTAAACCATTAGTTTGAGGATGGTACGCCGTCGTCGTAGTCGGATGGCATCCCATGCCATTCAGTAATGATTGTACCAATTTCGACTTAAAACACTTTCCCCGGTCGCTAAGGATTGTTTTAGGACAACCATGGCGACAGATTATGTTTTCCAGCAAGAAGTTTGCAGCTTGTTCTGCTGTTCCAACAGGAATGGCTTTTGCTTCCGCCCACTTGGTTGCGTAACAAATGGCTGCGACTATATATGTATTCCCGACTGACTTTTAGGAAATGGCCCCAATAGATCAATACCGATTTTATCAAATGGTTCTCCGACCGTAATTGGTTGTAAAAGTCCAGGAACAGCTTGTGGTACTCTTTTTCTTTGTTGGCAATGTAAACAACTCTTGACATACTTTTCAACATCCTTATGCATTGAAGTCCAAAAATACCGAATTTTAATTTTTCCTAACGTTTTTGCCAAACCTAAGTGACCTCCCGATAATGGATCATCATGACAACACAAAAGCACATCTCGAATTGAATTTTTGGTAAGACTAATAATTTGGAATGGGAATTCGGGCTATAGTTTTTCTTATATAGTACCCCGTTTTCTATTACATAACTTCGTGTTTTCTTAACAATTTTGGGGTCAAAATTTTGCGGAGCTTTAATCGCTTCTATTATTTCTCTAAGATCTATATCTGCCTTCTGTTCTCTTTCGATATTGTCCAAACTTACTAGAAAAACAGGAATTTCCGTAACTTCTTCACTCTGACTATCTGTATCCAACAAAGGATTTCTGGACAAGGAATCTGGAACTATGTGTAATTTACCCGCTTGATGTGCAATATCGAAATCGAAATCTTGGAGTCTTATAGCCCACCTCGCTAATCTCCCAGAACTGTCCTTATTTTTCTGAAGCCATAAGAGAGCTTGATGATCTGTAATAACTTTAAACTTTTTCCCCAAATGTAATGACGAAATTGTGTGACCCCGTATAAAATGGCTAAACATTCTTTCTCAGTAGTTGTGTACTTGAGTTCTGGAGATGATAATCTCCTTGATGCGTATGCTATAGGATGTTTTCCTGACTCAAATTCTTGTACTATTACGGCAGAAATACCAAAATTACTTGCGTCTGTCAAAATTTCAATTGGAAGATTATCTTGGAAGTGTCTTAATACCGGCGCACTTGCTAATAATGATTTTAGTTTTTCGAAACTTGCCTGATGCTCTGGCGTCCAGGCAAATTTAACATCCTTTTTGTCAGTAAAGTTAATGGTCTACTTATTTCGGCAAAGTTAGGGATGAATTTTCTGTAGTAGTTTGCTAGTCCTATAAATGACTGTACCTCACGTAATGTTGTTGGTTTCGGAAATTCAGACACTGCTAAAATTTTTGAGGGTTTGGGGAAATGCCTTCCCTACTAACTACATGACCCAAGATGTCGATTTTAGAATAAGCGAAATGACATTTACTAGGTTTCAGCTTTAGTCTATATTTCCGGAAACGTTCAAAAACTAATCTCAGATTATTTAAATGGTCATCAAAAGAATTACCCTTTATTATAACGTCATCAAGGTACACTAAGCAAACTATCCATTTCAACCCTGCTAAAACTTCGTCCATTGTTTTTTGAAAGCTGCTGGACTTAACGCTAAGCCAAATGGTAATTTATTAAATTCATATAACCCTTGTATAGTCGTAAAAGCCGTCTTATGTTTGTCATGTTCCGCAAGGTTTATCTGCCAATACCCCGATAACAGATCCAAGGTTGTAAAAATTTTGATCCTTCTAATGCATCTAAAATATCCGCAATTAACGGGAGTGGGTAAGATGGAACCTCTATTAACTTATTTAACTTTCTATAATCGACACAAAATCGCCACTCTCCTGATTTCTTTTTTACAAGAACTACAGGACTTGCCCACGCACTGAATGATTTCCTAATAATTTTTGCTTTCAACATTTCATCAATTTGATTTGAAATAATTTCCCGTTCTTTGCTGGACACCCTGTATGGGGCCTGATGTATGGGTACCGCATCTTTCGTATTAATGCACTGTGCGGCCACTTTACTATCTCCTAACTCTAAATTACTTTTTGCAAAAATATCAGAATACTCCAGTAACAGCTCATTTAAATTATTTCTATGATGTTCAGTTAATTCATCGCAAACATTAAAATGAATTGAATTGTTTTCATTGTTATATGAAATTTGATCCATTTCGGCGGGCTCACTGCCGACCGCTAGTACGTCGTGTTCTTTAATGAACTCTCCTAAACAGCTGTTCGCGTAAACGACCTTTGAATAGTTAGATAGATTCTCAATGTAGGCACTTCCCTGTTTTAAATCAATGAATACTAGGCTAATACTTTTACTACGGAAGAAATTATAATTTTGTTTAAAATGCATATGTTTTTCTTCAATGTACTTAGAAATGTCAACGTTAATTTTTCTGGTACTTTTGGCGTGAAGGGTTACTTCTTCTATCGTACGAAGTTGTAAATCGAATTCATCTATATTTCTATTTTCATTGACTAATTTATTAGCGAACTCTACAGTGTGAGCCTTGTTATTAATACCTAATGTCACATGTCTAGTCATAAAGTTTATTTCCACCTTAAATTTGTTATTGAAGTCGTTGCCTAAAATAAATCTATTTTTGATCTCCCTAACTACAATTACAGTATGTTGGACTTTCACCTCATTCAAATAAAATGTCAAACTTGTTTCTCCCAAAATCCACAACAATTTATTATTTACACCTGAAATTCTAGTATAGCGTGTTTTACTTACTTTATGATTACCAACTAAATCTTCACTTACTATACTAATGGCTGCACCTGTATCCACAATAACATCAACAGATTTACCATCTATTTGACCCTTTATGATAACTGGCTCAAAAAAATCTTCCACGGAATATACATTATTTACTTTTTCTATTTTTGTATTTAATCTTTTGAACAATTAACTTTTTTATGGCCTACCCTATGACAAAAATAGCAACTTAGATTTCTAAAATGTTGTTGTGTATAGAATCTTTTGAACAGAACTTCAGGCTTGGATTTTAGTTTTTGAACTTCTACAATTTCTAGCATAATGGCCAACTCGACCGCATTTGAAACAGGTAACTCGCCCATCAGGAGTTCTAGGTTCCTGTTTCACCTCAAATTTCGGCTTTTGATAGGAAGCATTCCCTTTACATCATTGTATCTAAATCTAAAATTTTTAAAATTTGACCCACCTGAACTCCTCTCCATGTCCTGTAACTTTTTAGTGAGATGTTCCACTTTCAGCTGCAGGTCTGCATAGGACTCGTCCTTTTGTGAAGAAGTACTCGGCTGCGGGCCTCCCAATAGCATTTCCGTCACTTCAATCCTCTCCAAATTCTTCCTTAACTTATCCATTGTTTCATTTTCAAATAGGTTCACTTTTTCCAGTATTCTAGGCTGCAGTCCCCGTATAACAAAACCAATTTTTTCATGATCTTCCATAATAGGGTTGACTTCGGCACATAGATTCAAAATTTCGTGATAATATTCCCATACATCTTCTCGTGGTCGTTGCTTCCTATTCAGTAGTTTCACATATTTTTGTTGTTTTCGAACTTCATTTTTGAAAGCATCATTCAGTAGGTCTGCGATTTCTTCATACGTGTCGACATCGTTTTCAATGGTTTCAAAGAATTTTAATGCATTACCTTCTAAATAACAGGGTAGTTGAAGGAGTTTTGTCGCCTCTGACCACCGGTTAGCTCTTGATGCACGATCAAACGTTTTTATAAAATCTTTGACGTCTTCATCGGCCGTTCCAGAAAAACTTTTCGGTACTATGTAAGGAAGCGATTCCCTATTGTTTGCTGCCGCTTCTTGAGCCATTTTGTTTCTTCGTGCTTGTAATCTGGTTTGCATTTACATCGTTTAAACACTTTTTTATTTTTGTAACTTTTAGACACTGTGTAACACTGTTTTTGAAGAAACTAGTCGAACCCCGGCGCCTCCACCATTGTAACAACTATAGGGGCTTTATGGGTAACATAGTTGTTAATGTTAAACACCGAAATGTATATAGTTATTTATTTGTAGGAGCTACATGATGAATCGGTGTGTCTTATACAAAATCTAGTTAAGAATTGTTCTCATTCCATAATGTCGCTGCTTTGTTTCCATAATGCCAAGTCAGCAGGTCGAAGTCCCTTCGCCGTGGTCATCACCGCATTGCTACGGGCCAATCTGATGTACAGGCTGTGTCTCGTAACAATATGAAAATTTTAAAAATCTTTTCAACGCAAAAGAAATTCATTATGTTCCTAATGTAACAGAACAATTGGGAAATCTATTTGATGCTCCAGAAAATTATTCTCTAGCTCATTGTGTGTCAGAAGATTTGTTTATGAATAAGGGTATAGCTCTAGATTTCAAAGAAAAATTCGGTAAAATTCAGGAACTCAAATCTCAAAATAAAAAAATTGGAGAAGTGGCTAAAATTCAAGTAAATGGGAGATACATTTATTATTTGATAACTAAGGAATTATATTTTCATAAACCATGATATGACGCAATTTTCCGAGCTCTTCTAAATCTCAAAAAATTGTGCCAAAAACGAATGTTAAATATTTAGCTTTACCAAAAATTTCTAGTGGTCTGGACGGATTAGAATGGAATAAAATATTCAGTATGATACATTTCATTTTTGCAAATTCTAACATAGTCATCAATATCTATTACTTACCTGAGAAGGAACTAATCAATTCTAATAATGTTGAAAATCAATCTGATGGTAACACTGTACATTCAAATCATGAAGACCCTATTCAAGAAATACCCATTTCTGAAAAACCTCTGAATATTTTTGATAATCAAATTGTTTTTGAATTCGTTCTTCATTCCCCAGCAATCGTGAGAGTACAAAATATTTTTTCTAACAAACAAAGAATTTTTGTTCAATTATCCACCAACGATCTAAATAGAGAAACCTTAGAATTCTTCAAAACGTACATCAGACCTAATATTCTTTATGCTTTGTATTTCAAAAAAGATGATTATTATAAGGAAATTTGCGAAATTCTGAGGAAAACCTTCAAACAATCTGCGTTCAAATTATTGAAGTGTAACATCATTTTAGAAGACGTGGAGGAAAAAGACGAACAAATTAGAATTGTAAAGTTTATGCATGAAGGTAAAACAAATCACAGAGGAATTTCTGAGACTGTATCCAGAATAAAAAGGTCATACTATTGGCCAGGTATTTTGAATGACGTAACAGAATATATTAACAATTGTGACATATGTCAAATCAATAAATACGATAGAGATCCCCTGAATCAAAAGTTAATGTTAACACCCACTCCCTCTAAACCTTTTGAAATTATACACATTGATACTTTTCAAGCTCAAAGTAGGAAATTTCTGACAATTGCTGATGCTTTTTCGAAATATGCTCAAGCATATCCTCTGATATCCCTTACGGCTATAGAAGTAGTAAAATCTCTTTTGATTTTTATGACACATCACGGGTCACCCTCAATGATAGTAATGGATAATGGAACAGAATTCAAAAATAGTATTGTATCGGAGTTTCTAGATCTACACCAAATTGCTCCTCATTATATTACTGTAAACAATTCACAATCCAATGGTATTATTGAAAGATTTCATTCCACTTTACTGGAACATTTGAGGATTTTGCAAAATAAGTACAATAATTCATTAAATATCGAAGATTTAATGCCCTATGCAATTCTTGGTTATAATAATTCAATCCATTCTTTGACAAAGCAGAAACCTATCGATATAATTAATGGCCATTTAGATAGTAAAGATCCCCTTCATATTGATATAAACAAAAATATTATTAATAATTACGTAGAAAATCATAAACAAAAAACTAAGGAAATTTACAGAAGACTGAATGAACTGATGGGGGAGAGGAAGCAAAGCATCATAGAAAGTCATAATAAAGAAAGAAATGATCCGTTAACGTATAAACCTGGCACAGCAGTATTTCGGAAAATTAAATCAAATATGAGGAATAAACTCACACCAAAATTTTCTAAAGAAAGAGTACTGCGAGATCAGAAAATTAAAATAAATACCGATACGAAAATTTTACATAAGCAAAATCTCAGAAAACCAAAAACTAAGACTAAGAAAATTTTGCAGGATTCTACTGTCTCTAACGACAGCCCAGGAGATAATGATAACAGATCTGAAGGATAACCCGGGGATTCTTCCAGTTTACCTAGGAAATGCACGAATTAAGGAAAAAACGCATGATTTTATCCATTATATTGACCTATCACCAATTTATAACCAAATTATCCACCTTGAGTTCGTTTGTCAAGAAGTAATGAAATCTCAATCTTTATTCAATAATAATACAATTTATTCCACATTACAAAATTATAATAGAATCGTGAATTACCAGGTACAAATGGCTATACAAAAACTAAATAGTTTGTTACCTCACAAAAGAAACAAGAGAGGACTAATAGATGGATTGGGAACTATTATCAAAAGTATTTCGGGCAATTTAGATGCAAATGATGCAGCTCATTATGAATCAATATTGAATTCACTCCAGAAAAACAAGCAAGAGATTAAAGTTAGACTGAACTCTGATATTTCTTTAGCGGGAGAGATTATTGAAAAATTCAATAAATCTGTTTCAATTTTAGCACAAAATCAGAAAACAATTTCAAATCAATTCCAATTGGTTTCCGAAGATTTGAAGAATAAGATGTATTCTTATATAGATTTCAAAAATCTGATTGATCAAATCAGTATATCCGAAAATATCATAACTAAAATAATTAACGACATTGAAATTGCTATGAGCTTTTCGAAGCTTGGTATCCTTCACCATAGTATAATAAAATTTTCAGAATTAAAATCAATAATATCTGTTATTTCAACCCAATATTCAGAAAAATCATTAATTTTCTCCAATGAAAATGAGTTTCGTAATTATTATGAACTGATTAAAGTTGATGCTTATTATGTCAATCTCAGAATCGTTTTCATTCTGCATTTTCCTCTTGCATACACCGAATCATTTTTTCATTATCATTTGTATTCCATTCCAACCAAAAATAATACCATCATCATTCCACGAAATACCTATCTGACATTAAATGAAAATAAATATCAATACACCTCAACACCTTGTATGAAAATACATCCACATTACTACTGCGAAGAAAACAGCTTAGTGAATGGAATTCAAGATGAAGACTGTCTTTTCGAATTATTACAAATCAAGAAATCAATAGGAAATTGTCAAAATCATCCAGTTGAAACCAGATTCAATTTTATCCAGCAAATCGATAATGCAAAATATATAATCATAGCACCAAATGAAATGAAGATCCGTCTTACCTGTAAAAGAAGTGATTATACATCTCTTAAGGGGAATTACCTTATCACCATACCTAAAGGATGCCTATTTGAAACAGAATATGGAAAATACACAAATTCCAAGGAAGTGATCGATAATCAACCAATGTACCTGCCAAAAATTGTATCCAATTCCAATCGGACTGAACCAGATCTGTTGAAGATAAACTTGCAGAACATCCCATTAGATTCATTACATGAGCTGAAGCGAAAACAAGAAGATATGAGACCGTTGATACTCCAGGATAATAAACAAAATTCCTATACAAGTTTAATTGGAATCCTTTATATTATCCTCATCGCTGCAGGAGGTTACCTAGTAATAAAGAAAATCTTCCATAAATGCTACCCCAGAAAAGTTTCCAAAGGTGACACCCAAATTCAAGAGCAAGACACCAATCCATCGCAAGGAACGTTTTTCACCCCGTAAAGAAAGTTCTGTGGATGGAGGAGTTATATATCACAGAACGATGATATAGCAAAATATCATCTTCTGTTCATCTTCCCGTGAGAATCTCGCATGGACAACAAATACGTCGAATGTGCAGTTTTCCCTCTAGTATAAGTTTACATGTTAGATCATTTTAAGTTAGTCTTGACATAGCTAGATACCGTTCATGTGTATTAGTAGTAAATAAAGTTTTTTAAAAAAGCTCACTGACTTATGCACAATATAACTCGCGCCTAGTCGTCCGATGGTCTGACTCATGCTCGCTAAGTATAGGTTTAAGCTAACTGCAAGTCCTGATTTAAGAGTGTATTTATCAAACTTTGATATTGATTTCAAAATATTATGTGTAAAAAAGCAGGCCCAAGGGTCACACTAAAACAGTTTTTACTTGTTTTAGGAGTAATTTTGATTTTTTTCGATAAACTTATTTGCTACCGGTAATTGTAGTATATTTTCGTGTGATAAGAAACGTTGTATTTACTTTGTTATTATTTGTTTACAGTTGGTATTTAGATTTAATAAGTTTACTAGAATCATATATATAAGCCAAATTTTGAAAATAACTTTATTGTCAAATAAAAGATTAAAAAACTCTTGCGTAGATATTTACTTTCCATGATTAATTTTCTTGCAACTTTTTTTCCTTGGGGGTACAATTTGAATAAATTTATCACAAGGGGTACGGCATTGAAAAAAGGTTGGGAACCGCTGCAATAGACGATCAGGTTTCTGATTGGGCAGCCCCTTATTTTACTAAATACCCTTGTTTCAATACTGAATCATTATGTTTTTATAATAATCTCAAGAAATAACCAGAATTTAGTAATTGAACGACAGATGGGCGGGGCTTAAGATCTAATTGTCGGCACTGTAAAAAGGGGGAGGTGACAAGACGATCAGGTTTCTGATTGATCAGCGTCCTATCTTACTAAATGCTCATGTTTTAGTACTGAATCATCATGTTTTTGTTACAACCTCAGAAAATGATCGGAATTTAGTAGTTGAACGAGAAATGGACGGAGTTTAAGATCTAATTGTCGGCATTACATTACGAGGGAAGTGACAAGACCAGGTTTCTGATTGGCCAGCGACTTATCTTACTAAATGCCTTTGTTTTAATACTGAATCATCATGTTTTTGTTATAATCTCAGACAAGGATCAGAATTTAGTAGTTTAACGACAAATGGGTGGGGCTTAAAATTTAATTCTAGACATTATATAGCAGGGATACGTCAAGAGGATCAGGTTTCTGATTGGCCAGCGACTTATCTTACTAAATGCCTTTGTTTTAATACTGAATCATCATGTTTTTGTTATAATCTCAGACAAGGATCAGAATTTAGTAGTTTAACGACAAAAGGGCGGGGCTTAAGATCTAATTCTAGGCATTATTTAACAGGGAAACGTCAAGAGGATCAGGTTTCTGAGTGGCCATCGACGAAACTTGCTAAATGCTCTTGTTTTAGTACCGAATAATCATACATGTTTTTATAATAATCTCAGGAAAGAATCAGAATTCAGATCAGAGGTCAGTCATAAAATACGAAAAGTGAAGTGATATAATGAACAAAATAAAAAGAAAACATCAAATGAAGACGAGAAAATAAAAAAAAACTGAAATTATTCAAAAATAAATAAAGAAGAATATATTACTTATAATTAACACAAAATTAACTCAAAAATTTTTTAAAATCATATGATGACATTTAACGATAAACACGAAATATTCATAATTTCAGAAGCAGAGTATAAAGAATTGATAGGAAGAGTTAAGTCTTTACAATTGCTAGCACATACACGATGGAAGCAATAAAAATGTTCTGGAGGATTCAAAGTTTCTGATTAGCACACTTCGAAATCATAATGCGATAGAGAAACAGTATGAATATTAAATGAAATCAATGTAAAATGAAAAAATCTAATGAACTTTAGGACTTCATAATAACAGTATTAATAAAAATTAACTTCAGGTACACAATAATCAATTTAAAAGAACATAATAGGAAACCAGTTGTGCTAAATTTTCATGAAAGACAATTAATAAAATATCACAGTGGAAATAAAATATTCAAGAAGAAACATTACAACAAATCACAGGATATCAAATATTGTGATCGCATCTGTCCTGCAGGGGTTTGTAACATCATATAGGTGTAGGAAAGCTGTATCAAAACTCACGGAGAGATTATATTAAGACATAACCAAGGAAAATTTAAACTTTTGCTCTCATAATAAATTTTCCTCTTCTAATGGCCTCTGATCAAAAATTTATTCTGTTTATTTTATTTCTTTGGTATATTTTAAAATTGTATTTTCATACTAATACTAGCAATTCGGCTCCAATGGGAGATAACTCGATAATTTTCAATTACGAAATGATATCGACGTTACACCGATACAAAACTCTTTGAAATATCTCGAATATTTTACTTTTTTAAAAACTATGCATAATCAATATAATTGAATGTATTTATTTTTTTACAGGAGCTGTAATCATGCCTCACAATTTATATCTACATTCAGCATTAGTGAAATCTCGTGATATCGACAGAACGAAACCAGCCAAAGTCAGAGAAGCCAATCTTTATTTCTTCATTGAGGCGGCAATTGCTTTAGCCGTCAGTTTTGTTATCAACATTTTCGTAGTTTCTGTTTTTGCACACGGATTATATCATACAACAAATTCAGATCTAGTGAGAATTCAATCTGTTCATTTATATATGTTTGATAATTTTTTTTTATTTTCAGAGGAAGAAGTGTATGGCGTATCCATCAATTAACGGTTCTATATTTCCGGTGAGTGGAGTCATATGGGGTGATGAAATTGAATATTTTGAGAGTTACGAAGAAGTGATAATTACTTAAATTATACTACAATTTTTTTTGTATTGGATTTATTGAGATTTACAATCTACTTACAAGGTATTAAGTACCTAGAGACTAAGATAAATTATTGAACATTGATATATTCCATTTTCTGGTATATCTGAAGTATAGTGGCCCCAAAATACTTCCCTGCGGCACTCCGCATTTGACTTTGGATGGAGTAGTTATTGTTTTCCCATATTCCAAAGATTTTGATTGATATTATTGATTGATTGTTGCAATAAATTTGCTTAGTTTGAAAATTTATCCTTATTTTAGCAATGTTTTTGTTTTAATTTGATTTTTTTCTCATAGGACAATAATGAATTTGTGGATGCAGATTTGTATAAAGGTGGTATTTTCTTGGGTTGTACATACGGATTAGCTGCATTGTACATATGGGGAGTTGGAATTTTAGCTGCTGGACAAAGCTCAACAATGACAGGTTAGTTCAGACATGCTCAAACAGGTTGGTCAGGTAGTGAAGTTACAAATAGTTAACATACATATTTTCAAGGTACCTATGCGGGACAGTTTTCAATGGAAGGATTTCTCAACCTGCAATGGCCCAGATGGAAACGGGTTTTCTTCACCAGGTCGATCGCCATAATTCCAACATTTTGTCTTGCCTTTTTCAGTCAAATCGAAGATCTCACAAGTATGAATGATATTCTGAACGCAATAATGAGCTTACAGCTGCCCTTCGCTACGATACCCACTATAGCCTTCACTAGTAATCCTCAGATAATGGGAGAGTTTGTGAATGGATGGTAAGATCACATGTTGCGTTTAACCACAGGTTAGAAATAATTGCTTTTGATGCTGTGGTTTCTTTTACAGGTTGAATAAAGTAGCGGCCATATTGTTGAGTGTGGTAGTTATAGCAATCAATACCTTCTTCGTTATACAAACCGTTCAACATTATGCAAACTGGCCTTGGTTGGTATTGGCTTCCATATTGGGAGTTTTGTATTTATTGTTTTGCGTTTATTTGGTTTTACACATGGCTGTTTCCATGGGATACGAGGGATTGCTCAAATACGACTTTGTCAGTAATTACGTTGTCGGTCCTGTGAATTCTCAGCTAACAGTACAACCGATAAATTACTCCAGGTGAGTTTTTGATTTATAAATCTGAATTATGTGTTTATGGCTGGGCTTTTGTTCAATTTCGCACAACTAACCCATTTAACATAACACTTCTTTGATGTACCAATTTGGAAGCTGACTTGTCAAACAGTGGAATCATATATACAGGGTGTTCTGATTTGTTTCCGACAAACAGAAATTGGTGATAGATCACGTCAATTTAAACCAATAAAGTTCCTATGAACATGGGTCCGGAAATGCTTCGTTTCCGAGATACTGGGTGTTGAAGTTGAACAAATAATTCGCGTTTTCTTTAATATCTTTCGACTGATTGCATGTGTGAGAAGACTCACACATCTAACACAACAGACGTGTGGAACCCTCGCTTTGCCTTGTTGTCCAATGGCAAAACCAAAATACTGTTCATATAACTTAGTTACTAATGGGGTCAAATTCCTTCGCTGAGTTTTAAAAGTAATGTCACCACAAATGTAACAGAACTTGTCAGGATTATTTTTACACTTTCTTTACATTATTTAAGAATCACTTCACTTTAAAAACAGAAAAAAACACTCCACTCTTCAAATAAACAAATTCTCTAAATGCGAAAAAAAAAAACAGTTAATTTTTAATTTTGTGGGCATTAGCTGTAACACGAAAACCAGATCAGATGGAATCAAAATAAATATGGTTATAAAATGAGGGTAGATAGCAGTGACGGCTCGTGCCCTCTAGGAGTAGGTCGGCCAGACCAAGCATTTATATATGCATATAAATACTATGCTTCAGGGAATTGAGGCTCACTTGTGATGGAAAAAAAAGATGGTACTCTTTTTTCTAAACCAAGCTTTCGCAATACTTTATTGCTTCTTCAAGGTGTCTAAAATGAACAGAAATCATCTCGTAAAATTACCGAAATTGAGGTTATATAATGACAATTGAAAGTGGTGTAACATTATATGGAAAAATCTTTTCTTGTAAAATACAATTGGGCATGTCTACTTCATGAACTTTTAACTTAATAAGCACTATAGTAATTTTCTTTTCAATTTTCATTTTCTGGGTCGTATTTTTTTCGTTTTGAAGTAATGTCATCTGTCCAATCACTTATCGAATGGGCCGTCATAGAATTCAATTTCCTTTTCTAACAGATAGCTGTATATATTGCTTAATTTTTTAGTGTCAGATTTTTTATTTATAGAATTTTCTATCACAAGTGAGCCTCAATTCCCTGAAGCATAGTATTTATAGTTGATAGGGCTCTTATCTCAGACTACTATATGTATATATATAATTTAGAAGCAATTTTCTTGGGATTAGAGCACTGGATTAAAATTAGGATTTCATCTTTTCATTAATACTTTACTACATATCTTTCGGCGTACATTGAGCCTTTTTCAAGTTTACATGTTAGAAATACAGTGACAATCACATCTGTCCAAAAATTCATCTCAAAACTTAGTAAAATTAAAATCATATTCATCATATTGTAAACGCTGTCAATTTGAATTATTCTAATAATGGAAAATCTGTTATCTACTAAAAAACTAATCAAATCACCACAATTTGATACTACCTCTCTTACACTTGCCATCTGGATCACTCACATTCAACTTGTAACCGAAAACGAACGAAAACTCGTACAACCCTAAGCCCTACATACTAACATCTTACACCAAACTACTGACCTAGTGAACTGAACTTTGATAATCAAAGTGTAAACACACGCAATGCAATTCTTATATACCCCCTCCCCAAGGGTATCTTGGCCGACCTAGTCTTTGAAAAATGAACAAGTCGTGGGTTGCTGTTTTGTATTTACAGTAACTAAGAATGAATTTTTATGGTGAGAAAATCATAAAATTTATTCCATACAGTACGAATACACTTTTTTCTGTAATTGAAATAATATTCAAGTACTTATGATAATAGTCATTTGAGATTTGATGGTGAAAATTTCAATTATTAACAGGATACGTGACAAAATTTTAAATACATAATGATTTCTCTTTCTATCTCAAATTTAGGATAAACATATGAAGATGTCGGATATTAAATTACAATTTTTAATTTTATATCTGCAATAAACATCGATAATAATAAACAATTTCACCCGCCTGCCGTTTCACATAGGGACGGCCAAGGGTTCTCGGCCGACCTCGCAAGTGTCACAGTCGAGGTATTCGAGTTAGATGAAATCATAAACTGAAAGCAGTGGCTCGGCTGGCTGAACTGCGTTATTACGTATAAGGACAGATGCGGGAACTTGGAATAAAATTATTTGAGGTGTTTGACCGAAATAATGTGTACTTCGATGTGTTGAGTGGAAATATGAGATATATAGAGGGCAGAGGAAATGATACTAAGGGAATTTCTCGAGATTCAAATATTGCTATTAATTTTTCAAATAAGTTTCGATTAAAAAATTATTTATTTTCACCTTCTTTTTTTCGGTTGCGTTTGGGTAGGCCCGGCCGACCCTGCCTACCCTGACGAGCCGTCACTGGTAGGTAGGGAATTCAAAATTAGTCAGCACCTTTCTTGTTACAAAATTTTGTTGACCAGTGTAATTAATGATTCTACCTTCTCTATTTCTCGCTTTGATTTGTTTTATCGCAGATTTGATAGAGTTTTGCAAACGTGTAAACATAAAATGGAACTTCATCTTCAAAGCTCAAGAATTGATTTGATTTTTTCCAGAGAGAGTTTGGATGAATCTGCATGAAATAAAGTGGAATATAAAAATCATACAGTAAGCAACGTTGGTTTTAACTGTAATTATATATTAAGTGGTATTTTTTATATTGAATTTCATAAGTTTTTCATATTTTGTCTAGCTTTTTGTTAGTTTTCTGTTTGCATTGCTGATCTGTACTGTTCGAACCACAAAATGAGCAATCAATGTTCACAAATCTATTGAAGCATCTTTGAATTATAATTTTAAATATCTTTTTGTCTTTCTTCTATTATCAATCTCTTTGAATTCAAAGATGTGTAATCTAATACTTCTTGAAAATTACATAGTTTTTAGTTTATAAAAACATGTTTTTGGTGTTGGTTTGTCTCTGCTTTTTGTGTTTCTTCTGTGATAATACTTATTTAACTCTTTATTTGCACTAGCCTTAAGCGTGCTAATACCTATGTAACGGAGAAGAACCCTGACCTAACTGATGTAAGTATTTCTAAATTCTTCCTACTATCTAAATTTTCTCATTTTAAAATTGAAATATTCCAATTTTGAACGTTCGGAAAAACCATGTCTCTTTCAATTTATGTTTATTTTTCTTTAAAGACTTATGCTTGAGAATGTTGACTTTGTTACTAATACAACATAATCTATATAAAATTGTGTACCACACTGTCTTAGTGTTGATATGATCAGACAAAGCTATCTCAAGTGGAAATGAATTTTTTTATTTGGAATGGCACATCTCCAGGAAAAATACACTCCGACAATACAATCCTACTGTTGTTTATAAAGTGAATTATTCATTAAGTTACAGGGTGTTTTTTATGGAATTAATGTTACGGATTAAATTCAACGAAACAGAGATGTTCTAATTGATGGTATACTTAACTATAGCATCAAACTGAGATAGGAGACTCATTGTGAATAGATAGCAAAATATTTTAGTCAAATTGCACAGGGCTGATACAGGGCTATTCAATAACTCAAGTTGCTATCGCCGTGCCTATCCATAGCAACTCTTAAAACAACTTTCGAAAGCAACTGTTACTCTTTTTTTGGTATTCTCTAACAACTCATTAACAACTGTTGTTATCATAACAACTTTTTGTAAAGATAGTCACCGCAAAATAGTTCAAATGCCAGTTTTCTCGATTCAACCATAGACAAATGATATAGATTATTTCTGTGGAATAAGCAAATACAAACTCACGAGATATGACCGTTAATGAAAAAATTTCAATTATTTTCGGCGAAGCTGCATAGATATAGAAACTAGATGTCTAACCCTCTCACTAATCGTCCTTGAAAAGTGAGGCATTTAATTGACAAAATGGCCGCCGAGTTTGGATGATGAAACATCTATGTTTGAGTGATGATTTTGCCATAGATAAAGGTTTCTATATCTATGTGACTTTACTAAGCTTATCAATAGTAAATCAGATATCTAATGTAGAGAAATGGGTTGAATGAAGAGATTTAATTGTTCGGCCATTATGTTAATGTTTTCAGCGCTTATTTATTTATTTCAATTTTTTTCTACTGTGCAAATTACTGTTTGTAGGTACGTTTCGTTCTTTAGTAAAAAAATTTTTTCACAGATGGGTGTTGTTAATGAAGGACTTCATAATGAAAATAATAATTTTTATTAGTGTATACATAAATATTGGAATTACAAATAAGACGGTAAAATGACTTCACCAGTACCTAGGATGTTGAAATTCATTTTTATTGATTTGAAAACAATATCAACTTATTGTGCCAATTCCTCTTCGACGTGGCATTGATTTCTGTTGATTCTGCCTTAGCTGCCGCATATACTCTGACCTTAAAGTATTCATTGGCAATAATTTTGATCATCTCCAATTTATGGCACCTCTAATCCGAATATTCTTGACATCTGGTAGATTATTCAAGGCCAGTCTGTTTTTAACTGAAAATATTAATTGGTTATGTGATTTTGCATCAGAAACTTTGAAGTTTGAAGCAACAAATGTCTTTTCAGATTCGGAAACCGCCTGAAACACATCCTTTGAAACATGGATTAAGCATTGCATAATGATGTACATTTGTATTGTCCATCAAACCGTTTTTTCACTCCTCAATATTCTTTGTCTAGGGCATTTATTTTTTTTTCAATGATTTAATCCTATCATTATCTGGCAGTTTTCTTCTTCCTTTTTTTATGACTTCCAGTTTTCGGTCATCACAATATTGTGATTGAGAATCTTCAGAAAGACTTCTTTTTTTGTAGGAATCTGATAATCCTATGAAAAGGCTGGGAGACCTGACGGTACAGCAGTCATTCTTAAAAGCAATCTGAAAGTTCCAGGCCTAATCTGGTGGTCATTTTCTGTGTTATGAGCACTACAAATCCTATTACGAGTTTTTGGTTCCCAGCCTTTCATTCTTATCGCTTTTATCCACTTTTGTAACAATTCGCGATTCTTATGGGGAAAACTGAAAGAGATAAGTGAAATTTCAATACAATACTAAATAATGTGACCTTTTGACATTAAACTTACTGAAAGAAGTGAATGTTATATCCTTTTCTGTATTCATTTGAGCAGTCAAATACAGAACAGCGCACCACCTTGAGAAGACCGTAATAAAAAAAATACCACACGAAAACACCACCGTAATTGCAGTTTAACTTAATCAATTCGTTCGAAAACATATCAACAACAGACGGCCGCCATTTTGTCAGTTCAATTAAATGCCTCATTTTCGACCTCGATTTAGATATCTATATTTTCTATATCTATGAGAAGCTGTACTATAACTATGGAAGAAGGGTGAGGTCTTATATATAATTTAACATGTATTATTTTAGACATAACAGTTTTAAATAGGCGAGCAATATCAATTCATGATGAAAGTTGGAGAACTGTGGATGCAACTCACAAAAGAGTTGAATAATATGAAGGGCAGCGTTAAGCCTTTGCAGCAGTGGCGCATTTACCCTACAATCCTCTATATTAATACCTTTGTAATTCCTGATTCATTAAAAAGTTCATTTGCACTAAAAATGCCATACTTATTCGATTAAAACATCTAATTGTTCACATGAATAAAAAAACCCAATAAACAAATTGTAGCCAACAAGACTTGTTATCGATAGCAACACCTATAAAGCAGTTGCCAGTAAATTACTACGGATAGCCACTAGTTGTTATGTATAGCAACTTTCATAACCACTATCTTGAATAGTGAATACCGATTTCACTTTGCAACTGACCTTGATGATAAAAACGTATTTCGGTGGGTATTCATAGCAACTTAAGTTAGTGAATAGCCCTGATTATCTCATTTTCTTTCATATATCAATGCTTCAGCAAGGTATACAGGGTTATGATAAAGTACTGCACAATATTCATAAAACGTACAACAATCACTTTTGACAAAAATGCAAAAACACGTCAAACGGTGTTATATATTCCGCATCTCTTGACATATGTTACAAAAATAACAAGTCAAATTTGTCAAAGTTATGACGTCATCAACATATTTTTTTAATGGGAAGCTAAGATTCTTATTACATTATGTGATAAAGCTTGTTTTTTTACACTAGGGAAAAATAGTTGCAGTAGAGCTAACATAAGAAAAAAATGAGAAAATGAATAAAAAACGAAAGTTTCATTATAACTTTTCAATTAACTAAACAGTCCATTAAACCAAAACTATTTCTTATAGGAATTGTTCAAACTGTCTTCCGTTTACTAACTGACATAGGCCAAGACGATGGTAGACCGCATTTACATAGTTTTCGATCATCTGCGGAGTTATAAGAGTCATTTCGTGTCTAATTCGTTCCATTAAGTCTTCTAAATTGTCTGGCCGGTTAATGTAGACCCGACTTTTCAAATGTCCCCACAGAAAAAAATCAAGGGAAGTAAGATCAGGTGACCTAGGTGGCCACTCCATTGGTCCACGTCTTCAAATCCATCGTCCTTCAAACTGGTTATCCAAAAACCTTCGAACAGTAAGACCATAATGTGGCTGGGATCCAAGTTTTTCCCATTATTTGGATCCGAAAATGCCGCGAGTAGGTCCGCAAGCACTGCCATACGAAGATGTTCCAAATATCGTTCAGCTGTTAAATTCCCGTAATAAGGACCAATAAATCTTCCCCTGACGATTCCTACCCAAACATTAA
Organism: Micraspis discolor; assembly: GCA_030674115.1. Classification (NCBI taxonomy): domain Eukaryota; kingdom Metazoa; phylum Arthropoda; class Insecta; order Coleoptera; family Coccinellidae; genus Micraspis; species Micraspis discolor. The sequence continues at coordinate 1,510,897 of JARTUT010001743.1, forward strand.
TTTTTTGGGGGCGCTGGGTGTGTTTTGTCTGCATCCAGTGGGGATTTTCCCGAGCCCAGTAGCGACAATTGTGTCGTTTTACAAAACCACTTAGACAAAACGTTGCCTCATCGGAAAATACTACACTATTAAGAAAATTTGGATTTTCGTCACAATGCCGCATGAAGATTTCACAAAATTCCAAATGTCTGTCCGGATCATCTTCTGAGAGTTCGTGAACAAGTTGAACTTTGTATAGGTGTAGTTTTTCTTTTTTTAACATCTTTACTACAAACGACTGACTAACATTTTCTTGTAAGGCGATTTCTGTTGTAGTTGCGTGAGGGTTGTCTGCTACTGACAGCAAAATATCTAACTTCACATCGTCGCTTATTCCTGGTCGTCCAGATTTTGGAGCATCCCTCGCGCTTCCCGTTGCATTAAATTTTGCAACAATTCTGCTTACTGTGCTTCTAGCAATTGAAGCTCTTTCCAAATGTGTTGCGTTAAATAAAGCACATGCTTCTTCGTGACTTCGAAGGCGATCGCCGTAACCTACCATCGTTAGAATTTCTATCCCTTCTCTTTCGTTTAAACGTGCCATAATAATAAAACTGGTGTCACAGTAATTGTACGACTGACACTGACACACCGTTGTTTTAGTAAATCAATCGAAAAAATTGATAAGAACAGATGTTCTTACTAGATAAGTTTAAGTTTTCTGTTTATAATTGGTTTTGTTATTTCTTTTTTTATTCATTTTCTCTGTTTTTTTTATGTTAGCCCTACTGCAACTATTTTTCCATGGTGTAAAGAACAAGCTTTATCACATAATGTAATAAAAATCTTAGCTTCCCATTAAAAAAATATGTTGATGACGTCATAACTTTGACAAATTTGACTTGTTATTTTTGTAACATATGTCAAGAGATGCGGAACATAAAACACTGTTTGACGTGTTTTTGCATTTTTTTCAAAAGTGATCGTTCTACGTTTTATGAATTTTGTGCATTACTTTATCATAACCCTGTATTTTAAAATAGGCCCAAAACATGCTAACTACACCCTCGATGCCGATCTGCCTTTATAGCATAATTTCTCAAACATGGATTTAATTGTAGGTTAATGAAGTATTTTAATTTTTCTAGACGTTGTAAGGTTTTAATTGTAATGCTTAAATGAATTTTTTATTGTCTTTCCTTTGAATTTTTTCCAGGATTTACTTCATTTGGTATAATTTTTTATATGAAGAAGTTGTACATATAGAATATTTGTATACAATTGTACAAAAGAAAACTTTAGTTTGTTTATTGTTATTCTTTAATTCTTTATATAACTACTTTAATATTTCTTTCATTTTTAGGAACAACTCGGAACTGACCTTCCAGAGTAGTGAGACTATTAGTGAAAAATTTTAAAAAAACGATTTTATTTAATGTTTAATCTGGAAACTTCAAATAAATCCGAGCAATATTTTTATTGTGATTGAATACTGTCAATATTGAATATAATGTAAATGTATAAAATATATGTATATTGATTTTAATATGATTTATAATTATACGAGCCAATGATATCTACATTTATTATTTATTCCTTGTTTTTAGCGCTCTTGTTCTTTGAACAGAGTGCATAAAGATCTCAAGCACAATAAGCGTGATGAAGGATCCACCTACGCTCAACTCTTTTGAACTCGGCCCATATGAAACGTTTCAAAACTTGATGTTAATGAGCCAAATCAAAAAGAACTCCATACCGACGGTCGGTAGAATAGCGTGACTTTCAACAAGCAGCAGTTAACTGCTACAGTCTTAGAAACACCTCTCTCAGAGAACTGTCTCTTCATTTTAACATCGCTATAACTGTTGAGCTGTATATTGTTGTAATTAGAAGATATCATCAAGATGAAATAAAATTAACAATTTCTTTTGGTTTCATTAGTACATTGTTCATTCTTGATACTTTTAAAAGGACCTCCCTCCAGTTTTCTCAAGTTTAATACGTATATATTCATTCCTTGTGCCCTTTCGATATTGTTTTAGTTATCTGTTTTGAAAAATTTTGCAGCACTTTTTCAAAACCGTCATGGTGAATTTTATTTTCTGTTTCCTTTATCAGCTGATTGGCCGATAAGAATATTAGGGGTGGGAAAAATACGAATATTGTGAATAGCGGTGAAAACCGCTTCGTGAGTTCTTAGCCTCACAGTGATTTAATCGAAGGATATACAGGATGTTTCACGACGATCTTCAGTTAGGCTTATCTCCCGAGGGCGTGATCGAATCCCATGAAAATTTGCAAAATTTAAGAGCATTTCGAATTAACTAAAATGTTTTCAGTGCCAAAAAGTATGTTTTAAATTAATCTTGCAGCATAATAATAATTTTTTCATAACGTGGATACGATCTTTTCATTGCTACTACTTTATCTTTCTTGTAATCATACGAATGGACAGGTATTGGCTGTTGAGGTAAATTTGCTTGAATCTCTTCTACAGGGGGATAAAATCGGGGTAAGTTCGTTTCACCTGATATGAGAGTACATTCAGAGTCGATTGAATTAACCCAAGACCAGTAAGCTTCAAAGTTACATTGAAGGATTTGCAAAGTAAAAAAAAAGCATTCTTATCATACACTTTATTCAGATTTACATTTTAAGCATATCCATTTGGCAATTGTTGATAATGTGATTTCTTAGGAAATTGTTCTTCCTGTATGCAAAATATGACACAGAGCAGGAATAATGAGATCACTATGAGAGTACCTAAGAGAGTAAATGCCACCACATTACCCTGGTGATTAAATGGTAAAATATCGACCCAGCTCAGGTCACATTCCTGTTCCCACGTCTTTGAATCAACAGTGATTGGCTTCATAATTTCTATAAATCTACTGAGATCACAATCTAAATCACATCCTCTCAGACATAACTGGATAGGATTACTGGAATTCTTATAAAATATATTCAAATACGTGCTATTATCAATGCGTTGTCTCAGTTCGAATATTATCGTAGATGCAAAAGGCGGGCGATGCATATCAAACAGCCCCATCGAATTCAAGATGTTAGCTACAGTTGTATCGTGTGCCGAGAACATGAGAAACTTTCTGTCGAAAACGTCTAGAGTTGAATGATTATGATGGCCACGAGAAAGCTTCTCGGCTGTTTTATTAAAATATGAAGTGATCAAATCAAAAAATGGTCCTGTTTTCAATCTGGCCAGTTGTGGTGTAAAAGCATCTAAAGCAAAAGAGAGACTAGCTAGATATTCCATTTTTGCCGGATAAACTTTTTCCGTCCATGCAGGAAGTGTAAAATTGAAACCTTCCTCAATGGTCAGAGTGCTAAAAAGGTATTCAACGTCGTCTGGAGTATTGACCAATGTTCCAGAATATCTCGTCAGATAGGCATACAAGTCGTGATAAGTGTGTGAGATATTGGTGAAGAACGGTGTTTTAAATAAATCTTGCAACATTTGTTCATAACGTGGACATGGTCTTTTCATTGCTAATACTTCATCTTTCTTGTCATCATACGAATGGACAGGTATTGGCTGCCATGGTAAATTTGCTTCAAACTCTTCTACAGGGGGATAAAATCCGGCTAGATTTGCTTCAGCTGACATGAGAGTACGATCAACGTCAGTTGAACGAATGTATATGTCCTTTTCGGAATAGTCCACTGGCATAAAATCTACATATCTTTTTCTGAACCATTGCCCGAGTTGGAAGTGCTGCTCTTTCCCTTCCTGCAAGTGACCCAAATATGAAAGAAATTATTTTTTTATAATTACAACTAACAGAAATTTCAACATCAACTACCCAAAACATAGACTATATCTTGTGACGTAAAAAACTCATTCCAAATGTAGATTTGTTATCTTAGAGACATTAATGATTTAGGGACACTTCATCTCAAAATAAGTATTTTCAGAAAAACATGGACTATTACACTAAGGAAATGATTAATAGTCTATGATAAAGATATAAGATAAAATCTTTATCATATCAGCAGATAATGGTGAATAAAATATGTGAGAATTAAATAAAGAAATTTAAATATGTTTCTGAGGTCAAATGGCTCGATTTATGAATACAATAACGGATAATTCAGGGTATTTCACTTAGGACACATAGAATTCTTGAAGTTTGGGCACTATTTTTTCTAAAGACACACAAATACTTGAATTATCAATCTATTTCTATTCAATTTGTGTCATGAGTGAACAACTCATTTTAATAAAACATCAACTTACGTTTGTTAGTTGTCCAAAACCTACAGGCCAAAAAGCTTCACTTCTGTAGGGATCATTAGGATATGGATTCACTGGAGTTCTTGCACCATGTCTGAAAACCTGAAGAATACATTGTTAGTCACAACTTCATTGAACAAATGGAAATTAATATTTGACACCGTTTGAAAAACAAAGACATATTTGAAGTTGAATGATGAACAGAATAATGCTTTTTCCCTTACCACAACGACAGATAATAATTTGTCATCTCCAGAACAAGAATTTAGAAGAACAGATGCTAGCACCACCAGCCCGAAATGCATTTTTACTATAAGATGATAAAATCGATGGTTTGAGAGAAATAAAACTTTCAGGGGCAAGATTGCATGCTTACTATTAGCAAAAGCAGAGTCAGAACTGATTTCGCAAGTTCATTTGGGCTCCTTTTTATTACAATATTGGCATATATTAAGGGTATTCATTGTTTGTTTACACCCATTATTTGTGCGATTCTGTGGTTGTTTTCCTTATCAGCTGATGGCCGATAAGAAAATTAGAGGTGGGAAGAATACGAATAACTGATCGTTAAGATGCGATCACCTTGATCTCACTCTGTGATTAAAATATTTTGAAAAGGTCGCAATTTTTTCCTATTTCTTGTGTTATTTAGGACCAATAAATTCGACTATGAAATATCCGAACGATTAGCAGGGATTTAATCGAAGCATTTACAGGATGTTTCACGACGATCCTCGGTTAGGCTTATCTCCTAAGGGCTTGATCGAATCCCATGAAAATTTGCTCAGTTTAAAAATAGCATTTTCAAGTAACTTAAATGTTTCCACTGCCAAAGTGTTTCTGGTTATACCGGAAGTTCAAATCAATTTAGTTGTTCTAAATGGGACCCTGTATATAAAAGTATTTTTTGGATGCCCTGGTGAATTTGAACTGGGGAATCCAAGAATATATAAATATAAATTTGAAAAAAATAAGTTCATGTGTACTTCCGGTTTAACCGGAAACACTTTGGAAGTGAATACATTAGCTATGTTCCACGAATTGTCAAGACGAATTAACTCAATAACTATTAGTATTTTGGACTTCAAGAAATAACGTATTTCGAAGGATAAAAGCTTATTGGAAGGAATATATCAATTTCTGTATGATTTTCGACAGGGAAAATATACTTGCTCTAACCGGTTTAAAATAAGGAAGTTTCAGAGTCCAGGAAAATATTTAAAAACAAACGCAGAAAAGCTCCTGACCTTACGTCAGTGCTTTCAATTTTTTCTTCTAGTTGCTATCGTTTTGCCCAAATTGTTTGTAATTTAGAATATAATGGTCTCAATCGATTGGGTTCGACTTCCTGATGAACAATACGTGGTAAAAAGTACGGCCATCCATTCGTATACTCTCTATCTTCCAAAAGAGATGAGCTAGAAATTTCATATTTTCTGATTAGATTCATTATTCAAATATCTCGGTCAACTTGAGTCAAATCCATCCAATAGGTCAGGAGTTATTAGCATAGGTAATGTAATTTCCTCAATAACTCCAGGAATATCATCCGATCAATTTTTAACTTGGAAGATGTTTGAATGAGGTTAAAAGGAATAGGTTTGCAAAATTTCGTGAAAAAGTTAGAGAATTTTTAAAAAATCCCCGAAACTTCTTTTTCAATACTTGTAATCTCATAAGATATTTATCAGAGATGCACAAACTTTTGAATGTAAGGTAAGATTTCAATTTGGAGTTGAATAAATAGGGTACTTATTTCAAAAGACAAGAGTTTACTGGTAGGATATCATTTTTCATATGATTTTAAATGGAAAAGATATTTTTTGTTGGTTGATTTTTAACATGAGGGAATTTGAATTTCGAACAAAACTACAGGAAAACAAAGTGGTATTTTGAATTTATTTTATAGGTTTCTTCATTCATTGTGGTGGTAGTTTGAGTATAAGATTGTTCCAGAGTTTGGGAGAAGATTGTGAATAACCTGATCTCACGTCAGTGCTTCTCTGAATTTTTATTGGTATACTCAATGCTAGAATTCACTTATTCAGGTTGTTTGTGTCAACAAGAACTGATATCTGATTCAACAAAAGGATAAATAATTGATACCCATTATGTAATATCATTCGAGCAAACAGTTGCTAGAGAATAGTGTTGTTAATAAAGTAGAGTTTTTAATGGCTCGGATATTATTGTAGAAAATGAGTCAGACGTTACTACAATCTGTGTTATTTTTAATTATCTATTTAAACAGTTTTTGTTTTTCTGTTCAAGAAGGTGAGTCAAGTGAACTGATGACTTATTATCTGCTTGTCATATTGGATCTTGATGATAAATATTGTTATGCCTATGCACTCTCTTCACTGTTGTTGATTACGTGATTCAAATGAATTTATAATTTGTATGATCTTTTGAATTTTCTCGATAGAATAGTAATTTAATCCTACGTTTGTTTATCCACATCTGATGCATCTTGAGATCTTTTAGATTTTTTGGTACCGTGACGCAGATGTGATCATAGAACATTTTAAACAAACGCTCATGACAGTTATTGGATGTAAACAAAAACAACTTGTTGAGATTAGTGATCTGCTAACCTCAAATTTATTAAATTATCTTTGGCCATTGTTTATAGATTAGAATATATAAACAATGCTTTGGCTAATTGAATGTTAAACGTGTAATTATTTATGAATATTACTTGTTTTATTATATTTATTAGGAATCGTTTGAAATAAGCGTTTTAACTGACACAACACAACATGATCGCTAGCCAAAGTTATCGGTTATGTCCACAGAAATTCGAAAATAGCAAAGAATTATTTGTTTACATCTCGTTTCAGAATAAGATGTAAAAAATGTGATCTGAAGCATAGAACACTAATATACAAAAAATTAAACTACCAACTAATTTTTGGTTACACAAATCGGCCGCCATATTTGGTTGTAAAGGAACGAATCCGCGGGAAATTTGAATTACGTAAGCAGCGGGAATTTTGAATTTCTCAAGTATTCATGGTAAATATATGCACTTATTATTCAGTTCAGATGAACTTAAGATATTCTGGTGAGGTTTTCAGAAATATATAATACAGAGTATCATTTGAACTTAATTCCAAAACTAAACAGAGTATATAATTCGTTGAATTCGGATCAATTAATGTGAATGGAAGGGAAGATATTGAACAATACAAGCGTAACATAATAGAAAACATCAAATGAAGACGAGAAAATCAAATGAAACTGGAGACATAAAAAATAAACGGAAGAAAATATTTTATCTCAGTTATCTCAGAAAATTTCTAAAATTATAACATGAGATTTAACCATGAACGTAAAAACGATATAAATAAACAGAATTCTGCCTGGAGGTTTCAAAATTTTCAATTAGCATACTTTGAAATTATACTGCGATTAAAAACTATGAGATATAATTAATAAAATTTATTTCAAACGAATAAATCTAATGCATGCACAAATCTAGTAACCTTATTACTTTCTAACTTCTCAAAAAATGTTTTGGTAGAGAGAATAATAATTATGATAGTAACATTGAATAAGAATAAACTTCTGGATCACAACAAAAACTTTATAAAAATATAATAGAAAAAACGGTCACCCTGTGTGAAAAACAATCGTGCTAGATAATACTTATGCTAATTAAAAAACATTTATGAAAAATAAGATCAGTTATTCTGAATAAAAGAGTCTTGTTAAATTAACATGGAAAACAACAAATCAATAAAATATCACAGTGAAAATAAAATATTCTAGAAGAAATATTACAAAAAAATCACACGATATCTTATGGCATGAAAACACTTAGTAAAAAACAGTCATGCTAAATTAACATGAAAAACAAGAAATTAATAAAATATAACAGTGCATATAAAATAATCTAGAACAAATATTATAATGAAACACAGAATATCATATATTGTCATTCGTGGAGTATATCACAAAAATTGTTAATGTTCTTATTGCACTTGGAACTTCCCGTATTGTATCATCCAGGTGTCCTAGAAAAAAGAAAGCAGTATCAAAACTTATGTGCTCAAAAATTTATTTTGATGATTTTTTTCTCTGATATATTCAAAAACTGTTATTCTCATACAAATACTAGTAATTATTTTTAAAACATGATGAGTGCCACTAAAGGTGAATTCCCCACATTGTATAATTACTATTTGTATAAAATGTGCTGTTACATGAAGAAAATTTACAAGAATAGGTTTTTTTCAACACAATTATAAAAAAATTGGGTTCTAATTTGAAGAACAGAAGTTATGGCCAATTTAAGATCACAATTTTCAACACAAAATTTGAAACAGCCTGTGATGATATTTTTGAAATCCATAAGATGCATGACCTTTTCACATCCTTCCTCTTCGATGTTGTAAAAACGGTTTACTCTCAGGATATTTCAAATAAGAATAATGAACATATTACTGACTGAACATATTTGACTTTTTTCCAGTTCTTTTTAGATATTTTGAAAACTATTTGATTAATACAATGGTTTTAACAGAAATGTATTCACTATTGAATACTCGATCATACCAGGAATGGAAAACTTGAAAAAAAATTTATTTTCACTCCCTGTATAACCGGAAATTTTTGGGCTTCGAAAATATTTTAACTCTGTAGAGAACTTCGAACAATATCATAATCCCAATTTTCAGATTTCTAATATGTCTAGTTCTCCAGAAACGTCTAATAGGCACTCGAACTTGAGACACCCTGTATTTTAGGATCGGGTAAATGTGAAAGTTCGTCGATATTCATTCCGAGACTTCCTAAAGTGTGGATTCCAACTGGCTGAATAGAATATTTTTCTTTTTTGTAATGGGTGGCCCATTTAAAAATTGGAATTTAATTTTGCTATAAAAAAAAAACTGCTCAATATTTTCCAATGGTTGAACATTTATTTAAAAGGTTGGTTCATGACATTTATTTATGAAAAATAATTTTGGCCAAATGACCACCACGGCTGACTTGGCAATAGCCTATTCGTTCCACCCAATTTTTTAATACATTTTCGATTGTTTGGGGCTCTATTTCACCAATAGCAGCTCGAATTTCGGTCTTGAATTGTTTCTGGATTGTTGGCGTAACACTTATCTTTCACCGCTCCCCAAAGATAATAATCCAATGGCGTCAGATCGCAGCTTCTTGGTGGCCAATTCACATCAGCATTTCTGCTGATTATTCGATTTCCGAAAATGCGGCGTAAAACATCGATTGTGGCGTGTGCTGTATGGCTCGTTGCACCGTCCTGTTGAAACCAAACATCGTCCAAGTCGTTAGCTTCAATTTCTTGAAAGAACCAATCGTTCAACATTGCGCGGTAGCGCTCGGCATTGACGGTTACGTAGAAGACTCACCACTTTGGAAATAAGTTTTTAATATTTCCCAACTTTCTTCAAGCGAATAGCGTCCCATTTCGTAAACTTCAAACTTTCAACTAAATATTAGTCACGTCAAAAAGAATAGTTGACGTTTATAATGTCAAATAATCGGTAGTTCAAATTCCAAACACTAGATGGACCACCCGTTAATTCAATAATAAGAATGTGGAGTATGGGATGGTCGCAATGATAATTATTTCCAATACAACAGCAGGTTTTCTTGCCCAATTACTACGAAAGTTCTCTCAAAATATAATATATTCTGGAATCCGGTATTTTCACCAGCAACATGTTTTCCCTGTCCTTTATTACATCAATTGACATTTTTGTCAACATACAATTTGTGACAGTTCGCTAAACAGAAATTTAGAAATTACTGACTTGAGGTCAACTTCGTCTTCGTCTAACTATACAGCTGCTTTCACGATTATGATCTTTCAAGCAGTTCGAATAATTCGGGAACCTTTTTATATGATAGTTATGGTCTTTACTACGGCCCCATTATCATAATGCAGACGGCGACATATATCGTGATTTAATTTATCTCTGCTCTAAGCCTTTGACGGCGCACGCAAGGCACAGGCTGAACTCGGTATCGTTTCAATAATGTGATTTATTTCATGGATACTTCCATTTCAGGTATACCATACTGGAGAAAATTTGGATATGGAGAGTTAGAAGAGGCATTAAGAATTAAAAAGAACGAAAACGTTGCTAAAAATGTTTTACTTTTCATTGGAGATGGTATGGGCCTTCCAGCGATCACTGCTGCTAGAATATACTCCAAGACAGAAAAAGGCTATTTAGCATGGGAAAAATTCGAACATACAGGACTGCTGAAGGTATCAGAGAGTCAACGATGATAAATTAACTTAATACATATAAAAATAGTCATTCTTATGTTTTGCGCCACCTATAAATGTTGAACAGTACTGCACACAAAAAATTTAATTTGATTGATTCGGCACTGTAAGTGAGAACCGGCAACACACAGTATGTTGGGATATCCAATTTGAAGAATTTGAAGTTTACCAAAGGTGCAAACTTCATGCCTGACATATTAATAAGAGCTAGTCAGTTTAATGGAGCCATTAATTGGATGAAGGTCATGAATGAAGAAGTTCGAGATTTACTCGTATTGTGTTATTCAGATTATATTGCAACCCAGCTTATTATTTTCATTTGTGATCAATTCGAAATATATATATATATATATATACTAGCTGAGCCGACAGACTTCGTCCTGTAAAAAAGATTTGTAATGTGGCAGTTTTTGTGCCTACGTATTTTAAAAATTCTCTTGAACAGAACCGTCACCCTGGTGATAGGGCGTTGTTAATAAAAAATAATTAAATAAAACATATATAAGGATTTAGAAGTAAGTAATCGCTTTATTGTTAATCATGTGAATCATAATTATTATTATTATCATTGTAGTGCTTTGTGGTATACGATGTTTTTTGTTTGATTACCTGGCGCATAGATAAACAAATCTGATGGTTTTTCAACACGGGAACAGGCAACATACAATTGACTATGTGAGAAACATGAGTTTTCTAGATTAATATCACAAACACTTAATGATTGCCACTGGGACTTGTTTATAGTCATAGCAAAAGCAAGCCGCACTGGAAACTGTAGTCGTTTAAACTCAAGTGGCACATCAATCGGAATCATTGGGATGCGCGGTATGAGAACATCTTCTCCCTTATACTTTCCTTTGAGTATACTTGCTTCTATCACATTGTTTAGTAATTTTTTTTATCGCTAACCGTGTACCGTTGCAAAGACGCGGTTGGTTGATATTTCGCAACATTATAACCACCGATCCAACCTTTAATTGAAGATTGTGAGGTGGCAATCCTGGCAAATCCAGCGAGTTTAAAAATTCCGGTGGATAGTTGATTACATCATCTTGATTAGTAGCCGAATCAACTGATTTATATATCCTCAATTCGCCTGTAATTTGTTCTTGAATTTTGAAATTTAATTCATTTACATCTATGTTTTTTGCAGCCAGTATAGCTCGTTCGCTCAACCAATCATGGTTTCTGTAATTTTGAGAAACATCTGGAAACACCTTCTGAATAAGTTCATCTTTTGATCGAGTTAACTGACAAAAACTTTGAGGAAAGTTAATGCAGCCAGTCAACATGTCTATAGGAAATTAGCCATTACCAATGTCAATGAGTTGTTTAGAGAATATGTTTCCAGATTGGTCATTTTGCAACTCGACACGCATATTCTTGCTTAAGTCTGAAGTACTTTGACATGTTTCCACAAATTGGAGGACTTTAGACATGCATTGAGTTCATGAGTTCATCAGCTGGCGTTGATCGTGGAATCACTGGCAATGTTTGACGAAAATCTCCTGCTAATAAAATCATTGCACCACCAAATCGGTTATTATTGCACCGTAGATCTTTTAAGGTTTTGTCTAAAGCCTCCAAAGATTTTTTATGTGCCATCGTGCATCCCAAAGAATCAATTTACATTGCTGCAAAACCTTTGCCATTGCACAGTTCTTCGAAACGTTGCAGGTTGGAGTTTCATTGCTTTGCATATTTAATGGCAATTTTACTGCTGAATGGGCTGTTCGACCACCTTCAAGCAAAGTTGCTGCGATTCCCGACGAAGCGAGTGCAAGTGCAATTTTATTTTGTGAGCGAATTGTTGCTAATATTAATGAAATCAAAAAAGTTTTTCCTGTACCACCAGGTGCATCTAAGAAGTAAATCCCTCCAGTTTCATCATTTGTTACTTTCATAAGAGTTTCAAATACATACTTCTGTTGTTCATTTAACAGTGGAAGATTTGTTTGAATTAATTCTTTCAAAGCGTTGAGATCATACAGTTTTTCTCGATGCAACTCTTGGTTAAAAGCGTCATGCATTGCTCCAACGCACATTGTTTTGATAGATATGATCTTTGACGTTAGGAACACACCTACATTGCTTAGACAACAGTGAGTGCTTGTAATTTAATATGATGTTTATGTTTATGTAGCTTGTGGAAGTTAACCAATGTGTGTTCTGTATAGGCTTTGTTACTGTGTCCTTACGCCACCTTAGGCACAGCACTGTTAATTTTAGACCCAACAGTGAATGGTGGCCGCATACCGAAAGCTAGAAAATATTTTTCCTAGCCCCGGACTTGAACCTACGACACGACGGGTTTCCACGTCAAAGGTCAAGGCTTTATTCCACTAAGCTATGCGACACGCATAGCAATAAAGCTCAAATTGACTACGTTTTAGTTACAAATCATTTGTATGGGAAAAAGAAAGGGGGTATTTTTAAGGTTTTTCCAGCAATAATTCTAATTTTTCTCGCCGCAAAAACCATCCTTGAACTTCAACGAACATTTTAAAAAAAGATTTGGCCAAATTGGTCCAGGCGTTGGTGAGTTATGCGCTTACCAACATATTTTGCGATCCATTTTTATATATAAGATTTATTTTCATTCCAGTAAGTATTCTGTTTCAATTTTGTGTTATTTTAAAATTGATTCCAAAATGATTAATAATTGTAGCGCACACAACTGCAAAAACAATAGTATCAATACTAATCCCAAACCTTCCTTTTTCTCAATACCATTAGACACCGACACATGAGTGATACATATAGTATTGTAGAAAATGTTGTTTATTAAAAGCTCCGTTATTTGAGTAGTGCTTCATTCAATTAGTTGAGATTAGCTGAGATATCAAGAACCAATGGAATTTCAGGAGGTTTACGCCTACTGTCGTCATTTCTTTACGATAAGTTGAGATATCAGGAACCAATGGACTTTCAGGAGGTTTATGCCTACTGTCGTCATTTCTTTACGATAAGTTGAGATATCAAGAACCAATGGAATTTAAGCAGATTTACGCCTACAGCAGGCTTAGTATAGTTGTCATTTCTTTACGATTAGTAGAGATATCTGGAACCAATGGAATTTCTGGAGGTTTACGCCTACTGCATGCGTATGCAGAAGAGTGAAATTTTTTTAGATACATATTTGAGTGTCTATCTAGATAATTTTATATTTTATAAATAGAAATAACAATAATATAATATATATATATAACAATAATTCTATAGGTTTTTTATTTTTTTTCCCTCCATAATGAGGGAACCCTTTCTAGAGAACACTCAGCATATTTAGCGCAGGGGAGTATTTACAGGGGGGGTGTACTGGGGATAATTAATAATAAAACAATATATCTCTTATTGAATGCGTTCTGTTAATGAGGAAATGTGATTACATTTACGGTTACATTATGAGCGGAGTCATAATTTTTATATGATTTTAATGATTACTACGACAACAGAGGAGTTCCGCTTCATGCCCCGACAAAGGGATTAAGAACACGATAAAAGGGACCACTCGCCATAAAGCTGTCACATAAAAAGCGATTAATGGTGGCATATTTATGGGACATAAAAGCGGCCGCTACGATCGTTCTGGAAAGTGAAGCATCTTTCTGGTAACTTCTAGAAAAACAGCGCCGGATATAAATGACTGAAGCCGATTCATGGATTCATTCATGGATAGAACTTGCCGATGAATAAACAGGTGTTCCTAGTGAAATTCTGTAGATAAATTGTGTATATAAATTATTGATTATTGTTTGTTAAGTGTGAATATAAATTAGTTTAAAGAAGGATTTGTATTGTTTTTTCTGTTTCGCTGAGGAAAAACGTAACATGAATATAGACTAAACAATGGTCCATACACTCTAAATATCAGTGTGAAAACTTATTACCAGCTTAAATCAAAATATTTAAGTTTTCAGATAATGCAAATAACCTTTTCTAATCAATTTTTAAATTCGCGGTCGATAAGATTAGATGCGCAGGGAGGATGCGCGAGTGTAAAGGATTTTAGTTCAAAATCCACGGAATGCGACTACTGCTTGGTCCCTATACTGTGTGATTAGTTTGGATATTGCGTTCAACAGTTATAGACGTGTAAACATGGAGTTCACTAACGCCTACATTCGCGCTATTTCAAAGTTTTCCTTCGTTAAAGGTAAATCCGCTAGAGAAACGTTTTGTGAGATTAATGGTGTTTTGGGGGATGGTACTCTATCAGTTCCAACCACGGAGGAATGCTTTCGACGATTCAGAGCCGGTGAAAACGACACCATGGATAAGCCAGCCGGCGGAAGACCTGTGACAACTGATACCGATCAAATCATAGAATACATCGAGTTAGACCGGTATGTGGCATCTCGTGACATCGACCAGGAGATAGGAGTTAGTCACCAATCATTTCAAACCATCTGCAGTGGCTGGATACAAAAAAAGCTTGATGTTTGGGGGCCGCATGATTTGACGCAAAAAACCTTCTGGACCGAATCAACGCCTGCGATATGCTGCTGAAACGGAACGAACTCGACCCATTCTTGAAGCGGATGGTGACTGGCGACGAAGAATGGATCACATATAGTCCGGTCAAAGTATACCTACCAGGTTACCAAAATTCGCATAGAGCTGAAAATTGGTAGAGATGGTCAGGATACCATTAGAAAGAATGGGTGAAAAGTCCCCAAAAATCCCATTGTTGCTAAAAAAGTTATTCAAGGTCAAAGGTCGCGAAAATGGGTTTTTCGCTTTTTTCAGCCAAACGGTGAGTTTTATCATAAAAATAGCTCAGACATAAATTGTAGATCGTGCAATTATCTACAAAAATTGTCTCAATACTTTTTTTCGTGAGAGTTACCGTTTCCGAGATATGACCGAAGAAAATTGTATGCTCCATAAAATGCACACGTTTCCACGTCACCTGTGAGGTAGTGTACTTGACGCGTTTTTTCCCCGGTATGCCTATTCCACGAACCGATCTGTACTAATAAATAATAAAAAAAATTGTCGTTAATTGTAAAGAATGTGATAAAATTATTGGTCCGAATTATAATCATTTATTACATCTGTTTCTTCTTGTTCTTCGTCTTCTTCTTCGAGCTGAGTGAAAATAAACTCGTCCAAAAGCGATGGATCGGATGTCTCGTCGTTTATATGAAATGAGTCCTCTTCTAATGGAGATTCAGCATTAGAACAAAGCTGGCCTTGACCACTTGTACAGGCTAAGGAACGAAACAACCCAACCTTTTTGCAGCCACATTTGGCATTACATCTTTTTTTACAATTGCAAAAAATGGTGTTGAGGAGTTTTTCCGGTGCAGGTGGAAGTAAAGTTTGGACAGGTTCTAATGCATTATCAATCAACATCCAACCCCAGTCTTTTGGGTCTAATTGATTACCAAGCCACACTTGAACTTGATAATATACCCGAAGAAGATGTTGTGCAGAAGCCGAGGTTGGAGGAAGAGAAGCCAATTGCACTTGCTTTTTGTTACGAGTATTTTTGACAAAAGACACGTAACGGAACTTATCAATGCAGGTAATTTTTTTGGAGCTCCGTACATGGCAAGAAGAAAGCGAATTCCATGAATAATTATGTCTTTTGGAGTAGACTTATTATTTTTAAAAACTTCGACACAATCAAGTAAATCTTGTTTCTCAAACATTCTAAAAACAGACGTTTTACCTCTCCTGTAAAATGCAGATGTTGTATGGCAGCCACTTATAGCGTGGAGAAACAAAATGTGGTTTTGGCACTTTGCAAATGCAGATAAACTTTGGGATGAATATATTTCGGACTGATGTTGAGATTTTCCAGGTTTTAAAAAATAAATTGTTCTGTCAGCTGGAGTTCGAGCATTCAATAAAACTAGTAAATCAACGTCTTCACCAACAATCATAATTGTTTTTAAGTTAATATACCGAAAGAAAAAGAATGCATCTCGCATTACTTCGCCAGTGACGAATGAACGTGGCGTACTTATGCATTTTATGGAGCATACAACTTTCTTCGCTCATATCTCGGAAACGGTGACTCTTACGAAAAAAAGTATAAAGACAATTTTTGTAGATAATTGCACGATCTACAATTTATGTCTGAGCTAGTTTTATGATAAAACGCACTGTTTGGCTGAAAAAAGCGAAAAACCCATTTTCGCGACTTTTGACCTTGAATAACTTTTTTAGCAACAATGGGATTTTTGGGGACTTTTCACCCTTTCTTTCTAATGGTATCCTGACCATCTCTACTAATTTTCAGCTCTATGCGAATTTTGGTAACCTCACCTCTGTTATTTGGTCCAACTTGACCGGACTAATAAGACAATATCAATCGAAAACGGTTGTGGTCGAAGGCAGGTGAATCGTCCCAAACAGTGGCCAAGCCGGGATTGACGGCCAGGAAGGTTTTGCTGTGGTTTGGTAGCATTGGAAGGGAATCATCCACTATGAGATGCTCCCATATGGCCAGACGCTTAATTCTACCATCAATTGGACCGCTCGAAGCAGGCGATCGACCAGAAGCGTCCAGAATTGGCCAACAGGAAGGGTATAGTGTTCCACCAGAACAACGCCAGACCCCACACTTCGTTGATAACTCGTCAGAAGCTATGGGAGCTCGGACGGAATGTTTAATCGCATCCACCATATAGCCCGGACATAGCGCCAAGTGATTACCACTGTTCCTGTCCATGGCGAACGCCCTTGGTGGTGTAAAGTTGGACTCAAAAGAGGCTTGTGACAGTGGCGTATATAGAAAATATTTTCGGGGGGGGGCCCCGAGATGCTTGTACCATCAAATGATCCAATGGTTAGATTAGGTTAGATGCAATTTTTTTATTGAGAATCAAAGGATAACTTTGGGCATAGTCTCCCTGTTTTTCATCAATATCTCATACAAATTATCTTCATATCGTTTCGATGCAAAGAAATTACCATTTGTTGCTATTTCTAGCCTCACTCACGTCTGTAAACTATCCCCATTTAACGGACTCCTGCAACGTGACGAGAAATTGATAGAGTAGTGAGGTTTCCACAAAAAACGACATTGAGAAATTTTATTTGATTATAAGTGGAAAAAATATATTGAAGACGAGGTTAGCTGAACATTCGCTTACATAGATGGTCACAAAACAAATCCCAGTTTTCTCGGTACACTAGCAAACTTATCAAGAACTTCCTCGTCGCTAACTGTGATGTCTCTGTGAATAGAGAGCAATGCGAGACCATTTAGTCTATTCTCAGATGTGTTCCTTAGGTAAGTTTTCAGTCTTCTTGGGCTAGAGAAAGTCCTTTCAACGGTAGCGACAGCTGACACGGGAAGGACAGCTAGTATTTTTAGAAGGATATACATGTTGGGGAATAAATCTTTGTCATATTTTTCTAGAGAATTAATCGCCGTTTTTGGCAGAACTTCAGGTCTTTCCTGTTTCCACTTTTCTTGCCACAGCTTAAACTCACTTCGCACAATGTCGTTAAATGACAAATCTGATTCATTTAATTTCAATGCAGCGTCTAATGAAGTGATGTCTGTTCTGATACAAAATTGTGGAAGAATGTTTTGTAAAGATATTATTGTGTCAGGAAAAAATATCGGGTGCTAAGTCACTTATTAGGTCTCAGTTACCGTTCTTTATTGATAACTGCCAAGCTTTCGGCCACTTTCATGGCCATCTTCAGGGCACTACAAATCAGAGGAATGTACATAATTTCAATAAAATAAAACAATAAAAACTTACACTCAAATTGAACAAAACCTCTTTACGACATTCGGACAAACAGCCGAGAAAAATACAAAAATTCATCAAATTTTTCAACCAGTCAATCAGGAATTCAGAGCAACAAAATGAAATCAACCGTGCAATATAATCTAACAAGTAATTTGACACAATAAGATATAAAACTTCTTAACCTCGAAGAAAGATAGAACACAGAATATCCTCGAAACATGAAAACGCAAATAAGCACAAAACTATCAATCAAAAATGTTAACAACAAATAAAGAAATCCAGACAAATCTAAACCGATCGAAACGTAAACATTGTCAGTTCACCGTTGTATACCAGGGTCGTACGTTTGTTGATTAGTCCCCATTATTAAATCAACGATATGACAATAGATGGGATGTTTGTCCGAATGTCGTAAAGAGGTTTTGTTCAATTTGAGTGTAAGTTTTTATTGTTTTATTTTATTGAAATTATGTACATTCCTCTGATTTGTAGTGCCCTGAAGATGGCCATGAAAGTGGCCGAAAGCAGCAGTTATCAATAAAGAACGGTAACTGAGACCTAATAAGTGACTTAGCACCCGATATTTTTTCCTGATTCTGATTAAGTTAAGTCGAAAAATTTTTGTTCTGATATTATTGTGTCTTTATGAGATTGGAATCTTTCCCTTAACGCTTCACAAAAATCATCCAGGTATGCCACGTAAACTGCTCGTCTATAATATTCTTCTTCTGTGGAATGGGGTACATTGTTGCGTGTTGTTTGAAGCCGACAAAATCGTGGAAGCTCCTCTGTGACAAAAAGTTTTGAGGCTATTGCCTTCACCTGTTCATATAATGGTTTGAAGGTTTGCTCGGCATTTGATCTCTGTTTTGACAGTAGGTCTAAAACAGTTGTGATGTTGCTTATAGCCTGACTAAGGTCAATATTTTTTTTCTGAAGGGTCTCAGACAAGCTGTGTGTAGTCGACAGCATCTGGCTCAAAATGAAAAGATTAACAATAAATGGGAAAGTATAAATGGCACGACCTAAAGCAAATCCTTTAGTTGATGAAACACTCGATTCTTCTATCTTATTTAGGGAGAGTATGATAGCTTCTGAAATTTCTTTAAATAGAATAACTGAGTCATGTCTTTCCACCCATCGCGTTTCGCACAATGAAATCAGTTTCCTTCTCTTTTCATCAGGAAAGCACTCTGAAATCGTGCATTTTAAAATCTCTGTGTTCTTAGGGCTCCCTGCCCCCCTATATACGCCACTGGCTTGTGATAAGTGGCTGTTCGAGTTATTTGCAAATAAGGAGAGGGGATTCTACGAGGGAGGTATTATGAAGTTGCCGTCTAGATGGAAACAGATTATTGAACAAAACGGCCCATATTCGAACTAAATCCGATCACTGTAACACTTTTTATAAAGCATTGAATAAAGAGCGGAAGGGAGATATTTTGACAGCCTATTATAAAAGGCAACCCCCCTATATCGTCGATATCTCAAGACTTAGAAATGGCAAGGAATGGTACTATGTCTTTTAAGACAAACAAAATTAACGATTCACAAACTTCAATGAATTTTCAGACATATTCGGGGAACAAATTCATACCAGATTCGGCAAGTTCTGCAACCGCCATCTTCTCTGGAGTCAAAATAAATCAGGACACGGTAGGTGTTGACGCAACAGTCGAAAGAGAGAACTGTTCGGCATCTTTGAATCCAGCTACTCATACATCTAGCATCTTGCAGTGGGCAATGGAATCTGGAAAAGCAACAGGTAGTTACAATTATTATGATTGAAAAAAAAATTAATAATTATGTTGCATATTATCATCCATGTTATGTAATAATGTGAGAGCTTTTCAGGTATTTGGATATGTATATTCAGATATTCCTCTTTTACATCAAAAACACCGACGTTTCGGTCTCAGATCGGACCTTTATCAAGGCTACAAAAATAAAAACAGATTAAAACTAGAACATGACTAATTTCACAAGATTTACATTATTGATTCTACAGGAATCGAGTCATCACAACAAAAACATATATCAATCATATCAATCATCATTTTTGTTGTGATGACTCGATTCCTGTAGAATCAATAATGTAAATCTTGTGAAATTAGTCATGTTCTAGTTTTAATCTGTTTTTATTTTTGTAGCCTTGATAAAGGTCCGATCTGAGACCGAAACGTCGGTGTTTTTGATGTAAAAGAGGAATATCTGAATATACATATCCAAATACCTGAAAAGCTTTCACATTATTAATAATTATTTTGCAGTCTAGAACTGTGAAAAAATATTCGTTTGTTTCTGGTCCGGCCATATTAGTCGGACTGCCACAGGAGGTTTCATCACTTTCATTTGTTTTTTTATTATACAGGGTGTCTACTATAATAGGTGCCAAACTTCAGTAGGTGATAGTAAAAGTCATTTGCAACAAAAAATGTCCCAAACACTTTTTCGAAAAGTTGATAGTTATCGAGTTATTTAACACTTCTTGGTTTTTCGAAATTATTTGTTCTTCCCTTTAAAAACATGAATATCTCTGTTATTCTTACAGCTACATCAAATCTAATCATATCATTAGAAAGGGCAGTAAACACGTTATAAAATAGGTACTCATTAATGTTAAAAAAATGTTTTATACGGGGTGTTGTAAAAGGCTAAATGTAAAAATTGAAAAGAGTGCAAACTTAGTGGTATTTTCTTGTGAGCTGTACCATTGAAAATTGGTGAATAAGTAGTGTTTTTTTTCTAAGAAAAACTAGTACATGTAATAGACTTTTGAACGGTTTATCAATTTTTCACTTAACTTTTTGTTTTTCCAACAATATCACTGTTTTAAGTCAGAAAAACATAAAATTCAGATACGCAAATTTTATAACAATTCATTTCAAAACATTGTAGGTTCAAAACAGTCATAAATATTACTAATAGTAACATAAAAACATTAAATAAACTTTGAATGAAACTGAATGAACGTAAAAATCAATGTTATTGCAAAACCGATTTAAAAATTATAAAAACTGTTCAAATCGCCTACCCCTTTATTCATTACGTTTTCGACGCCTTGTATCACAACATTCCTGAATGCTGTTGATTAGTTCTTCTCGTTCATTAATGCGATTTGTATACATATTTTCTTTCAAAGTGCCCCAAACATAAAAGTCTTATGGGATAAGATCGGGGCTTCTAGGTGGCCATCTCAAGGGACCATATCTTCCAATCTATTTCTCCTCAAAGCTTTGATGCATCCAGTCCCTCACAATTCGACTATTATGGGCAGGGCATCCGTACAGTTGAAAATAAAGTTCATATCTATACGCTATGGAAATATCTTCAAGAATGTCAACTACGTTATTATTTATTAAATTTGTGAATTCATTGGAATTAAGGCGATCGGGAAGTATTACCGGCCCTAGCCGCATTCTCATGAATCCCAGCCAAACATTGACTCTTAATTCATGCTGATAATGAGATATAACAGTCGCATGTGGATTTTCCGTTTCCCATATATGGGAATTTCGTAAATTTATTATTCCACTTTTCATTCAATATTTGAGAAAACAGGCATATTCTTTTTTTTTGTAGATGCGTATAAGTCGAATTAATTCGTTAAAGTAAATGATCTTTTTTTTAAGTTTTCTTAATGACAAATTTTGTCAAATTTAAGTTGATTTGCATATCCTCTAACCCATGCAAATGTCAAGTTTGCTTAGCTCGAGATTAAATTCCGCCATATTGTTCATTTTCATTCGTGGTATTCATTTCCGGCGGCCAATGTGGGGCCGCCAGATACGCACCAACACACCCTCCAACCCGTCTCCTCCTCAAACCTTTGTTTACAACTTTGCTGTTTTTTTTTGTTACTATTAATATTGAGTATAAATCTACTCTACCACTAGATATATACTCAATGCTATTAATTATATTTATAACTGTTTTGAAATGAATTGTCATAAAATTTTCGTTTCTGATTTTTATGTTTTTCTGACTTGAAACAGCAATATTGTTGGAAAAACAAAAAGTTAAGTGTAAAGTTGATATACCGTTTAAAAGTCTATTACATGTACTAGTTTTTCCTAGAAAAAAAACAACTACTTATTCACCAATTTTCATTGGTACAGCTAACAAGAAAATACCACTAAGTTTGCACTCTTTTTAATTTTTACATTTACCCTTTTACAACACCCGGTATAAAACATTTTTTAAAATTAGTAACTACCTATTTTATAGCACCTTTACTGCCCTTTGCAATGATATGGTCAGATTTGATGTAGCTGTAAGAATAACAGAGATATTTTTGTTTTTACAGGGGAAAACAAAAATTACGAAAACCCAAGAAGTGTCGAATAACTCGATAACTATCAACATTTCGAAAAAGTGTTAGGTATAGGACATTTTTTGTTGCAAATGACTTGTACTATCACCTACTGAAGTTTGGCACTTATTATTGTAGACACCCTGTATAAGATTAGAACCTAGTTATGTTTTTTCATATATTATGGTGATTTTACATTTTTCAGGATTTGTAACAACAACAACTGTTACCCACGCAACGCCTTCTGCTCTCTATGCCCATTCACCATTTAGAAAATGGGAATGTGAGGCTAAAATGCCTGCAGGCTCAGAAAAATGCAAAGATATAGCAAGACAGCTCATTGAGGATTATCCTGGAAGGAATATTAAGGTAAGAATTGACTGAATCATAACTCACCAGTCGATAAATCCCAAACCGAGCAAGGAAAACAACATTTTTCTCGCCAAAATTTATTGTTATTCAACAATATAATATAAAATTTTTGACATCTGCACCCTTCTCAGTGGATTTTCGCTTGGATTTAAGAATGGAGTGGTGTATTCTTGTTTCATCTTGTTGTGATATACTTCTAATTTGGCGTGAACATGTACAAACAGCTCTTTAAATTATCTTCTCGTTGTTGTTTATGCTCTGGGGTGGGCAAACGCGGCGTCCATTTTGAAAACAGCTTTTTCATACCTGAATGCTCATGTATGATGGTGTAAACAATATCTTTTGGTAACTTCACAGTGTCAGCTATCTCTTACAACTTCTCTTTGCGATTGCCAGCATCATCGTTGTCCATACGATCATAGTTTTCTAGCCAAGGTCAAACCAAACCTCTTAATATTTCAAAACTAATCTGTTTAAGGTTGGCTGTTTCAAAAAATCATATGGATATATCGTTACTGGCGTCATCTGGTAGTTAGCGATAAGGCTATCATTTCTCGTGCGTCACATCACAGAACACATCTCTATGTAATTACTTTATGCGCCACATTCAACTCAATGCTCAATTTTTCTATGATTCAAGGTTATCATGGGTGGCGGACGGCAAATGTTGCAGTCCAATTCATCAGGAACGAAAGATGATCCTTTAGATTCCTGGAATTGCATAAGCAAGGATGGCAGAAATTTAATCCAAGATTGGCAGAAGGATAAAATGAAACGTCACTTGTCGTTTGCTGTCGTCTCGAATAATAGAGAACTGCAAGATTTAGAAGATACTACTGAATTTGTCTTAGGTGCGTACTGTAAAATTATTCGATTTGTAATTATTAAAAATAATGTAAGGTATTGTAAAGAAGTTAGGCTAGAGGAGGTAATAGATTTCAATAATCTACAAACATAGAACAATCTTCATAAAACCTAGGGAGATCGGAGGTGTAAAATCAAAATAAAATGGGGGCTAGAACGAAACCGCGTTTGCAAATAGCGTGAAATCTGTTCATTGCGTAGATGTGAAGCATTTTGAAGCTTATGCAGCCGAAGGAATTCAGTTAATTTTATGTATTCAGGTGAGTTCAAATTAATGAATGAAAATTGTATTATCATATTTGTATCAATAAAATCTCGAAAATGTATAAGCTTATACAGTTCCTTTTGAAAATAATTCATTCATTATTTATTTTTAGGTGATATATCGATGAGCTTTATTGAAGTAGGAGTCATCCTTTAAACGTCCATTTGGAGTACATTGAAGATGATTGAAGTAAACTAATATTCACTAATTTCAAGACAAGCCCTTTTGAATACATATCTGTTACTTAATTACACTATAAAATTTTCAGTTCCAAATCTTTGTTGCTAATAAAAGGGGAAGTTCTTTCGTTTCCTTTGTAAAAAACCTTCTTGTCTATCTACAATATGTTCAAAAATTTCTGTTTTTCCATTTGAATAATGTAAAACTCAGATGTAATCATTAATGGCCGGTTTCTGAACTCGACAGATAAACGTAAGATAGTTATCCAGCCGTTAACTGTGGTTAATATTTATCGGCTCGATAAACACCGCACGGGTTTCTGATGTCAAATTTATGCTTCGGTTAGCTATCGATTGGATAACTCGACGGTATCGACAGTATTGTTAGTTCATAAAAGTAATAATAGATGTCACTGTAATCAAACCTGACATATTTTGAAAGATTCAATATAATTTCAAAGAGAGACTAATTTACAACTATAAAATAATCATTCTCTTATAATTCTATATGGAAAAAATTCGTATTTACAAATCATATCGAAAGCAGAACACAGAATCAAGAGATGGATTCAACATTCTGTGACGTTCTTTTGGCGTCAAAGATTGTGAATTCAAATTAAAAAACAAACGAAAAAAACAATTACGCAACAAAATGAGTCGACAAAGGGCTAGAAATTTCACTGAGTGTGAAAAATTTTATTACTGGATATTGTTAGAGAATTTATAAGTACAATCGATAACAAAAAAACAGATGCCAGTAATGTGAACCAGAAAACCAGGCCTGGCAGAAGATAGCCGCAAAATTTAACGCCGCTGTAGAGACTGGTCCGCGGAACGAAAAACAGCTGCGTGCTTTATATGACAATATAAAGAAAAAGCAAAAAAATTTGCCGACGACAAAGTAGGTATAATCAAATTTCAAATACCTAGGTAAACACAAGCAAGAGGATTCTATTGTTTTCATAATTTCTATCGATTTGCAGTGTGATAGATACAAAACTGGTGGAGGGACCTTCACACCAAAGCCAACGCAAGTTGATGAGAAAGTAATGGGTTTGTTGCAGCATCACCATGCCTACAACCAGCCAGCAGGGTATGGTCAGTACTTGCAGGAAGAATCATCCTGTAGTGCTACTGAGCAAAGTGAGTAATTCTTATATATGTGAGATTAAGTAACAATTGAGATATTCCAATCAAACAGGTAACCATGATACAAAAGGTATTTATTCAACTAAAATACATTGCAGATATTGAACTGAATTTCCCATGGAGGTAATTCTCTCACAGGAGGAACCCTCTTCACATAATAGTCCTCTGGTGACTCCTGAAACTCCTAGAAGGCGACCAGGTGAAAAAGACCAGCATCTAGTCGATTAGGGTTAACTGCAAAAAAAAAAAAAGCCCTCATTACAACAACAAACACAATTATCAAAGAAAAAATACAAAGCAGGCCAATGAGGACTTATTAACAGAAAAAAAAGTTGAGTTGATTTGAAAATCTGAAAACCAAGAAAGAGGAATTCTATTTGACAAAGAGGGAACAGTTGGTGGAGGCAGAACTTACGTTGAAGTTAATAGAAATAGAAGAGGCGAAATTGTGTTTAGAAGTGATGAGAAAAAGTTATAGGAAAAATAAATAACTTAAATTAAAAGTTCTCTCATTTACCCCTTGATTAAAAACACAGGTATTCTCTTACATATTGCAGAGAGATAGAAAGTTCTGACGTCTCTCTCACACAAAGTGACGTTATCTGAGTTGCAAAAACAAGCTTTCAGTTAAGAATTCCTCGGCTATCACACACGTTTTGCTATAAAATATGCATATATTATTTCTTACTAATTATGGCATTTCTCCTAATTAATAAAGGTTATAATTTCATACCATTGTACCAATTTGAATATTTGTATCTCAGATGACTTCACAAAATGAGAAGCTTAAATACTGAACAAAATTAAGAAATTTGAAGTGAATACCTGTTTTTATACCCTGCCACTCACCTGAAATATTGAATTGCTATTAATCATCTGAATGCGTTTCCCTTCGACAATAGCATATATTGACTCAATCGATGCAACCAAGTACATTTGGAAAGCCTGCTATGTTATAGAATCCCGTCTCAGTTTCTAGAATTTCGGTATAATTTTTAAGCATACATATAAATCTTTCAGATAGTATGGCTATTTTCTTGCTCACATTGAAAATAACTCTAGATACCGTTGATTTGTGAACATTGATATCATCACCTACAACAATTTGAAAAGTGCCTGTGGCATAGTATCGTGAGAGCAATGCACACTTGTTTTAAAACAGATAATGCCACTTGATCACATAAATATCCCACTGTGCTTTTGTTCAGTCGGTATCTTTGCCTAAAAAATTTGAAGAATCAATATCATATTACGAGAATATTTCTGATAGAAAACATCCAAGATACACTTTCATAAACAAATGTTTAATGTTAGATTTTTGTGAAACTATGCTACTGTGTATTTTTAATAGGCTGAAAGACCTCAGGTCAATTGGCCAATTGCTTGCAATAAAAGACAGTTACTACTACTTACCTAAACTCTTCATCTGAATACATTTCCATCGGAGATCTACGAATCCTTATCTGTCGAGGTATTGATATATTATTGATGAATTCTAGAATTTCTTCATCTGATGAGGAACTTTAAAATATTTCTTTAGTCAATTCCATGTTTGTTATGAACTTGAATTTTTGAATTTTCGGAGATATAATTTTGAGGTTATCTTGGAACTGTCATGTAAATATTGAATAGTTAACGTCGAGATAACCCGTCATCGGGACGAGTTAAGATAAATGCAGTTTATGTGTAGTTTATCTGTCGGCGCGGTAGTCAGAAACCCAATTCGACAGTTATCTCTCGTTTAACTTTCTCGAATAGATAAACTGAGTTTATTTTGACTTCAGAAACCGGCCATAGATGAATCATACCTCTTTTCATGTGGAAATACGAGTAAGATTTCAAATTAGATTTATTTCAAGTAAAAATTGCATTTTCATTTTAAATAATTTAATCTCT
Organism: Micraspis discolor; assembly: GCA_030674115.1. Lineage (NCBI taxonomy): Eukaryota > Metazoa > Arthropoda > Insecta > Coleoptera > Coccinellidae > Micraspis > Micraspis discolor. The sequence goes on from JARTUT010001743.1 coordinate 1,538,148, forward strand.
TTATTTCAGTTAACTTATTTAGGCACCTTCAATGTATATATTGTTTAAATAATACCATAATCTTTCCGGAATTATAATAACCATTTTAATACATTGAAGGTGCTTCAACAGTTTGTGAATTAGGCGGAGCTCAGGGCCGGATTAAGGGTAACGTAGGCCCTAGGCACTCCAGCAGCGTAGGCCCCGAAATAATGAATATTTTTTAACTGAAATTGACCGCTAATATTAAGTAATAATTTTGTTGTAGATATAAATCCGAAAATGTGATGATGCGGTATAATAACATTATTTTATTTTGGGATTTTAATGTTTTTATTTTTCATAGAGCCATTTTCAATAGCCGTAATTCCAGAATTGAGTTTATCTGCAACAATGCAACTTTTATATCTACCAAATTCCATGCAGAATTCCAGGGTTTTAGTAAATGAACATGACAAGACATTAGCCGCCGGGAAAACCTCTCGGACGGGCACATGCGTTTGACATAGTTGGCCACGTTTCCGTGCCCACTACCAAACGCTTGCGCGCGATCGAGAGGTTTTCCCTGCTGCTAAGGTCTTTTGTTTTAGTAGCTCAGTTGTGTAATAAGTTAATATGTAAACACTACGATAGAGCGTGTATGCCTGTGCTTGTATTTAATCACGCTCAACCCCAAGTCAATCTTTAGTTTAAAAACTGGAAGTTAAATTTATTATAAGTAAAGTAAGTAAAGGAAAGTTGTTTTTATACTCTACTTATTTCAACTATTACTTATTTTACATATTTCTACTTTTTTTTTAGCGAAAAATGTCTGATGGATATAAAAGAAAACACCAAAGTGGACATGAAAAACGCAAAAAGAAAGAGAAAGTGAGTGAGTCGCTTAGTAAAATTAAAGGTTCTTTATTGAAATATGTTAACATTTCTAAGGAAACAGAAGATAATGCAGATGCGGTAGATATTTCCTCGATCGAGGTTAAACCTAAAGAAGCTGAGGCTTGTTGGGACTCGCAAGAATGTTCAACCAATAAAACTGAGAATGTCACAGAAGCAGGTGGTGCCTGAATCACTACCAACAACATCAGCCTCAAGTATTTTCAGTTCTGATCCAGCACGGTGGACAACCATAAGCGCAGATCTTATCGATTACTTCTCTCGTAATAACCCTGTGCAGAAATTGGATATAAATTTTAAGTTATACGCCACTAAATTTGGCGAAAAAATGAGATGTCCATCACAAGATTATTTTTTCAGAAAACTGAACAACAATGATATTATAAAAAGGGACTGGTTGATATTTTCCGAATCTACTGGCAAGTTTTTTGGTTAAAAATGTATTTTGTTCAAATCGGACCTTCCTGGAAATCCAAACCTGTGTAAACAATTCCTTACAGGCTTTAATGACTGGAAAAACGCACATTCGAGAATTTCAAGTCATGAAGAGTCAAAAGAACATTTTGCATCTATTTCTGCTTTAGTGAACTACCAACAAACTAGAAAAATTGATGAGACGTTTGATATTGTCAAGGAAAAAAAAAGCACATATTGGACAACGGTTTTAAGAAGAGTAGTGGAAGTAATTAAGTTTTTGGCCGAAAGGGGACTAGCGTTAAGAGGCGATAATGAAATACATGGTAATCCTAGTAATGGCAATTTTCTTGGGTGTATCGATCTCTCAGCCAAATTTGATCCGTTTCTAGAAGAACATGTAAGAAGATACGGTAATCCAGGCCGCGGAAAAGTATCATATTTATCCTCCACAACGTATGAAGAACTAATAATTTTACTGGGGTCAAGAGTATTGGAAAAAATAGTTACAGAAATCAAAGAAGCCAAGTATTATGGAATCACTGTGGATTTTACACCTGACGTTAGCCATACGGATCAACTCTCCATAGTTATTAGATATGTCTCAAAAACTGGAGATATATATGAAAGATTTTTGATGTTTGTTAAAATAGAAAAACATGATGCCAAGTATCTTTTTGACACTCTAATTTCAGTTTTAGAAAATCAGGGGATAGACCCAAAATTTTGCAGATGTCAGTCTTATGACAATGCGGCTAATATGAGCGGAGTGTATTCGGGAGTACAAACTAGATTTAGGGAAATAAACAGCGCAGCCACTTGGGTACCATGTGTATCTCATAGTCTTAACCTAGTTGGCACAGCGGCGGCGACCGAGGACATTATCAAGGTTAAGGCTCAAGCTCTGGTAAAAATGTATACGTCTGACTTAGAAGAAAACTTTGTTGATGAGTATTTGATTTTTTCAAATTTGTACCCCAAAACCACCTCTATAACGGATCTCATCAAATTACAAATAAAGGATAAACTTGTGTCAAGTTTCCCAAATGTTAATATTGCATTGCGCATATACCTTTCGATATTGGGTTCGAATGCAGAAGGAGAAAGATCATTCTCCAAGTTGAAGCTTATAAAAAATTTTATGCGTTCAACTATGGGTCAAGAGAGAACTTCGTCACTGGGCCTTCTGTGTATTGAAAGTGATGTCGCTTGCGGCATTAATTTTGAAGATATAATACACGAATTCGCTGTGTCAAGATCCCGAAAAAAGGAGTTATTTTAGGATCTACTTAGTAAACCAAACGTTTTGTATTCGTATTTTTTGTGTATTTGTATTTAGATATATTATTTTGACCTTCACTATATAATAATATAAAAATATTTATAAGTTTTTGGGGTATTTTATTTCAATATATTTTTTTTCAAAGCCCTAAGACCTTCGGCCTTCGTAGGCCCTAGGCACGTGCCTACTGTGCCTAATTGGTAATCAGGCCCTGGGCGGGCTTCTGCAGGAATTAAAATTTCCGCCAAAAATTTCTTGCGAACCCAAAACATGGCGGATGAAGTACCCAAAAAACACTTCATTATATTAGTTCTCTGTGTTTCCAATGTCACAGCCAGCATCTCTACACCATTTCCATCTGTAGTTTAGTAACCGTCACATGATTATAAGAAAACATCAACTTAATTTTAGAAAGCATCATTTGTGGGTTGAGAATAGTCGTTTTAATATTAGAATGCATCATTTGTAGTTTAGAATTATCATTTCATTGTATCATTCAATTTCATCATAACTTGAGATTAAAGAATAAAAACCCATATTTTTAATTCTTTGGAATTAATAAAATTCAATTAAAGTATGAGTTGGGATTGATAGGAAGAGATAGAAGTAAAATGTTAAATTTAATTAACCAAATTTATTTTATTATCTTTATATATTTCTGGAAGTCCCAGACTTCTAATCAATCATTTTCAGTAAAGATATTTCAGCTGACGATTAATTACATGATTTATTAATGTATTAAAAATTGTAGTCATTGGGATAAAAATTAATGTCAAAATAAACTGAACTATTCATTTTCATCCTGGTTGCAATTTAAATTTTTTAAGGTATATTTTCTAATGGACATCTTCCAAAACATTATAAGAGGAACCCAGCTCCAGAGGGTAGTCCGTCCTTGATGAATATGACCGAAAAAGCTATAAAATTGCTCAAAAAGAATAAAGAAGGCTTTCTTCTAGTGGTGAGTTTAATTATCTATTTACTATTTTGATCTTGAGCTTACTTGATAGTTGAGAAATTTGTAAAAAATATTTTGTATTCACTGACTAGTGAGATACATCTTAAGATGAATGTAATATGATATGTCTAGCTATGCTGGATATTGGGTCTTCATAAGCAAAAGACCATATCTAATCAAAATTCCCAGACATTCCAGACAGTAATAAACCTCTCAAACATATCACCCCAATAATCATAAAACCTAAGATTTAAAACAAAATTTATTGATCTGCTACATGGAAATCTTGATGGATGTACGACCTGATAAAATTTGAGAATTAGGGGAGTTCGACATATGATATATTTATTACCTTAAGGGCTTATGGTTTCTAATTAACGATGGGAAAAACGTGGATCTTTAGTAAAAATTAAAATTAAATCAGTGGACCAATCAGAGGTTTGTATCGAGAGACTCAGTTGACTAAAGCCAATGAAACTTAGATTTCTAATTAGTGGGGTAAATTTCGAACTATCAAAAAGAAGGGCACCAATTATGAGAAATTAGGAAATTCCGGATTATGTTCGATAACGCCCACGGACAAAGGGATTTTAGGAAAAATTAGGGAATGGAAAGTCAGTTCAACGTGATCCGTAACCAGAAAAACACTTAAATACTTCAAAGTAAATGAGTCTAGTAAATTCTAGAAAAAATACCTAGTTATTGTGTTGTAATTGAGTGAGTTCGAAATTTCCCTAGTGAAGTTCCGTGTTAGAAGTCCAAGGAAAAAGGTCAGATATACAATTTATAAACAGTAAAAAGTCCATAGTCCGAAACCTCCAAAAATATTTTGTCAGAGATTGTTTTAATTAATTATTTTTGTGCTTGCTAAAATTGTCATTTTGTTTTTGTGTGCTTCGAATAAATTAGTTTTAGTTATTCAGGAATTTTATTGAGTTTCCTAATCCTTTCTAGCGACTAGCCAAACCCTGAAGATTTCTCCCGTCAGGAGAAACTCTTCTTTAACACCTCTTCGTCGGTGGAAAGCCGCTCTTCTACTAGGACGTTGGAAAGAGATGTTCATTACATGAATAATAAGAATTTTTTTCCTATGCTATGGATAAATGTGTAGAAAAGCATTGAAAGTGAGGTTATGAGCTTATTCTAGACATATACTTATAAGAACAATACTGTAAATGTAATACAAACTTTGAAGCCAACATAGTAGGCTTTGACACCTTCGACCTCGCAGCATAGTCTAAACTGCGCATGCGTCAAATCTAGCTGTCAATTTCAACAAACGGCGATTTTGAACTTTCAGTTTTGCCCATGCGCAGTAGAGATGATGCTACGAGGTCATCTTGGCATCAATTTTCGGTGCGTTTGGACTGACATTCACAATATATGTCTAATATATTTATGATTCTAGAATATTTCACCTTACTCTGGAACAGTCCGATAAAAAGACAACAGAGATAGAAAATATAAAAGAATCGACGAACAAATATGTATGTCGAATTGGAAATAACACTTATACTACTATACCACTTTCAAGTAATATTTCATTTTACTAAATGTCGTGATGCAGGATCAAGACATGTCATTACTTATCATGTTTTCAGGTTGAAAGTGGTCAAATCGACTTAGCCAACCACAGAGGACATGCTCGCCAGGCACTGGATGAAACGAAGGCGCTTAGTGATGCAGTAGATGTAGCCATATCTCTTGTCGACATAGAAAATACACTAGTAGTTGTAACCAGTGATCATTCTCATTCGTTATCATTCCTGGGAAGTTTAGACAGGAATCAGAATATTTTTGGTAAGATCGAAAGACTATGTGATTGTTCATTAAAAAAAACAAAGATGGCGCTACTAGAATTAAAGCTTTATGATTTTTAATTAACCTTACCTAAAAAAGATGCGAGTATCAATTTGACCGCTGTCGGATCATCAGTTCGTGACTTATAGCATATTGTAAGCATATCTCTGATATCAATAATGTCTATACATGCACAAATCTTCGTTTGAATACATTGGAAATCCTATGACGTATAAAGTATCGACAATTTTTTTAAATTTTCTAGCGTCTCGATTATCGCGAAATTTTGTTTCGACTTAATTCAAATATTTCCCAGTTATAACTTGATCCAATGGATATTCTAAGATTTATAGAGGTAACCAAATTTCATATGCTCATAACTCTTGAACCATTGGACGGATTTGGCCCAGTAATTAACTTGACCGAGATATTTAGACAGTTAACTTATTCTTATTATGTTTTATAATAATATAATATATGTTATATTTATAATTATTAAATTTGCTGTAAATAATAACAATATAGAACTAGTACCAATGAATCAAATAATCGCTAACATCGAAAGTAACATAACTAAGCTTTCTCAGGAAAACCAGAATACAATCAGAACAAAATTAACGAGTACACTTCAACAACACTGTAACAAAATAAAAAATTAAAAATTAAAACCAGAACAACAGAAATGCATTTCAAATTACTATAAAACAAAGAAATTTCTTAAAGAAAACCCACAAATTATAGTCACAAAAGCAGACAAAGATAATGCAACAATAATAATGGAAAAAAATGAGTACACACAGAAAATGAAACAACTACTAATTAACACTACAACGTATAAAGCAATTAATAGTTACAACAAGTGATTTAAATGAATAAAGGACTCGTGACAGAAAGGTACAGTAGAAGAAATTCACCAATTACAAACGTACCTATAACATCAATTATAGGTACCGACGGAACAAATAAAATTAATTCGACAACACACACATACATACACAAGCATTATATTCAGGTGAACAAGAGCGCCAAAATATCAGGAATTTTGGAAAAATCATTGTCACTTTATTTTGTCTCTGTTTCGTTTAGAGTTGTGCATTTTTAAGCTTATTTTCAAGTTTTTTCTCTTCTTCCATTCAAGGAGTTGTACAAAAACCGAATGGGGGACAAAACCGCACTCCCCACACAGCTTTAGTTTATGCAATTGGAGGTCCGAATAATTTCCAATTCGATGTTTTAAATGGTTCTATACAGAGAAGAGATCCTCTACAGGATGATACATCATCTTACGAATATTCACAACAAACAGGAATAGTGCAAGATGAGGCCTTGCATGGTGGTGAAGATGTTGTCATCTACGCAACAGGTGAGAGTATAATATTGTAAGATTGTCACAAAAATTGGGGTCGTAGGTGTAGAGGGGGAATTTTTTCCTTATTCCATGTAGTTTTGTTTTTTTAAACGCAAATGAGTGTGTTAAATTTTGTACATTTGAGCTGGGTTATGCTGGGAATATTTTCCATAGAGATAGAAAAATAAACATGCATCATAGTGTACGAAAAAAAATTTACAGTAAAATTTTTACAGAACGAAAGTGGAATTTTTTTTTATTTTCCATTTTTCGGGGAATTGAAGGTATTATCTCAAAAATATGTGAGAAATCTAGAAAAATACAAGAAACAAAAAAACTACAACAAGGCATAGCAGCAAAAATTTTCCGGGAATCAAAAAGGGCTAGGCCAACGTCACACATTTTGAATTCCGTGTAATTTTTTGTTGCGATAATTCCATCAATTGAATTTTACATTTTTTTCAGGTCCGATGTCTCATTTGGTGCATTCAGTCAGAGAACAGACTTTTGTGGCTTATCTTATCAGTTACGCTGCACAAATTGGACCAGCAAAAAACTTTAGAAATAATGCCTCATGTAAATTTTCATACGAATCTAATTTATACTCTTTACTACTGTTATCAGTGCTTTATACTACCATTGTGTTATGATGTCATCTTGATGTATTTAAAGTTGAAATAAAGATTCGTCTGCCAATTGTTCTCCTCGGAATATTGTAAGCGAAATTAATTTTGTATCGTGTAATATCTATTACACTTGTTTATTGCCCCACAGTAGATTATTTGATTTTTGAAAATTTTGTTATTCATTACACTTGGTAAATCAGCAATAAAATGTCAAAACTGTCACGGAAAAGTTTTTTCGTCCCTAAAAATATTTTTTAACCTTGCTGTCGTTTTCAATAACGTATTGAAGATTACGAATAGATAGCTTTCTCCGATTTGTCTGTCTGTCTATCTTTGTTGCCATCTCTCAGTGTTTAGCATTTCACAAACATAATTTAACCTATCCATAGAAGATTTTAGAAAGCCCCATTTCTGAAAATTTTTTAAAAGAATACTGGTTGCGCTTAACCGGAAAATGAGCAATTTATATAAGAGAAAAATATGCACAGCGAAAATTAATGAGGAAGCAAGTCAATGCTACTATTTGAAATTATTATTTACTTGACACATACTGTGGATAGTATAATTGGCCACCCTTTTCAAGCTATCCGTCATATTTTGTTCACCTCCTACTTGCATATCGTGACAGATTTGTGTTGAGCGTTTCTGATAAATTAGCGACATCTAGCGCCGCCTCATATGAACCCAATTCGCCAAAGTTCAAGCAGGGGGTGGGAACTCGCCTACTACAAAGGTGGTCACGTTTTTCTTCGACGAGCGGCAGAGACATCTTTAGTCATTTCCAAAGCGGATCGATAAATTAGTATTCATTAGGTAGTCTCAGTACCTAGTGATCGGTAAAACGGATTTTATCGAATCTCGGTCGTGATGAACTATTCTTTGACGAGCATGAACTTTCATGTTATCTATGTCAGCGCCATTTTTTTTCCTATGTCGTGTTCTAGGTTTATTCCATACATAGACTACTTATTTTTAATTCAAAAAGTAGTGTTATTCAGCTAGAGAGGTATTCATTTTCAACTTATTCAATTTAATTTAATTGAAATGGTTTATTCTTGCTGTGTTCCCAATTGCTACAGTGATAGTAATGTCAAAAGGTATGTGTTGCATTCATATAAGTAGTGGTTTTGGATTAACTTATAACTCACTAAAAATGTACTGTGAATTAATATTTTCTGTAGCAATTTCATATTCGTGTAGTTATTTCTGATTAGTACAAATTTGGGACAGTTTCTAATACTGTTTTCTTTCTAGGTTTTTCATTACACAAGTTGGAGATTGGCGACAAATTTTGTGTGTATACTATAAAATGATTAACAGTAATGAGAAATAATTGACGAATGAATCAATGAACATAGAGGATGCACTGTTGCAATTTTTATAAATGAAATCTTAGACAAAGGTATTCGCAAAAATCAGTGTTAGAATCGTATCACTTAGAGAACTAGCGCCCTTGAACTGTCTTTCTTACGAAAGGGCTTTTAATGAAAGCAAAATGTTCACCATATTGTTTTATATTACATAACATACGGATGGGAAGCTCTAAAGAGATAACCTAATTGGAATGAATTCGGATGTATCATGACATGAGCGATTCAATTCAGGAAGCAACTTTCCTGATCACCCTGTGAATCTTTGAATAAAGAAAACATCAAATTGAAAAACCAACTTGATACCGACATAATCCCTCACGCCGGTCCTGGTCCACGTCTTATAGTTCAGTTACCCTCCGCTAGATGCTATCGCGCCAAATATTTAAAAGCGGTTATCCAGACCTTCAAGTTTTGCGCATGCGCAGTAGTTATAGTCCTACACACATTTATTATCAATTTACACTACAAAAGACATAGAAATAAAACTGAAAAATGAAATATGTATTACACCGATTAGATTTTCATGATGAAATGAAATAAAGAAGATAAGCCATTGCGCACTTTGCCGTGTCATAAGAAATAAAGAATTCACATGCATGTTTGCTAATTCTTCAGCTGACGTCACGGCAAGATACACAAAAGCTTATGTTATCCGTTTCTTGATGAACATTGCAGTAATGAAGTTCATTTTTCAGTATCATTTGCATGTCATTTGTATTGAAAGAAGAAGAGGAGAGCGGGAAAATCAAATAATCAAATTTGAATGCAAAGTTTGTTAAATGCTGCTTATATAATATCGAAGTCACTAAGCAGTCATTGGTTTACTTTTTACCACGTTGGAAGAGGGCTCTGAAACTCTTATCCAGGCCTTAGCAAGGGTGTTGCCAATTTTATGTATTTATCTAGGTTTGTTTACTATTGACCTGACGTCACAGTAAAGTTCCATAATACGTATCATCATGAAAATCTAATATTACTGCTATGGATTTATTCTGTCAGTTTTATTTCTACGTCCAAAGGACAAGGAAGAAGAAGAAAGAAGAGGAAAGAAGAAGAAGAAAGAAGTAGAGGACACTGATTTTCTGTGGTCTTTGTATATAAGGTAGTATTCGGTAGATATAAGCTTATACAGATCAATCCTTTGCTATTGAGAATTTCAAAAAATTGTGAATCCGGCTCTTGTTAATAAAGAAGAAAAATGTTTTATAAACAGGTGAGTACAACTGTTATAAAAATTTCTTGTATTGTTGTCGCATGTCTATTTACAATGAATTTCAACAAAGAAAATTCTAAGTTGATATATGATGATAATATGATAATGATGATATAAGAGTAGGATGTAAAAGTACAGATCATCATTCAGAAAACGGTAATAATTTCGTGAAGTATAAATTTTGGGTATAGTAAAATGTGTACTATTGCCATTTTGACGTAGAACCTCTGACTTTATAAGTCTTAAATTGTGCCAGTCAGAAGTTATTTATCTAAATGATTTGTTTCGTTTGATAATTGACATAGATTTATAGTAACAGAAACCATTGGTAAACGAAACAGAGCCATTTCCAGGCGACTATCTCAAATTTTTTTCGAGAGAAATATGAAATATAACAATCAAATAGACAAAATATAATTCAAATCCATATTCTGAAATATCTATTTACTATAATAGATTAAAGTTTCTAAATATTGGATATATTATATCGAAAATTTTCTGTTTTTGTCAATTAATTAATAAAGTTATTATGAATTTGGACGCTGGTAGTTCGAGGAATAGTTCAATTGGAATTGGCTCGATGTCAAATTTACCCAAACATATTTATTAAAAATAAGGCAGCACCAAGCAATAATTGGCTTACTCTAGCGTCATTTGTCGATTGAATCTCCAAATAAACTGATTTATTCTTTCCACGTTGAAAGAGGGCACATGAACCAACAATGAATATCAATAAAGAAAACTCCCGCTAGAGCGAGAGGTTTCACCTTAAGTTCTACGTATGATAAGTAAAATTATAAATAAATCATTTATTTTTCAATTCGTTTTTGAGGACAAAAACGATCCACTAGGCATACATGTGTTAAATACTGTATTGTTTAATAATAATTCAATTTGTTACAGCTTCAAGACCTACAATCGATGAAAATGAAAATGTTGATAAAGACTTTATTGAAAATTGTGATGCAGAGAATAATGAAAAAGATGTTGAAGAGGATATTGAAAATGATGAGGCAGAAATTATTAGAAGCGATTGAGCGTTCCATCTAGTATCAATGATAAGTGCATTGAGTAGCCCGTCGACTGCATCTGCCTGTCCCAAGCCCGGATAAAGGAGGAGGGTTAGAGGGCTAGGTGAGCAGCCTACCCAGCCCTAGAATAGGATGGATACAACCATACAAAAAGAAGGGATAGACCGTCAACTCCTTTGATTCGGTTGGAAGTAATAATAATAATAGTAGTCAAAGAATATTGATGAATATTTTATTGTACATAATTGGATAAATTGATTATTGTTAAGAAAAATAAATAAATAAATAGAATCTTTTAAGATATATAGTACTTTACTTCATATCTGGCAAATGTCCCCCACTACCACGCTGACAGAAGTCTTTCATCGAAATTTTCAATCACTTTTTGGCAAAATGTCGAATGTAATTATAACAGAACCACCATTTTAGTGGTGGTTTTTGATCATCTTAATGCGATTTTCGTGCGAATACGGGTATATCAAAAAACTAATGTCATGTAGTAGGTGTGACCATAATTAAAAAAACAGAGTTCTTGTTGAAAGACCCTATATTAATGTCATCTGTGACAAACTAATATTTTTGGAAATGTGAGTTCCTCATAGTTTGAATAGCTTCTCAAGTGCCAAAGCCATATCTACTCACGTAATAGCATTAAACATTTTTGGCGCTTTGTTCACCTGAACTCTGTACGGATAACATAAATTGGGTTTATTGCTCTTTTTTTATTTGAATATTATATCCTAATACAATAATTGTTCATGACTTTTAAATCACTCCATAACGACCTTAGTCTAAATATTGTTAGTAGTTAGAGCTAACTGCGTTCTAGATCAAAGTTGACCTATGACCCCTTTAGTCGATGTAGGGTGTGCCATCTAGTGTGGCGTTAGGGAGGTATTGAATGAAATTTGTTTTACCGACCGGCGCCATTGAATGAAATCTGTATAACCGACCGGCGGGCGCCATCGTGAGTTTTGGAAAAAATTTCTGTGGGATTCGAACTCGGGTTATCTAGACTAACCGCTAGACCACGAAACTTCTTGGTATATCTAGAAAGTTTATGTTATAATATGGGATCATCTCTTGAAAAGCACTTATTGCCACTATCTGAATAGCTCAATAGGCCATTTGAATTGAGATATGCTACGCATTTGAATGTGAAAAGTATGTTGATAGCACACACATTGGGATTTTTCAATTTTAACACTTATCTGAAATGTTGAAAGCACTGAAGTTGAATCAGTTTAATCGAAAACTATAATTTCTCCATGTAAAAGCACTGACATTGAATCAGTTTCGGAAAGGCACTTATTGTCACTATCTATCGTAAGCACTGTAGTTCAATAGGCTATTTGAATTTTTTTCAACGCATTTGAAAAGTCTATAGCTATAGAAGCACACACATTGGGATTTTAAGGCTGTACATCACCTTCTTTGTGCCTATACTATTTCAATGCTAATTTACTTCAAGAATAACGCATAAACCGTTTGTCGGATTTCATTCAAAATTTGAGTGAGCATTGGCATGAGTATTCCTTCATTTATGACCCCAGGTATGGTACTATTTTTAGCAAATTCAGGGACAATTAAATATATGCCGTAGAGAATATTGCGACTTGATTCTTTATTGCGATAATGATTTTCATGTGGAAACCATAATAAGGGATCGGAATTTCTGGAGATATACGATGCTTCCAAAATTAGAGGACTTTTACAAGAAGTGCATTCTTCCAGAAATAATGCATGGCAGAATACCAAGAGGAATGAGTGTCCGCGAGATAAATTGAAATTATTATGGAAGTGGGTAAGTGTTTCTCAGGAACGAAGCCTACATTCTACTCTCTCAGCGGAAAAAATTATATCGAATTTTTTCAGATGCAGGGGTCGAACACCCGTAGAAAGTTATATTTTTTTGACACGGGGGGGGGCAGTTTTTTTTCTGCTGAGGTTTTTCCTGGACTATTGTATCATACGCAGAATTGTATGGTACCCCGTGCACCAACCTCAGCTAGGGACATTTTGTTTCAATATGTATTGCATTATATCAGCTCCCTCAATCCAAATAATATATTTTAAAAAACAAAAATTTTTTATTTCCCATGTTTGATATGCCCAGGGAAAATGTTTTGGAGACATGGAAATTTTATATGCTTCTTCAACTGATTAGATTTGTCCGAATAATTTATTTTTCATGTAGTATAGCGCCCCATGTACAAATTCAAGAGATTGTTTTAATTAATTTGCATCACTCACATTCACATAAATAATTATAGGGTCAATTTAGACATTCAGGGTTACATTAATTCCCAACAAGCTGAAACTTTGGTGCAATTGTCCAGAACCTAATTATGAATAAAATTTGAAAGTTTTTCATTATTCCGCTGTACGGAAATATTCAAGTCAAGGTCAAAGGTCAAGAATGCGTTTTTCGCGATTTTCAGCAAAAAAGCAAGTTTTATCACAAAATTACTCCAGAAAAAATTGTAGAACATATATTATCTATAAAATATGTATCACCTTTTTTCCTAAGAGCCACCGTTTTTGAGATACAACGTTTCAAAAAGTTATAAAAGTTGTAATCGTCATAATATGCATTCTGGGATATGAGTTTATTCATCATACTATACTTATTTTTCAATGAACCCCCAGATAGCTCGATACACAATTTTGACTCACCCTGTATACGTGGCCAAATCATGTATATTATGACGATTACAACTTTCATAATTTTTTGAACCGTTATATCTCAAAAACTTTGACTCTTTGGAACAAAATATTGATACACATTTTATAGATAATTATATGTTCTACAATATTTGTCTGGAGTAATTTTAACATAAAACTTGACGTTTTGCAGAAAATCGTGAAAACCGCATTTTTTGGCCTTCAACCTTGAATAAAATTTTTCCATGCAGGGAAACTAATATTTTATTCATAATTATGTTTTGAACAATTTCACCGACTCTCAGCTTGTAGGGAATTTATGTAACTTCACCCTTGTTATTTGGTCTCAATCGACCGGTCTAAATAGAATGAACTCTGTATTTACCATTCTCTTCGAAACCCACAAAAAATCCATAAACACAAATTTACGTTCCGTTTCGATCCTACCCACCGGCGACAGTACCTAGAAAGTTTATTAGGGGTCATAAATACCGTACAGACCGTCCTATTTCGTACAATGGGCGTGCCTGTTTTCAGTTCCTTGAAATTTTCGCTTGGTGCCATCTAGCGGAATTCGAGTTTCGCCGCTAGGTGGTGTACAGCCTTAACACTGAAAAGTGAGGCATTTCTTTGACAAAACTGACGAAATGGCCGCCGAGTTTTGGTCATAGAGAAATGAATACATCTATGCTCTTCAGTGATGATTTTGCCATAGATAGAGAAGGTTTTTATATCTATGTGACTTTACTAAGTTTATCAATAGTAAATCAGATATTTAATGTAGAGAAATGGGTTGACTGAAAAAAATTAATTAATTGTTCGGTCATTATGTTAATTTTTTCAGCGCTTATTTATTTATTTCATTTTTTTCTACTGTGCAAATTACTGTTCGTTCTTTAGTAAACATTTATTTTCACAGATGGGTTTTTTTATTGAAGGACTTCATTATCGAAATAATAATTTTTATTATTAATGTATAAATAGATATTGAAATTACCAATAAGACGGTAAAATGACTTTACCGCAGTACCTAAGATGTTGAAATTCATTTATATTGATTTGAATATAATATCAACTTATTGTACCAATGTATTTTTGACGTGACATTGATTTTACTTTGTTGATTCTGCCCTAGCTGCCGCATCTTAAAGTATTCATTAGCAATAATTTTGATCATCTCCAATTTATGGCATATCAAATATGAATATTCTTGACATCTAGTAAGTATGTTATTCAAGGCCAGTATGTTTTTAACTGAAAATATTAATTGGTTATGTGAAACTGCATCAGAAGCTTTGAAGTTTGAAGCAACCATTGTCCTTTCAGATTCGGAAACCATCTGAAACACATCCTTCGAAACATGGATCAAGCCACCTAAATTTTTTATATGAACAAGAACAGTGTGTTCATCAAGCATTGAATAATAATAATGTACATTTGATTAGTCCACCAAACCTAACTTGCATATCAAGCAATCCACTTTTTGCATTATTTTCTGTTTAATAAAGCCTGATATATAAAACAAAATGTTCTCCTTTAACATAATACTTGTACTGCATGGAGCTACAAGATGGTCATTTTCACTGTCACGATAAGTATTCTGTTCTCATTTGTGTATATGAGAGTATTTTCTTTTTCTTCTTTGTTTTATTACGTCGACTACGATGTAACTATACTGTACGCGGAATAGTCTTAATGATTCAGGCTTATGTTCTAACCATGGTACTAGGACTACAAGGTATTCTCACGCGCATATCGGTAGTGACGTCATCACTACACCCCTGGTTGGTTGTTAGAACTGATCAGAGATGTCTCTACATGCTGTATATAACCGGAGGTCGTCTATGACGTTGATATTCGTGTTCTATGACGTTTAACCTTAGATATAAATAACTTTGCGTTTGACGTCTGATATTTATATGAACCTTCATATGTTAATATACAATTAATAAATACATTTATTTATTTACTGAAATATCTACAACTTCAAAGCAAACCATAATAGCAAACAAAATTTTCATTCAAATAACTTGGATTCATTTTTCATCATATACTATATTTTGTTGTATTGTGTGTGAAAGATAAATTATATTCACATTATTCGGCGAATCCAAGAAAAGGACGATTTCGAATAAGCCAATAGGCTTCTTATCTCTTGCTGACATCATGCGCGAAGTTTACAAAACTCGTTTTTCTGGACATTATAATTAGAGTATGCAATGTAAATCTATGCTGGAGACATCTCTGTCTCCTCTAACGAACCAAAGGGGTCTCTTGATGACGTCATGCGCGAATTTGTTCAAAACTCGTACCCCAAGTGAGAATACCTTGTAGTCCTAGTACCATGTGTTCTAACATTGTACTTGCTGACTTGCGCATTGAGATCATTTATTCCAGGCCAACCTGGTAATGAAGAATTAGAACAACTATCTATAGGCTCCCCTCTACTTCGGGTACATAGAACTCTGTAGTTCATTTTTCACCGAGCACCTCTCATCCGACGATGGATCACTAACACAGTGAAGAGTCAATATATAGCTGCCTCGGAGTACTAGCACGTGTCATATCAGGTGAGTCTTGACATTTTCGATTCTCTATTCACTTGTTAGTCTTAGTATTAGGGCTTGCTTTAGATTTGTATTTATTAGTACAGAGTGTCTCAATATTGATATTTATTCAAATTAGCGAATTCCAAAGAATATTACTGTCCTATCGTTTGAAATTTAATTCATGGACCTTCAATAGCCGGATATTCTAAGATTTTCTGAGGTAAGCGTGTCAGCATATTTGCTTTTATCAATTGTTCTATCCGTTCTAGTTCTAGTATAAACTTGAATACGACTTGAAACGATTCAATTCTAAAAAAGGAAATTTATATCTATTAAAGTTTCCCTTTGCTGCTTTGCTCCATTTAGCGTCTTCTTAAGAAACTAAATAACTACTTTCTCCCAAATTTCCAATTGCGCCATTTCATACTTGATAACGAATAGTGTGTGAACCGATCAAAATTCTCACTTTAGTTTGTTCGTTTCTTTTTTCATATGTTTTGTTCTCTATCTTCTCGTCAATATGCCCCTTTCACAAGAAGAAATAATCGCGCGGGCGGATGCGTTGAGAGAAATTTAAATTAATTAATTTGTGTTAATAGAAACTTGTGCTAACAACACGAAACGGGATGTATATAACGTTACGTATATAAATTCGACATGGCCTACAAAGGACTAAGGCAATTGCAGAAAGACTTCGAAAAACAACATTTTTCAATCAGGGTAGCTCTAGCCGGGGACACTGAAAAATTAGAAGCACAATCCGAAATTATGAACAATTTCTGTAAAAGATGTCTTGAAATAGTAACAGCTAGTAACAGAAAAAAACTACAACTTTCTTCAGCAAATAAAACAAAATTCAATAATGCTTATGATCAAATGCGTTTACCGCGCATTGAATTAAAAGAATTTTCAGGTAACATACACGAATTTCCGCCATTTATTGAGCTTTCCGATTTTTTAATACATAAAAATGAGAAACTACCTGATCTCAAAATTAAGTGGCGAGCCACTCGCTCTAATTAGAAATTCACCACTGGTTAGCTCGAATTATATGATCGCTTATACGATAATATAAGGCTTAGAGCCTAAAATCGTTAAAGGGGATTTTAAGTCCTTGAGGGGTTTGACAGACACTTTCATCAAAAATCTAGAGATTTTAAGAAGTGAGCGGTATAACGTAGAGAACTGATGTTTTATTTTATCCAATATGTTGTTAGATCGTCTAGATATAAACACAGCATAGAGACCAAGCAGTAGTCGCACTCCGTGGATTCTGAACTGAAATCACTTACACCAACGGGAACTCGCGCATTCCTCTCTGCGCATCTAATCTTATCGACCGCGAATTTAAACATTGATTAGAGAAGGTTATTTGCGTTATCTGAAAACTTAAATATTTTGATTTGATCTGGTAATAAGTTTTCACAGTGATATTTAGAGTGTATGGACCATTGTTTAGTCTATATTCATATAAAAATTATGACTCCGCTCATAATGTAACCGTAAATGTAATCACATTTCCTCATTAACAGAACGCATTCAATAAAAGATATATTGTTTTATTGTGGTTTTAATATCACTTTGAAAGAAACAGTAATTAGTGATGAAATTTACTGAATAGTTTACTCAGGAACAGCCTCTGAAACTTTTTGAAATGTGTTAAAAATCATAGGTACCTTGGGTTTGTGAGAGAAATGACTCATTAAAATTTTTCTAAACGAAGATTGAGTCGAAGAGTAGGTATTATATGGAGAAATAAGTAGTTGATGGTTGAAAGCATCGAATGTGTTTAATATAAAATCCTCAATACTTAGATTACACTGAAACGTTAATAAAATAACTTTCTTTTTATATTGAATTGTTTCGAACAATTTTTTTCAATGAATTCTCTTATGAAGTTTGAACTGATACTATTCCGCGCATTCCTCTCTGCGCATCTAATCTTATCGACCGCGAATTTAAACATTGATTAGAAAAGGTTATTTGCGTTATCTGAAAACTTGAATATTTTGATTTGATCTGGTAATAAGTTTTCACAGTGATATTTAGAGTGTATGGACAATTGTTAAGTCTATATTCATATAAAAATTATGACTCCGCTCATAATGTAACCGTAAATGTAATCATAGGTACCTTGAGTCGAAGAGTAGGTATTATATGGAGAAATAAGTAGTTGGTGGTTGAAAGCATCGAATGTGTTCAATATAAAATCCTCAATACTTAGATTACACTGAAACGTTAATAAAATAACTTTCTTTTTATATTGAATTGTTTCGAACAATTTTTTTCAATGAATTCTCTGATGAAGTTCGAACTGATACTATTTTTTACTATATTCAATTTATGAAAAGAGGAATTTGATTATGGAATTCTAGAATTAGTGGCAAGTTTTAGCGAGGGACCTGAACTGATCTTGAGTGAAAAGCGGGGAAACTGGGGAGGGAGGTTTAGATCGTTTCCATTCAACGATTTGGCGTGAAAAACTCTTTCCTGGTGAGGGTTAATTACCCCCAGTAAACCCTTTCTCGTAAATACTTACCTGCGCTAAATATGCTGAGTGTTCTCTAGAAAGGGTTCCCTCATTATTTATTTATTTATTTGAACGGACATGCCTATTTACAATTTATTTTCATTATTATTATTAATATTGTAAGCCAAGAATTCAGAACTATACATATATACATTACAAACGGCAAAGCCAATTTCCAATAAGATATACAATATTCCAAAAATTAACAAGAAAACAAAAAAAAATTTTGAAATCTACAAAAAAAAATATATCATAGGAAAAACCAGCAAGAACAGTTGACAAGTTCAAATAGCCTCAAAATATCTTTTGAGACTAAAAATAGACATCTGAAATAGATCGATTTCCGATGCATTTGCCCCTTTTATCGCTAGTGCAATCGGATTATTCATGGCATAGTTAGTGGGGTTATATTCGATGTATAAGAGATCTCTATGTCTGAGGAATACATTTTTCGCATTGAGTTTTATCTTAGATACTAGGTATTCACAATCAATGTAATCATTGATTAATTTATATTCAAACATCACATCATAATTATTCCTTCTTATAGATAGTGGTTTCATTGATAAAGACACGTGTAGGTGGTCATAGTTTATTGAGGCCTTGGGAATACTCATTTTGTAAGCAACCCATCTTAAAAATTTTCGTTGCACGCGCTCAATATTATGTTTGTGCACTTCATAATGAGGAGACCAGACTACAGTTGAATATTCTAATATACTTCGGACATTCGTAAAATAAACAATTCTTAAGGCAGAGATATTATTAAAATCTTTGAGTTTTCTTTTAATAAATCCAAGAATCCTCATAGCTTTCTGAGTTATAGTGAAAATATGCTGAATCAAATTCAGTTGGTGGTCGAGGTGTATTCCTAGATCTTCAACAATTAGGCATGAGCTCAGGTTGACATTGTTTAGCCTATAATCGTACTGGATAGGTGAATTAATTCTGTAAAATCTCATTACACTACATTTACCGATATTGAATTGTATTTCATTGTCAACACACCATCTTTCAACATTGTTAAGATCTTCTTGTAGTGAAAGGCAATCTTGAATACTCCGTATGACCCTAAACAATTTAAGAACAGTTTATGGTACCCACAACAGCTTTTGGCGGAGGTTCTATATGTGTATGGGGAGGCATTTGTTTGAACCAACGCACAGAGTTGGTTGTTCTGCAGAACACCACAATGAACAGGCAGAGATATCACGATATCATTATTGAACCCATAATTGTTCCTGCCTTGGGCGAGACTTTCATTTTAATTGACGATAATGCCCGTCTACACTGTAGTCGTCTGGTTAATGAAGCGCTAGAAACTCATGCTATTGATAGGATGGACTGGCCTGCTCGCTCTCCAGACATGAATTGCATCGAACATGTCTGTAGTAAGCAATTGCAGTATCTAAAATTTTCAATTATTTTTTCAGTTATTTCTTCATTCTTTGAATTATTCTGGATGATCTGCATTATTGGATCAGTCATTAGTGGATCAGATGGAGGATGTGAAGACATAACCTGTTTATGTGACGTCTATGGTTCAAAACTTTACCAATGTCCCAAAGGAAAGACAGAGGTAGAAATAAGAATTCAGAATGACCAACGAGTGCACATGTCATATATGAACAGCAATTATATTGACAACATTCTGCCTAAGAATACATTAAGGCCTATAGAACTAGCCATCGAAAACTGTGCTAAATTATAAGGAATAGTCCTTTCGCCAAATGCCATAATCTGAAATTTTTCGATCTTAGCCACAACTGATTGAAGGACATACCAGATGATGTATCTTTCAATTCAGAATTTTTAGAAGATTTGAATCTTGAAGGAAACCAGATAGAAATATTGGATGTAAGTACCATTTTCATCACTCTGCTACATTTGATTATTTCAAGTTTTCTACTTTATTTTTGTCCGTATCTGTTCATTTCATATGTGATTATTTTGAGACATCAAGAGATGGAAAACCATTAGATCTTTAGTTTTCTGTCTTCGTCCCTAAATATTTTACGAAATATTTCAGAGTTTACTTTTCATCTTAACAAACAACTAGTATCGGTTCAAATCTGATTAAACATGAAGCGCACCAGCGCACTTATTGGTTCAATATTTCGCGGAATGAAAACAAGAACAAAAATATATATGTACTACTAGCTGATCTGGTGAACTTCGTATCACCTTGTTCAGTACCTACAACTTTCAATTTGTGGTTACTGGTTGGAACAGGAGTTCTAATTTCGAACCAGACTGTAAGACGACTACATGTTCGTGGTTTGAGAGCACTTAGGGAGGTACAACATCCCCGTTTGAATAGGGAACACCGGGTTCGTTTGGTCAACTCCGATGGACGTATTTTTCATGTTTGCGGATGATACCGTGCTACCGTACAGTCACAGGGACACTGCCTATTTACAACAACTGATTGATGACGACATCGAGAAATTTATTGATTGGCTTGGAGGAAACAAACTGGTTCTAAACAAGGAAAAAACTGTATATATGCACTTCAAACAAAAGAATAAAAGCAGTACCACACCCCAGCTCTCTATAGAAGGCGTTCCTTTACATCAGGTTACTGACGTTAAGTACTTGGGACTTAACATCACGGATGATCTGCGCTGGGATAGACATGTGGATGGCATGGTGAGGAGATTGTCAGGATGAACTGGTGCCTTCAGTCGGTTCACTGATGTTGTTCCCTATGAATCAAGGAAGATCCTGTACTTCGCTCATATACAGTCAACATTGAGCTTCTTATCAGTGATATGGGGAAACACGTCGAAGTTCAACAGGGCCAGCATTCAGAGAGTTCAGAATAAGGTACTAAAAACCCTCTATGGTATAAATTATGATACTTCAACTACAGAACTCTACAAGTTGGTTCCAGTTCTTAAGTTTGATCTACTTAGAATATCAAATCAGTGCAAACTCATCTACGAAATAAAAAATAAGCTGACAAAAACTGAAGCTCTATTGAAGGAAGTTGGCAGTTTTCATACCTATGACACAAGGAAGAGGAGCAATTTATTGCTAAAAAAGGTAAGAGCCGAACCCGCCAGGGGCCACCCAGTATATGCCAGCACCCAGGAATACAATAAACTTCCATTCAAGGACTTTGATGTGAGCTTCCAGAAGCTCAAGAATTTATTGAGGAGTTACCTGATGACATAGTGCAGGAGTGATTGAGTTTTTGATTTCCATGTCTCTGTAGAGTTAATAACTATCTTAGATGCCACAGTAAACATCACTTGCATGTGATGGTTGGTGGTCTTAATTGTAATTATTAATACAATGCAGAAGAAATTGAGCAGCGCCATAAGAGTCAAGAAATTGACAAAATTCTGGAAAAAGACAGACAAACTTTAAAAAGGCAGGTGAAGATCCGTTTGCTGGGTGCTGGAGAGAGTGGAAAATCCATATTTCTAAAGCAAATGCGAATTATTCACGGTGTGGAATTCGACAATGATAATCTCAAAGAGTATAAGTGTGATATATATGTGGTTAGGGGGATGCAGGTTTTAGTAGATGCCAGAGCTGAACTAGATATTCCTTGGGGTGATTCAACAAACTCTAGTGTAGGAAAAGAACTTATGCGTTTCAGCAGTGTAATGCACTTGGATTCTCAAGTGTTCTTAAATTACACACTTCTGATAGCAAAATTATGGAGTGATAGTGGAATTCGTACAACATTCGCTAAAAGAAGGGAATTTCAGATGAATGATTGCATTGAATATTTCATGAACCATTTAGAACGTTTGGCCAGACCGGACTACATTCCATCGCACACTGACATTTTATTCAGCAGGAAGGCGACCAAAGGGATCACAGAATTCGTAATTCCCATAAATAGAGTACCTTTTCTCTTCGTGGATGTAGGTGGACAGAGAAGTCAAAGAAGAAAATGGTTCCAGCGTTTTGGATCTGTTTCCTCGATCCTATTCATGGTATCATCCTCAGAGTTTGATCAGGTCCTTTACGAAGATCGACAGACGAACAGGCTAGAAGATTCCAGGAGTGTGTTCGAAACTATCATAAACAATAGTACATTTGCCAATGTATCAACGATATTGTTTTTAAACAAGTATGTAATTGTAAATACAATGCAGAAGAAATTGAGCAGCGCCATAAGAGTCAAGAAATTGACAAAATGCTGGAAAATGACAGACAATCTTTAAAAAGGCAGGTAAAGATCCTTTTGCTGGGTGCTGGAGAGAGTGGAAAATCCACATTTCTAAAGCAAATGCGAATTATTCACGGTGTGAAATTCGACAATGATAATCTCAAAGAGTATAAGAGTGTGATATATCAAAATGTGGTTAGGGGGATGCAGGTTTTAGTAGATGCCAGAGCTGAACTAGATATTCCTTGGGGTGATTCAACAAACTCTAGTATAGGAAAAGAACTTATGCTTTTCAGCAGTGTAATGCACTTGGATTCTCAAGTGTTCTTAAATTACACACCTCTGATAGCAAAATTATGGAGTGATAGTGGAATTCGTACAACATTCGCTAAAAGAAGGGAATTTCAGATGAATGATTGCATTGAATATTTCATGAACCATTTAGAACGTTTGGCCAGACCGGACTACATTCCATCGCACACTGACATTTTATTCAGCTGGAAGGCGACCAAAGGGATCATAGAATTCGTAATTACCATAAATATGGACAGAGAAGTCAAAGATGAAAATGGTTCCAGTGTTTTGGATCTCGATCCTATTCATGGTATCATCCTCAGAGTTTGATCAGGTCCTCTACGAAGATCGACAGACGAACAGGCTAGAAGATTCCAGGAGTGTGTTCGAAACTATCATAAACAATATTACATTTGCCAATGTATCAACGATATTGATTTTAACCAAGTATGATCTGTTAGCTAAAAAAAATCCAGGCACTGATACTCGTTGGTATTCTCCTATTTTCAAAGGAAATTCTCATTCCTTGCAAGATGTGCAGAGTTTCATCTTGACAATGTTCACGGGAGTTAACAGAGACCCTAAAAAGCCTCTATACCACCATTTTACAACGACTATCGACACCGAAAATATCAAAGTTGTGTTCAACTCTGTGCGGGTACAAAATTAGAAATAATAATAATCACTCGCTTAATGAAGGGCAGCGGACTTCCTGAGTCGCTGGTTATACTAAAACAGTAGATCCAAAAATTATCCTTGGTAGAAAAGATGTTTGCAAGGTGAATAAAAACAAGTTTGTAGTTAAAATAGAATTATGTATTCACAGATAAAAATAGGTACATAATGTTCGGCACTTGAGATTACACTCACAGAAAGAGTTTTTAGGTGTCTATAATAACCAAGGATTTGAACCTCTTTGCTCAATCTAGGCACTTCTGGTAATATAAAATGATAAAGAGATCTGACCTTATTTGTTGTTTGGAGTTCACCACAGCTCTGCTTCAATCGTCGAGGGTAGATTTCTCAGAATAAGGTGCAGGGACTTTGGATAAAGCTTCTCAAACTTCCACTGATGAATTGTGCCTTGGCGATATGTAATTGCTTCACAGATTCACAATTCACAACCTTTTTCTTTTACGTAGAGAATTTCAACTGAGTAATTCACATACACATGAACTAGGATAGCTAACTGACCCGAAAACAGATTGTTTTGAGAGATTTTAAGAGGAACTTGTAGTTGTGAGTGCCGTTATGGACTCGTGAAAAGTAAATTGATAAAGAGAGAATTTACTTGTAGAAGTACTGTGCACAAGAGCGTCTTGAGAGAGAGTAAATTTACTTGTAGGAGTACTTACCACCTTGAGAGGTGCAGACAGAATGAATTTACTTGATTGAAAAAGTTCGGACGTGTACAAAAGTTCAGGTAGCATTAGGGATTTCCAAAATTCCGTCCGACAGAAGGCGTTCTTGGAAGTAACGGCGGTTGGCCCAAATTCCAAGAACTTTCCATTGTTGCGAGAATATCGCAACAAAGTCTGTAAAAGATACGATACTACATCGTAACCTGAATAGTCTGATGCTTGAGTAAACTGAAAAGTAAATGGTCGAAATATGACATGGCTGTGTAAATTAATTTACATTTTAAAGAAGACTGACATTTTGCTAGTGTCAAAAGATTCAGAAATTTGTTTCTGATTTTAATTTATTTTAACAATTTGTGAAATTATATGGGTTTACAGTTGATTCTTTTATGGGTCAGTGCTATTCTAGATTATATATTTGTCCCGAGGACCACAAAATTGAAATACGAATTTCAATTTTTTTCTTCCTTACAATTATTACTGTTTAGGGTTCTGTCGTCAGCAAACTTACTTCAGAAACAGAGCACCTAATTCGAATTTTCGTAACGAGTAGAAAAAAAAACACAGGGCAACTTACAGCTGGTTTATTTCTTAACTTTTGTTTCGAGAACGACCTTTATCCACGAGAACTGAAAGGCGAGAGAGAGTTTAATATATTTAGGGGCTTGAACCACCCTAAAGTAGCTTAGATGGTAGGGATAACCATTACGGGGGTATGAGACGTTGTCACGTTGGGATATAAATCTTACAAAAATGCAACAACTAAATTACGTTTAACATGCCGCCCTCCTTAAAAGGTCGGACCTTTCAATAAACCAAAGTTACTTAAACTTATCGAACTACTTAACTTATTGAACTACATGTAACAAACATGAATAGTAATCAGTACGATATACATAATTGCCCGTATGAGGACAGTATTGTCCACACGCACAATGTTGTCTCGACCAGGATAGACTTCGACAATTCTACCCATGAGCCAACACAGGGGAGGAATGTTATCTTCTTTCAGGAGGACCAAAGCACCAACCGTGACTTCAGGATCTTTCTGGAACTGCCATTATGTGCGCTGCTGCAATGTGTGGAGATACTCCTGGGCCCAACGGGACCAAACACTTTGAAATATCTGCTGCATCAGACGATAGCACTTCAGATGATTCACCTTGAGGTCGTACAATTCCGCTTGCGGCACAGCAGTCAGTGGTCGACCAATTAAAAAATGAGCCGGAGTCAGCACTTCTAACTCTTCGAGTGTAGTCGAGAGGGCTACTTTAGGTCGAGAATTCAGAATGGGCCAAGCAAGCCCATTGGATCAAATATTTTTGCCATGAAAGGCAACATATTTCTTTTTGTGATTACCGTCGGTTCACTGCCCTTAAAGACTTCCTCCTTGTATTGGAAAACATCCGAGGAGGGCAGCCAAGATACTCCTAATGGTTTAGCGGAGGCGTCGTCAGAAATGACTTACTTATCTTCACTTGACATGTTTTGCAGGATGCTTGTCATTTCCTCCACGCTAGCTGCTCCGGTGAGAACATCGTCCATGTACATATCTTTATCTATAATGTCGCATTCTTGGGGGTATTCATTGCGCCTCTCTGATGAAATTTGCTTTAAGCAACGAGTTGCAAGGTATGATGCCGGCTTCGTGCCATATGTGAGTGTCGATAGAGCGAAATGTTTCACTTTCTGATAGGGATTTTCGCGCCAAACGATCTTCTGTAGATTGACATGATCCGGATGAATTAAAATCTGACGGTACATTTTGGTCAAATCCCCAATCAACACTACTTCGTGCTTCCGGAAGCGAATAAGAATCCATTCTAATTGCATTCTTCTCTGAACGTGAATTAATGAAAACAATTCATTTCCAACCTGATTGGAATTAACCAAGTTGGAAATGAAAGTTTTCAATAATTCAAGATCAGAGAAAATGCAATTAGAATGGATTCCTGAAATTATTTTGTCACAGGGAAATGAAAACTAGTTAATACAACAATTGTGTTTAATTAATGTTAAATTAATTAGTTTAAGCAAAATTTCTGGGATTACAATCACAATAGGATCAGAGTGAATAATATTGAATAATGATATTGAATGATTTACAATGTTGAAAGTACAATTTCGGTTGAAGGAAAAAAAATGCTTCGATCTGGAGCTACGTTTCGAAGTCTATTTATCGTCTTCTTCAGGCCAAGATCAATACATTAAAATTGAAGAATTATTATTGCATATCGTCTAATCATAAAAACATAGGTATATATTTCATAAGACAGATTGAATTGTTGACTCTAATATTTGCAAAGTAGATATATAATTTACAATAAATTGCAATTCATCATCATATATAATAATCTTATTTAGCTTGGTTGGAACAAAATGTTTATACCTAATCAAAAATTCATTTCAAAAAATAATATTTCAAATTGATTATCTTTCAAGGATATGAGACATAAAACAATAACCTGGCTAGAAAAAACACTAATTGCTAATAAAAATATCTACCTCAAAGAATTATGAAAAGAAGAATTCATATACGAATTAGGAAAACAATTAAAACACCGAAAACAAATTTTGGTAGGCCCAAGATCCTTAAAACTTCATTTTCTTGACTTATATTTCTTATGTTTTTCAAATTTTTTACTAGCTATATGTTTGATGGGATCTCTAGACTGGCCCAAAATTTGTTTTCCTGTGAGAATATTACAGACATTTTTTATCCATATTAACAAATAGAATTTAACAAAAAAATCTAGAAAAATGTCTATAATATTATGCTCACTACATTCAAATTTACTTGACCAATCAGATTTTCTTAGAATATTAAGAAGTATCGTTCTTAATATTCTACGAACATCTGTTCGGTAGCAAATTTGAGGGAGTAAGCTAGATAGAACCAAAGCGCTTTCCTGAAACAGATTATTAAAATTAGTTGAGGGTGCCAAAAGAGCATTTGGGGAATACGCTTTGGCTCTTATCAGAAAATATTCTGGCTGAGACCGATCACCCCCCATCAGATCAGCCCGACATTGCACACATGTTTTAATTTTTTTTCCAATTTGCCTCGCTGCATAACCTGCAACATATGTTTCCTTCCCCCTTCGAAGAAGAGAAGAAGCCCCTGCCCTATGCACTTCTTCCGTATGAGATACTCCCTTTTCCGATAGACATTCCGGAGCTTCTGAAAAGAATAACGATTTGAGAAACATAGTGAACGTTTCACAATTCTACAACAATTCATCTATAAAATATAGTCATATAATGAGGTTGAAACTGGTTGAGCTTTCTGCTCGTTTATACTTCAAATGGTTGAGCTGTCTGCTCGTTTAAACTTGTCAATTTAAACACTTTAATTTACTTTAAAACTTTAATGAATTATCATTGTAGAAATGGATAATACAAACTGTGCTCTGTCTTGGTAGAGCTCGTGGACTGTACTGTACTGTACTGTTGACAAAGAGGAACTAAAATGGTGGCAGGCCAGCAGGTACCCCGAGCGTTAGCGGTGTTGCCAGATTGTGTACACCGTTGCTCGATGAACATAGATTTTAATTGCTAACAGAAACTATTTATGATATAGCTAAGTAAGATCTTCGAGTAATAAAATTTGCAAATTATAAAAGAAGTGTACCTGACTTCCCGACATCATGATTAAGAAATGAGCATGGTTCGGCATCAGCTTCAAGAAGACTGCCTGCTTTATTATTGAATCGGACAAAATCCTCAGGCCTGAAATGTTTGTCACAAATCCTGCAACTATCGTAAAGATCCTTTTGGGATTTCGCCTTCAAATCTTCTATTCCAATTTTTTCCATCCACTTCTCCGCTAACTACAAGTTTATATTAAGATAAACAGTTTGTGGTAGTTTAAAATTATTTGTTACACTCACCTCCCTATTTAGTGGAAATCTACGGAAATGGAACCTACACTTTTTCCCATATTTCGATGAACATCCTGGAACAACACATTTGTAACCCATTTCAAAATTTGAAATTAAATGCTTAGGTTTCAAATGATTCACTCTGCAATAACTCTGAAGTCAAAAAGACCGATATTTTGTGAAAGTTCGTATTTATAGTACAAATAGCTTTCACTTCATGCTTTGTTTGTTATCCGCCATTATGTCAGAAATTCCTTTGTTCCCTTCCATAATTTTTCAATCTATTTTCTGATTGGTCGATCTGATTAACGTTTTTGGTACACGTTATTATTGGCCAAAACAGTGTCACGTTGTTTAGTAAGGGACTTTCTACCCCCTGATTGGTTCTGACTGAAACAGGCGGCGTCGAATTGGTCTTTATTATGTTTTTTGCTTGTGATATGGCTTCAAAATATTTGTCCTCGAAAGCTTCTCGCTCTTTCGAAGACGCCTGTTCATCAAAGGATTTTTCTAGGGATGATGCTGCTTCGATTTCAGCTTGCACGGATTCGAATTCGGTCAATATATCGTTTATGTTTTCGAGACGAGTTTCGAGTTGATTAAGATTTCTGGTGTTGAGTTGAAAGTCATTCAAATAATTTTGAAATCTAGTCAGTTTGCTTAAAATAAGTTTCAGCTTAATTCTGTCGACATTTTGAATTTAATTTAAGAACAGGTTAAACGATATTAAGAAATATAAATTCAAAAACGTTGAAGTGCAAGTTGAAATTATATTAGGGAAAATATTGATCGGAAAAACGTGGAAACACAACTTGAAAATGATATTAGGAAAGATATTGATTTACAGAATCGTGGAAACACAACTAGAAATGATGTTAGGAAAAAAAAATTCTGCCTTAAATTTTTATGCAAGTGTTGGCAAATTCATGAATCAAAATCAAGAGCTACAATAATCCTGAATTGACTAACCTTTTAGTTTTCACTTTCGGGAGTTTTATGTTCGTTGTTGAACTCGAGTCTGAACCTGGTACGATCTGTTGAGCTTTCGTCTGGAGCTGGGACTGCTTGTTGGGTTAGCGTTTCGTAGCAAAAACCACGTGGGCTTTTCGATGATTTTTTCTGATACGAAGTATCCGGTTCGAAGGACCAATGTTTAGGGTTCTGTCGTCAGCAAACTTAGTTCAGAAATAGAGCACCTAATTCGAATTTTCGTGACGAGTAGAAAAAAAAACACAGGGCAACTTACAGCTGGTTTATTTCTTAACTTTTTTCGAGAACGACCTTTATCCACGAGAACTGAAAGGCGACAGACAGTTGAATAAAAAAATAAAAAATGCAACAACTAAATTACGTTCAACAGACACCATTGATAATTTAAAGGTGGTACTCAATTCTAAGACGGTAAAACCAATCTTTGGCATATGATTAGGCCACCAACTTCTTGCATCCGCCATTGGTTGCAAAACTTACAAGAAGATGTAATACAGATCCCTTTATTCACCATCAAAATTGGGAACCACTCTTCACTAATGCCAACGACAAAAAAACGAAGGAATTGTACATACTCATCTGCTATATTATAGTGTTCAATGCCATCCAGAACATACGGCAGGACCTGAAGATTCGGAATGTCTATTCGATGTTTTGTTGAATCTGGTTCTCACACACAATAAAACTGAAATTACAGCACTGGAAAGTATAAAATCAAAATTAACCTTCCGAAAAACTCCAAAAAATATCCCAAGGCCAAAAAAGGTGCTCCTATAGGATCAGGGGTTTATGAATTGGCCAAGCTGGGGAGTTGATCACTCAGGATCACAAGCCATCAAAGCTTTACGCGGAGAAAACATTCAAACTGTCCTTATAAACCCAAACATAGTTCAAACTTCAAAAGGACTAACTGATAAAGTTTATTTCTTACCTCTTGTTGCGGAACAAGTTATAAAGGTTGAACATCCAGATGGTACTTTATTAACTTCCGGTGGTCAGACTGGTCTTAACTGCGGAATTGAATTGGAGAAGAAAGGCGTGTTCAAACAATACAATTTAAAAATATTGGGAACTTCAATTCGATCAATCATCGACACAGAGGACAGGAAAATTTTCAGTGAGAAAATAAGTTTAATAGGAGAAAAAGTAGCCCCCAGTTTAGCAGCCCACTCAATAAGTGAAGCCTTAGAGGCTGCTGAAAAGCTTGGTTATCCTGTGATGACTAGAGCTGCATTCTCTTTGGGTGGCTTAGGATCCGGCTTCGCTAATAACAAGGAAGAACTAAAAGCACTTGCTACCAAAGGCTTAGCACATTCGGCACAATTGATCATAGACAAGTCACTCAAAGGTTGGAAAGAGGTCATTTTGATTTATCACTCTTACTCAACCCCGTTAATGAGGGAAGAATGAGTGTGGACGATATAATAAATTAATTCCATAAGAACCCCCGGAAAATATTCAATCTACCCGAACAATTCAATACATATGTGGAAGTCGATTTAGATGAGGAATGGACAATTCCAGAACATACTGTTTTCAGCAAAGCTAAATGGACTCCTTTCGCTGGTAAAACTGTTAAAGGGGCTGTACACAGAGTTGTTCTCAGAGGAGAAGTCGCATTCATGGAAGGACAAGTATTGGTACCACCAGGATATGGTAAAGACGTTAAAGAGTGGGATATCAGGAAATCTATGTTGAATATAGATACAAGACCATCTTCGGCTTTGAACCGTCCAGTATCTCCAGTTCCTTATGCCTACAACGCCATTGAAGATTCTGATACAGAGACCAACGAATTAATATCCAAAATTCTTGAACCAGTGATTTCCAGATTGTCCCCTATACCATTCAATATACCAAAAATTGTGGAGTCTCATAGTCTAGGAGATTCAATGTTGTCAAACCTCCAATCTCTTCATGGAAAGCACATACTTGCCGTTGATATGTTCTCCAAAGATCAGCTCAACACTATTTTTACATTGGCCGAATTCTTCAGAAATTGTATATCCAAGGATGAACCTCTGGACCATTTGATGAGAGGAAAAGTGATGGCAGCTGTGTTTTATGAAGTGAGCACGAGAACAAGTTGTAGTTTTTCATCTGCGATGCAACGTTTAGGAGGTTCGGTTATTCATATGGATGAAACTACGTCTTCTGTGAAGAAAGGAGAAACATTAGATTCCATATCTATTATGGCGGGATATTCTGATGTTGTGGTCTTGAGACATCCCCAGCCTGGATCTGTCCAAGTAAGTATCGCTTCAGAGATTACTTTTATTTCATTTATATTAATAATAATAATTATGTCGATGTTTTTGAAATGAAAATGTTATGCAGAAGGCTTTTGGTATCATTTAGATACTGTGAAAGTTTTCTAGCTTAGTTTTGTGTTCTTCATAATCACAAATATATCTTTTTTCATAGAAAGCTTCGAAGGTCATCCGAAAACCGATCATCAACGCTGGTGATGGTGTTGGTGAGCATCCCACACAAGCTCTGTTAGATATATTTGCTATTCGTGAAGAAATTGGTACGGTCAATGGATTGGTAATCACTCTGGTGGGCGATTTGAAGAATGGCAGGACTGTGCACTCTCTAGCTCGCCTGCTAACTTTGTACAACGTGCAGCTCAATTATGTCAGCCCTAAAACTTTGAGAATGCCACGACACATAGTGGATTATGTTAAGTCAAAAGGTGTTCCACAAACAGAGTATGATACTCTGGAAGAAGTTTTACCCACAGCGATGTGTTGTATATGACGAGAATTCAGAGGGAAATATTCGAAACACAAGAGGAATACGATAAGGTAATTTCTTGCGATTATATACCTATGTGAATTTCAAACTAAAAATTTTCGTTTTGGGTCATAAAATTTTACAAAACCATCCTTGAACTTCAACGAACATTTAAAAAAAAAAGATTTGGCCAAATTGGTCCAGGCGTTGTTGAGTTATGCGCTTACCAACACATTTTGCGATTCATTTTTATATTATAGATTAAGATCTATACACTTTCGCATGCGTTTGAACCAATTGTCGAAGCACTTATGCCACTCTGATCGAGGTATCTCCTATACATGCATTCTGAACGGATCAACCACTTCTTCAGGTGTCGAAAAACGTTGACCTCTCATCTTATTTTTTACGTACGGGAATAAAAGAAGTCATTCGGTGCCAAGTCAGGACTCTGGTGCTTTCAAAAGATTTAACATGTTCACCTTAGAAAAAGCGATAAGTATTTGATATTTAAGAAAGTTCACGGCGTTCTTTCAGTCCCTTCTCTTCTTCAATGTGTACATTTCGAAAAGATAAACGTCAGCGAAATTATTTGTCTTTATGTAGAATTTGACTGAATTTAACTCAAGCTCTTTCACTATAGAGACCTTCAACCTTAATGCGCTATAAAGAGTAGCTGAAAAGTCATTATTTTCTACAAAATTGATCGAGGTATATGTTTATATATAAATTTTTTTTCTAGTATTCCAAACTGGTATTGTAGGATACCCTGAATCACTAACAGATCCAAGCTACAATAAACAAATACTGGTACTTACCTACCCCATAATCGGCATAATCGAGGCAGTTACGGTGTGCCCGACCAAGCAATTACAGACGACCATGGTATCCCTTGGTATGTTCCGAAATCAAATCAAAATCGTAATTTTATACTAATGATTAATTTTCAACAGTTTTTTCGAGTCTTCCAAAATTTGGGCAGCAGCTCTGGTTGTCGGCGAATACTGTGATCATCCCAGTCATTGGAGAAGTCACCAAACTCTATCCGAATGGATGGAAAAGGAAAACATACCTGGAATACAAGGTATTGATACCAGGCATTGGTCAAAAAAATTAGAGAAAAGGAAGCTGCCTCGGAAAAATAGTTTACGAACTACCCATTATTATGGACAACTTGGTTTTCGAAAACCCAAACACATTGAACCTAGTCTCAGAGGTGTCTGTATCTGTAAGTATATTAACATATAAGAAGTACTCTTCTGTAAAGTAAATTTTCCCTCAACTCTAAAACTTGCCACCATTCAATGGACAAAAAATACATTGGCAGATAAGCAATTGTTGATGGTTGAAATATAAGCTAGTAAATGAACTGGTTGTTATCAATATCAAACAAATATTTGATTTACTTGGCTGAAGGAAAATCGAGAATTGCTATATTGCATCAGCACTGAAATACCTGCCTTCTATTAAGTGGGGCTCGCCCAAGCTATCAAAGAAGTCTGAGGTTTTTAGGGGACTTCTTTCAGGAACATAA
Source organism: Micraspis discolor (assembly GCA_030674115.1). Taxonomy (NCBI): domain Eukaryota; kingdom Metazoa; phylum Arthropoda; class Insecta; order Coleoptera; family Coccinellidae; genus Micraspis; species Micraspis discolor. The sequence goes on from JARTUT010001743.1 coordinate 1,571,731, forward strand.
AAAAGAAGTAATTTCTCATTAACTGAGTGTTCCAAGGGTGGAATGGACTTCTCAAAGAGATTGTGTCATAACAATCTCTAAATTCTTCAAGATTCCCTAATTGCCTTAGGTTCATTCAATTCTAGACTTGTTTCAGTTACATTATGTTTGAATGTTCACCTTCACACTGCATACATATGCATTCAGCTATATACATCTATTCATACTAGTTCCAATTCACATTTCTGCAAATTTATCCTCAATGAAATATTCATTTCAGAAACCAGTGACATACAACAAAAATGGTTTCCCAGAATCCGTGCTGTTGATTGCGGTTTGAAATACAACGAAATAAGATGCTTATTGAAAAGAGGTGCTCGCGTAGATGTTGTTCCATGGAATTTCAAATTGGATGTTGAAGAATATGATGGTCTTTTCTTAAGAAATGGTCCAGGTGATCCAATTATGTGCAGAGAAACCATTGACAATTTAAAGGTGGTACTCAATTCCAAGAAAGTAAAACCAATCTTTGGCATATGTTTAGGCCACCAACTTCTAGCATTCGCCATTGGTTGCAAAACTTTCAAGATGAGGTAATACAGATCCCTTTATCAACCAATGTCAACTGAGATGTTTTCAATAATTTTTATTACAGTTGCGGTAATCGTGGTCACAATCAGCCTTGCGTCCACCAGCACACAGGCAAGTGTTACATGACATCTCAAAACCACGGATATGCTGTAGATCCCGATAGTTTACCTCAAAATTGGGAACCACTCTTCACTAATGCCAACGACAAAACAAACGAAGGAATTGTACATACTCAACTGCCATATTACAGTGTTCAATTCCACCCAGAACATACGGCAGGACCTGAAGATTTGGAATGTCTATTCGATGTTTTCTTAAATCTGGTTCTCACACACAGCTCTGGAAAGTATAAAATCAAAATTAACCTTTCGAGAAACACCAGAAAATATCTCGAGGCCGAAAAAAGTGCTCCTAATAGGATCAGGGGGTTTATCAATTGGCCAAGCTGGGGAGTTTGACTACTCAGGATCACAAGCCATCAAAGCTTTACGCGAAGAAAACATTCAAACTGTCCTTATAAATCCAAACATAGCTACAGTTCAAACTTCGAAAGGACTAGCTGATAAAGTTTATTTCTTACCTCTTGTAGCCGAATATGTGGAACAAGTTATAAAAGTTGAACGTCCAGATGGCGCTTTATTAACTTTTGGTGGTCAGACTGGTCTTAACTGCGGAATTGAATTGAGAGAAAAGGGAGTGTTCAAACGGTACAACGTAAAAATATTGGAAACTCCTATTCAATCTATCATCGACACAGAGGACAGGAAAATTTTCAGTGAGAAAATAAGTTTAATAGGAGAAAAAGTAGCCCCCAGTTTAGCAGCCCACTCAATAAGTGAAGCCTTGGAAGCTGCTGAAAAGCTTGGTTATCCTGTGATGACTAGAGCTGCATTCTCTTTGGGTGGCTTAGGATCCGGCTTCGCTAATAACAAGGAAGAACTGAAAGTACTTGCTACCAAAGGCTTAGCACATTCGGCACAATTGATCATAGATAAGTCACTCAAAGGTTGGAAAGAGGTAATTTTGATTTACCTTTAAGAAATAAACACAAAATAACTTTTTTTTAATTTACAGGTCGAGTATGAAGTTGTCAGAGATGCTTACGATAACTGCATAACCGTATGTAATATGGAAAATGTAGATCCACTTGGAATTCACACAGGAGAATCAATTGTAGTTGCCCCAAGTCAAACTCTTAGCGACAGAGAATATAATATGCTCCGTACCACCGCTATAAAAGTTATAAAACATTTCGGAATTGTCGGAGAATGCAATATCCAATATGCACTTAATCCAGATTCAGAAGAGTTCTACATAATAGAAGTCAATGCTAGATTATCTCGAAGCTCAGCTCTAGCTAGCAAAGCTACTGGATATCCACTGGCATACGTAGCAGCTAAATTAGGCTTAGGAATAGCACTTCCAGACATCAAAAACTCCGTAACTGGAGATACCACAGCTTGTTTTGAACCCAGTTTGGACTACTGCGTTGTCAAAATACCAAGATGGGATTTGCACAAATTCCAAAGAGTAAGCACCAAGATAGGAAGTTCCATGAAGAGTGTCGGCGAGGTTATGGCTATCGGAAGGAAATTTGAAGAAGCCTTCCAGAAAGCCTTACGCATGGTCGATGAGAATGTTTCTGGATTCGACCCAAACATCAAAAAGGTTGAAGATGAGGAATTGGAACAACCAACTGATAAGAGGATGTTTGTTATTGCTGCTGCATTAAAAAATGGTTACAGCGTAGATAGATTGTACAAACTGACCAAAATCGACAGGTGGTTCCTGCAAAAAATGAAGAATGTCATCGACTGGAACACTTACCTAGAATCTCTGAGCCAAGAGGAAGTTACTCATAATATCCTTCTCCAATCGAAACAGATTGGTTTTTGCGATAAGCAAATAGGAGAAGCTGTGAAAAGCACTGAACAAGCCATAAGAAACATGAGAGAAGAATTGAACATTAAACCTTTCGTCAAACAGATCGACACAGTTGCTGCAGAATGGCCAGCAACAACGAACTATTTATACTTAACCTATAACGGCGATTCCCATGACATCACTTTCGGTGATGAGCATGTGATGGTTTTAGGCTCTGGCGTCTATAGGATCGGAAGTTCAGTAGAGTTTGATTGGTGTGCCGTTGGATGTATTAGGGAACTTAGAAAACTCAACCGCAAAACAATCATGGTGAATTATAACCCTGAAACTGTGAGCACAGATTATGACATGTCCGATAGATTGTATTTCGAAGAAATTTCGTATGAGGTGGTTATGGATATTTATAATATAGAAAACCCTACGGGTATAATTCTATCGATGGGTGGTCAACTACCTAACAATATAGCTATGGATTTGTATCGCCAGCAAGCGAGGATTTTGGGAACATCGCCCAAATCAATTGATGAAGCTGAAAACCGTTTCAAATTCTCCAGAGCGTTGGACAGGATAGGAATCAAACAGCCTAGATGGAAGGAATTGACAAATCTCAAATCAGCTATTGAATTTTGCGAGGAAGTTGAATATCCCTGTCTCGTTCGACCCTCTTACGTTTTGAGCGGAGCGGCTATGAATGTAGCTCATTCAAATAGAGACTTAGAAACATATCTCAAAGCTGCAAGCGACGTCAGTAAAGAACATCCGGTGGTTATTTCGAAATTCATACTTAACGCGAAAGAAATAGACGTAGACGCCGTAGCTAGAAACGGCGAAATTCTTTGTATGGCAGTTTCAGAGCACGTGGAGAACGCTGGAGTTCACTCAGGCGATGCTACTTTAGTTACACCTCCCCAAGATATCAACCATAAGACCTTATCGAAAATAAAAGCTATAACCAAGGCTATCGCAGTTGAGTTGGATGTCACCGGACCTTTCAATATGCAATTGATTGCGAAAAATGACGAACTCAAAGTAATAGAGTGTAACGTTAGAGTATCTCGATCTTTCCCATTTGTTTCCAAAACTCTGGACCACGATTTCGTAGCAATGGCTACTAAAGTCATTATAGGAGAACCTTGTGATGAAATCAAAGTTCTACATGGCGTTGGAAAAGTTGGAGTGAAGGTTCCACAATTCTCCTTTTCCAGATTAGCAGGTGCTGATTTTATGCTTGGAGTTGAAATGGCTTCAACAGGTGAAGTCGCAGCATTCGGAGATAACAGATACGAAGCTTATTTGAAAGCTCTCATGAGCACTGGCATCAGCATTCCACAGAATTCTATATTTTTATCTATCGGTAGATACGAGGTAAGCCACAATGTATACAATGCAAATGTCTTTTTTTAATTAACGAATTCTTTCAGCATAAGAACGAGTTGCTTCCCAGCGTAAGATCTCTAGCAGAAATGGGTTATAAACTGTATGGCAGTCCAAGTACTGCAGATTTTTATTCTTCAAACAACGTGAAAGTAAGTTAGTTTTTAGAGCTTTAAGGAATATTTTAACAAATATCATATTTCAGATAGAGCTGGTAGAATATCATAATGTTGATGATATTACTAGCCAAGAGCTGGGCAATTTAGCGGCATTCCTGTCTAAAAAGAATTTGATTTGGTTATAAACCTGCCGAGGAGAGATGGTGGAGCGAGAAGGGTATCATCCTTCATAACACCAGGATATAGGACTCGAAGATTAGCTATTGACTTCGCTGTGCCTCTAATTACGGACATAAAATGTGCCAAACTCTTAGTAGAGGTAAGTCGACTTTTAACAGTATGATTTCATCGACTCACAACATAAAATTTTTAGGCTTTGAAATTGATTGGGCGTGCACCACCAATGAAGACGCATACAGACTGTTTGACGTCTAAAACATTGATCAGACTGCCCGGATTTATAGATACCCACGTTCATGTAAGAGAACCAGGCGCCACACACAAAGAAGACTATGACACTTGCACCGCGGCTGCCCTAGCAGGTGGTGTAACTATGATTTGTGCTATGCCAAACACGAATCCAGCAATTGTTGATGAGGAAACTGTGTTATTGGTAAAAAAATTAGCTAAAGAAAAGGCTAGATGTGATTATGCTGTATTTTTGGGAGCTTCTATGGACAATTACGCGACAGCTGGTGATCTTGCACTTGAGGTAGCAGGATTGAAAATGTACTTGAATGACACATTCACTACCCTCAAATTGAACGACTTGAATGTGTGGACTAAGCATCTTGCAAATTGGCCCAAAAGGGCACCGCTCTGCGTGCATGCTGAGGGCCAAACAACGGCAGCCATCTTATTCCTGGCGAGTATGCAAAATAGATCGGTGCATATCTGCCATGTAGCACGTAAGGAAGAAATTCTTATCATAAAAGCTGCGAAGGAAAAAGGTATTAAGGTAACTTGTGAAGTATGTCCTCATCATTTGTTCTTCTCAACCGATGATGTAGACAGGATAGGTGCTGATAAAGCACAAGTTAGACCAATGTTGGTTACACTAGAAGATCAACAATCACTCTGGGACAATCTGCATATAATAGATTGTTTCGCTACGGATCATGCTCCTCATACTGTCCAGGAGAAAACATCTGCGAATCCACCTCCTGGTTTTCCAGGACTAGAAACTATTTTACCACTCTTACTCAACGCCGTTAATGAGGGAAGAATGAGTTTGGACGATATAATAAATAAATTCCATAAGAATCCCCGGAAAATATTCAATCTACCCGAACAATTCAATACATATGTGGAAGTCGATTTAGATGAGGAATGGACAATTCCAGAACATACTGTTTTCAGCAAAGCTAAATGGACTCCTTTCGCTGGGAAAACTGTTAAAGGGGCTGTACACAGAGTTGTTCTCAGAGGAGAAGTAGCATTCATGGAAGGACAAGTATTGGTACCCCCAGGATATGGTAAAGACGTTAAAGAGTGGGATATCAGGAAATCTATGTTGAATGTAGATACAAGACCATCTTCGGCTTTGAACCGTCCAGTATCTCCAGTTCCTTGTGCCTACAACGCCATTGAAGATTCCGATACAGAGACCAACGAATTAATATCCAAAATTCTTGAACCAGTGAATTCCAGATTGTCCCTATACCATTCAATATACCAAAAATTGTGGAGTCTCATAGTCTAGGAGATTCAATGTTGTCAAACCTCCAATCTCTTCATGGAAAGCACATACTTGCCGTTGATATGTTCACGAAAGATCAGCTCAACACTATTTTTACATTGGCCTAATCCTTCAGAAATTGTATATCCAAGGATGAACCCCTGGACCATTTGATGAGAGGAAAAGTGATGGCAGCTGTGTTTTATGAAGTGAGCACGAGAACAAGTTGTAGTTTTTCATCTGCGATGCAACGTTTAGGAGGTTCGGTTATTCATATGGATGAAACTACGTCTTCTGTGAAGAAAGGAGAAACATTAGATTCCATATCTATTATGGCGGGATATTCTGATGTTGTGGTCTTGAGACATCCCCAGCCTGGATCTGTCCAAGTAAGTATCGCTTCAGAGATTACTTTTATTTCATTTATATTAATAATAATAATTATGTCGATGTTTTTGAAATGAAAATGTTATGCAGAAGGCTTTTGGTATCATTTAGATACTGTGAAAGTTTTCTAGCTTAGTTTTGTGTTCTTCATAATCACAAATATATCTTTTTTCATAGAAAGCTTCGAAGGTCATCCGAAAACCGATCATCAACGCTGGTGATGGTGTTGGTGAGCATCCCACACAAGCTCTGTTAGATATATTTGCTATTCGTGAAGAAATTGGTACGGTCAATGGATTGGTAATCACTCTGGTGGGCGATTTGAAGAATGGCAGGACTGTGCACTCTCTAGCTCGCCTGCTAACTTTGTACAACGTGCAGCTCAATTATGTCAGCCCTAAAACTTTGAGAATGCCACGACACATAGTGGATTATGTTAAGTCAAAAGGTGTTCCACAAACAGAGTATGATACTCTGGAAGAAGTTTTACCCCACAGCGATGTGTTGTATATGACGAGAATTCAGAGGGAAATATTCGAAACACAAGAGGAATACGATAAGGTAATTTCTTGCGATTATATACCTATGTGAATTTCAAACTAAAAATTTTCGTTTTGGGTCATAAAATTTTACAAAACCATCCTTGAACTTCAACGAACATTTAAAAAAAAAAGATTTGGCCAAATTGGTCCAGGCGTTGTTGAGTTATGCGCTTACCAACACATTTTGCGATTCATTTTTATATTATAGATTAAGATCTATACACTTTCGCATGCGTTTGAACCAATTGTCGAAGCACTTATGCCACTCTGATCGAGGTATCTCCTATACATGCATTCTGAACGGATCAACCACTTCTTCAGGTGTCGAAAAACGTTGACCTCTCATCTTATTTTTTACGTACGGGAATAAAAGAAGTCATTCGGTGCCAAGTCAGGACTCTGGTGCTTTCAAAAGATTTAACATGTTCACCTTAGAAAAAGCGATAAGTATTTGATATTTAAGAAAGTTCACGGCGTTCTTTCCTTCCCTTCTCTTCTTCAATGTGTACATTTCGAAAAGATAAACGTCAGCGAAATTATTTGTCTTTATGTAGAATTTGACTGAATTTAACTCAAGCTCTTTCACTATAGAGACCTTCAACCTTAATGCGCTATAAAGAGTAGCTGAAAAGTCATTATTTTCTACAAAATTGATCGAGGTATATGTTTATATATAAATTTTTTTTCTAGTATTCCAAACTGGTATTGTAGGATACCCTGAATCACTAACAGATCCAAGCTACAATAAACAAATACTGGTACTTACCTACCCCATAATCGGCATAATCGAGGCAGTTACGGTGTGCCCGACCAAGCAATTACAGACGACCATGGTATCCCTTGGTATGTTCCGAAATCAAATCAAAATCGTAATTTTATACTAATGATTAATTTTCAACAGTTTTTTCGAGTCTTCCAAAATTTGGGCAGCAGCTCTGGTTGTCGGCGAATACTGTGATCATCCCAGTCATTGGAGAAGTCACCAAACTCTATCCGAATGGATGGAAAAGGAAAACATACCTGGAATACAAGGTATTGATACCAGGGCATTGGTCAAAAAAATTAGAGAAAAAGGAAGCTGCCTCGGAAAAATAGTTTACGAACTACCCATTATTATGGACAACTTGGTTTTCGAAAACCCAAACACATTGAACCTAGTCTCAGAGGTGTCTGTATCTGTAAGTATATTAACATATAAGAAGTACTCTTCTGTAAAGTAAATTTTCCCTCAACTCTAAAACTTGCCACCATTCAATGGACAAAAAATACATTGGCAGATAAGCAATTGTTGATGGTTGAAATATAAGCTAGTAAATGAACTGGTTGTTATCAATATCAAACAAATATTTGATTTACTTGGCTGAAGGAAAATCGAGAATTGCTATATTGCATCAGCACTGAAATACCTGCCTTCTATTAAGTGGGGCTCGCCCAAGCTATCAAAGAAGTCTGAGGTTTTTAGGGGACTTCTTTCAGGAACATAAAAAAGAAGTAATTTCTCATTAACTGAGTGTTCCAAGGGTGGAATGGACTTCTCAAAGAGATTGTGTCATAACAATCTCTAAATTCTTCAAGATTCTCTAATTGCCTTAGGTTCATTCAATTCTAGACTTGTTTCAGTTACATTATGTTTGAATGTTCACCTTCACACTGCATACATATGCATTCAGCTATATACATCTATTCATACTAGTTCCAATTCACATTTCTGCAAATTTATCCTCAATGAAATATTCATTTCAGAAACCAGTGACATACAACAAAAATGGTTTCCCCAGAATCCGTGCTGTTGATTGCGGTTTGAAATACAACGAAATAAGATGCTTATTGAAAAGAGGTGCTCGCGTAGATGTTGTTCCATGGAATTTCAAATTGGATGTTGAAGAATATGATGGTCTTTTCTTAAGAAATGGTCCAGGTGATCCAATTATGTGCAGAGAAACCATTGACAATTTAAAGGTGGTACTCAATTCCAAGAAAGTAAAACCAATCTTTGGCATATGTTTAGGCCACCAACTTCTAGCATTCGCCATTGGTTGCAAAACTTTCAAGATGAGGTAATACAGATCCCTTTATCAACCAATGTCAACTGAGATGTTTTCAATAATTTTTATTACAGTTGCGGTAATCGTGGTCACAATCAGCCTTGCGTCCACCAGCACACAGGCAAGTGTTACATGACATCTCAAAACCACGGATATGCTGTAGATCCCGATAGTTTACCTCAAAATTGGGAACCACTCTTCACTAATGCCAACGACAAAACAAACGAAGGAATTGTACATACTCAACTGCCATATTACAGTGTTCAATTCCACCCAGAACATACGGCAGGACCTGAAGATTTGGAATGTCTATTCGATGTTTTCTTAAATCTGGTTCTCACACACAGCTCTGGAAAGTATAAAATCAAAATTAACCTTCCGAGAAACTCCAGAAAATATCTCGAGGCCGAAAAAAGTGCTCCTAATAGGATCAGGGGGTTTATCAATTGGCCAAGCTGGGGAGTTTGACTACTCAGGATCACAAGCCATCAAAGCTTTACGCGAAGAAAACATTCAAACTGTCCTTATAAATCCAAACATAGCTACAGTTCAAACTTCGAAAGGGCTAGCTGATAAAGTTTATTTCTTACCTCTTGTAGCCGAATATGTTGAACAAGTTATAAAAGTTGAACGTCCAGATGGCGCTTTATTAACTTTTGGTGGACAGACTGGTCTTAACTGCGGAATTGAATTGGAGAAAAAGGGAGTGTTCAAACGGTACAACGTAAAAATATTGGGAACTCCTATTCAATCTATCATCGACACAGAGGACAGGAAAATTTTCAGTGAGAAAATAAGTTTAATAGGAGAAAAAGTAGCCCCCAGTTTAGCAGCCCACTCAATAAGTGAAGCCTTGGAAGCTGCTGAAAAGTTTGGTAATCCCGTGATGACTAGAGCTACATTCTCTGGATTGGCTACAAATATGTAACCAAGGCACTCAGGATGATACATCACCCTGTTTTGGAGCTCATAGGGGACACGTCTCACCTCGAAGGACTTTGGTTTAATGGTATTGTTCCTGCATACATCCGGGCAATTAGTGACCTGAGGGAAGAAAATCGCATTCATAGGTCGAATACCATATCTATTTGCACCACTAGTGGTGAGAACTAATCAAATTAAGGTTTATAATCATCAGGCCTTCCTGGATTTGCTAAACAGGCGCTTTCCCAAGCATATTTTGGTGTTTACCGATGCTTCCCTATCTTGCAATCCGAACTCTGTGGGTTATGGTGTTTACTTCCCCTCATTGAGAGTGAAAAATCTCGGGACGGTTACCAGACTACTGGTCGATTTACAATGCAGAACTGTATGCCATTGGAAAGGCGGTCTCTGATAAGATAAGATCACAGATAAGCAAGGACGTAACAGATAGGTCTTTGCCGATAAGTAAATGATAACCTACTACTAGTTGAGGAAAATAAACGTGCTTTCGAAATAGAAGACTGATGAATAAGTTAAATTCCCATAAGTAGCAGCGCTACAAGGAATAAAAAGTTCACAAAGAAAAATGGAATGTGGAAAAATTGATTATACAAGTGAATTTTGTGGTTATCAATCAGCTCTAAGCACCCGCTATGCCAGCAAGGAAATGCAGTATTTATTCAGTGACCAAAAGAAATTTTCCACTTGGAGGAAACTATGGATAAACTTAGCAAAGACAGAACAAAAATTGGGCCTAGAAATATCACAAGATCAAATAACCGAAATGGAAAATAACATCCACAACATGAACTTCTAAAGAGCTGCTGCCGAAGAAGATTTAACACGCCTTGATGTCATGGCACATATACATGTGCTCGCGAAACAGTGTCCTCAAGCAGCTCCAATTATCCATCTTGGTGCTACATCATGTTTTGTCGGAGACAACACTGATTTAATAATATTAAAAGAAGGTCTAGATTTTTTATTACCTAAACTAGCCACTGTGATGAAAAATCTAGCAAAATTTGCTGAAGAACACAAGTCGACACCTTCATTAGGTTTCACACCAGCTCAACTGACCACAGTTTGTAAGAGAGCTACGACTTTCTAATGGACGAGAAATCTCTAAGACAAGTAAAAAATTACTTGAGGTTCCGTGGAGCTAAAGGAACAACTGGTACACAGGCTTCCTTCATGGCATTATTCAATGGAGATTTAGAGAAAGTTAAAACGCTCGATAAATTATTATAGTAGCCGAGTTATGTGGCTTCCACAAAACTTATCCTGTAACAGGACAAACATACAGTAGAAAAGTTGATGTAGAAATAGTGAACGCCCTTGCTTCTCTTGGTTCATCCGCTCATAAGGTATGTAGCGATATAAGATTATCAGCTAATATGAAAGAGATTGAAGAACCTTTCGAAAAAAGTCAAATCGGCAGTTCGGCCATACCTTATAAAAGAAACCCTATGAGATTTGAGAGATGTTGCGCTTTATCCAGACATCTCATGACTTTATCTACAAATGCTCTGCATACTCTCGCTGTACAATGGTTGGAGAGAACACTCGATGATTCAGCTAATCGGAGAATCACATTGTCTGAAGCGTTTTTAGCTGCAGATGCTGCGCTCATGGTTTTATCTAATATAACCCAAGGACTGGTCGTACATCCAAAAGTAATTGAAAAGAATATAGCTCAAGAATTGCCATTTATGTCGACAGAAAACATCATAATGGCAATGGTTGAGAAAGGAGCTGACAGACAAATTTGCCAGGAAAGTACTTTCTCAAGAAGCCGGTGAACAAGTGAAAAAATATGGAAGAGATCAAGATTTGTTGGATAGGGTACGTAGTGAGTCGTATTCCCAACTGATTTTGAAGGATTTGGATAGCATTCTAGACCCTAAAACGTATATTGGTAGATGTGAGGAACAAGTTTCTGAATTTATCGTTGAAGAGGTTTATCCTGTTATCAAATCATATAGGTTGAATGAAAATAATATGCAACTTTGTATATAAAATGGAGAATGTGTTGATGTTTGTAGTTACTTTAAATAAATATTTTCTGTTAAATGAATATCTTTACCTGTATCCCAAAACAATAATTTTATTAGTGCTCCCTCGTAAGTTGAATTTATGTGTCTATGTCAACCAGAGATATAGAGTGGGGAGAATACGCTTCGACCACTGCGCATCCAAAATTGGTGGCTAAATTCTTATGTCAAATTTCGACCATTTTTATACTTTTGGAGTCAGCTGTTCTAGGTTGACATACTTGTCAGGCGAATTAGAAATTGCTCGAATTTTACATTGTGCTGATAGATACTCCTATACTTTCAACATATCTTGTATTGTTAAAACGTGTAAAAACTATAAAACAAAGAAAGTCGAGGGAAATTCATTTTATACGTAAGTTTTTATTGAAATTATCCGACTGATCATACCGCATGGCATTGTTTACATTGTTTATTTGCTCAGTGGCGTGTTGTTTACTTTCCACAGTAATATGATTCTTTTTAGTTTCCCAAAATCAGTTGATATGAGGACAGTTTAGACTGTTATTCTGAATATAGATTCTGAAGCTAAAGATTTATCTAAGAAATTGATATGCTTTATACATTTCATTTAATTTTTAATTTTAACTAACTATCCCTCAGGTACACTGCTTTCTACGCCAATGAACCGAAAGTATAAAAAAGGCGGACGAAAATTAGCCACTTCGCGCATCTCGAAGATCATTCTCCCCACTCTATATCTCTGATGTCAACAGAATCATGGTATAAGTAAGTATACCGTATAAGTAAGTATACCGTATACCGTGAACAGAATGAATGGATAGGGATGCATATTAGGTTGCCTATCATAACGCAAAGTAATGAATACTCTCTGCAATGATGAATTGTGAAGGAAAATCGAATTAGTGAGCGAGTACTTTATTTATCAGAAAAAATTACAACTGATTAAGACAATATTCTTTCCAACTATTAGTTAGACTCAGTAAAGTATTAGCAAAGATTAACTTACAAAGATGGAGCACTCCGGCCTTTTTCTCGTCAACGATTCAATGACCTTGAGAATTCTATCGTTGAAAAAAGGGGCGGGACTAATAAGAGAAGCATATATCTTTCTCTCTTCTCCAAATTCGAATTTAAACAGCGAAACAATTCACCGGGTATTTCTGAAAATCATAGCAGATTCTTAATTTAATAAAAACCTTTGAATTAAATGGCATATTTTATATAACTATGTCTATGAATTCTTTTCCCTCCATTCGAAAATTTTTAATGATAGTGTGATATAAGGAGTAAAAGTTATCGCTGATTTTGTAAAGAAAATTTAGAATTTCATTCCGCACGGATTTTCATATTTGGATTAAGCTTTTTCATAGCTATGCAGAGAAGTCTGGTTTGTAGAAAAAATAAGTGAAACCAAGGGAAGATGTTCAGTTAAGTACTGTTCGAATGTTTCGGGTGTGAGATTCTTTAGGTTTCCCAGTTCAGATGACCCTCAACGAGCCCTGCAATGGAAATTGGCCTGCAGCGATGCGACAATTGTGAGGAAACAGGATTTGCAGTGATCACCAGGGGTGGGAACTCGCCTACTACAAAGCTGGTCACGTTTTTCTTCGACGAGCGGTAGAGACATCTGTTGTTATCTTAGAAGCTCGGATCGGTAAATTAGTACTTCTCAGTAGTGATCGGTAAAAACGGATTTTATCAGACCTCACTCTTGGTAGACTTTATCAAGAGTAAGAAACTATTTTACGATGAGCGTGAACTGGTTGACTGAAATGGTTTATTCATTTTCAACTTATTCAATTTAATTTAATTTAAATGGTTTATTGTTACTGTGTTCCCAATTGCTACAGTCATAGTAATGTCAAAAGGTATGTGTTGCATTCATATAAGTAGTAGTTTTGGATTAACTTATAACTCACTAAAAATGTACTGTGAATTATTATTTTCTGTAGCAATTTCATATTCCTGTAGTAATTTCTGATTAGTAAAAATTTGGGACAGTTTCTAACACTGTTTTCTTTCTAGGTTTTTCATTACACAAGTTGAGGGTGTTAGAAATGTTTGGTTGGAAAGAATCAGAAATCCATGTTTTCATTCATCCAAAAGTGTTATTTGCATAAAGCATTTTCATATGGATTGTATAGACCCTCATGGAAAGCTGAAAAGATTTGCTCTACCAACACTTAATTTGCCAAGTAATTCATTCTACTCCCTATGATTATCATTTTTGTAATTTCAATAATCTTTCAGATTATGTAAGCATATTTTGTCTACCCTCCAGAACTCCTGAAGAAACTTTGAGGCAACAAGGTATTTATATATAAGTGAACTGCTCATGGTCATTGATTATAGTTTTGGGTATTCCACTTATAGTAGTTTTCATAAATATCGTCTATCAGAAGATTCCTAGAATACTTCAACGGATATGTGAGATTTACCGTTGAAACGCCAAATTCAAGGAATTTCAGTTAATAAGTTTATTGATTTTGCCATGATATTATTTCTGTACTTTTGTGACAGAACTATTTATAAAATTTTATCGGAAAAAAAAACAATAAGATCTTAAGATCCAATAATGAAGATGTCATCCGAAAAAGTATCTAAAAGAAAATAGACTTTTAGAAATTGTTTCTGTCATAAAAGTATAAATCTAATGCATTTCATGCTTAAATTGATGTATCTGTCACTAATATTCTAATTTATTCTTTCAATGTATTTTCATAACTTGATGAGTAATTGTTGCATAATTATTCTTGGTTCGTTTATTCTTTCCCTCGATATTGAAATTTTTGTAAATTGATAATTTACTGCATTATATATATATTTCTAAAGTTTCTTTTTTGTTTATTTCCTTTCATCCTCTAAAGATTAGTATGTTCTTTGATTTGAAAGGCAGATATATTTGAAATGACCATAATTCTTTTAATCTGCTGCAAATTGTCACAATTTTCTGATCAAATGATATTTTTTATTGAAATTGTGACAATATACAGCAGATTAAAAGAATTATGGTCATTTCAAATGTATTTGTTTTCATTTCAATAAAAATATGGGATTCAACCTGCGCTTGCGTGGAATCCTATGATAACTCTTATAAAATGCACTAGAGGGCGCCACGAGACGGAACGTTGTGCGAATGGAATCTGTAATCAACTCTAAGATAACGTAAGATGGCGCTATAAGTTGAGCTCTCTAAGCCGGGACCGAAATTCATGCCAGAGTTGCCTATCTATAGGTAGTCTATGGTGATCACTTCGAACCTTATTTAATGACTGGCCGCTACTTAAATAAAACGGCTGTTCCTACTTTGAAACTGTTTAAGAGACCGAAAAGCTTTGATATAGGTACACAAACCGATGGAATAGGAATCGACAAGAGAACTCAAACATGTTCCACAATAATGGTAAACTGCAATGTGCAAACATCACAAAACATGAAAGCTGCTACCACTACATCTCCTCATCAACTGCTCATCCAAAAGCTGAGAACTATCCCTTTTCATCATCCTTGCTCAGTTTCCCTACAAATATATTCTAAATTTGTTTTTAAAAATGAGAATTTTTTACATAATGAAGTATGCAAATCAAAATTTACAGAGTGGTGAATGTAACAAAAGGAAAAATAAAAAAATTAGAATGCTTAATATACTACAGCACAAATGATGTTAAGTTAATATTTCTCAGTGTTTTCTTCCAAAAGTTACCGTTCAACTGGATATCAAGTTCAGGGATCTGATTCCTTTGTATGTATGAATATTCTTATAGAATAAGAAATTGCTCTTTTATATTTTTTTTTATGTTCTAAGAATGCTTAAGATGGAACCGAGATAATAGATAATTATATAACAAAGATTGATAATGCTGAAGGAAACTTGACTACAAATGTTTAATGAATTTCTTCAACTTTTGATGTAACTACATTAAATGAATTATAAAGAAAATTTCCTTTTTATTTGTTGCACTCTTGTTTCAGTCCATTATTTAGGCATTCAATACATGAAAGTGAAATTATTGATTGGAATTGGTAAAAAATTTAATCAGCAAAATTCACAAATTTTTACGATTACAATTATTCGTCAGCTTATTTTGTGTAACTTTGAAATTTGGGAAACAGTTCATAAGATAGGAATTAATTTCTTCGTTAGAAGATTGGCATCAATAATCAAAGGACTTCTAACTTGCAAATATAATATAATGGTTCCATTAAAATTTTGATGAAAATATATTACACATTATTCTTACATTCTTGTATTAGGAAATACTTGAAAATTTTTAAGAAATGATTATCAAATAATTTTCATCCACATATAATAAGATCAATCAAAAGAAAATTTCTTCTTCTTATACGATTTTGAAAAAGGATATTTCTTATTCGTTTTTTCACAAAACTGCAGTAATAGTTGAACTATATGTGGGTAACATTACTATTTAATTCGTCCATTGTGTCAAATGATATTTTCTTGTTTCTTATGAATTCTCTCTGGTCTTCACACATATTCCACAGGAAATATTATGACATTCTTATCCTTAATAATAACAAATATAAAATATTCCTAATATAAATAACTATTAAGAATTGCTTATCAAACAATTTTCATCCACATACAATAAGATCAATCAAAAGAAAATTTCTTCTTCTTATACGATTTTGAAAAAGGATATTTCTTATTCGTTTTTTCACAAAACTGCAGTAATAGTTGAACTATATGTGGGTAACATTACTATTTAATTCGTCCATTGTGTCAAATGATATTTTCTTGTTTCTTATGAATTCTCTCTGGTCTTCACACATATTCCACAGGAAATATTATGACATTCTTATCCTTAATAATAACAAATATAAAATATTCCTAATATAAATAACTATTAAGAATTGATTATCAAACAATTTTCATCCACATATAATAAGATCAATTAAAAGAAAATTTCTTCTTCTCATACTATTTTGAAAAAGGATATTTCTTATTCGTTTGTTTACAAAACTGCATTATTAGTTGAACTATATGTGGGTAACATTACTATTTAATTCGTCCATTGTGTCGAATGATATTTTCTTGTTTCTTATGAATTCTCTCTGGTCTTCACACATATTCCACAGGAAATAAATGTTCTGTTATTGATTTCTTCGTCGAAGTTGTATGGCAATGACCTAAAATTTTAAAAGGTGTGAACTTTTACAATTTTTTCAGTTGAATTGTTGTAGCTTTAAATTATAAGATATTTTAGTAATAAATTAAAATAGATTGCAAATGATCAAAATACAAATTAACAGTGGAAATATTGCTACTCGCGAAATTTCGTATTGGTTCCTGAAGTAAATCGTTCAGAAACACTTGTGATGAAAGAAAAGTGCTTTCATATTTCCTAATAAATAAAAAATGATTTTTCCAAATTCATCTTCATGTCGATTAAAATCCTTTTCTGTTTAGATTTCTGCTACAGGAACTAGGAACCGATTGGCTATCTTATTGCACGTGATAACGAAATGTGATTTCATTGGTGTTGCCTCGATTTACATTGCTCTTATGGGATTTTGAGTCAAGGGGGGAATCGTTTTATGCGATTCTGAGGTTTCGCTTCGACATACGTGAACAAAATTTTCAGTGCAAATTCGACAGAGTGCACCCTCTTGTTTCTACTCTTTGGTATTAGTTCCTGGCACGACACGGCCTTTGAAATTAAATGAAAGCAAAAGAAATTAATAATGAAATTCCGGTGAGAAAAAATGACTCGAAAAGAAAATACGAAATGTTGGAGTATCGACGATTGCGTACCTGTTGGTTTTACAGCACGGCTGAACGTGTCACTCACGAGCCAGAACAGTCACTTTTTCACCAGAGTTCTAATTTGTAGAAATTAACGAGAAAAATTGCGAAGAAACGTCTTGCACTGCATCGAACGAGCGTCGACGTGTGTGTTCGAATTACTACTACTTCCGTCTCGCACTGTCATATATCTCCAACATATGTTACGCGTCCATAGACAAAGAAATGAACATACGTGGGCCGCATGAAACGAACAAGCATTTTGGAACAGAAAATAAATGAATGCAACTAACAACACTGAGTTGCAGTAACATAACCGCCCACCTAAAATAGAATATTTTATGAAAAAAAAGGCAAATATAAAAATTGAAAAGATATCGAACATAAAGCGAAAAAAAAATATATACATATATACATCAACATATGTCATAACTATTGGAGAGGTAATGGACATAATTTAACCACTGATCTCTGCAGTACACCTTGAGTAGTCCGAACAGTAGCTACTCTAGCTATTTTATCAGCGCCAGGATGCAATTTCTCAATGCGTCCAAGTCGCCAGCGCAATGGAGGGAGTTGATCATCTTTTATCAAGACGAGTGCACCTATTGAATAAGGAGGCGAGTTACTATTGAACCACTTTTTTCGTTGTTGCAGTGTGTTCAGGTATTCTAAATTCCATCTTTTCCAAAAATCCTGATGGATACGAGTTAATAAAAGCTGACAACGCGATAATCGACCGATAGATAGGTGAGATAAATCTGGTTCAGGAATAGCAGTTAATGGAGCCAGAGTAAGAAAATGTCCTGGTGTCAGTGCAGATATGTCATTCGGATCATTACTAAGCGGACATAGAGGGCGAGAATTGAGCACAGACTCAATCTCTAAGTGGACTGTATAAAACTCCTGTATGACCTGTTGAGACAGAAGGAACTGTAAAGTCTGGGCACCTGGATGCAGACATACTTTGTGGAAACGCTGAATAAGGAGCCCAGAAAGACGATGAGATGAAGGAAGCAAAGCTGGGTGTTTGTGATCATAGGCCAGACCAGAAAAAGACAGACGACCGCCCACCCTGAGAACACCGTCTTCTCCAATAAATGGATTCAATTTTCGAAGTGATTTAGATATGGGATTTCCCGAGATGAGATTATCGATCTGTTCCCCGAACACAACCCGCCGAACCTGCCTTACAATGAAGAAAAGTGCATCCTTGAGATGAACTGCGGAAAATCTATATATCTTAGGAGCTTTAGAGTTCTTTATGAAGTTAACGAATCTGAAAATGTAAGCTAAAACCCTTTGAACCTTGGACAGAGAGGAATACCTGGAGAGCAAATCATCAACAAACGATAGAGAAATGAAAGTTGACAAAGAGAGGTGACGCTCTTCTGTTTGTACAAGATGAAGAGAATTCTCTATTTCATCATTTGCGAAGGTGAGATGTTTGGAACGAAGCCAGTCAGGGCCTGTCCACCACAAAGAGCAGTTCAACAGTTCAGTTGGCGTTAAGCCGCGTGAAGCACAATCAGCTGGATTGTCTTTCGATTGAAAATGACACCAATTTTCTGTTGAAACTAAGTCCTGAATTTGAGTAGTACGATTGCTTACAAATGTCTTCCATCGATGAGGAGAAGACTTAATCCATGTTAGAGCTACCATTGAATCAGACCAAGCAAAAATGTCATCTATTGTAAAGGCTGATTGGTAAACAGAGGAAACCACATTAATGAGTTTTGATAATAAGAGACAAGCACACAATTCCAGTCGTGGAAGTGAAATTCTCTTCAATGGGGAGACCTTTGATTTACCACCTACGAAAGAGATGTCAATGGAGCCGTCATAATTGAAAAACCTGAAATATACCGCGGCTGCGCAACCACGCTCACTACTATCTCCGAAACCATGAAGTTCGCAACGATAAAATGGTTTCGATGCAAGTTTCCGAGGTATCTTTAATTTACCCAATTCGGTTAATTCGGATTCACACTGATTCCAGCGACGGCTGACATCGTCTGGAAGTGTATCATCCCACTGCAAACCTAATGTCCAAAGATGCTGGATCAAATGTTTAGCAAGAAAAGTAAATGGAGAAAGGAACCCCAAAGGGTCGAAAATTCGAGAAAGTTCTGAAAGTATGGTACGTTTGGTACATACCTGCACAGTAGTTTCCGCAAAATAAGAAAATTCGTCCGACGAAGGAAACCACCTCAAACCGAGAATTTTGACTAATATTTGACGATACAGTTGTTTGATATCAACTGTGAAAACGAACCGATGAACACGAGAGTTCATCAAAATGGCAATAATATCCTTTTGTAATTTAGGACCTATCAATAGAGCATCATTTAAAGATAAATGACCAGGTACATGAGCTGATGCATCGAAAACAACCCTCAACTTTGTGGATGGACTGTTTGGTTTGATTATACAATGGTGAGGGATATAAAAGGTATTTTCATAATCCGAACTAGTAGAAATCAATGACATATGATCTTTTTCTAAATATTCCTGCATGAAAGTAGAGTATTCCCGGTATATATTCTGGTTTTTAATAAGTTTACGTTCAAGGGATAAAAAACGACGTAGTGCGAGAGAATATGTGTCACCGAAAGAAAGTGTTGACTGATCAGGTTTAAATGGTAATGCCACAGTGTACCGTCCAGATGTATTTCTAGAATAGTTCTGAGTGTATAAGTTCTCACAAAATTGATCTTCTGGTGATACAATGACATTCTCTGAAACTTCTTCAAGTTCCCAAAATCTTTTCAACGAGGAGTTTAAACCTGATTCAGACAATGACAAATGAAAATTGTTAACTGATATGTTAGGTGATTGAATCTTTCCCATGAAAACCCAACCAAATACTGTCTCAAGTACTGTTGGTTCCAAACCGTTACCCTCGATACGACCTGGTCGAATTATTAAAGAGAATATATCCGCTCCGAGGAGAAGGTCTATTGATTTCGGAATGGAAAAGTTCGGATCTGCTAACTTCTTGTTATGGACACAATTCCAAAACGAATAATTTACGAAAGAACTCGGCATTTCCGCACAAATCTTCGGAATCACGACGGCATCGAATGTAAAAGATGGATTTATTTGACCTGATGGACGAATAGTACATTCAGTGCTGCAATTAGCAGAAGATGAGCTTTCACAAATTCCATTTATCGAAAATGAAGCATCACAAATTTTCAAGCCTAATCTATTTACACACGACTGAGTTATAATATTTATTTGAGAGCCTCCATCCAACAGAACTCGGACCTTCTGATATCTACCCCAAGCATCACGAATTTCGACCTCAGCGGTTGCCAAGAGAACGGTAGAATTTGAAGAAACATTGGTTAAAACTTGAGCTGAGCCTGAATCCGATGAATTTGCAGCATTGAAATGAAACGTCTCTGATGAAGAATTATTATCCGCATTATTGCGCATGTGCAACAGGGTATGATGCTTTCCATTGCAAACACGACAATTTGACTTTGAAGAACAATTGTTAATCTTATGTCCAGAATGGAGGCAATTGATACACCAATTTTTGTTCTTCACAGTCTTGAACCGATCTTGAACAGTTTGTTCCAAAAATGATGGACATTTGTAAATATTATGAGCTAACTTGCAATAATTACAGGTTAAACGTTTCTTGAATGATTCAGTTTCCGTTTGAACGAGAAGAGTAGAATTTCTTTTATTCGTTGAGAGAGAACTAGATTTCAAAACTTGAGAATTCGAAACTGCATGAGTTTTCGACGGAAGAGAAAGAGCTACTGCCTCCAAGGCTATACACTGATTTGTCAGGAAATTTCGCAAATTGACAAACGACGGAATATCGGTTGAACATTCTTGCAATTCAAAACGTTTGATCGTTGCTGAATCTAATTTCTGAATGAGAATGTGAAATAAAACGAAGTCCCACTGGTCAACGAGTAAACCTAAATTCCTTAATACCGATAAGTTTTCCGCAAAAACTTCTAGAATTCGCCTAAGGTCTTTAGCTGAATCACCCTGTAGCTTTGGAACATTACAGATTTCCTTCCAACATGTATTAGCGAGAAGTCTTTTATTTTGATATCTTTCCGCCAATGTCTGAAAAGCGCTTTCATAATTTTCAGCAGTCAATGGAAATCCTTTAACTAAATTTAAAGCATGAGAAGAAAGTGAACTAAGGAGGTATTGAAACTTTTCTATTTGACTCAAATTAGAATTTTCATGTACCAAACTTTGGAACATATCGAAAAAAAGTAGGCCACTCTTTATAATTCCCATTGAAAATGGGCAATACTATCTTTGGAAGTTTAACATTTGGCGAACTAATAGAGCAACTGTCTTGGTTTTTACTGGAATGTTTACTACAGGAAATAAATTAACATAAGTTGTTCTGATGGTGTAATAATTATCCATGAAGGCTGTTCGAATAACCTTCTCAGTGTCCAATTCGGGTTCTTCGGAAGATACTATCATAGAGACAATAGACGTATGTAAATTTTGAAAGTCCACGAGAATATCGTCAAGTATTTCACATCTTAATTTGAATCTAACATGGAGACTTTCATCAGTGACAGCGAATTGTGCTAAATTGAGAATTTCCTCGAGATCATCAATAACAATTTGACGACGAGCTTTGAGTTGTTTCAATTTTGTCGCCATTATTATTATTCAAGGTATACTGCAGAAAACAATATGAATTTCGTTTTGAGTAATTTCGAAAAAGAGTAAATAGACTAACCGATTGAAAAGAACTAAATTAATTAATAAAGCAAATAATTAAGATTGAATCTATTAAATTGAAAATCGAGTTGAAAATAAACAAATGAAAATAATGAAATGTAAATAAACAAAAACAAGAATGTCAATCTTTGTTTATGTTTCGAATCAAGGTTATGAGCATAGATGAGAAAAACAAATGAAAGGTAATGAAAGCTAAATTCTTTTAACATGCGCAGATATTAAAGGATTTATGAATGTGTTCGATATCTTATCAAGTTTTCGAGGTCACGTGAATAATGACAGATTGAAATAAATGCAAATGAAAAAACTAAATGAAAAAATTCCAAAATGCTTGATCGCAATAATTTTGAAAACGCGGTTCGAAAATATGCGGCTCAAGAAGGACCAAAATGGCACGACACGGCCTTTGAAATTAAATGAAAGCAAAAGAAATTAATAATGAAATTCCGGTGAGAAAAAATGACTCGAAAAGAAAATACGAAATGTTGGAGTATCGACGATTGCGTACCTGTTGGTTTTACAGCACGGCTGAACGTGTCACTCACGAGCCAGAACAGTCACTTTTTCACCAGAGTTCTAATTTGTAGAAATTAACGAGAAAAATTGCGAAGAAACGTCTTGCACTGCATCGAACGAGCGTCGACGTGTGTGTTCGAATTACTACTACTTCCGTCTCGCACTGTCATATATCTCCAACATATGTTACGCGTCCATAGACAAAGAAATGAACATACGTGGGCCGCATGAAACGAACAAGCATTTTGGAACAGAAAATAAATGAATGCAACTAACAACACTGAGTTGCAGTAACAGTCCCCATCTCTGGCCTTCCTATGTATTCAATTTCAAATCCTCAGGAGTTTGCTGCGTTGATGGCAGAAAAGTTTCCTCAACATCGAATCTTCTTTACATATGCTTCGTTGTCCAGATCTTCCAACTCCGTAGGTTATGGTGTTTACTGCTCGAACCCATTGCTAAGGATGTCAGTTCGCCTTCCAGACCACTGGTCCATATTCACCGCAGAAATGTATGCAGTGAGAACTGCTGTTCAAATAATTCTGCAGCATAAAATCTCAAGAGCTCTAATTGTGTCAGATTCCTTAAGTGTGTTGAAGGCTCTCAAATCAGCTAATTTCAACTTAAATACCGATTGTATCACGGTGATATCATTCAAACTTTTGCATCAGGCCAGGACAGCTGGAGTAGCGATCAGTTGCCTTCGGGTTGCCAGTCATTTCTATATACATAGTAATGATATTGCTGATATGCTAGCCAATTAAGGCAGATATCAGGAGGGCCCCCCTACCATCGCTGGTGCACCTCGAGAATTGTGGCCGGACTTTCGTAGAGTATTAAAGAACAACTGGATCAATCATTGTTATGAGATCTGTGCTCTTAAAGGGCGCATCTACGCGGTATATACCTCACGTAGTACTTTCCTGGATAATCTCTGGTTCTCGAAAATTAATCGACCTCGTAGATTCTTCACGGTTGTCGTTCGGTTAAGATCCGGTCATTGCCCGTCGCCATCCCACCTTCACAGAATAGGACTCATAGAAACGAACTTGTTCGAATGCGGTGAGGTAGGAGATATACATTTGTTTTTCGGCTGTGCTAATAACTTGAGCAGAAGTAGTGGTCTGTACACTGCACTTTCCCTGAATGAGCACCCTTTATCTACGCGTGAAACGTCTATAGATAACTGGTCTGTGCCTTACTTCGAGCTCTTCCGTATAGTGAAACGAACTGAGCTCGAGCCTAGGCAGTCTTCAGTGGAGAATGAGGTGGTGTTTATTGGAGGTGGAGGTCATACAAACAATAAAACACGGAATTAACTAATAAAACTCTATATTAATCATTACTTACAAACACTTCCTTATCAATAATAAAATTGCGTACACTCGTATGGTCTTTAACTACAATGCTCAATCATTCAATTGGTCAAACAGTCGAACTCCCCAATTACCAACCCAACACCAGAACTCTACTCTATCTATTCGCCACGGCCAGCAAACCCCAACTGAAACTAACTACACGCGATATAGAAGGGGTTAGGATGCAACCACAGTATACACACCAACCAGTAGTCGCACTCCGTGGATTTTCTTACACCAAGTCTAACTCGCGCATCTCGCAGGGATTCTAACCTCATATTTTGGTCCTTGTTCATTGTTTTCATCAATAATTCTAAGATGTCTGGAATAATGTCATTATTATTATTTTAGACATCTTAAATAATTCCTTTGTATAATTCGTTTAATATTTAGTAGAATATTATTATTTTGAGATCTATTTAAAATTCAAAGATACAACCTAACCTATAATTCAGTTGAATTTCTTTGAGTCAAAATCTACCATGAACCAGTAAAGCTCATTTATTTAATCATTTATTTTCATTCCAGTAAGTATTCTGTTTCAATTTTGTGTTATTTTCAAATTAATTCCAAAATGATTAACAATTGTAGCGTATACAACTGCAAAAACAATAGTTTCAATAATCCCAAACTTTTTTTTATCAATACCATTAGACACCGACAGGTGAGTGATACATATAGTATTGTAGAAAATGTTGTTTATTAAAAGCTCCGTTATTTGAGTAGTGCTTCATTCAATTAGTTGAGATATCAGGAACCAATGGAATTTCAGGAGGTTTGCGCTTACTGTCGTCATTTCTTTACGATTAGTTGAGATATCAGGAACCAATAGAATTTCAGGAGGTTTACGCCTACTGTATGCGTATGCAAAAGAGTGAAATTTCTTTAGATGAATATTTGAGTGTGTATCTATATGATTTTCAATTTTATAAATAGAAATAACAATGATATGATATATATTAATAATTCAATAGGTTTTTTTTCCCACCATAATGAGCTCCCGTCGCACCAGGTGCACCCGAAGTGCAGCAGCACACGGTACGGTCAACGGAACGGTGCGATTATGAGAAACCCAATCCGATGATCCGCACCGTAGGCAGCAGAACTCCGCCAACACCCGTGACCAACCCGCCCGGAGAGCTACCTCCGGTCGTGTTAAAAGTCAAAGTGCAACCAGTGGCGCACAACCCCAACACACCACATCCACTTCGAGAGGCCCGACAAAGCAGTAGGAGTGGGGTACTAAGCACCACCCGTAGTACTCGTTCAGTCGGTTCAAGCCAGCCACTGCATGGACCCCGGTCCAACTAATTCTTACCGGCTCTCCTGACACCTCACCAGACTCTTTCCTACCTTGTACTATTGTTGGCAGCACAGAAGAGTCACTTGGGGGCTTTGGAGCGCTTCAATTGTTCTTGAAAGGCCGAGAACTTGTCCCAGCCTGCCGAATTTGATCACGACGTCCGCTTTTATTCACATCTCAGGCCCCCCACCAGTCGTACCGCCATGCGCCAACCACAGGAGTGGGGTATGGACTGGCTCCCGCCGCCCAGCGGTCTTCTCAGTACAGCTTCCTGGTTAAATGGAGCGGGATGCTTCCCGTGAATCATTGCAAATTGATAACTTCTTACAATGCATATAAACGCATTGTTACAAAGTTATATCGGAATGTTTGTAAATATGTAATTGTCTCTACACAAATCTTTATGATTTATGTTGAAAATGATCAATTTGATCATCGATGGTTTTGTTGTTTCTTTGAGGAATAAAAAAAAGGATAATTTTTTTTCTCTAAGAATTATTGTCATAAATTAAGAAACAAATTTGTTTTGTTATTTTTTTTAATCAGTTTATTATGTAAGCATATTCACTGTGTTCTATGTACAGTCATATTGATCAAATTAGTACTACCTTTATATGATGTATTTCGAAAAACATTGTTTTTATGCTGCATTCAATGCAGCTAATCTTTTGAAATTCATTTGAAAAATTATTGTTTTTCACACTATATGCTCCACTTATTTTAATGATTTTAAAATTTCAATGTATTCGAATAATAATAATAATTAACCAAAAGATTTTTATTCAAGGTCTCGGTTTTGTCAATCCAATGATAGAGAAGTAATCAAAAATAAATAATATAAGTGAAAAACGAAAGTAATGACGTGAAAATAAACGATTGATTATCAGCTTTCAGCAAACCATCATCGTATAATGAGCTGGAAGTAATTCGGATCGAAAAAATTCCTCTGAGAGAGAATTTCGATAGATTTCATTCATGTTTCTGAAATCGCTAAAGATAATGAACACACTAATTTCAGAATGATATTTTATTTACAGAAATACACTAATTAAATAAACATATGATTTTCAAAGGTATAATTTTTCATGTTATTGGTATCATATGGTGGATTCAATCGTGTGCTAGATATTCTTCTCTGTTGAACATATATAATGGCAGGCCTCTTTCGTGTTCGCTTCTCCTTGAAGAGCCTTTAGTTTATTTTTAAATTTTCCCAGGTTCGGCCCTTCGGGGCCTCCCGGAAAGCTTCGCTCGGTTTAATAACAGATGTTTCGTTTTCAGAGCCCGTTGGAGTGATGTTTCTGAAAAATTATTATGCAGTACCTTTTTCATTTTTTTCCAGATTTCTTGTAAAGCAAGGCCTAGATCGGGTTGATTTGGAATCCTAGGTTTGCAGCATTTGTTCCTGGAATTTAAAAAAAAACCGTTTCTTTCACACTAAATAATATTAAGTATATTCTAAAACAAGTTGCAGAAGGGGCAACCATCTTTTTGCTAGTGTATTACTCATCTGCTCATTATTTCTTAATAGAATGCAACTCCATAGTGGGACGAACGGCATGTGATGTACCTGATCTTCTTGTTGTCCGCGATTTTCCTGCTCCTCTTGTGTATCAGGTCTATCAGCCATCTCTTTTAGAAAGACCTGCACCATATCTTTATAATCTTGACGCATCCTAACTCCTTTTATTGATTCAAGCGTTCTACTCTTTGTCTTTATGAGTTCTTGATTAATGAATTTAACGCCTGCTCGAACGAGAATAGCTTCCTTAAGCGCCATCAGCGATCTTGGTTCCATCTTTCTTTCTTAGCTTGGTGCGTTTCCATATTATGGCGATCATACCACTCAGTGTGGGCCCTCTTCTCGTGCACACCTCGGCCGGTCAACGTCTGAAAGGATCTCTCACAATCTGGCGCTCTGCATGTAAAAATGTTGGAAGAGGGAATTTCTGGGGGCAAAGGGGGCGCCGATGTCACGACC
This sequence comes from Micraspis discolor, assembly GCA_030674115.1. Taxonomy (NCBI): domain Eukaryota; kingdom Metazoa; phylum Arthropoda; class Insecta; order Coleoptera; family Coccinellidae; genus Micraspis; species Micraspis discolor. The sequence continues at coordinate 1,598,928 of JARTUT010001743.1, forward strand.
TGCTCTCCAGTACCAAGGATCTCGTTCTCGGTCAAGGTCGCAGATGGCACCGCCGTCGGTGCTGCTGTCGGTTGCACTCTGTGTACTCTTCCATGGACCCTCAGCCGATTAGCGGTACCGAACGATCTTCCACATCCTTGAACTTCACAGACGTACATAGAGGGCTGGACCTGAGTGTCATAGCCTGCTGTTGGGTCCTGGTTTCCTAGTTGTGATGGCGAAGTGGCGCTGTCAGCAGAGCGGCCATAATCAATCCTATTCCGAGGCCTAAGTCTATTTTTCATTTCCGGCACAAATACAGTCGAGGGGGAGGAGAACCCTCAGAACTAAGATGCCATTGCCTGCTATCAGCCGTTCTTATAAAGAACGTTACCGACTCTCGCCACGAGGAGGCTGCAGGTTGGACTTTCGAGAGCCGACGCGAAGCGGAGGTAGACAAAAAACCGATTTGATTCAAAAATTGCGAACTCAGTAATTGTTTAGTAGTTATTTTGAATACCATAAAGTTAAAAATGATTGATTCTGAGTTTTCTCTGACTTCACCGGAGTTGATAGAAGCAGCGCAAGTAGCGTCACGAAAATTATTGCCAGCTAAATCGCGGAAAATGTACGAAACCGCGTATTCAAGATTTATGGAATGGAGAATGAAAGAGACCTGCAGTTATTTTTCGAAGACAGTGTTATTGGCTTATTTTTCGGAACTGGCTCAAACGCGGCTACGGCAGGCACCAGGGTAATTTCGTTTCTATCAACCGCTTCAGTCCATGTAAAAGACAGATATAAGCAATTAATCAAGGCACGTATGTTACTTGATCCAGGTTCCCAAAGTTATTTTATTACCGAAAGGTTAGCTAAGCGACTAGGCTTGAGCTGAGTGTGTAGTAGAATACAGCACAGCTGGCATTGGCAATAATTTAAATACATATGCTAAGTACAAAATGTCAGTAAGCATAAATTCATTGATGAGCGAGTATATTCTGAAACTATTTTTTGTTTAATATTACCCAAAATCACACAATATTCACCAAATTATGACTTCAGTTCTACGATGTTAAATATCCCGGAAGATAAAGTATTGGCGGATTCAAGTTTCAATAAGAGCCAAGAAATCGATATTCTTTGTGGAGTAGGAATATTTTATAAATTGCTGCTCATAGAACAGGTAAATTTGACTATATTGCAAAACAGTAAACTCGATTGGATATTGAGCGGAGAAATTAGACATTTTGGATTTAAAATTTGTAATCGCGTATCATTCATGTACGAGATGGCAAAAGAGTAGGACATGTGTTCGCTGTCTCTCAGATAAATAATTATTTTTGAATTAAATATTGAAACTGGGAACATTTATTCAGAGTGCCAATCTTCAAGAAAGAAAACATACGCATTTTCGGTATTCCGGAATCAATTTTAAAGCCTAAAAATTTTATGTTGTGAGTTGATGAAATGATACTGTTAAAAGCCGACCGACTCACCTCTACTAAGAGCTTGGCACATTTTATGTCCGTAATTAGGGGCACAGCGAAGTCAATAGCTAATCTTCGAGTCCTATATCCTGGTATTATAAAGGATGATACCCTTCTCGCTCCACCATCTCTCCTCGGCAGGTTTCTACCCAAAAAGAAATTATCTTATCGTATTCCTCTTGTGTTTCAAATCATTCCCTCTGAATTCTCGTCATATACAACACATCGCCGTGGGGTAAAACTTCTTCTAGAGTAGCATACTATGTTTTTGGAACACCTTTTGCCTCAACATAATCCACTATGTGTCGTGGCATTCTCAAAGTTTTAGGGCTGACATAGTTAAGCTGCACATTGTACAGTTGTACATTGTAAGTTAGCAGGCGAGCTACAGAGTGCACAGTCTTGCCATTCTTCAAATCGCCCATCAGAGTGATAAATTTATTTCTATTTCTATTTCTACCAATCCATTGACAGTACCAAATATATATCTACTATATATATCAATGTCAAGATGGCGTCGAGTGACGTAGACGTTAAAGAACGCGATGGCGATGAAATGTCGAATTGTAGCGAATCGATTACTAAAAAATTCTTCAAATAATAATAATAATAATAATATAAGTTTATTTGCATACTTCATCATTTACATACATAAGTGGATTTATTGACACCAAAAAAAGATCGTGCTGCCTAGATTGTTAAAAAACCAATACAGAATGTTCAGCTCAAAAAATACTTGATTACAATAAACTTGTGCATTCTCAAAATAAAATTATAATTGCTCCTAAGCTACCAAGACAAAACCAAGGTAAAAATCACACAATACAAATAAACCAAGAAATGAGGTTGCAGTTTCAGATGAAACGGCCGCCTGTAAATTATTTGCAGTCTCCTCATTCAGAGCTATCTACCAAAAACAAACTTCCCTCCTCCTCGTATCTCACATCATCAGTAAAAGAACATAATCGGCAAAGTTATCATCATCGGGGGCAGTATGTCGCAAATCAGGAAAATTCTGTCCAAAATCGGGGGCGTTCAGTCGAAGATCAGGAAAATTTTGTCACAGTAACAAGAAAATTTCATGGAAATTCAGATCAGGTAAGCTGGTTTACTATATTATAAAAAGTCTCTCTATCATTTTCCAGTATATATTTTTTTAGTTTATTTTTGAATTGCTGCAAGCTGTTTATCTGCTTTACAAATGTTGCTCAAGACCATGTAAAGTGTTGGTTTGCAAAAATTGTGATACTTTTTACCATGAAGGATGTGTTAAACGGATGAAAAATATAATATACAAAAGTGATACAGTGATAATATGCTGTCAACAAGATGTGACAAATGTTGATGAAAAAGAAGACGTGAATATTCACGAAACCTGGGTGAGCGAAGCTAAAATTTCAAAATTGGAAATGGAAAACTTGTATTTGAAGCAGTTGATACATGAAATTCAGGACAAGAACTCAATTCTGCATCAAAACAATTTTTTACTCTTAAAAAAAATAAACGACATGAAATCGAAACCATAGATAAATAAAAGTATATAGATCGGAAACTCTCGCCGACTTTTGTGACAACGCGACACTGTGACATTTGTGTAGTCAGCCGAAGAAGGCCGAAGTAAAAGCGAAGAGGAGGTGAAATTTAGGTGGGGGTAAATGAGGGGTATTGACAGGCTGTTCGAAATTAAGAAATTCCAATTGCATTCTTCTCTGAACGTGAATTAATGGAAACAAATGAAGGGTAGCGGGGAAGAACGATCAATGTCAATTTTTTGACAAAATGAGATTGTCATGCCATCTAGTAGCTTGTTCCAGTACCAATCGCAACGTGAATCGAAACCGGGAAAAAAGATCATACTATTTGAGAAAATGAAGGAAGAAAAAACCCTGCGACGGCAAAGAAAAATCATTGTCCGCGCGGTGACTGGGAAAAGGGATCAACGTCAAAGTTTAAAGTCCACTCTGTTCCTTTCCACCGCGGTCATTTCATTGTTTTGTTTCGTGCTGATAAACATTTTTGTTGCGTAGTTCCTCAATAAACGTTATTTTGCATACGAAATGGATGATTTTAGTGAAGTTGAGTGTAGTGACAGTAGTGAGGGTAGGGTCGTGAATACTGCTGGTACTAAAAAACGAAAAATTACCGGAAGAATGAGTGAGGTGATGAAAAAAATTAAAGCTTGTTCCTACGAAATGGGTGACGACTGCCGATGTAAGAGGTACAAGTGTTTTGAATCTGTATCTGTTTCCCTGGAAGAAAGAAAACGAATCTTGAAGGATTTCAATAATTTATGTGATTACAACCGTCAAAATGAATATTTAGGGGGTTTGATAACGATTGTCCCTGTCAAGCAACGGAGAAATACCAAAGACGACGATGAGGCAAACTTTCATACTGCCTCCTACACCTATCGTGTTCGATGTTACGTTGAAGGTAAGCTGCAAGATGTTCACGTTTGCTACAAAGCATTTTTAGCTATACACGGCATCTCTAACCGACGTGTACAAACATTGAAACGGAAATTGACTTTTTCTGGTGTTGTTGGTGACGATAAAAGAGGCAAACATGATAACCGACCTCATAAATTGAGTGTCGAAACCAAAACTAAAGTTTTTGACTACATAAAGGCTTTAAAAGGACGAAAATCCCACTACTCACCTAAAGACAGTTCAAAAGTATACCTTCCTGAAGAATTGAACATTAAAAAACTACACAGAATGTATATGAGCGAGAATCCTGATAACCTTGTTGGTTATACAACATTTCGTGAAATTTTTGAGCAAAATTTCAACATATCGTTTGGCTACCCTCGCAAAGACACGTGTAGCACATGCGACCTACAGAAGTCAGAAATAAGCCTCCTTGAACGCCAAATTGCCACTTGCACTGAAATTGAAACAATCATGAGACTGAAGAAATCTCTAAAAAAGAAAACTGTTGAGCACGATCTGCACAAACTAAAAGGTGATAAGTTCTACGAATTAAAAAAAAATACAGAAAAAAGGCCAAGAGGATGGACGATCTTGAATGTATAGTCATGGATTATCAACGAAATCTACCCACTCCCAACATTACAACGAATGATGTTTACTATCGTCGCCAGCTGAATTTTATATCATTCAATGTGCATGTGCTATCCGATTCATCTTCGATATTCTACACTTACGATGAAACGGTTGCACGAAAAGGAGCTGATGATGTGTGCTCCATGCTTGAACATTTTTTTTTTAATATTCTTGACCCAGAGGTAAAAAAATTGGTCGTCTTCTGTGACTCTTGTGCAGGTCAAAATAAAAATTATACAATAATACGGTTTTTACATTACATGGTTTCCACCAAAAACGCTTTGATTCGATAAAAGTTATATTTCCAATTCGAGGTCACTCTTACATGGAGTGCGATAGAGATATGGGGAAAATTAATGCCAAGTCGTACACTGAGATACCTGATGACTGGAGGAAAGTCTTCGAAGAGAGCCAACGAAACCCCTCACCTTTTACTGTGATTGACTGTGGCAAGACTGTTGAGTTCAAGACCTGGACTAAGTTTCTAGCTGGTAGATATCCAACGAAATGTCCTGTTGCAACAAGACCAATCCGAGTCATGATGATCGATAGCAACAAACCTCGATTTTTACATCATAAATCGACGTACAGTGGTGCCTTCAACTCTGCTGTTATTACACTAACTACGAAACAGATAAAGACCAAAAGGAACCAAGATGCCACTCTTGACCCTGCATATAGTGGCCCTCTTACTATAAAAAAAGCAAAACTTGAGGACCTAAAGCACCTTAAGCAATTTTTGATTAACCCATTAGCTCATAATTTTTATGAAGCACTTGCTACTGATGAGAACGACAGTGGAGAAGCCGAAGTGGAGTACCTTGACGATCCTCCAATAGACGATACTGAACATTGACATTGAATAAGAGCAGCCGTAGCAGGAAATACCGATGTAGAGGAGTACCTGTGACGGGAAATACCGATCAAGGTCAAGGACTTTTTTAGGTTTACATTTTTTTTCTTAGTGAACCAACATACTTTTTAATTATTTATCTTTGTAACCTTGAATACAGATAATTGAAGAACATTATGGTTTTTTCCTAACTCAAAAACATTACCCGACGTCATTTTATAGGTATTTAAACTTAAAAATTGAAATTCCCAACAATTGATAAAATTGATATTGATCGTTTTTCCCCGCGACCCTTCAAATTAATTTCCAACCTGATTGGAATTAACAAAGTTGGAAATAAAAGTTTCCAATAATTCAAGATCAGAGAAAATGCAATTAGAATGACTTCCTGAAATTATTTTTTCACAGGGAAAAAAGAAAACTAGTTAATATAACAATTGTGAATTTAATTAGTTTGAGGGAAATCATTCAGATGAAGCGTTTAGGTAAGTACTTTTATTGCAAGCAATTGGCCATCGACCTGTGAGGTCTTTTAGCCTATCAAAAATACACAGTAATATAGTTTTACAAAAATCTAACATTAAACATTACTTATTTGTTTATGAAAGTGTATCTTGGATGTTTTCTATCAGAAATATTCTCGTAATATGATATTGATTCTTCAATTTTTTTTAAGGCAAAGATACCGACTGAACAAAAGCGCAGTGGGATATTTATGTGATCAATTGAACCCAGTTTTATCCCCAACATCTCAAAGAAAAGTGGCATTATCTGTTTCAGAACAAGTGTGCATTGCTCTACGATACTATGCCACAGGCACTTTTCAAATTGTTATAGGTGATGATATCAATGTTCACAAATCAAGGGTATCTAAAGTTATTTTCAATGTGAGCAAGGAAATAGCCAAGCTATCTGAAAGATTTATAGGTATGCCAAAAAATAATACTGAAATTTTAGAAACCAAGACTATAACATAGCAGGCTTTCCAAATGTACTTGGTTGCATTGATGGAACTCATATACCAATTATTTCACCTGGAGGAGATAATGCTGAATTATTTCGAAATAGAAAAGGTTATTTCTCCTTAAATATACAAGCTGTGTGTGATGCTAAATTGACTATACGTGATATTGATGCACGCTGGCATGGTTCAACGCATGATAGCACAATGTATCATAGCTCTTTTTTGCGAGCTCGGTTAGAAAATAACGAATTTGGAAACTACTATCTGTTAGGGGATAGTGCTTACCCTTGTGGTCAACATTTGTTAACCCCAATATTGAATCCAACTCAAGGCATGGAGGAACGATATAATAAAGCACACATAAAGACCCGGAATACAATTGAGCGAACATTTGGAGGGTACGTCCAAGATGCACGCTGGTTTTCTGAGTCAGATTGTCGGCGCCGATTGAGTCAGACTCGGCGAGCTTATCTTCCCATGCTAGTAAACCGAAGTGGCCATAGTGCACATGCGCGCCGATTTCCTGATCACAGGCAGTCTGACTCAGATTGTTCATTCTGGTTTCAGACAACCTGCCAATCAGACTGTTTATTTTTGATCTTGTATTCGAGTGTAAGTGTTTTATCATCACTTTAATTATGGATATCGACGAATTGATATCGAAAGTTCAGCTCAATCCACCAATATGGGATAAGCGCATCAAAGAACATTCCAATAGGAACATCGTTGATGCCTGTTGGAAAAAGATATCCTTGGAAATGAAGATTGATGGTAAGTGCATTGATAATATGAAAATAAAAACAAACAAAAAAGGACATTAGGTTAAATTAAACAATTGCAAATAATATTGTTGTGGCTTACATTTTAATGAATACATCTTAAGTAAACAGTTTAAATTGACCATTATTAAGAAAGTTTTTGCAAAAAAGGCACTTATGTTGGGAAAAAATTCTCAGATCATTCATTGTCTTTGTAGGAGAGTGGGTATTTTTCCATGAACATTGCAAAAGTATTCCTAATTTCCTTTGCTGAACCCAGTTGCCTACCTTCCCTCTGCCACACCACTGAATCATTTGCAACCTCAACCTCTGTCATATGTCTTTGAAAGCCTTCACGTTCCAATATAGTGTTGTGAAGAACGCATATACACTTAATCATCATTTCTGTCAAATCAACCTCAGTTTCCAATTCTTTTGAGAGTATTCTCCATTTTACGTAGAGAATTCCAAACGCACATTCAACTGTTTTTCTAGCTCTTGATAGCCTGTTGTTGAAATTCTTTCTCCTGGGGGTTAAGGTTTTCCCCTTGTAAGGTGTCATTAAATGAGGTAGTAGTGGGTATGCCTGATCGGCCAACATTATGAAAGGAGCTTGGACATTGGTATTAGGCAACATTTCCGGTTCTGGAAATTTTATATCTCCAGATGCAATGAATTCGTGCAAGTGAGATGCAAGGAAAGTTCCGCCATCACTATGCTTACCATATCCACCAACGTCAACGGTAATAAATTTGTAGGAAGCATCTACTAAACCTTGTAGAACAATGGAAAAGTACTTCTTATAGTTAAAAAAACATTGAAGCTGAGCCATCCGGGCACTTGATTCTGATGTGTTTGCCATCGAGACACCCTATCACGTGTGGAAAGTTCCAAAGTTCAGCGAAATCCTTAGCTATTCTAGTAAAATCTTCTTCACATGGAGTTGGCATATAAATTGGTTGCAATTCTTCCCACATTGCAGTGACTGTCTTTTTCACTATCTTAGCAACTGTAGATTTTCCCATTCTAAAACTGAATGCCAACCCTCGAAATGACATACCCGTTGACAAAACCTGAAACAAATTTATTATTTCAATGCAATGAAAGTACGAAATTATAGTTCTCTAATTGGTTTCAGGATCTGTACTTCGAAAGAAATGGAAGTACCTGAGGGACCAATTCAGCGTAGAGTGCAGTAAAATAAAGCCGGCAAGATCGGGGGACGCAGCAGATACTACAATTGAACCGAAATGGCCTCACTTCAAAGGTATGCTATTTTTGAAAGACGTAATCAAACCAAGAGCTTCTTCAAGCAATTTAAAAAAAACACTTTCCGCCATTGAAAACAGAGAGGAGGACACACAAGCCGAAGAAAACAATGAATTCGACTTTCAGCTTCCTGAAGACCTAGATATTAATGATTCCGGAAGAGGGCAAGAAAATTCTACTGACAATGTGGGTGAAGTCCAACCTACAGAGGAAAACGAACCTGCCCAACCCTCAGCAAGTCTCCAAAAAAAAAGAAAACGAGTGTTGGCCAATTCTGCCTATAATGAAAAGATTTTGCAATTGGAGCAGCAGAAATTAGACACAAATCAAAATGCTTTTCAAAGACAACCTGAAAATGACGATTTAATGTTTTTAAAAAGTCTCCTGCCTTTTATTTCGAAAATTCCACAAGAAAAAAAGCTTAGATTTCGGAGCCGGATACAGCAAGTTGTGGACGAGTTTGCGTTTGCTGAAATCATTCGCAGCAAGGATCTCCAGTAACGTTTACAAGCAGTAGACCATCTACAGCTCTGTCAACGGGATCTTCCTATGATAGCAGGCCACCAACAGTCACGTCATATGACATTAGACCACCATCAGTCAACAACTTTAGTCAAATGCAGCCATCACCCGAAGGTGCATATCCACCAAATCAAGAAGGAGGCTCGAGCTTCGCACAGTCACTAAACGTGTACAATTCTACTTTTGAACAATACAATTAACAAAAGTTAGCTAGTTCAATGTCATTTTTCTTTTATTACATTTGTGAACAAGATAAAACTTTAATTTTCCAGATGTTTGCAACATTGAACCTTAAATGTATTTGCTTATCTAATACAATTGGATATTTGTTCACATTTCCTTTTTACAAAAATTAAACAATTATAATTTATAAAAAAGTGTTTCATTACCTCAAGGTGACATGCAGTCTCTCTTCCGGTTGAATTGGGGTCTTGTGGTAATTCGCCCAATTTTTTGTGAGCCTGTGTTTAATTTTTGACAGGATAAAATAATATGTGTCCGGGCTCATCCTGAAATATTCAAAAGATCTGTTTTCGTCGGCAAGAAGTTGCGGAAAAAGATGTGTGTTTTTCCCGTAATTAGCTCTTAACTTATTAATAGGATGTACTTCACTTCTCACTGGTCTTGATTTCGACGCAACACTGTCACTAAGCAGCAATAAAGCTGCTGCCTGTTCTCTTGTAAGTTCCATGACACTGATCCAGTTCAGTGCCAGATACGGACAGGTACCGCCTACAACCTGCTTGCATTTTGGCCACACACCGGAGTCAGACACAAAAGGAAGTACTGGGAAAAGTCATAGTTCTGGATTCAGGAGAGTCTTTTCAACTTCAAATATTGATAAATCGTATATACTAATCATCTCGGAAACACATGAGAGAAGCAGATAAATGCACTATTGAATACTTTAAACTAAAAAAATAAAGACTGGGAAATAATCAACAATCAAGAAACAGCCAATAGATCCATGCGAAATGTTTCTTTCGAGTTCAGTTCCACACATGACATCCATGTCCCAGAGACAACAATTGACCTTTCAAAGAGGGGTACTAGAATTAATAGAAAACACTAAATACAGGCAGCTTCCAAGGTAGTATCACGATATTTCTATTTTGTTGAATCACTTCGATTTTTGACGATCTTCAGGTATATTGAAATAACTCCATTCTGTTTATGGATACGGTGAGTTAGTATAACTCTTCTTGCCACAAATTGCTGAAATTATTATAACACGATTATTCTCAACTTCGACGAATATATCAAATAAATATATAAACTTTTAATGATTTGTCGGAGAAAAGGCCTTCACAATCAAGTGCTACATCAGAATGCAACTTGAGTGGCATCGACGCCACTGGCCATATCAATACAAAGTTACAGATCTTTCGGTAAAACTTCCAATTCATCCCTCGTCAGATCCGAAATCAAAACTACCCTGGTATCTTGAACTCCAACGGCTAAACCAGTATCCCATTCGTATCTTCCAGCGAGAACCTTCACAAGTACAAAGTCGAGTGATCATAACACCTGTAGGAAATGGGAGATAGAGAGGAGTGAAGAAATATGGGATATAGCAGATCAGCGTACTAAAAAATTTATCTCAGTTAAAATAACATCCAAGTGGCAGGAGGCTGAAACAAAATTTGAAAAGAGAAGCTCAACCCTTCCTTTGAACACCTCAATGCTGTGATCAACACCTACTCTTTCGAAGTGCAATGGATCTACATGGAAACTTCCCTAAGAAGCAAAGAGAAAGTCTATGTCTTTTTGATAAAAAGAAAGAGCATGATAAACAACTTGGGAATAATAGAGACAGAAATACAATACTTGACTTGTTGAAAATTGCAAGAATTTTTTACCCTACCCTTGGACCTACTCTACGCTCATGAATTATCTACCTCAAATTGATCAGCGGCTAACTTGGACTAATGGAGGAATTGGTTATAAAGATGTTTCTATAAATACTTTAGAATTGTCCAGTGATCTGCATCTTTCTGACCCTGTGATGAAGGAACCCATTCCTTATGGAAGTATTAACCGGATTCGCAGGAACGAAGTAAAGTTATCTTATAAAAATTGCGTAATTCTTGAAGGAAAATTTGAGATCCCGAACAATCATCGTGAATACTATATTTATTCGGCGATTCCAAATGTAATAATTATTTAAACTATTATTTGAGGAACAGAATTCGGAAATATGTGAATAATACCTGCTCTCTAGCAATAAAATAAAATAAAAATTTACTAAATGGAGATATACTTGCCCAAGCTTATTGTATTCATAACGGACGGAACTGTAAGAAATTAATGTAAAATCAAAGAAATCTGTGAATGTTTACACTTCTTCAACATACATTTCAATTTCACATTTCAAATATTTTGCGAAACAGCATTCGAACTGGCCCACTTTCAGTGGTGTAGTAACAGATTTTTGCTTAGCAAGTTTAAATGCATTAGCACAGGAGTATTGTGAAATGCAGTTAACTGACTACATAAATTTCTGCCATAATCATTTATTCGTTGTTCCCGAAAATCCAAAAGAAAATATGATCTCCCTTCATTTGTGTTGTGCTCATTTTGTGAAGATGTTTTGTAAAGATATTGATCAGACAGTGGACCAAGTTGATTTTAAGAATCAATTGAAGGATTTGATGGCAGCTTGTATGAAATTTCAAAAATTCAGCCAAATCGAGAATTGGATGAAACATATTTCCATTTCGTTATGCCATCCAAGAAAAAGTTCTGTAGTTAAAAGCTCGTTTGAACAACTCCTACAAATAGCAACTGGCGAGGAGCACATTATGCCCAGAGAATATAAACAACTGAAATCGACAGAAATGTTTTCAATTCAAGATATTCCAAGCCATTCTCTTGCGAAGCAGAGCCTCTTTTATCAGCACTTCAACACAACGCATTGTAACATTGAGAAGGATGTACCGAACGAATCAAAAAATCCACATAATAACCCCAAATTGTTTGCTTTGTTATTAAAGAAATATATTGCCTCTGAGGTCGGCTATCATGCTGAAAAGATTTGATAAAAATAGAGTAAATAATGCTCCCGTTGAAATTTTTTTCAACACTGTGAAACGTCGAAGTGCTCACGATTTGTGCGAGCAACAAGGGAATCAGTTTTGTCACTGTACAAAGAAATGCATTGCGTCATTCCAAAGAGTAACCGGACGTCGTTCTAATGGTACGTTTACACGCTTGCCAAGCCTCGACAATCACAAGCGTGTAAATAATGTGTTTGTCTCGGCTTGCGTGAGCTTGTGGGCGCTTGCTTCGGATCCGTTCGAGTGTCGGTTTTTGGCTCAGATCAAAGGACGTTTGCGGCAAACGTTTGCGACGCATTTATACGTTGGTCAACAAACTCAGACATAATCATACCATTATTTTCATCCTTCATTAAACCTAATACCTTTTTATTAACCTGAGGAATATTGTACGGACTATCTCGCGGATTATCAGATGTGTCAAAACGAGTGTAGCAGTCACGTTTTATATTCTCGTATGGATTCTGATTAGATATTTCATATGTCAAGCTATCCGTGTCAACATAATTTAATTTACAACCCTTGAAAGTGGGTAGGAAATAATCATAGTGAAACTCATATAAGCAAACTTTTGAAATATCTAATACAGACATTCCCACATATATTGCTTTATCAAAAATGACCGAACGCTTCTACAATTTAATTGCAACCAGATTTTCACCAAAAATCATTCTATCTTTATAGTAAGGACTTGAAATCAAGTTCTTAGCACCAAATCTACCATGCCATTTGTTCACCAACCTAACAGTTCGATGTTTTCTAATATTTTCAATCGTTTTTCCGAACACAGCGTTGTTCATCAGTTTAAAAAGGTTTTTTTCAAAATCGTTTTTTGCGGCTTGCCTCAAACATGTATTTTTATCGATGTACATTTTGAGCCATTTCGATTAATTGAATTGAAGCACTCTATGAACTGTTCTCAACACAAGTCCGAGACTCATGGCTTGCTTCAATGTTCTATAATGTAAGATGTACTTCTTCTTTGGGTAAGAGTTGTCAATAATTTAGGTAACTTTGAACCGGGGGAATACATGATTCAGCGCAAAATGGTAGATCTTTATGTGCATCGTGTAATTCGATGGGATAATCCAAATCAACTTCTAAAATGAAACCTTCGGGTGCACCATCAGATATCTGGGTAATATCAATACTTGTGTCAACCCACTTGAATCCCCCATATGGCAAGCAGGTTACGTCTAGGTAGACTTACTTTTCTGGTTCATTATTATCGAAATTTGATCCCATAAATTTGTTATTCGCCTTATAGTATCTGTTGGAGCATTGACTTATACCCCCTCTTATACCATTTTCTATGAAAAGTAGAATGTCAATATCTTTAATGATTTCTAAATTAATATCCGTCATTTTCAGCATGCAATCCCACGTATAGCCAGGTAGAGTGTAATGTATTGGATCGAGATTATACTCTTTCATACAGCTATCACGGAATTGTTCAAACACATCCGCTAATAGCAATATATCTGTTCTGAGATATAACATCATATAATCATTCAATGACTTACAGTTAAATGTGAACCATAAGTTGAGCAATTTGATATTGATGCTCACTTATTTCTTCATAATTTAATTTGTTGTAGAATTTATCAATGGATGGGAGACATGTATCATTCAATTTATCAACACTACTGATATAATCATAGGGAAAAACACCCTTTTTCGTTAAAAGTTTGAAACTATCGTCATTTAGATCAGAAAATTGCTTTTTTAATTCCACAAACTGGTGTAATGAAAGATATGATGCTAAGTTTTCAAGTGAACTATTTAGAAAACGTAAACTATCGATGAACTTGAATTGTATTTCGGTGTTATCGATACGTTTTGTGAAGCTTATATATTTCTCCTTATTTAGCGGTATAAGAGAAACATTACCCTGCTTTGCAAGTTCTTTAATAAGATAGTGTTCATCATATCCACCTAAATTATGAAATACAACTGGAATAACAAATGACTTTTTGAAATTGAGATTACAACTATTATGTGCCCATCCGCGGCTTTTTCCTGTAAAGTGATCATGATCCATGACTATTTTGTCATCAGATCCGAATACTTTCTCACAAATATGACAATCAGTTGGTTTATTCGAACTGTGAGCGTTCATGGGCTTGACTTCTCGAATTTTTTCATAAGTATATGCAATTTCAGTCAATTTCTTCGAAAACCATTCTATACAATCAACTCCGGAATAACTTTCAAAATAGGAATGAACACTTTGTAGCACCATGATTTACCAATTTCAATTAACCGCAGAAATCCGCTTTAAAACTGTCTGTGAGCATTTCATTTGTCATTGGAATGATCTACTTCACGCGCCGAATCGGTCGATATCGCATGGTCGATGTTCTCGATCCAGTTTGTCTTTTCACTGTCGAGAAGCTGCTGAAATAACACGTTTGAAGTGTTTTCGTAGATTTTATATGCGAATTTTTCCTGGCGGAAGAAATTTTCCGGTAAGTTTTCATTTATGATCAGACAGGGTTTATTCGATCCTAAATGTCATGTTTATTTAATGCATTTAATTATTTTTTGTGTAGATGACAAAAAGATGTATAATTCTGGTCGGACCGCCATTTTTTCACTTTTCCATTTGAGAATATCTGGTGGATCAGCTCACCTTCATTTACTTTGATATTGTACTTAACTTTATTATTCAATTTCAATTATTTAATTTTTTTGTTTTCTCGGTGTCCAGAGTTCTCTGAATTTTTAGTGTCGAACTATCTGCGCTATTGGGTTCTTTTCTGAACACGTGGTTATTTTTTCTTCTTTTAAAAGATTTTCGTTTGTAAAATGATGCATTTAGAGAACGATGGAAACTAAGAGATTTTTATCAAGTCAAAACTTATAAACACGATTTTCACAGCCAAACCCGTCGGGCTATGGAATTTTGTCGTCGACCCATCAAGTACAAAATTCATTGAAGTTGAGAGCTTGTTGCCAACTTGCAGCAGTGGCGTACAGAACATTTCTTTGACTGAAAAACCACCAGAGAAGATAATTACCGAACGTTTCTTCAACTGAAAAACCACCAGAGAAGATAATTTTCCTGGAATCTCAATATACAAGGATAAACAAGATAAGTTTCAGTGAAGAGGATGGTGATTACCTGTGAAACATACATGACCGAACATCTTGTCAATTCCACTCAATTTTGACTGTACATTTGTAAATAATTGATATTTGTAAAAAGTGGAATAAATGACGACTGTTCTATTTCGAACTTTCATTGATTAGGGTAGAGGCATCAAATCATTTCACCTGCTCTCCAGCTAGCCGGCCAAAATTATCCTATCTATATAATTAAATAAAGTTTCTTAGTTACAACTTCATTCTCATAAAAACTTTTCAAATAAAAACCTGCGCTGATTGGTTTATGTTCTTGATACTTCAAATTGATCTCAGAACAGAAGACTCGTCCTTTCTAGCGACGAGCCGAGCACTGCAGATTTTTTCCGTCAGGAGAAACTCTAAAATAAACAAAATTTTTATTAATTTTCAATTTTTCTTTTGAACACCTTTTCGTCGGTGGAAAGAAGCTCTTCTACTAGGACGTTGGAAAGAGGTGTTCATTACACCTAATAAAGTCTTTTTTTCTCTACAACTTTCTTGCCGACACGTGTTTCTGCTTATTGGCTTCTTCAGAGCAAGGCAACCAAGAAATCTGGATATGGATGGAAATGAATAAAAAAAAATAGGAGGTATCTAGGGTTGAAGCCACAAATTGGATGCTCGCTCCTGTTGTGGTCACCTGTTGTCGTTTATAATTCTTTTTATTCATTTCCATCCATATCCAGATTTCTTGGTTGCCTTGCCCTGAAGAAGCCAATAAGCAGAAACACGTATCGGCAAGTATCTTCCATCCATTTCCCATATTTTCTGCATTCCTGCGGTGTAACCGATTATCCTTTTTCAATAAATTTATAATCTTGAAGCGAACTCAATTTATGTATTCAGTGGGAGGATACAAATTGAAGAGCCCATAATTGAGACAACCGGAGCGTGGGAAACTTCAGAAGAAAACAACTTTTTTATTAAAATTCCCATAGGAAAGGAAAAGCATGAAGAGACTGTTCAACCCTGGAAATAAGGAAGCGAAGCAAAATGAACATTTAAGCATAAATAAACACACCTATCACAGCTTTTTCGATGAGATCGTGAGGCGGTTAAACAAAAATGCTTTCAGTGACGAAGAAGACCTTTTCGTGTGCCCACAACTTCTGGAACAACCAGACGACGAACGCCATCCTATCTCAATATTGGCTGAAGAAGGTTCCACAAAAATGTTGATGAAAATGTCAAGGTCACATAGTGCAGTGTTCTCTTCGCCCGGGCTCGAAAAGTCAAGTTCTTACTATCCAATTTATTATTGTATTCTTAATTCAACACGAAATCTCAACCTTGAAGCAAGAATTTCAAGTGCAAAATTTAATTGAAATACATAAATTGAAAATTTAGTTAAGATAACAAATAATTTCAATGAAATAGAATGAAATTTGACGCAGATGAACGGTAATGGACTATTTTGACAGATCATTTTGAGTGAATATCATTGCATCAGAGAAACAAAAGGTGTAGGTTAATTTATTTGTATTGATCAACAATTCCATGACGTTCATATGAGTAAACCTCACCTCAATCGAATCATTGAATTTATTATTATTCGATTTTTGGTGACCCAGAATTGTCAATAGTTTTTGGGCTTGCATGTGGTAATTTCATCTTTAAGTTTGTATGCGTTCACCAGTCGTGATAACTTACATATTTTAACACGGAAATCAATATTCTAATTCCGAAAGGATCAAAACAATTTAGGAGAAATTATATTGCCTTCATCTTCCAAGAATTATTCATTTTATCATTATTGTTGCTGCGTCTGGGTTTATGTGAGAATAGTTTTCTTTATCACTCAAGTCTCATTTGGAATGTGCACTCATTATTGCTGAAGTTGAATTAATTCGATTATCTTCATAAATTTTTCATCTTCTTGATGCAAATCTCTTCTAAATCAATATTGACATCATTTAATTCATATCATTTGCTTCATATTTTAAGAAGCCTGTAGTTGTAGTAAGAGGTTATTCGCTAACTTACTTTCACGATTTTTTTGTTTCATATTCTTTCTGTGATTTTTTTTTTTTAGTTTGTGCCAATTTCTGCTGGGTTCGATAAAATTTTTAAAAAAGTCACATTGGATTTGATCCAGGTTTTGTTTCCAGGGCATCATCTTTCTTATTGTCTATGCTTTCAATAATTATCTTTATATTTCGGAAGGAGACAGAATTATTTCAACTTGAATCACTCAAATTTCATTCAGTTATATCCAGGATCTCTATGTTGATGACGAGGAACTTCTTGATAAATGATCATTATTTGGGCTATATACACCCTCTGTTGATGTCCTTCTTCCTACCAACGTTTCAGAAGGTATCATCTAACGATCCCAAAGGTAAAATAGCTCTCAAGGCTCAGAGAGAAAATGCTTGATCACCAAGATTGAGAGACCTTTGAAATTACAACAAATTTGCACTCATCTCAGGTTTGAAGACATCTTCAAGCTATTTCGAACAATCGTCTTCAAGTTTTCGTCAAATCAATTGATGGAACTCTTATGAGATCGAAAACAATGTTTAATCTTGTAGGTTACTCTTAAAGTATCATAGACGTATCAATCCCTTTTATCTCATGATTCTCACTCATAGCATTTTGGACTATCTTCGAATTGAAATGTCGATATTGTCCTGTATTTGATGGATTTTTAAACACACTGGTTCTTCGGATTCCTTTCAGTTCATGAACAATTACATCGAAAAAGAAAGTTGTCCATCGTTCTCGATTTCCATTGTGAATTTAATAGATTCTTCTTGATTGTTAAGGATGTAGTTCATCCAGTGTTCATTCCATGTTTAAAAATGATGAAAGCATCATCAACAAATCTTTTCCATAAGAGTACATTTTGGTGGAGAGTTTTTTTTTATATTTATATATGTTTTTGTGAATCTTTGTTTCAAGTGTGGAGGAATCTTTTCAATTTCTTATACTTTCCTGTATCTGTATTTTTTCAATGTTTTGTTTATCAGAATGAACATCAATTATGACTACAGCGTTTCCTTCGTCTGGTGGAAGTATCTTGATGGAATAGTCTAATTTAATTTCTTTCAATGTTTTCTGTTCTTTTTTGTTTTAGTTGTTTTTGTATAATAACTTCCTGATATTCCATCTACATATTTCTATAACAGGATTTTGATTTTTGGTGCTGTTTATCCTTCTGCTTACATGGTTTTCATTTTTGGAGTTGTCTCAAAAGCTATTGAAGACCTTCGTTGAGAAGAGTATTTGGGTTTCACTTTATGTTTTAGGTCTTGAAATCCAGTAGTTTTGTTTTTTCGTCAGTCCTTATGGGTAAAAGTTGCGTCTCTGCTCACTGGTTGTTTTCACGAGTGGTAAATTGCTGTCTTCACTGTAAAACCTCCATATTTCATAAGAGCATAGAATTGGCAACGTCAACCACTGAGCTACTCAATCCACCCAGTAGCTGACGAAGTCGAATTCAGTCTAGGATACATTAGTGTATACCATTTAAACACGATATTTCTGGCATTGGCATTTTCCTTGAAGATTTTCGTTGGAGTATGGACGCAATATAATTATCCTAAGAAAAAAAAAGTTCTTAGTGAGCATAAGTTAGCTACCAAGACTGGGAAATATTCACGATATGTCGAGTTCAAGGTAAAGCCCGAAAATTATTCATAATTCTGAATCTAACTATCAATTTTTTTTTTTTTTCGAATAAAATTCCGTGTTCAAGATTGGATACAATAAAATCTAATAAATCAAAGCTTGATTATGATTATTTGAACAAGTAATCCTGATCAAAACGCACAAAAATTTATAATCATAAGGAAAAAAACATCATACATTGAATATAAAATTAATTATAATTAAAGAACCCCTTGAATGTAAATTTATTAAGCGCCGTAACCGATGCGCCAATTCGATGTGCGCTGTTGAGGTGGCGTGATTTATTTGGTCATTTGAAAGTTTTTTGAAGTCATAAATAAAACTTTCGAAAAGTTACCAAAGTGAGACTCAGGACGGTAGTTTCGGAACAAAGACGAAAACTCAGAATAGGCCTTTTTTTGTTAAACTTTACTTATCTCTCTGCGTAAATTAACTGTGAATAGAAAAACTAAATAGAAAATTAATGTAATTTTCTTAAGGCATCCTTACGAATTTATGCATAATCACACAGGTAACATTAGAATGGAGACCTGAATGCACAGAGATGATGAATCAAGTGACAAAAACATGGTACAAGAACATAGAGAGCAAAATTACAGACAGGGAGCATCTTGAACCTAGCCTTAGGATGCTGATGGGAACGTTGAATGCAGCCTCTACTACAGTTGGATTATTAGCGCCTAACCATAGAATGAATCCGCAGAAAATAAAGGTCTTGACTCTCCGATCCAGTGATGACTCATTGTCCTTGTACATGGGGATGACTGAAGAAGACAATATAACATGTGTGGAAATGAAAGAAATTCCGCCATGTTAGGCATCAATCTGAGCCCAGACAAAACATTCTTCTTTCGCAGCGGATATGGGGAGTACACGTCTTGGTACATGGACGGTAAATTCATTTCTCAATTCGGGACGGAAACTGGCTCAATTAGGCCAAAAGGAGTAAACCCTCAAGATGACTTTCACTCAGCAGCTAAAGAGACTGCCACTTCACTAATGACTCCAACTTGCAATCACATTAGTGCTTCTGCCAGGTTTAGGATGGGTATAGACGGGACAAGAAGGCTGTGGAGAATCAAAAGAAATATGGGAAAGAGAGAAGGAATATCAGACAAGGTCTTGATGCTAGCCGATGGAGGAAAACAGCCGTGGAACTGTTGTAATTGCCATCTCGAAGAGATCAGTCTCAGAAAATCTAGAGCACCTAGTGAAAGAGAGTAAGAATATTTGTTGAGGATACAAAACCCTGATAATCCCTTTTCTCTAGATCCTATAGAAGAAATGACAATTTCTAAAGAGCATGGAATTCTCGTGACGGAAATAGTGGAAACGCCAAGGACATGCTTCAATTGTCTCAAGTGAAAAGGCTCACCATCAAGCGTCAAAAGTCGTTAATCTGATAGACCCCACAACACTTATATCTTATCCATCAACAAGCAGCACAATCTCTACCCATTTAAGCTCTATAATCAAAATAGAATCACAATGAAGAAGAACTTGAATTGATTAAGCAGGCCATTGCTGTTATTGATCAGGGAGATAAGAGATTTCTAAGATCACAAGAAGCCGAATAAGGAGATTCTGATGTAGAAGAAATGCATGATCCAAATATTTAATGAATTTTCAAATTCAAATAAACAGATTCAATATGGCTTCTATGGGTACCCTTCAAATTTGATGCATTCTGAATGAAAATCCGATATATTAATATTGGTAAAATGTTTTATATTTTCATTTCGGTGGCGATTTTCGAGTTTTAATTAGCTTGAGCTCGATCATTCCGAGCTTTTATGCTCGGAGTCGGTGGCTGTTCACTAATATCACACTATATTTGTAAATAAACGCTATTCATTTCCGATCTGAAGTTGCCTGACGCGAGCTATACTGAATTTCTGGACATGATCTTATAGTAGGGGACATATTGAAAAACCTGCCACGGAAAGCTATCGTCCTTCTCACTACTATAAGCAATAGAATTTTAGAAATTGGCCACTATCCAATGCAATGGAAATTTGCACAAGTGATTATGGTACCCAAACCAGGCAAGCCCCCAACAGACTGTGAGTCCTACCGTCCGATAAGTCTGTTGCCTATAATGTCCAAACTATTTGAAAAACTCCTACTAAAAGACTATTTCAAGAAACATCACTGAATGAGCATATACCAGATCACCAATTTGGTTTTTGAAAAAAGCATGCTACAATCCAACGATGTCATAGAATTGTCAACAAAATAAGAACATGCCTTGAAACTGGAGAATACTGCACTTCAGTGTTTTTAGATGTAAAACAAGAATTCGACAGGGTCTGCCATGAGGGACTTCTATACAAGTTAAAGAAAATTTTACCTCATCGTTTTTATAGAATTGGCGAAATTGAAATGTTATCAAAATTAACATCATATTTTACTACTACTACTACTGAAGAAACTTTTATTGGGAACTTCTGAGAAGCGATACCTCTCTGGCGGAAGAAATATGAACAATTTTGAGAGGGTAAATATTTACATTTTCGAAGTGCAACGTGCAGTTTATTCAAGAGATTTGTATTGTCGTCGTGTAGCGCCGAAAATGTTTGTGATTTCATTATTACGTTTGTAGTTCCTTAATTGCTTTTCATTTTGTAAACCGCTTTCAGTTCTTCAAAATTAATTTAGTTTAATTTGAATATTGAAATCTTGAATGGTATAGATTCAGAATGGCGCCTTCTGTGTGCCCTCCTGTAATTCGCTGTCATAGAATAGAGGGTTATCAAATAACTTGAGTTTCCATTTTTTCCCGAAGGAAAATAAAAAGTCTCCAACTGATTACGTTTATTCTAAACTGTGTGAATTATTCGATTTAAAAGCTACAAAAAAAATCGCAAAATTTGCGATTTTGCTTTGTCAAGAAGGATCTTGGCCGTATAGATTTTGAAGATATTTCAGGTTCGACTCTTGATAGTAAACAGATTTGTGGTTACTTCGAATGGACACACATTTCTGTAAGTATTTTAAACAAGTTGCTTTAACTTATAAGCCGGATGTTGATGATAAACTATAAATGAATACAATCATTCAGATTTCTTTAAATATTTCATGAAACATTTATTGCCGTTCGTCCCACTATGGAGTGGCATTGTATTAAAAAATAAAGAGCAGATGACTAATGCACCAGCAGAAAGATGGTTTAGTTTGATTTCCAAAAGAACCCCATCTAGTTCCTGCTTCACAAGAATTCTGGCAAAAAAAAGGAAAAGGTACTGCACAATAATTATTCAGAAACATCCCTCCAACAGGCTCTGGAAAGATCCAAATCATCTGTTACTAACCCAATGCAAACTGATTCAAATTTATGTATTCATTGCGAAATGGGAAGATTAGGATTTGAGAGTGATTTGGTACAGTGCAATGGATGCAACGGTTGGATACACCTAGTGTGTATAGACAATTTGGACACAAGTTTGATTGGTGAATATTTTTGCAAGTTCTGCAAAACCGATACACACACACTAGGTCTTAATATCAAGAGGATACCAGAAAAAAAACTTCTACCAATGGTTTAGTTTCTGATTCGGCTTATTACAAATATCGGGATAAGATACTAGTCAGGTATTATTACGTAGCGTTGATTGGATGGCAACAGGCAAAATAAATGAAAACATTTCGTTACATTGGATGTGATAAGGTTCGCTTTGCCTTTGACTCTACTGAATTCGATGATGTTGAACTCCCCGAAGAAGCACATAAAATTCACTTTAGTAAACAGATTTGTGGTAACATCGAAGGGACACACATTTTTGTAAGTAGTTTAAACAAGTTGCTTTAACTTATAAACCGGATGTTGATGATAAACTGTAAATGAATACAAGCATTCAGATTTCTTTAAATATTTCATGAAACATTTATTGCCGTTCGTCCCACTATGGAGTGGCATTCTATTAAAAAATAAAGAGCAGATGAGTAATGCACCAGCAGAAAGATGGTTTGGTTTGATTTCCAAAAGAACCCGATCTAGTTCCTGCTTCACGAGAATTCTGGAAAAAAAAGGAAAAGGTACTGCACAATAATCAAAAAGAAACATCACTCCAACAGGCTCTGGAAAGATCCAAATCATCTGTTACCAACCCAATGCAAACTGATTCAAATTTATGTATTCATTGCGAAATGGGAAGATTAGGATTTGAGGCTGATTTGGTACAGTGCGATGGATGCAATGGTTGGATACAACTATTTCTAAGATATTTATTGTTTAGGATACAACACGTTGCATTTCGTCTATTTTTCAGTTAGTCAGTTCTTTCTCTTTACAGATAAACCAGAAAATATCCTTGAAATCACACAGGGACCTTCTTCGATTGCTTGAATGTGGACGATAGTGGTGAGAGAAACAAAAATCTAAGGGAGGTCTTAGTTTTGTCCATTGTTAGAGGCTCGAGAAGTCAAGACAATTTTATATATGGTGCTGATTCAAGAAACAATCAGTGTACAGCTAATGCTGCTGTAGCCGTGGCATAAAGTATATTTATTACCCCTTTTAGTATGGTCGTCAGGTACGATTGATAATATTTTAGATTATGGCGATGACAGGAGGTCAATTTCTGTACGAACCCCATAACAGCCATCTGAGATTTATTTCTATCCTATAGAAATTTACCCAAGCAACAGATTGAAACTGAAGGTAGGGTTTACTTTCTGAAATTCAGTACCTTACAACTTATAACCAGGTTGTTAATGCGCTGTTATGACAACACTCAATTAAACACTTCGGTTCCAATTAAAGTACTAAAACTTCCAGATGACAACAGAAATCAATCTATAGCAGATCCAACAAAGAGAACCGGCATAATGTTGTTCAGCAAGCTCAAGCACTGCATTATCTAGGTCCCATGAATAATGTTTGTCCTAATTGTAGAGCAATGTTTTTTGCACATAAGAATTTTATTTGTTGCAATAAAGGTGACATAGTTATTCCTACAAATTCAGCTCACCCCACTTTATTGGAGGACCTCATATCGGGCAATCACCAGCTATCCAGACCATTCATAAGGAATGTAAGAAGGTACAACACTTTATTTGCTATGGCATCTTCTATATTAACCGAAAGGGAAAATACAGACACAGGGGCACCTGTGGTTGTTGTTTCAGGTCAGATTTATCACAAAGTCGCTGATATAGATGCCTCCAATCCAGCTTTTGGTTCATTATATTTTAATGAATCAGGAGAGGCTACACGTACACGTATAGCTGCGAGGAACAGTGTAAACTGTGACATGGGTCTACTACAAGAGATCGATGAATTATTGAGAGTTGTTAATACTCATAGTATGTTAAAATATATTATTCTCAAGGTCAAATTGTGAAATCGACGGCAACCTCCCTCTGTCTGCAATGAATCGTGTTCAACTCATAGCTGACAATGGAAGACCCACCTTCCAGAACCTGCAGTTTTTCGTCGATATATATGTTCAGGTTGAAGGCCACAGATTGTACTTCATCAAGACACATCAAGTGATCTTGCGTGTAGAACACTACGTTGGTCTTGCCGACTATGTGGCAATGATAAACACACGACCAGAGAATTGTAAGACCGGTCATTTTACCAAGCTTCACTGGAGGCACTCGGATCATGATCGAAAATTATCAAGACGCCATGGCTATTGATGCAAAATTTGGCAAACCGTCTCTGTTCGTTACTTTCACTTGCAATCCTAAATGGAAGGAAATAAGAGAAAATATGAATAGGAACATGTTACATCCTCAAGATCGACCAGATCTAATTGCCAGAGTGTTTCATATGAAATTGGAAGAATTTTTCAAAGATGTCCCAAAGAAAAGGATCTTTGGTCAAGTGATTGTGAAAAAAAAAACAATCCGAGATCCATCTCTATCCTATAGAAATTTACCCAAGCATTACTATTAACGACATAACATTAAAATTTTGGAAGCGGACACAGGAACTGGCCATATTGTGTCTATATTTACGGACAATATTGCCGATGTCCTACTGCATGAAGGCCATATTTACAAGTAATGTAAAATCAATTTCGATCTCGAAAGTCTCCGGTTCATTTTATATATTTGATTGCCACAGTCGTTCAGCGAACGGAAAACAGATTGAAACTGAAGGTAAGTAAAAAAAATAAAATATAGGCACAGGGGCACCTGGGGTTGTTGTATCAGGTCAGATTTATCACAAAGTCGCTGATTTGGATGCCTTCGATCCATATTTTGGTTCATTATATTTTATCGATTCAGGAGAGGTTACACGTACACGTATAGCTGCTGCTAGGAACAGTGTAAACTGTGACATGGGTCTACTACAAGAGATCTATGCATCATTGAGAGTTGTTAATCCTTAAGTTGAAATATATTATTCTCTAGGTCAAATTGTGAAAGAATGTCAACAGGCCGGCAGCACCAAAGCCGTGCAAAAAGTTAGTATTTACTTCCATAAACAAGCTGGGACTGATAGCAAAGTTGATGCCGCCACTACAACATCGAACGAAATTGGTGCAGTTTTCCATAGCGTTGACGGTAACCTCCCTCCGTCTGCAATGATTCGTATTCAACTCATAGCTGACAATGAAAGACCCACCTTCCAAAACCTTCAGTTTTTCGTCGATATATATGTTCTGGTTGAAGGCCACAGATTGTACTGCCCCCATAAGTTAAAAGGCCCTAACTCCCAAATTTGTTTTAGTGCTTTTTTTTGCAGTTTTCAATTCTTTGTGGAAAAATACACCTTTTTCATGACATTAAAAGGCCCTAAATCCAATTCAGAGGTTAGTTATTGTGTATTTTATTTTGGCCCTAACTCCAGTTTGCTGTTGTTTTTGATATAAGATGGCCCTATGTAGCAATTAATAAGTAAGAACACCCTAAATACATGTGGATTTGTACTTAGGGCCTTTATTCATCAAGTAAGCCGGACCAACCAAAAGAGTCAAGGATCTGGGGCCTTTTTTCTTAGCACAGGAGAGTGGAGTTAGGGCATTCTTCTATCATACCAGTCAATGTGACTGACCAGCTGTTTTGCTACTACACCAACAACTCCAGTTTTGTTTACGTTTTAAACTTCACTGTGAATATTGTAGATTGTGTATGCTTTTAGAGAGGAAGTTTCTAATTATTATTACAATTAGCGAAGTAATTATAATACAGTAGTGTGGTGATACTCTGTTACAAGAAGATATTTCTTTTCCTTGTTTTGAAAAAGCACTTCAGGTAATACTCCACTTACTTATTTTTTGTTGATTTTAGACCTAGAATTGCAAAATGGCTTAACCTCAAAACAACAAACTTTGTGTTAGTAACACTGTTCTATTCAAAACTATTTAGCCTATAATAACACACTTTGTAATGATACACTGTATTTTCCTATGTAAGTATTGGTATAAAATAATTTATAATTTATTACACAAAATAGTATTATAAAATTATAAAATATGTGTTATAAAGTGCTGCACATGTAATGAGTATTACAAAAACTCATTATGGTAGTTAACCGTTAACAAAACTTTTGACAGTAGTGTGTTATTTTTAGGTTCGATGTATAAAACAAACATGTCAAAGAAGAGTTTATCAAGGGGATTGCTTATATTATCAATGCTGTCTGAAGATAATCAACAACTAAACAATGTTTCTATAAAAGGAACAAACATAACCCAACACAATGGCGGAAGAGAAGACGGATTGTTCGTAAATGGCGTGCAGCAATCAAAATTGAGCATTGTTGAATCAAGCACACCTCTCTGTTCGAAAAACTACACTAATGAAGAAAGGGATAGTACTTCAACACTACAAGTCCTTCCTCTAAACAATCAAGATCTGGAAAATACCTTTAATGATGTAGGCCTACAACAAAATGAAGTAGAATACCATGCTATTAATGAAGACGGGTTGTTTTTTGATAACGGTAGACAGCAATCAGTGCTGGCTCTTTTTGAATCAACTGATACTACTCTAGTTACAAATAATAAAAACATAATCGATGAAAGTAGCCCTGCAATGACTTTTACAACACTTGAGTTGTTCCTTCAAACTTGGAAGGTCTACCTGAAAACACATTGTTGGATGAGCAATCTGAAGTTGAAAATACACTACAAATGGAGTTTTTTATTGATGACGCTGAAAATTCCCAGGGGGTAATTGAGCTGGCTGAACCTGCACCTTTTGAAGAGCTGGCTCACACTGAACATGACCCGCCATTGAATGGAACTGAAAACGCAAACAGTGGGACAAATCCAAACAACATTGTAAATGAAATAGAAGAAGACGGAGGAGAAGATCTTGGTGTCACAAAAAGAGGAACTAAAAGAGTAAGGAAGAAAAAAAGCACCAATCCAACCGAACGAGCACAAAAACAAATTAAAAAGTTAAAAGACGATCATTCCACACGTGATCCCTGTGATAACAAGTGCCGATACAAATGCAGCACAAAGTTTTCTGAAGACTGGCGAAACCAATGTAACACCGAATTCTGGAACAAAAACTTTTCCGAAAGACGGAACTTTATTGTATTATGTGCCACAAAACTTCCAGTAAAAAGGCGACGTTCTGATTCTGAAAAAAACAAAATTCTTTTCGTTATTTTTTCAATGACACAGAAGGCGAACGAATAAGAGTGTGCAAAACGTTCTTTCTTACAACGCTTGGGTTTTCCAAAGAAAATAACTCCGTTGTTTACGAATCTTTGACAACCATTGACAAAAGTATAATGACTGGAATGGCGTCATGTTCAACTGACAAAAGAGGAAAACACCCTAACCGTACAAAAATTGATAGAAACATTATCACTACGCATATCGAAAGCTATTACCGAAGGGAGCACGCACCAAATCGCCGTTATCTCTCAAGTGATGTGACGATTCAAAGAATGTACAATGATTTTGTAAAAAGTGAGACATCTTGCGATTGTTCTTATGATCTTTACAGGAAGGTTATTAACGAGTTAAATATATCGTTCACTAAGCTGGGCCACGAAGAATGTGGCATGTGCTACAAGTTCAAGGAACGTGACAGCAACCATAACCAAGAAAATTTGTCACCAGACTGTGAGACTTGTATCTATTGGAAAAGCCATATTGAGCGGGCAGAAAAGTCCAGACATTTATATAAAGAACATGCAAATCTGCAGTCTTCTGCTGAAGATAGCTTGTTTTTTTGTGCTGATCTACAAAAAGTTATTATGCTCCCTAGGATGGACACTTTTAAGGAAGTAATTTTCACCAGACGAATGGTGGCTTTCAATGAAAGCTTTGTACCTGTCGGCATAAAATCAAAGCATAGGCCTCTAGCAGTATTATGGCACGAGGCAGTAAGTGGAAGGAAAAAGGAAGATATCATAAATGCATTCTTCTCCTTCTTTTGCCATTTTAGAGATGTCAATCACATTTGTATTTGGCTCGACAATTGTTCTAGTCAGAATAAAAATTGGACTCTTTTTACCTTTTTTGTGTACCTTCTGAACTATTGCATCGACATTTCAATTAACAAAGTTGACATTTTTTACTTTGAACCAGGCCATACTTTTATGGCAGCCGACTCGTTCCACCACCAAGTTGAGCTAAGTATGAAACATAGTGGAAAAGTGTGCAATTTCCAAGACTTTGTTAACTGTGTAAAAAAAAGCAAATGCGGGAAAAGTTGATGTTAAAGAAATTAGTGGTGATGATCTGTTTGCTTGGAAGGACTTCACATCCAAACAAAAGCTGAAAACACGTGGTGATAGTATGCCCTACCCACTTGCAATCCTAAATGGAAGGAAATAAGAGAAAATATGAATAGGGACATGTTAAATCCTTAAGATCGACCAGATCTAATTGCCAGAGTGTTTCATATGAAATTGGAAGAATTTTTCAGAGATGTCCCAAAGAAGAGGATCTGTGGTCAAGTGATTGTGAAAAAAAAAACAATCTGAGATCCATCTCTATCCTACAGAAATTTACCCAAGCATTACTATTAACGACATAACATTAAAATTTTGGAAGCGGACACATTAACTGGCCATATTGTGTCTATATTTACGGACAATATTGCCGATGTCCCACTGCATGAAGGCCATATTTACAAGTAATGTAAAATCAATTTCGATCTCGAAAGTCTCCGGTTCATTTGATATATTTGATTGCCACAGTCGTTCAGCGAACGGAGAACAGATTGAAACTGAAGGTAAGGTTTACTTTCTGGAATTCATTACCTTACAACTTAAAACCAGGTTGTTATTGCACTGTTATGGCAACACTCAATTGTACACTTTGGTTCCAATTAAAGTACTAAAACTTCCAGTCGACAACAGAAATCTATCTATAGCAGAACGAACAATGAGAACCAACATGATCTTGTTCAGCAAGCTCAAGCACCTCATTATCTAGGTCCCATGAATAATGTTTGTCCTAATTGTAGAGCAATGTTTTTTGCTCGTGAGAATTTTATTTGTTGCAATAAAGGTGACATAGTTATTCCTGCAAATTCAGCTTAACCCACTTTATTGGAGGACCTCATATCGGGCCACCAGCTATCCAGACCATGCATAAGGAATGTAAGAAGGTAGAACACTTTATTTGCTATGGCATCTACTATATTAACCGAAAGGGAAAATATAGGCACAGGGGCACCTGGGGTTGTTGTATCAGGTCAGATTTATCACAAAGTCGCTGATATAGATGCCTCCAATTCAGCATTTGGTTCATTATATTTTATTGATTCAGGAGAGGCTACACTCATAGCTGACAATGAAAGACCCACCTTCCAGAACCTGCAGTTTTTCGTCGATATATATGTTCAGTTTGAACTACATCAAGACACATCTAGTGATCTTACGTGTAGAACAATGCGTTGGTCTTGCCGACTATGTAGCAATGATAAACACAAGGCAAGGTACGGAACAGAGAATTGGAAGACCGGTCATTTTACCACTCATTTTTAGCACTCGGTTCATGATCGAAAATTATCAAGACGCCATGACTATTGTTGCAAAATTTGGCAAACCGTCTCTTTTCGTTACCTTCACTTGCAATCCTAATTGGAAGGAAATAAGAGAAAATATGAATAGGAACATGTTAATAAATCCTCAAAATTGACCAGATCAAATTGCCAGTGTTTCATATGAAATTGAGAGAATTTTTCAAAGATGTTGTAATGAAGTTTGATTTTTCTTGTATAGGAAAATCATTCTTCATTTTAAGTATTCCGATTATTTTATATATTTTCCGTTCCCTGTATACGCCTTGAGATTCGAAGTTGTTGTTTCAGAGTTTTTCGGTGAGACAAAAAAGGCATGAAAACATAAATTTCTCTCCGCTAGAAACCGACAAATATGTTTTTACGCGATAAACCGAAATCGAAGATGATTTTAGGCGGCAAATACCACATCTGTATGTGTCCGTTTCATCTCCCCTGGGAGAGTATAAAAGACCGTGTTGCCCCCGGTATTGGATTATTAATGATTTAGATGATATATTGGTTCCGATTATTAAGATTAGTGATTATAGTTCCCAATTCGATTAAGATTTGTGGTAGATTGTAGATACGTTAATTTTATTCAGATTTCAGTTTTTAGTTTCGATTCAGTATTCACAGTAGTTTATTTTATTTTTATTATTCAGTATTAGCGATTTTAGTTTATTTTATCAGTGCACAGAGTGTGGTTTTGCCGGACGTCCGTATCCCGAGCGACGAAAGAAAAGAAAAAGTGAGTAAACGATAACCCCATTGCCGAAACCCCTTTATTTCAATTTCATCAAAATCGCCTATTTTTTCCGAGTTTGATTTCATTCCTTTTACAGGAATTCTGTAGACTTCTTGTCCACGTGGACAGTTAGCAACCCTCCGTCTGTAGATAATAATTATTCTTAGCTCTTCTCGCGAGCCAGTAAAATTTTTATTCAGATTACCGTCAATCACAATTTGTTGCGTCCTATTTGCGAGAAAGTAGCGTTCGCAGCCAGATTGATTTTGATTTAGAATTAGTTCATTTTTATGCATTTCACTTGTAATTGTTAATGTCCTTAGAAACTGTCATTTTCACAAGTATAACTGAATTCTTGCGTTCTGTTTAAATCTTTACAGTTGATTACCGAATTAATTTATTTTCACATTTCATACTGTCAGTTTAAATCTGTCATTTTGCTGAAATATAGCTGATTATTTACGTTATTTGTATTCAACATACCGAGGTGATTTTCTGTACCTATATACCGAATTAATATATTTTCACATTTCATACTGTCAGTTTAAATCTATTATTTTACTGAAATATAGCTGATTACTTATGTTATTTTTTTTAAACATACCTAGGGGATTTTCTGTACTTATATTCCGAATAAATTATATCAAATTTTTGCCTTTGATTGCTCAAATTATCGCTAATAGCTTAGATAAAACCGAACTCTGTCTTCGACTAGAAGCTACCTTGGTAGGTTTGCTATTCTCCCTGATAAGCAAAGAATAGCTGGCGCCCGAATAATATATAATAGGTAAAAAAGGGTGTTACAGTGTCCGAAAGAAAAGGATCTTTGGTCATGTGATTGCATTTGTGTACGTAATAGAATTCCAAAAACGTGTGTTACCCCATATGCATTATTAATTTCTTATTGCCGATCTGAATAAACTCAGGAATCCTGACGACGTTGATAGGTTGATTAGTGCAGAACTTCCTACGGAAAACACCAGGCTGTACAGGAAGTCAATTTCTGTACGAACCCCACAACAGCCATCTGAGATTCATCTCAATCCTCTAGAAATTTACACAAGCATTACTATTAACGACATAATATTAAAATCAGAGTAACCTGAGACGCCATGCGGCGGGAAATTGAACTATTATTATGAACTATCACAGTTTCCCCTCTATATGTTATTACTTTATGATCAGTTTCGGTTGTACTCGTCGAACGAACGGAGGCGAATCAAAATATGTCGAAGATTCAACCGGTAGTATTTTTAGCAAGAAATATTAATATCTCTTAATGCGAAAACTCAACAAAAATGTACAGCTATATTGGAGATTCATGAGAAAAATAATCTATCTGTAAGCAGTACTAAAGTGCCGTCAGAATTAAACGATTTTCAAAAATATCACTCGTAATGTTATCGTCAATTCACCACCCAAAATACCGAATAAAGAGAAACAAAATTTTGACTTTCATAGATGCAGTACAAAGTTGCTATGTCGCTAATTCTAGGTTATATTTTGGTTAATTAGCCCACAAGATGTCGCGTGAAGCTGTCAAAATTGTGAAGCTACGTTCAAGGTTGTATTGATCGATATAATAAGCTCAAAAACGTATTTTATCACATTTAATGTCATTATAATCAATAATAATCAATATAATCAATAATCGATTATGATTGGA
Organism: Micraspis discolor; assembly: GCA_030674115.1. NCBI lineage: Eukaryota > Metazoa > Arthropoda > Insecta > Coleoptera > Coccinellidae > Micraspis > Micraspis discolor. The sequence goes on from JARTUT010001743.1 coordinate 1,630,974, forward strand.
TTTTTATTCGTAGATTCTTACTAAGAATTTTTTTTCTCCCTTATTTAGTCCTATAAAAAATTGATACAAGTAGTTATCGGGCAACTTTCTGAGTAAAATTAAGATTTGTTCTATATTTCTCTATTTTCATATCGTTTTTGAAGGTAAATTATATTTCTTCTCTATTTTAACTCATTCTGACATTTCTTCCATCTATCTTGTAACATCCTAGAGGTTTTCTGTCATACAAAAAACCGTAGTCTCATTTCACCCTATGTTGAGACGCCACTGGCTCCTCACTTACCTCGAAGGAGAGTTCATGGTCAGTATAAATTCTATGGTTAGAATCGGAGAAAGAAAAGAAGAACGTACCGCATTGTCAAGTGCCCGCGTCGATCTGCGTGAGTGCGTGGGAGAACAAGAGGAAGGAAGAAATCCAAGATGATGTGATTATTATCAGTTGAGTAGTGAGAGAATTAAGTTTTTTTTTCGAAAAGTTTTTAGTGAGTGCTAGACCGAAGCCATTATTACATTGAGTGCCGCTCGAATCTATTTTTCAGGTAGAACTCAGATTAATTAAATTATTATGTAACATTCAGCCAGTTTACTAAACAACAATGGAAATCTCATTGTTTCAGGAAATTTATGACTGACTGCACACAGGTAAATAACCGGGATCCTTGAACCCCATGTAATGCCTTTTCCCCCATTTATAGGGTAAGGTTTTGTGTTTATGCACGATAACGCACGAGTCCCCACCGCTCGCGTGGTTCGCGAGTTAAATGAAATCGGAATTGATCAAATGGACTGGCCAGCACGATCCCCAGACATGAATCCGATAGAGCACGTCTGGGACATGATTGGACGCAAAGTGCGGGAGAGAATTCCACCTCCAAGGAATGTCGAGGAGTCTAGGGCCACTAGAGACAATACCCCTTTGGGTGCAGAACCTGCAGCACAGAATCCAGGTAACGGGGAATTACAACAAGCTCTAATGAATCTACTAAGGAGACCCCATAACCAGGCAGGACCACGCCCCACGGTCAGAGACCCTGAAACCCGCCAATTAACCAGGTTCTTACAAGACCTTGAAGAGTACTTTCAAGTGGCAAATTCCAGTAAGGAAGAACGATTGCCAATTGTCATTAGGTTCTTAAGAGGAAAAGCGGCCGAATGGATGTCCTTTTATGGCAGAGACTGGCAATCCTATGAAGCCTTACGAAAGGCATTCTTGACAACTTATTGGACAGAAGGCCAACAATTTGAGGAAAAGCTGAGGCTAAGCCAGCAACAATATGACCCAAAACGCGATGAGGGTCAGGCTTCCTATTTTTGGCGCCAGGCAAATCTGTACAAGCTTTTCACCCCACCCGTTACAAAGTATACAATACAGAGGGAGATTATGAAAGGATTACCCATGAAGGTGGAAGCATGGAAGATTCTGAGGCGGAGAATAGACAAAGGGGGAAAACCACCGACCAAATCCACCAAAGCAACAGCTCATGGTAGGCGACATCCGTACCCACAGAAAGAACAAAGAGGGTCTAGATGGTTGGAAAACTAAAACGGGATGGCCACAAGGGCAGCCATCCCCGCACAAGGAAGAAGAGAAGACCCCATAAACAAAGGAGAAACTTGAATTTGTTAAGGAGGGCATATCTTGCTGGCAATGCAGTAGAGGTCGTGCCAAATGTGATTGTTCCACTGCATGTTTTGGTTCCTGGCCATCGGTAAGGGAAGGGTCCCACTTCCTTTAGACCAAGTACAGCAGCTGTACCCTAAGAAATAAGAATGGTTGAACACTTAGGGGCGATCCAAGTACTAATATATGTCCGAACAACCCAGCCTTTGATGACATACCAAGCTAAGGATGTACGAACTAACCATAATACAAATGCCATTGGGGCAATCGTATGGACCCTTGCCCCATAAAAATATTACCTGTAAAGGAAAATCGCTCTTGGCACTACTTGACTCAGGATGTGTGTTCAGGTTGAAGGCCACAGATTCCACTTCATCAAGACACATCAAGTGATCTTGCGTATAGAACAATACGTTGGTCTTGCCGACTATGTAACAATGATAAACACAAGGCAAGGTAACGAACAGAGAATTGAAAGACCGGCCGTTTTACCTAGTTCCTTCACTGGAGGCACTCGGTTAAATATCGAAAATTATCAAGACTCCATGGCTATTGTTGAAAAATTTGGCAAACCGTCTCTGTTCGTTACTTTCATTTGCTATCCTAATTGGAAGGAAATAAGAAAAAATATGAATAAGGACATGTTGAATCCTCAAGATCAACCAGATCTAATTGCCAGAGTGTTTCATATGCATTATTAATTAGTTTTTGCCGATCTGCGAGACAAAAAAGGCATGAAAATAGAAATTTCTCTTCGCTAGAAGCCGATAAATATGTTTTCTATGCGATAAACCGAAATAGTAGATGATTTTAGGCGGCAACTACCACATCTGTATGTGTCCGTTTCATCTCCCCCCCGGGAGAGTATAAGAGACCGTGTTCCCCCGGAATTGGATAATTAATTATTGTATTGTATGTTTGTAGATTCATGGTTTGAAGATTATGACTGTAGCCTTTTGATAGATTTCACAGCTCTGCGTATTCCACATGATGAAAATACCGAGGAGAGAAAACACAGTCATCTTCCCGATGAAGAAAAGAGAAATCTAAGCCTAATCAGCGGGTTGTATCTATACACAAATACACCACCACATGGGTACGGGAGTCAAGCCCCTAAAGTAGCTGAAACTATAAGCAGGGCATACAGCTTCAACAGGAAGACAATGAACAAGACCATGAAACTGCTCCAAAGGGAAATTGAACGGATGCATTGGGAGGTCAAGGATGGGCCCCTTCCTTTTGATGAAGTGCATGGAAACTTCATACCTTCAGAGGCAAGAGCAATGGTTGAAGCATTTCTGAAACGGAATCAACCATACATAGACAGTAGCGTTGAAAGAGTTATGGCAAAAATATTAGAGTCTAACTCAGACATCCTCACAAAAGGGAGACAGATATATTGTCCGTTCACGAAACAAAGCACTACCTCAGCTGTGGCATACAAAAGGATGTATGAGTTCCTATGCAAAAACATATGATTGTAGATTCATGGTTCAGCGTTCATGTGATTCAAAATTCATTATTCAGATTTCAGTTCCTAGTTTTTATTCAGTAGTCATAGTAGATTATTCATAATTCAGTATTAGCGATTTATTTTATTTTTATAAGTGCACACAGTGTGGTTTTCCCGGACGTCAGTATCCCGAGCGTCGAAAGAAAAAAGAGTGAGTAAACGATAACCTCATTATTTCAATTTCATCAAAAACCCCTATTTTTCCGAGTTTGGTTTTATTCCTTTTACAGAAATTCTGTAGAGGTTTCCTGTCCACGTGGACAGTTAGCAACCCTCCGTCTGTAGTAATTATTTTTAGCTCTTCTCTCAAGCCAGTAAAATTTTTATTCAGGTTACTGTCGATCACAATTTGTTGGGTCCTATTTGTGTGAAAGTAGCGTTCGCAGCCAGATTGATTTTGTTTCGGAATTAATTCATTTTTACGCATTTCACTTGTAATTGTTAATGTCCTTAGAAACTGTTATTTTCACAAGTATAACTGAATTCTTGCGTTCTGTTTAAATTTTTACAGTTTATTACCGAATTTATTTTCATATTTCATACTGTCAGTTTAAACCTGTTATTTTGCTGAAATATAGTAGAGTCCTTTCGTTATTCTTATTCAACATACCGAGGTGATTTTTTTTGTACCTATATTCCGAATAAATTATATAAAATTTTTGCCTATTTGATTGCTCAAATTATCGCTAATAGCTTAGACAAAGCCGAACTCTGTCTTCGACTAGAAGCTACCTTGGTAGGTTTGCTTTTCTCCCTGATAAGCAAAGAATAGCTGACGCCCGAAATATATACAATAGGTAAGAAAAGGGCGTTAGAGTACATTGTGCTAGCAATAATCAACCTTCAACATCTTTTGAAGAAGATACTTTGAAAGTATTGACTGATTTGAATTCCAGAGCTGTTCTAAAAGAGAAGTAGTCAGCATTATTTGAAAACAAAGTTCATTAAAACATCCTTCACAATAGAAAGTTTCAAAAGTGATGTTACTCGTACAAAGTATTATACTAGACTGCCAACATTCTCAATGCTCAAGACAACCATTTACAAAAATTACAACGACCACTGCGTTATCTCATTCAGAACAGATTTTGTTGGCACTGATAAAATTACGTCTAAATTTAGAATTTACAGATTAGGCATTAGCTATAATCGTGCACTTCAACTTATTTCAAAAACGTGCTACATACAATGTATTTACGATACAAATGTTTGATAGTACTTCTAGAGAGGACCACAATCCTGAAACATTTACTCAAATGTTTCAAAGAGTCTTCCTAAGACAAAACCACTATTATTATTGAGAGCTATAAATGAAAACTCAAAAACCTAGCAATTTACTGTCAGCAGCACAGTCATGGTCGAATTATAAACACCATGAGACTGTGAAATATTTAATAAGAATTACACCACAGGGTTCAATAAGTTTTATAAGTGTATATCGTAAATTGAAAAAAAGGAGCGAAATGGTCCTGTTACTGTTTGCAAATGGAAAGACAAGCGAGATGTCCTTTGCATTTCAAACATGCATGTTGTTGAAATGATAGAAGTGCCCAATCGCAATGGAAAAATTTCTATGAAACCGAATATAATTTGAGATTACAACAATGGAATGTCTGGCATTGACCGATCAGATCAAATGCTTTCGTATTATTCATCTCTAAGAAAGACTATTAGATGGCCCAAAAAGGTTGCCTTGCACATTATAGAGATTTACATCCACAATGCACACAAAATTTTTTAAAAAGTTACATCTTCTAACATAAAACCGATAAAGTTCAGAGAGGAATTCGTGCTCGCATTGATTGGACAAGAAATTCAACACGTTACGAAAAAGAGTAAATTGCAAAGTATCCATTATTTAGAGAGTTTACCGCCTACCGAGAGAAAAACAGTTGTCAACGAAACCATGTCGCATATGTAACCAAGGAAAAAACGCCGAGAAACGCGGAAGAGCCCGTTCCCACTTATCCGATCAGTCTATTTTCCCGGTCCGTCTAAATAGACGGATGTGCCAGTGGCAGTACAATTTGTGAACAGCTCCATAGGAGCTGTTCACATTATGACTGATCCGGGAATAAAGACTGATCCGATTTATTTGACGGACATTTTGCCACTGCGATGATCAGTCAAAACGCCCGGATCGGATGAGTGTGAACGAACGTTCCGTCAAGACCATAGATGAATCTATGGTCAAGACTGAAGACGAGCCCGCTCTTTCTCGCGTCGCTAGTCTCATTAGTTGTTAGTGCTAGTGGAAAATGGACGTGGACGCTTGCGCGTTAATATCGCTAGTCGAAAATAAACCCGTATTGTGGGATAAAACTTTGGACGATTACAAATTAACTAATCGACGATTAGAAGCATGGCGTGAAATTTGCTTAATATTAAATCCTGAATTCTAGAAATTGGACGAAAAGGAAAGAAAAAAATATGGTAAGTTAATTTTTTATTCAATGCTATGTAGGTAGTTTCATATAGCTGTTTCCTGCCAAGGTATTGAACCAAGATCAGACGAGAAGTATTCAGCAAATGCTCTTCGAATTATATTTGCAGTAGGACCACCTCTACACGGTCGAGGATGTGGACGACGTGGAAACGGGCCCGTTTCTTCACTTGTTTCCATACTTATTGGGTTTTGTTGTAAATTAATACCGTCTTTATCTCGGACAAAGTTATGTAAAACCGTACAAGCTTTTATGACGTTAATCGCCGTTTCTATTTGAAGATCTATCGGCCGATGCAGGATTCTCCATTTATTGGCTAGAATACCAAAGGCACACTCAACATATCTTCTAGCTCGGCTCAAGCGATAGTTGAAGATTTTTTTTTCATGATCTAGATGTGTACCCCCATATGGTCTCAAGAGATTCGGTGTTAAGCTAAAGCCTTCGTCCCCAATGAGTACATACGGCATTTCTTCATGTATGGTTTCATGCACAGGCTTGGGGTTTGGTATATTTAATGAACCATCATTAAACTTTTGCCAAAAGGTACTGTTCTTTAATATGGTAGAATCACACTCTTTCCCATATGAACCAATACTTATGTAGATGAATCGGTATTCTGAATCTACCACAGCAAGTAATACAAACGAGAAATAATCTTTATAATTAAAAAACATGGAACCACTATGGCATGGTTTTATAATTCTGATGTGCTTTCCGTCTACAGCTCCAAGACAATGAGGAAAGTTAGCTTTTGTTTCAAATCCATTTGCAATGGCTTCCCATTCTCCCTCTGTATCAGGCAACTTCATGAAATCTGTGCATAATCTCTTCCAAATAATGACGCTTGTTTCTTTTATTATTTTACTAATAGTCGATATTCCTACCCTATATGAGTAGTGGAGTTCCTTAAACGAACACCCAGAAGCAAAATATCTGAAAACAAATAAAATGGATGAAACACTTAAACAACAGAACTTTATGATATTATTATTTGTTTGCAGGAAAATCTGTATCTGATAAATGGAACAACATTCGAGACACATGGCGAAAATCGATGAAAAATAAGAAAGATGAAAAAAATCTGGATCTGCTGCCAAAAAGTCTCGACGTTATATACACGAAGAACAGTTGATGTTTTTAAAGAAGGTTTATGAGCCAAGATCAACCCAAGAGTCTATTCAAAACTGCGATGAAGGAAATGTACAAAGTGGTCCTAGTAATGCAACTGAGTTTCGTAAACCTTCGATTCCCAAAAGCACGAAGAGCACAACAGACGTCGATGAAAAGATATCTAAGTTCCTGGACTCTAGGATGACACAACAAAAAGAAAATCCAAATTTTTTTTTTTCAAGGGTGTATTACCCGCCGTCGATTCTTTCACAATGGATGAAACTTTAGAGTTCCAAGCAGGAGTTTTAGCTCTAATACAAAAAATCAAAGGCCGAAATAGAGTTGGTTTCAAAGATATGATTATCAAACTGAATGGCAAGATCCATATCGTGGATACCATACACAACCTCTTCAGCAGCTGGCAGCGTTCGTACATTCATCATCACCAACCTCTCAGTCATCGTATCATTCTCAACCATCTCCTGCAGCGACAAGTGCATTACAATCTATTCAACAAACGACAGCGTTCGTACATTCACCATCACCAACCTCTCAGTCATCGTATCATTCTCAACCATCTCCTGCAGCGACAAGTGCATTACAATCTATTCAACAAACGACAGCGTTCGTACATTCACCATCACCAACCTCTCAGTCATCGTATCATTCTCAACCATCTCCTGCAGCGACAAGTGCATTACAATCTATTCAACAAACGACAGCGTTCGTACATTCACCATCACCAACCTCTCAGTCATCGTATCATTCTCAACCATCTCCTGCAGCGACAAGTGCATTACAATCTATTCAACAAACGACAGCGTTCGTACATTCACCATCACCAACCTCTCAGTCATCGTATCATTCTCAACCATCTCCTGCAGCGACAAGTGCATTACAATCTATTCAACAAACGACAGCGTTCGTACATTCACCATCACCAACCTCTCAGTCATCGTATCATTCTCAACCATCTCCTGCAGCGACAAGTGCATTACAATCTATTCAACAAACGACAGCGTTCGTACATTCACCATCACCAACCTCTCAGTCATCGTATCATTCTCAACCATCTCCTGCAGCGACAAGTGCATTACAATCTATTCAACAAACGACAGCGTTCGTACATTCACCATCACCAACCTCTCAGTCATCGTATCATTCTCAACCATCTCCTGCAGCGACAAGTGCATTACAATCTATTCAACAAACGACAGCGTTCGTACATTCACCATCACCAACCTCTCAGTCATCGTATCATTCTCAACCATCTCCTGCAGCGACAAGTGCATTACAATCTATTCAACAAACGACAGCGTTCGTACATTCACCATCACCAACCTCTCAGTCATCGTATCATTCTCAACCATCTCCTGCAGCGACAAGTGCATTACAATCTATTCAGCAAACGGCAGCGTTCGTACATTCACCATCACCAACCTCTCAGTCATCGTATCATTCTCAACAATCTTCAGCAGCATCAAGTGTATCAAATTATGATTTTGAGGGATTTTAGTCATTATATCTTAATCAAGAGTACTAAAGCAAAAGCTCTCATGTGACTGTTTTCCATAAAAATATTTCAATAATTACATATCTGTATTTTATTTAACTCCTAAAAATATTTTCCAATCCAACTAGCCACCTTGGAAGAGCATTTCCTATATAAATATTTGAAGAGAAAAAAGGTCGTACCTTAAACATATGGACAACCTTTTTGTGGACAAATGCACTCTCTAAATCTTGTGTCTTGTAATTTTATGTCCATTGAAATTCTTCCCAAGAGATCGTCGAAAGAGGAAAAAGACATTCGAAAGTAGTTAAAGAACTTCGCCTCATCATTCCTTAATTCTCCCATCAATGTTTCAAATGTCCCTGTGGAAAATCGGTCTCGAAGTATAGGATGCACCCAATGTTGTCTTCGTTTTCTACATCTTTTTCGTCTCATTCGCCTCAAATACCACCACAATATAAGAACATCATCGTCGCCGTCCATCGCGTACAAAATACAAACGTAAACTGGCGGCGAGTCGAACCACCGACCTTCCGGCAAAACAGACTGATCGGATATAATGTGAACACCCACGTCCGGCGTCCGGTTTCAGGGCAAAAAGACTGATCGGATAAGTGGGAACGCCCTGTTAGTACTGTCCAGTTGTCCAGTATGTAGTGAAAAGCCAGCTCTGTGTGTGGAAGATTGTTTTAAAAAGTTCCACAAGCAGTAAATATTATTATACTGTAATTTGACTTAATTCTTACACTTACATTTTTTATGTTCGTTTTCAAATAAATTGTATTTGAACATAGGATCACTAGAATACCATTTCAACAGCGAATGATTTTTTTGCCAGTGGAAATTACGAAATTACCAACGTGGAATTGGACAAAAATATTTGCTTGTAGCTAGTCAACCCCTGGTCAGTCGATGAGTAAATGAATTCACGAAACTAATCAATGAAGAATTTCAACATAGAATTAAGTTTCTTAATGATCACGAAAAGCAACAAAGCAAATGGGAATTTTATGAAATATGTGGAATGCCTGGAGATGTACGCGGAATAGACTGTACCCACGTTAAAATCCTGAAGCCAAACCAAACCACATTTTTCCAAAATAGTAAAAAATCGATAACAGAAATTTGCAGGTTCGTTACCATATGGTTATTCGAAACACAGCAACAAACGATCGAATCGCAAATGAAATGGTCCAATAGTACGGTTGTAGATTGGTAAAATTTTTGAAGGGAGGTTTGCTTAATGGTCGTAAGTAAAATTGTGAACGTTTAGGAGGGGGTTGGAAAAATTGTTGAGATAGATGAAGCAAAATTTGGTAAGCGGAAATATAATAGAGGTAGGATAATCGAAGGATCTTTGGAGGAATCGACAGAGAGGGTAAAATAACATTCCTGGATCCTGTTCCTAACTATCAGAGAAAATCATCAGAGAGTTAAGAGGTGAAAACATTAAGATAGCAAAGAAATACACCCACAAAACAAATGAACTGTTTTCGAAAACGAAAGATAAAAAAGAAATTTCAGAGGGGTCCAACGTGGTTTACAAGATACCATGTGCATACTGTGAAAGAGTGTACACAGGGCAGACGTCACAACTAATGAAAAACAGAATAGGCCTCAAAAGTGATATAATGAATCACCTAGAAAGATGTGCATTAGCAAAACATACCATAGAAAAGGACCACAGAATAAAATTCGTTGATACATCAATAATATTAATACATATTACTATAATAATAAAGACGGAAAGGAACTACAAAAAACGCCTATTCCTGGAGATATTTTACATAAACAATGAAGAAAATCCAATAAACAAAAAAGCAGATACAAGCTCATTAAACGGGATCTATACATATTTAATGACACAAGATAGGAGAAGGGAAAGAGAAACATAAAACAGACAAGAGACCATGGATAAAAGAAGAAGTGCGAGTAAATTTACATTGGAATAACTTTTTTAAATTGATCTTTTGGTAAGTATCTAATATCTAACCTAAATATTCAATTGGATTTGAGATCATTTGCGTCCAGAATGGTCAAAACGTGTTGTATTCTATTCTGTAAAAGTAATTAACCGTCTACAAAAACTGAAGGATATTTTAGTTGTTTTAGTTTACCTAAAATTTCATTCCCACTTATAATAATTCTGTTTGTGAGAAACATTTTGATCCGACTATATCATTAAGTCTGATAAACATTAACAAGCCGATGGAACCATTAAATAACTTTCTTTAAGATTCCCAAAATTGAAAGAAGGGGCGCTATCCCAAAAATTTTTCCAAATTTACCCTCATACCTTTCCAAACAGAATCAGATAAAAACGACCGATCCTCAATATAGTATAAAAAAGCTCGTCCCGTACAGATGGACCCCTTGGAGGAAGTTCCCAATGTCGACCACCGCAACTCATGTAGGTTCCGTACAATAGGTACCTCGGCAGACAAGGTATATTTGGATCTGTCCCCCGAGGCTTGTTGGAAATGTAGGTTAGAAACCCACCACCGACAAGACTGCAAATACACCCCAGTGCTATTTTGCAGCCGATGTGGCCTTCTGGGCATGCTCTCCCGAGAGTGCCCTTGTCAGACTAGTCTGAAGAAACCCGCCGAAAAACATACAGTGGCAGTACAATGCCCTACGGAACCAGATAGGTCTAAACACCGTAGGGCTCCAAATGATCCTGATACTCCCTTGGCAGTTACAAAACCGTAGAAATAATATTCCATGGTCAGAATAAAAGAACACGGCTGTCACTGCCAAGGAGGACCTGCGCAAGTGGTGAGAGATCAGAAAAAAAAAAGAATGCAAGATGGCGGGGTCATTATCAGTTGAGTTGTGAGAGAACGAAGGGCCTTTTCGAAAGTTTTTAGTGAGTGCTTGTGTGAGTGCTAAACCGAAGAAATTACACCATCAATTTCTGCTCGCACAATTCGCAGACGACTTCAGGAAGCTGGTTTGAGAGGGTGTAAAGCCAGAAAGAAGCTATGACTCTCGGATGACAACAAGAAAGCTCGATATGAATGGGCTTTAAAACACCGAAGTTGGACTGCAGAAGATTGGTCAAATGTCGTGTGGTCAGATGAATCAAACTTTGAGGTAAGTTAGTTAATTTAATGTCTTTATAATATTTCATAAACAGTTTGAAAAAAATGCCTCTTTATTTTAATTTATTTTATTTTCGGTTTCGGTCGTAAAACTAGTTTCGGTCGGACACTAAACTATGGTCATTATTACACATTATCGCTAGATTTGAATAGTTTGCAAAAACACACGTATATTTATAAAATGATGCCTCTAGGCACTAAAAACATCGAATATGCCGAATCATTGCCAACAAGTCACAAGAATTGTACATACCCAGAGGGTGTTCTTCTCTTAACGAGTAAAGAATTTTCGTCCATTTCGTTTTTCTTTTATATGATTATTGTTCAGTTTCTCCATATGGCAAGGTAAATCGATGATCATGGAATACTCCGGAAAAAGAAATAGTTGCTAATGTGTTCATTTCCCACATTGAAATACCCTCCCTGGTTGAATGTAAAATGCTAATAGGTTCAAATTCAATTCTACAAAATAGGTCTCCTACACAGTTGAAAGCATGGGTAGCAAATCAAATAAATAAGAAAAAAAAAAGGAAAATCAAGCATGATTGTTCAAAAGAGAGGGAATTGAAGGAAATTTCTTATTTCAACTTGACACACATGCATGGCTCATAATTGTGTTGATTTCAAAAATTTGTTGAATTGGTTAAGTAGTAGTAGTAGTAAGTAGCATCACTATTTACTATTTATGACATGATATCAAGTGAAAGTGTACCTTCTAAAAGTAAACAAAGGTTACGGATCCAGTGAACCCAAGTAAGTTTCCGATAACGCCTAAGGTGTTGAATAATTTTGGCTCTAGATGAAATTATTCTAAAATTAATGTAACCAATAACAATTTTTGATGCTTTAGCATATTGGTCCAGTGAAGAGAAGAATATTATGGAGACGGCATTCCAGAAGCATTTACGTGATGGTATATTACCTAGGCTAAATTTATGCAAGGAAATTCAAAAGCAATATTCAGAAATGAAGAAGGGAACTCCCGAAATGATGAAAGCCTGGGTTAACAATACTATCAAGAAAAGACGAAAACAATAGAAATTAAATATTACGAAAATATAATTTTATTAATTATGTTTTTTACGTTAAACGAAATAATAGGCAACTAAAACCACGATGTTCTTGTAAATTCACAAAAACAAATAAGTTCAAATGCATGCTAATAATAGAAGAAAGGAATTCTTTCAATATTTTTGGAATTTAGATTGGGTACAAAGAATGGTTGAAGTAAACTACCTTGTCATTGGAGTGATAGAAATGTACACCCATTTAGGGAACACAATTTTCAAGAATCCTGGCAATTTAACGTTTATTGTGCAGTAAGAAATGACGGCATTGTTTGCTTACAATTTTATCAAGAGAACTTGAATGGTAAGTTAGGTCTTTTTGAATAGTTCTAATATAAAACACATATTTCAACTTATTGGAGACCGATACCTCAACATCTTGCGGAATTTTGAAGTTGACTATTTAGACAACTTGCCCCTGGCTGAACTTCGAAAACTTTTCTACCAACATGATGGAGCACCTCCACATAATGCCCATTTGGTCAATAATTATCTGGAAAACTTATTTTACGATCAATGGATAGCCAACAATGGACCAATAGCTGACAACTCGCTTTGGTTTTAGTGAAAATTTTGAGAGTTCGTTTACCTTACGTTATTACGTTTATATTGAAGTATTCCGAGCTTATCAAGAGCATTCGGATTTATCGACTTATATTGCTGAATTTTCAGAAGATGGACCCGAAAAAGTCAGTTAGGTTATCCAATGATTTCTTTTCTGAAAGTTACATTTGCTTCTAGCAAATGTCACCTATGTGAAAAAACATTTTCGAAATTATCGAACAGAAACCGTCATTTGAAAGATGTACACAAGGAAGAACCCCTGGAAGGAAGGTCAACCAAGCATATTAAATGCCCTCTTTGTACTGAGAAGGAAAAAACTTCTTTAGCGAGCCATGACAACTTTATAAAACATTTAGAAGATGTTCACTCTCTAACAATACGGATATCAATACATCATTTTGAGAATAAGGAAGAGTTTGAAGCTTGGAGATGTATGTCTGACAGGAACATAGATTATGTCTTTGAAAGAGGTTTAAAAACTTCAAATAATGAAGAATATATTTATTACAATTGTAATCGTAGTAATACTACAGGTCCGTAGGCTCTGAATACTGATAATAAAATTGAAATGTGTGATTTTTAGGATTTGTAAGTAACTGTACAAAACGCAGCATGAAGAAGGGAGGTAGTGTCAAAATATCTGGCTTATGCCCATCAAGAATTTCTGTTAAAGTCAAAAGTTGTGGTAGTAACTTGTATATTGCTGCATTAGAATATTTCACTCATTTTATTATAGGAGTTGAGGTTAAATATATTGAAACACATGCTGGTCATAATGATAAACTTCGATCCTTGCATTTATCTAAAACTCAACAGGTAATACTTGCAAACAAACTGATGGCTGGTGTAACTAAAGAGAGAATTCTTGAGGATGCAAGATATGTTAATAATGGAAAATTAGATAGGATGAATTTATTAACAAGAACAGATCTCTCTTATATCATTAGAAAATTTAATGTGAACAAACAGCGAGATCCAGATGATATGACAGCAATTGCCTTGAAAGTTCAAGAATTGAATATGAATGAAGAAAATACCGTTTTTTTATATAAGAAAATAGGTATGCTTCAATACAATATATGTAATTGATAGGGAAATCATTATATGCTTATTTTTGACTATGTAATATTGTATTTGTATCAGGGGAGAGCCATCCAGAACTTCAGAGTGAGGATTTTGCTATAGCTTTTATGAATACAACAATGGAGAGAAAGCTCAGAGAATTTAGAAGGATTATTTGTATTGATGGCACTCATGGTACAAACATCCGGAACTATGAATTGACTATAATTTTAGTGAAAGATGAAAATAACATGGGATTTCCTGTATCCTTTTTAATTACTAATCGTTTGGATCAAAGGATCCAAAACATTTTTTTCAGATCATTGAAGGAAAGGATTGGAGAAACACTTATTTGACAATATGCAACGGCTTGCACCCCTTTTTCGTACGCCCCTGACTTGAAACGATTTCGCGATACCATGCATTATAGAAGATGTATGTGCTCTATGCTTATTTCTGTGTTCCGGAAGCTAACCTCTATCGGTTACCTTCAGGGATTTCTTTTTCGGTCTCGAAGCAATCAAGTTGCAACGTTCATATTCTGAAGAAGTTAAATAGATCAATTTCTAAGTGTAACTTTTCTGAATTAAATATCTGCGAGAAGTACGTGATCATTCTCGGTAAGTGAATATTTCCTCCCAGGAATTGGAATTTTGGTGTTTTTCGGTTATTCATGTGAGGGCACGTTTTTATTTTTACTTTAGCTCGATTAACTTCAGGACAGAACTCCTTCTCGGTTTAATTTGTTGCTCTGATGTGATTTTACAATAATTCAGTTTATATTTGTCTAAAAGAAATCGAGAGGGAGCCCTGTTATATATGTCTTTGTATTTTCTAATGCTCTCTTGTTCACTCTAATATAGCTCCTCCCTGGGGGTTTAATTGCATCTTATGACGAAGCCAAGAACATCACAGTTTGATGTTGAGATGAGTTATACCATAGGCTGTTGAGCTACGTCCTTTCACTGGATTAAGCACTGTTAATTTGAGCTTGTGGCATGGTCACCTTCTTCGACTGAGATGAGAATTTCATCGTATCAAGTAGCTGTCTGAATACGATAGAGAATTCGTGCAGAAACCATCTACATGCACTGATCCCTTGGCATAGAACATCTTCGTGGGAATTCACCTTATATCTGGAAAATTGGAGGATGCGCTTGGAGGCTCGACAACTGTTAAGATAAGTCCCTAATGTGTGTTGTACTTGGGAGATTGGACATTTGACACAATTTTGTAACTTAATATTGTATCTTTTTATTGTACTCATTATATTTGTCAAAAACCGAGGGGAGTTTTGTTGCTGGGATAATCAATCCCACCCTGAGAAAATTAAGAGTAGAGTCTCATGCTCACCATCATTACTTGACGTGGCAATTAGCACGTTACAAATATATAATGACAGATGATGACCCTAAATATTTCAATGCATGGTGCCAAGAAATGGTAACCGAGGAAAAGCCAAGACGTTTACTATGCACCTGGCATGTGATCAAAAATTGGAACATCCAAGGGAGAAACAAATTGAAGAAGATTGAAAATAAAAAAAGAATGAAATACAGAATGAGGGCGATATTAAAGGAGACTGATCAAACTAAATTCATTGAACTGAAAGAAGATTATTTCAAATATTTGGAATCGGAACATGAATATGACTTCTTGCAATATTTACAAAAGTGAGTTTTATGAATTAAATTATGCTGAAGTAAGTCTGCTATGATTTTGTTTCAGATACTATTTCCAGAGTAATGAAAGAATTCAGATGTGGTCTCACTGCTATAGAATAAATGCTGGTATTAATACCAATATGGCCATCGAGAGCCAGAATAAAATTATAAAATATAATAAGATGAGAGGCAATCAGAATTTACGGTAATGAAATTAAATAATGTTTTTTCTAAAACTGAACGTGAAGGTATATTATGTCACGATTAAATTTTGAGCATTTAAATCAGTTGTTTTTGTTGGGGAAATTGAATGTTTGAATAAATAATATGTTATTTCTGAATTTCAGTAAGGTACACCGGGGTAAGTGGAAATATGGGGCAAGTGGGACCCAGGCCAATTCCGATAAAATTACTTTCTGTAAAGTAGCTCCATCTGTGCCATACAAACCTATTTATGTTCCTTTAGTGCGCTCTGGTGTATTAATCCGACAGCGCTACATTTAGGGTTTGACCTTGGCTACATTTAGAATATCAGCTGTTTACGTCGCATGGTGAGCAAGTACGTGTTCGTTGCAGGTGGATGCTAAACCCAAGAAATTCGGGCGAATATTAAAACTTTTTGAAGTAAGTATCCAATAAACAATAATTCTTTGTATTTTAAACGTATGAAAAAGTAATATTTGTTATTTATGAAGAAATCGACATAGGTTACACTTTCCCCTATAAAATAGTAGTAAGGGGTAAGTGTAACCTACGTTAGGTTCCACTTTCCCAGTTGAATTCGACAATAAACGTTTGTAAAATTTAAATGCAAATTTATATTATTTGTTTTAGACATGGTGCGTAACTATGTTCGGAAGAAGCCGCCACTTAAATACTCCAAAGAGAGCCTAAAAGCTGCCATAGAAGCAGTACAAAATCAAGAAATGATGGTGCATAGGGCATCAATAACTTATAAGATACCGAAAGCCACACTTTTCAAACATGTGTAGGATTCGGTATTTTTGACGCTAGTACGGACCTGTTGAATATCTGGCCCTCCGTGAAAGTAGGCTATTCGATCCTAATAACTCTCATTGAGTTTTCGTGTGTCGACGATGTTTAGGTGACGGGCAGGCTTCACCTGATTTATTCACACCAGACAGTTTATCTATCTGGAGCCATATAGATCAACTTCGGCAGACAGTTCAAGACGTTCCAAGTTTCAGCGACATGGTTTTATTGTTATTTATGACGGAGTTGAGTGTATCTCTTTCACCCCTCGTAATGAATATTGTAGAAAGGCAAGGACCATAGTTTGAGATATGGTAAAGCCCATTTCGGGCAAAGGAACCAATTAGAAGTGTTTAGGGGTGGACCTGAGATGAAACATTTTTGGAAGTGCGGAAGCGGGCAAGACGGAACAATCGGTGGTGAAGACGCGAGCGGGTAGTGAAGACGCTGAGTCAGAAGTTAGACGACGAGATACTTGTACGGAGTGCTCGAAAAAGTGTTGACGATAGACGTTTCGCGACTTAGAGAATATTGAACGATCGATTTAGAACTTAGACGAAAACTCAGTATCGGCTTTTGTATTTGTACATTCGACGGTATTGTTAGTTATTTCTCATTAGTGTAAATAAACTTGTAAATACAAGAGCCGTGTTTGATTCGACGTTAGACGTTGTCTCTAGGCGAAAAGGAAATCATAACCCCTAGACAATTGATAATAAAGCCTACATTTTGGGGGCTCGTCCGGGATTGTTCGATTAAATCGATATATAATAATTGACGCTAAACTATACATTTTGGCGGCTCTGTCATAGATCGTTAGTCAAAAGACGTAAATTTGGTTGGCTAGCTGTCGAGATTTCGAGAAGTATCACAGAACGGGAGGAAGTCTCGATCCAGTACTTACGTCGAGAAAAAAGCTGTTTTTTGGTGTGTGTG
Organism: Micraspis discolor; assembly: GCA_030674115.1. Taxonomy (NCBI): domain Eukaryota; kingdom Metazoa; phylum Arthropoda; class Insecta; order Coleoptera; family Coccinellidae; genus Micraspis; species Micraspis discolor. The sequence goes on from JARTUT010001743.1 coordinate 1,648,568, forward strand.
TGTTTTTTTTTTGTGACCAGTGCTCGGTGTGAAAGTGAAACAAAAACCAAGACGGGTGATTTGAAGGTAGGATTTATCCATTTTTGATTTTGGCAATAGATCTCTATCTAGTGACGAACTTATATCGAGCAGAGACTTTGTGAACAATTTTATATTTTTTTTTTGAGCGATTTACATATCGATTAGACGTTAGTTTTCTTTTTAGTGTTTAGACGTTTTGTTTGGTTTTCATTTTTGGTTAGACGTATTTTGAAGAACCAATTCGTGATTGTTGTGCAAATAATCCATTAGAAGTTACTTTTGTTTTTAGTGTTTAGACGTTTTGTTTGATTTTTTTTTATTAGACGTATTTTGGAGAATCAATTCGAGATTGTTTTGCGAATTAATTAATCATCGTGTTTTGTGATTTTTTTTTCATTTTTGTTTTTTTAATTTAGACGATAATTCGTTGAGGAAATTATATTCAGATTTTGTAGTTAGGATTAATTAGAACTGTCGATATAGAGTGATATTGTTCGTATTTTATTTTGTGTGTATTTTCAGGAATTGTTATTGATTTTTAATTTTCATTATTTCTAATTATTTTTGATTATTGTGAACGATATCTGAGTTTCGACGTTTTAGATCGATCGAGTTCTAATTTTGAGTCCTATTTTTGATCGCGAAAATGGTGGCATTAGGAGATATCACCGCTATCGAAAGAAATATTACGAGCGTGAAAATGCCCGCGATAAAGGCGTTGCATTTTATATGTTTCGGGAACGAAGGAGAAACATATTCGAGACGGCGTTCGATTCGTAAATTCGGCGGATTTGGATGGACGAAGGAATCGGCGGAGCACGCTAAGAAGATCAATAATGTTTTGGAAAATTTGTCGTCGGCTGACATGATCTCGGTGTGCGGGATTCTAAACATTGAGTATAGCGGAGCTGACGAAGAAATTGAGACTATGCGATTTTCTTCTGGACGTGAAAATGGAAGAAAGTCCGAGTGTTTCCGATGAAGAGGAGGAAGAAAGCGAAGGAACAAGCATGAATACGGCACGATCTGCATTCTCGCTGACGTTCAGAGATGTCGAGGATTCGATCAGGCAATTCTCTGGATCGGAAGACTATCCTGTAGTTAGATGGGTCGAAGATTTTGAGGAAATTGCTTCGACCACAGGATGGTCGGATTTGCAAAAATTGCTTTTTGCAAAAATATCACTGTCTGGGTTGGCGAGATTGTTCGTACAATCGCTTTCGGGGGTCAAGACATGGCGATCTCTTAGAGACCAGTTGATAAAGGAATTCGACGTTAGGGTCAGAATATTTCTTGACTATAGACCTCGAAAATGGATTTTTCCATATAGAAATAGAGGAGAACAGTGTAAAATATACCTCGTTTGTAACACCAACGGGACAATACGAGTTTTTAAGAAGCCCTTTTGGGTTATGCACTAGTCCGCCTGTCTTTCAGAGGTACGTCCAGCATATTTTCCGACCGTCAATTCGAGAAAATGTTATGGTTTATTACATGGACGATCTTATAATACCTAGCTTAAACGAGAAGGACGGATTAGATAAACTGAAGAGAGTATTGGACTTGGCATCAAGACATGGGTTGAAGATTAAAAAGAAAAAATGTCAGGTACTTAAAAAAAGGGTGCATTTCTTGGGTTATATCGTGGAAGGTGGAAAAATTCAGCCTTCGGATGAAAAAACCAGAGCAATCAAATATTTTCCCGAGCCAAAGACTATAAAGCAAGTGCAATCTTTTCTTGGATTGACGGGATACTTCCGGAAATTCATCCCGTCGTATTCTATGTTGGCAAAAGCTTTAAGTGATTTGCTAAAGGGAGACAGGACGTTCGAATTCGGAGAAAAGCAAAAACAAGCTTTTCTTACACTGAAGGAATTGTTGAGCACTAATAAAAATTACAAGCATCTTCTAGTAATAATCGATGATTTTACGAAGTTCGTTTGGATATACCCCGTGAAATCAACTACCACCGCGGAAACACTCAAGTGCATGGTGACTCAGCAGAAAAATTTCGGCAACCCGAAACGAATTATAACAGACAAAGGAACGGCGTTCACATCAGTTGAGTTCAAAGAGTACTGTGAAAATGAGGGGATTGAACACGTCACCATCACCACCGGCGTACCTAGAGGGAATGGACAGGTGGAAAGAATGAACCGCTCGATAATTCCAGTGATATCCAAACTCTCCATCGACGATCCCACAAAATGGTACAAATTCACAGATCGAGTGCAGAGGGCACTCAATTCGACATACCAGAGGAGCATAGCAACGACACCATTCGAGATGTTGACTGGTGTAGAAATGAGGAAAAAAGAGGATTTGAGAGTTCAAGAAGCAGTAGAGACGCAAATCAGGAAAGAATTTTCAGACAATAGAGAAGAACTGAGAAAGAACAGCAAACAACAACTGCTAAAGGTACAAGAAGAAAACAAAAAAGATATAATCTCAGAAGAGAGCCTGCTAGATATCAAGAACGAGACCTAGTGGCGATAAAGCGAACACAATTCGGTCCGGGTCTAAAATTCAATAGAAAATATCTTGGGCCGTACGAAGTCATCAGGGTCAAGGGTCATGACAGATATGACGTCCGCAAGGTAGGATGTCACGATGGACCTGTTAGAACTTCCACCTGCGCGGAGTATATGAAGCCGTGGTTCGACAGTAATGAAGACAGTGAATTCGAGGCAAATTCCTAATCAGGATGGCCGAATGTAGGATTCGGTATTTTTGACGCTAGTACGGACCTGTTGAATATCTGGCCCTCCGTGAAAGTAGGCTATTCGATCCTAATAACTCTCATTGAGTTTTCGTGTGTCGACGATGTTTAGGTGACGGGCAGGCTTCACCTGATTTATTCACACCAGACAGTTTATCTATCTGGAGCCATATAGATCAACTTAGGCAGACAGTTCAACACGTTCCAAGTTTCAGCGACATGGTTTTATTGTTATTTATGACGGAGTTGAGTGTATCTCTTTCACCCCTCGTAATGAATATTGTAGAAAGGCAAGGACCATAGTTTGAGATATGGTAAAGCCCATTTCGTGCAAAGGGAACCAATTAGAAGTGTTTAGGGGTGGACCTGAGATGAAACGTTTTTGGAAGTGCGGAAGCGGGCAAGACGGAACAATCGGTGGTGAAGACGCGAGCGAGTAGTGAAGACGCGGAGTCAGAAGTTAGACGACGAGATACTTGTACGGAGTGCTCGAAAAAGTGTTGACGATAGACGTTTCGCGACTTAGAGAATATTGAACGATCGATTTAGAACTTAGACGAAAACTCAGTATCGGCTTTTGTATTTGTACATTCGACGGTATTGTTAGTTATTTCTCATTAGTGTAAATAAACTTGTAAATACAAGAGCCGTGTTTGATTCGACGTTAGACGTTGTCTCTAGGCGAAAAGGAAATCATAACCCCTAGACAATTGATAATAAAGCCTACATTTATATTAAATTTTTGCCTATTTGATTGCTCAAATTATCGCTAATAGCTTAGATAAAACCGAACTCTGTCTTCGACTAGAAGCTACCTTGGTAGGTTTGCTATTCTCCCTGATAAGCAAAGAATAGCTGGCGCCCGAAAAATATATAATAGGTAAAAAAGGGTGTTACAAAAATGGCGCCCGAGCAGGGACCTTCAAATAGGGCATAGAGAGAGCTGTGAACGTTACTTTCAATTAAATTATTTGCCGTGATATATATATATTTTTTCTTACCGGTTTGCAAATTTTTGGCAGGAATATTGAACTGTTTATTTCAACTGGAAGTTGACCTATTTCTTGTGTTCAGATTTTTTTTTTCTCTCCTTTTCTGATACAGGGTAAGCGATTGAGTTTTCAACTACCCATTTCATATTACTGCTGTATACACCTACTGGATTATTTCCCTTTTTAAAAAGTATAAAGAAATGGAAAATTTTTGAGTCAACAGGGAGAAAGGAAAGAAATAACTTTTTTTTACTTTACGTAAATTTACGACTGTCTGTGCTATTTAAATTTTCTCGTTATTGAACTTGTTTCAATTCAACCGTTGTAAATAAAGACGATAACTTACCTTTTAAGGGGGGACCATTGATTGAAAATTGTATTTTTATTTTGTTGGCGTTTGCGAGACTGCAGGTGAGATCGCCGGAAGTAAAAAAGTAACCGTACCAGAAACGCCCCTTCAAAATGACCACCGTTTACACCACCGGTTCTCCCCTTCGGTTTGTGCAGGTTCCTGATCAACCCACCACCGACCGCTACACCCAGACAGAACCGTACAAGACCGAAAATAAAAAGATCCGTCCCGTGCGGATGGACCCCTGGGGGGAAGTTCCCCAAGTGAACCACCGGACCGTAGGCACCTCAGCCGACAAGGTCTACTTAGACCTATCCCCAGAGACGTGTTGGAGATGTGGGTTGGGAACCCACCACCGTAGAGCCTGCAACAATCCCCAGGTGCTGTTTTGCAGCCGCTGTGGCCTCATGGGCGTACTCTCTAGAGAGTGCCCTTGTGGGGCTGACCGGAAGAGGTCTGTGGCAGTGCAATGCCCCCCAGAACCCGATGGGTTCACCCACCGTAGGGCGTTCAATTATGCGTCCAGAAGAGGACTGGGGAGATTACCCCTCTTCCCCTCCCGTGCCCAGTTGGCGCTCCGTCCTTGCGTCCGCTGCAAGGCGAGAGACATTTTTAATTCCGAATAGAAACTGATAAGCTGAGAGTCTTGTTTTTCTCAGTTCTGTTGATTTAATAACTAGAGGTGAAGCTTCGAAGTGTTATTTTGTCAGGATAACAACACTATGCCTTTGTTTTCAATCCGGATGAGAACTAGTGGTTCATTTGGAACCCCAAAGTATTCAGTATATTCAGTGATGTGGAATCGGAAGAGAGGTAGAATTTGTTTTATGTTATGTTTTAATGTAAATAAAGTTATTTTGAAGTTGATATTGAAACCTCTCATGGATAATACATGTAGGATCACTAGAATACCATTTCAACAGCGAATGATTTTTTGCCAGAGGAAATTACCAACGCGGAATTGGACAAAAATATTTACTTGTAGCTAGTCAACCCATGGTCAGTCCATGTGTAAATGAATTCACGTTTCCTTATGATCACGAAAAGCAACAAAACAAAAGGAAATTTTATGAAATATGTGGAATGCCTGGAGATGTAGGTGCAATACACTGTACCCACGTTAAAATCCTGAAGCCAGACCAAACCACATTTTTCCAAAATAGTAAAAAATCGATAACAGAAATTTGCAGGTTCGTTACATTATGGTTATTCGAAACAAAGCAATAAACGCTCGAATCACAAATGAAATGGTCCAATGGTACGGTTGTAGATTGGGTTAGTTTTTGAAGGGAGGTTTGCTAAATAGTCGTAAGTCAAAATTGTGAACGTTTAGACGAGGTTAGAAATATTGTAGAGATAAATGAAGCAAAATTTGGTAAGCGGAAATATAATAGAGGTAGGATAATCGAAAGATAGTGGATCTTCGGAGGAATCGACAGAGAGAGTAAAATAACATTCCTTGAACCTGTTCCTAACTATCAGAGAAAATCATCAGAGAGTTAAGAGGTGAAAACATTAAGATAGCAAAGAAATACACACACAAAACAAATAAACTGTTTTCAGTAAACAATTTTCTTAACGCAATTCAAATATTCAATATCTTCGTTGAAGGTATATTAAGTTGTAGTAGCTAATTAAGATCGTTTAGAAATTCAATAAGTAGAAGAAATGGCTGCTGAATATCCATCAGAAATGGCTCGTATAGACTTGGGCGCAATATGCCTCGAAAGGGTTCAAAAGATCAACCAAAACAGTCCGTCGCAAAAGATCGCATCCGTCCCCTTTCTCTAATCGCTGGGAATGAAAAAAACCATACCCAAAAAGCTTTTATCGTTTCCTTTAAAAAAAAATAAAACGAGAAGAAATGGCTGATGAATATCCATCAGAAATGGCTCAATTAATCAATCACAACAACAATGACATTATTCGAATAAACAAAGACAAAGTGAGTAAAAAACTGTTAGATTTAAGGGAGACTTCGTCCTTTAAATTTTCAAAAAATCATTTTTTTATTACGGATTTTTAATCTACATACAGGTCTGGAAAACGTAGTCGGAAACATAGCGGTTTACGTGTAATAGTCGACTTCACTTCTAGTCCAGTGGAACAGTGGAAGAATCGAAAGCTCAGTGCGATTTGATATCGAATGAGCGGCTGGTCTAGTTCAATGGCAGTTTCGATCGTAGTGGGGATGCCTGAATCTCTCCTACTCTATTGCTTTTCGCGAATCGAAGATAAAATCGAAGTCAGTCGCAATCCGAGCTTGGATGTGATGACACCATACTGTTTGAAAATAAATTAGATTCCGTATGAATAAGAATGTTTACTGTTCAAGAGAAAATTCAAATTATAAAATGGTATTTCGGTGGTCAATCAATTTCGGAGATAATAAATTCATTTATTGTTGCCTTTGAAGATAGGCTGATACCTTCACGTTCGGCTATTTGTAAAATAGTAAAAAAATTTGAGTAATGTGGGTGCTTACAAACATGCCGTCATTGCAGGATTGATAAACCACCAAAAACAATCAGTGAGACTCAAGAGAGTAGTTCATTTCTGAGCAATATCTTATTCACGGATGAGTCATCCTTTTCCTTGCATAGAAAACATAACCCATCTGTAGTAAGATATTGGTCTAGGAAAAAAAGCACCTGAATATTCCTGTGCGTTCCCAGTATCCTGAAAAACTTAATGTTTGGACAGGAATGCTAGGAAATCATATGATAGGACCATTCTTCATCGATGGCAACCTAAATGCTGCAAAATATCTGGAGCTTTTACAGAATCAGATTATTCCGACAGTTAGACAGCTACCTATTAACTTCGATGATGTCTGGTTTCAACAAGATGGCTGCCAGAGTCATAATGCAAGAATTGTCACTGAATATCTGAGGACAACTTTTTCTGACCGTCTCATTACAACAAACGGAACGATCAAATGGCCGCCCAGATCTCCAGATTTATCTCCAAATGATTTCTTTCTTTGGGGATATCTGAAAAATATGGTGTATGGGTAAGAAATTGCAAGAGCGACAAATGTTACCGAATTAAGGTACAAAATAATCCAACTTTGTGCCAAAATAGCAAGTACGCCAAATCTTCTTAGAGATATGAGATTATCTCTTTATAATAGATTTGGCTACTGTTTAGCACAACAAGGTGGATTATTTGAACATTTAATTTGAATTTGTCGATCTTCAATTTCGAATTTGTTATTTTTTATTTTCATAGATTTTTTTTTTTTCAATTTCTTATTACGTAGAATGTTTTTTGTTTTCCGTAGAATTGTTTTATTTTCAAACCAGTTATGGTGAAAAAGACCAGAGCACTAATTTTCACAGGAAATTATTTGTGTCATTCATTGAGGCAAATTTATTCCTTCGATAAGAGTGGAATAAAATTGTATTCATTTTCAACGGACATAACACCCATCGCGTCGCGCTTCGGGAGTGTTACAGATTCTGATTCCTAGATCCCCACTACAAACTGCCATTAAACTAGACCAGCCGCTCATTTGATATCAAATCGCACTGAGCTTTCGATTCTTCCACTGTCCCACTGGACTAGAAGTGAAGTCGACTATTACACGTAAACCGCTATGTTTCCGACTACGTTTTCCAGACCTGTATAAGTAGAAATAAATCTGTCGAAGTATTTTCCGTATTTCGAACGTTTACAATATTTTAAACGCGTTTCAAGTTGATATTATCAGCGCGCTCTGCCCGTCTCAGTGGGGCGCCCGGGTTCCTGCAAGTCTGACGCATGTATAGAGTCTGCGCAGAAATTTCAGTCTGGCTTCGGCATTGAAAGTGAAAACGTCGTAGTGTGTGTGTGTGTAGTAACCAACAGATTTCATATAGACTTGGGCGCAATATGCCTCGAAAGGGTTCAAAAGATGTCTGTCGTATCAATTTGATACTCCTCTCAACTTTCTCAAGTTGACAATAGGCAACACATACACTCTCAAATCTCTCATATTTGTAAATAGGTCTACTCTGTTTAGATTTTGTTAATTTTGTATATATTTTAACTACGTGCGAGTTCCTATTTATCATGTGAATGTGAACTTTGTACAATAAACATTTTATTTTAACATATCTGACTCAATCATTTGGTAACAGTCCACTTTTGAGTAATTGCCAAAAATCTCAACAACCAGATTTTTGAACATTTGGTCCATCGAGCCGGATGATTGAGTTGGAATATTGTTTGTTCATATCACATTAATAATCTCAAGGTTTCAGCTCAAGAGTATCAGCTCTCTCGTCTCCTCAACAAGCTCAAGAATATCACCTCTCTCGCCATCTCAACCAACTCAAGAATGTCAACAAAGATGTCTGGTAATTCGTCACCTCCATCAGCTGAAGAACACCTCAAAATACCATCTCAACGATCTAGACAGTCTTCCACCTCATCTCAAGCGGAAGCACCACCTCAGACAAGATCATTCGAACTACCCACCTCACTCAAATTGAAGGTAGCTACTCGAATGAATCGAATCCAGCTCTTCAACAACATCCTCTCAGAACTCTCAACACCCAAGACATGGACGAAGGATAATCTTGACCAACGAAGGGAACATCTCCAGGAGCTCCATAAGTCCTTCTCAAAGACCCACTCTTATTTCGAATCAGCATGGCCTGATTCATGCCTGGAGCACCCATACTTCGCCACGTCCGTCTACTTGGAGGAGTATTCCCTCTTTCAAGCAGCCACCTCTCAGACCTCTACAAAGCTGTAGATTCTCAGCCAGCCTCCTCAACTTCAGCCCAACCATCTCAGTCTCGTCCAAGACTACCTGAAATCTCCATTCCAACCTTCTCAGGAGACGTCTCGCAATGGCCAGCTTTCAGGGACCTTTTCAGATCCATAGTGATCAACAATGAGCTGATCTCTGATATTGAGAGGCTCCATTATCTTCGAACATCTCTTTCCCATGACCCTCTTGAGACCATCTCAAGCCTACCACTTATAGAGTCTTCCTTTTCTGTTGCCTGGCAACAACTCGCGCAGAAGTATGAGAATAAACGACTCATTTTGTCTTCTCACTATGCCAAGTTGTTGTCCTTCTCTCTGGCCGACCAAAAAACGTCCTCCTCAACATCTCTAAGACAGCTTCTCGAGAGTATATCCAATCCTCTACAAAGTCTCAAAGCTCTAGGTGAAGACCTAGAGCCCAATTACAATATGTTGACGTACCACATCATCAACAGATTGGATCATGCCTCCAGAGCACAGTGGGAAAATCTCATTTCTCCCACCACAGAATTCCCTACTTTTCCTCAAATCATGGAGTTCCTGGACTCCCGCTCAAGAGCCCTCGAATGGACTGAAACCAATCCACAGCCTTCTCAAGACACCTCGAAACCTCGGCCCACAGTCTCTAAAGTCGCCAACACTCCTCAACGATCACTGCTCTCAGCCACCTCAGTTAAGCCAGCCTCCTCATCTCAGATAAGATCTTCCTCGATGCCATCTTACAACTGCGATGATTGTGATCAAGAGCACTTCATCGCAGATTGTCCCCAATTTGCTGCAAGACCTCCTCAACGAAAGGCAGACGTTGTCTTGCACAGAATTCTGTGCACCAACTGTCTTGGCCGACATCACCGTCGGTCATGCAAAACGCACAAAACGTGCAAAATCTGTGGGTCTCAACACCACTCTCTTCTCCACAACGCTCCATTGAGCAGCAAACCCTTCTCAAAGGTTCCATCGGTGCCTCCTCGAGTTCTCCCCAAATCAGCACTCACCTCTGTTCAGCCATCTCAACAAGTGGCGAGTTCAAGTAAATCAGCTCAAACACCTCCAAAATAAATAATTTTGTTCACCTCCAGCCTTCTCAGTGTCATCGTCAATCCTCTCGCCACAGCATCTGCTTGCCACCGCCAATATCAACCTTATCACCTCAACTGCCTCACATAAGGTTCGACTACTCATCGATTCTGAATCAGAACTGAGCTTCATCTCTCAAGATTTGGCTGCCAAGGTCAACATTCCTCGAAGGAAGTCACATGTAGTGATTGTCGACATCCATGGAACCACCTCCAAGACGCAAGACTTTCAGCTATCTCCACATCTCCAGAATATCAATCTAGCCGATGCAGAATATCAATCTAGCCGATCCAGAATACCATATCTCAAGACCAATTGACATCATTTTGGGTGCTGATGTCTATGGCTCCGTAGTTCTTCCTCAAATGAAAAAAGGCTCTCCATCATCTCCAATTGCACAGCTCCCAATCTTCAGATGGCTCATACTTGGTCCTGTGTGTCAGCAACAAGAAGATATTCCACTTCAGTCTCCAATGTTTCACACCATTCAAGAAGAAGACCTTCATCGTCTCCTCACTAAATTCTGGGAACAGGAAGAAATTCAATCAACTTCTCAATCACATCTCACCCCTGATGAGCAAGAATGTGGAAACCTCTTCGTCTCCACTCACTCCAGATTGGCCTCAGGCAAACACATGGTGAGATTACCTACCTTCAAAATCCTTAAACCACGTGCTGACTGTGCCAATCTCAAATTATAAGTCTCATAATTGCCTTTCGCTGACCATTCTCTCATGTTCTCACAAGCTCTTTTCTAGTGCATATCATGTTACCATATTTTGTCACATTTTTACCATCTCTAACATTACTTTTTCTTAACAGATATCTTAAAACTAGGATAGCCGAACACAAAAGAGACTGTGTTAATATTCACAATCCTATTAAAAATAAAGACAATAACACAGCATTAGCTGAGCATAGTTTAAATACTTTACACTCTTTTAATTTTGAAGGTGCCACTGTTTTGGATACTCAAGACAACTTAAAGAAAAGATTGTTCTGTGAAATGCTAGAAATTAAAAAAGATGCAAATTCTATTAACAAGAGGAGCGATATTGATAACTTGAATACGGTTTATTTTGACCTCATACAGAGAATACAAAATTTATAACATTCGTGGATTTGTTTTGTTTCATGTTCCCTTGAGTTTACGTACACATTATTTCGTTTTTCTTAATTGATAGTTATCAAATGATTAACACTGAATGTCATCCATCCGGTTCATTTTCCTTTAGTGCGTTTATTTCGTACAATTCAGTCAGCTTTACAAGATGTCCTTTATTTATCATCCTCGTTATTTTTAATTTTTAAATTGACAATAGAGACCAACTGACAATGTGAGTAGCTTCCGATTATTGTATGTAATTGTGTGATAAATTCGAAGATATTTTTAAGCATATTTATTACTTTATCAGTCTAATTAATGTTTTTATTCAATTCTGTTCTCTGGTTCTTTGAATCTTTGTTTGTTTTTACTGTTTAGTTATCATTTATTTTAGAGCCCTGAGGATGATTTTGGAATAAATCGAAACGTCGGCATTTTGTCTTATTGATTCTCTGAAAAATTTTTGACCGAAAAGAAACCTCTAAGCATTTGTTCACATTACTTTTTCTCTCATTAAAAACGGACTCTTGATTTTAAACTTTAGTTTAATCCCACAATTAACTATACAAGATGATGTCAGGAACAATGGAAGTTGACCCCCAAACAAGCAGCACCAAACGCCCATATTCAAAAATGGTGGACCCTGATGATAATACTCCCATAACAACTACTAAGAAATCTAGAGTGGAGTTTAACATCTCTGACTCAATAATTTGGTAACAGTCCACTTTTGAGTAATTGCCAAAAATCTCAACAACCAGATTTTTGGACAAAGACACAGTGAGTAAAAAACTGTTAGATTTAAGGGAGACTTCGTGCTTGAAATTTTCAAAAAATCATTTTTATTATTACGGATTTTTAATCTACATATAAGTAGAAATAAATCTGTCGAAGTATTTTCCGTATTTCGAACGTTTACGATATTTTAAACGCGTTTCACGTTGATAGATATTATCAGCGCGCTCTGCACGTCTCAGCGGGGCGCCCGGGTTCCTGCAAGTCTAACGCATGTATACAGAGCCTGCGCAGAAATTTCAATCTTGCTTCGGCATTGAAAGTGAAAGCGTCGTAGTGTGTGTGTAGTAACCAACAGATTTCGTGTAGATTTGGGCGCAATTGCCTCGAAAGGGTTCAAAAGATCAACCGCAACAGTACGGGCGCAAAAGATCGCATCCGCCCCCTTCCTCTAATCGCTGGGAATGAAAAAACCGTACCCAAAAAGCTTTTATCGTTTCCTTTAAGAAAAATTAAAACGAGAAGAAATGGCTGATGAATATCCATCAGAAATGGCTCAATTAATCAATCACAGCAACAATGACATTATTCGAATAAACAAAGACACAGTGAGTAAAAATACTGTTAGATATAAGGGAGACTTCGTGCTTGAAATTTTCAAAAAATCATTTTTATTATTACGGATTTTTAATCTAATGTGCGCTTTCAGTACATCCGGCACATATGTGCCCCCTATGTTTATTTATGCCCGCAAAAGAATGGCGCCACAACTGAAGCGAAATGCCCCTCCTGGCGCAGTCTATGAATGTTCGGACGATGGTTGGATCACAAAACTCTTCGTCACATGGTTGAAACATTTTCAGTCAACTGTAAAGTCATCCCAGGATGATCCTGTGCTTCTGGTCCTGGATAACCACGTTAGCCACTGTACGTTACAGGCGTATAGTTTTTGTAAAGAAAACGGTATCATCGTTTTGACCATCCCACCGCACACTTCTCATCGCCTTCAGCCTTTAGATATGTCTTTTTATTCCTCCCTAAAGTCTGCCTATCATAATGAATGTGACAAATTTTTGACCAGTCATCCAGGAGAGAAAGTAACCCCCAATGAAGTAGCTGAGTTATTCTAGTAAAGCGTAGAGTAGCTACACCTGAAAAATCAATCAAGGGTTTTAGTGTTACTGGATTGTTTCCCTTTAATCCAGACGTCTTTACAGAGGAAGACTTTGCACCAGCAGAAAATCTTCAAAGAAACAGTGAACACAGGGATTTCGAAAATTCAGAAGTGAGAGTGAATGAGACTACCCCTGAAAAAGTTACTTCATCGGATAATGAAGTAAACAAAACTGTTTCTATTACAGAAATTATCACTGTTCCATCATGCTCCAACATTAAAACGGCAAAATCTAAAAGAGAGTCTTCTGAACAGCATTCTGTTATTTTTACTTCCACGCCTTTGAAAGAAGCATTAGAATTGAAACAATCGAAAAATAATACAAAACCTACTAAACACGCGAAAATGAATGTGTTTCAGGAAAAAATTTAAATATCTGCACCAAGAAAAAAGTCTAAGAGATCAGCACCATTGATAAATTATGAAGATAAAGAAATAGAAACAGAAGACGAAGACTCGGACAAGGACGTCAATGAAGATATTTGTATTATGTGCGGAGAATTTGGTAAAAATAGAGAAATTTGGCTAAAGTGTGTTATTTGTGGTCAATGGGCACACAAAGCCTGCTCAAATTTATCGATGGAAAAGAACTTTATATGCGATTTTTGTTCGTAAATGAAGGCCGGTATTACCCCATGTATGCGGGGAATCCCGGCCATTTCACCCTTTTATTTTTTTTTTATAATTAAATGTTTTGTTTTCTAATGTTTTTATTACCGTAAATCCTGCCAACTTTGCCCTGCGACTACAACTTTGCCCACTTGCAAGGTCATATTCACTTTCATTTTTAAAGCACGGCAACACTGTTAGAACGTTGTATGGTACGTCTAGGCGTTCCTAGGAATTGGCGGGAATGTTCAGTGATCCTGCAACCACTGCTGGAACGTGTCAGGCTCGAACATCAGGTAGGGAAAATTATCATCTTTTTCGTCAATTCCGAAGCCCAAAAGCTAAGGTTCAGACAAGTATTATTTGTAGAGAGATTCAGATGAAATTTTGACTTGATATGCTTTGATGCTTTGTGACCAAAAGGGATATTTCGATTTACAGCTCAATCTAATAGTTTTTATAGCGTGCTGAATTATCAGAATGGGCAAAGTTGCCACCTGAAGCATTGTATTTTCATTCTTTATTATTTTTTTAAATTGATAGTTAATGGTTTCATGGGAACATGAAATGAGTGATGAAACTATAAATTCATTTTTCAACGTCTTTCTTTGCAGTATGCCACGACCTAGCAGAAGGGTTCTTGGCGCTCGCCACTACAAAAACTACTCTGAAGAAAATCTCTCACAAGCTATTTCTGCTGTCAAGAATCGGCAAATGAGTTCGAGGGAAGCTGAAATTAGATTCAAAGTTCCCAGAAAAACAATTCTGAATAAAATAAAAACAAGCACACTGAGAATGTGGGTCGCCCCACAGCACTTACAGCGACTGAGGAACGCCACTTCGTAGATGTTATCATCGCGTGTGCTGAGTACGGTTCCCCTTTAACATCATTGGATGTCAGAATGCTGATCAAAAATTATTTAAACTCCAGAGGAGTTCGAAACCCGATCTTCTCAGATAATATGCCTGGCAAAGTTTGGGTAGAAGGGTTTATCAACAGACATCGGCATCTCTTAACAAAAAGACACTGCCAAAATTTAAAACGCTCTAGAGCAGAAAAAACTGATGAAGAAATGGAAGAATATTTTAAACGGCTAGAGAAAAGTCTCAATGGGGTCAAGCCTGAAAACATTATCAATTACGACGAGACGAACCTAAGCGACAATCCCGGAACTCAGAAGTGCATTTTTAGGAGAGGGACCAAATACCCAGAACGATTTATGAATTCGACAAAAGTGCTGTTTCACTAATGTTTGCCGCAACTGCATCTGGTGAAATGTTGCCTTTGTATGTTGTGTATAAATCAGAACGTCTATATGATAGGTGGGTCACTGGAGGACCCCCTCGAACAGTCTACAATAGGAGCAAGTCAGGGTGGTTCGATTCATCAACGTTCCAAGACTGGTTCAACAAAATAATTGTTCCTTGGGCAAAAAAAGATAAAGAAGTAAAATTGCTCATCGGTGATAACTTATCATCACACATCAACATTGATATAATTCAATTATGCCAAAGGCTCAACATAAGATTCGTTTTACTCCCGCCTAATTCGACGCAATTGACTCAACCTCTTGACGTCAGTCTTTTTCAGACCTGTTAAACAGGCATGGAGATCAATACTGACAGATATCAAATTGAAACAGCCATCTATTAACTGCGTAGAAAAAGTGTTTTTCCTCAACTTCTAGCTAGATTATTGTCTAAACTTGAAGAAAATCTTGAAAAAGTAATTAAAAGTGGATTCGGGCTACAGGAATTCACCCTTTCAGTCCACATGAAGTGTTAAAGAAGATGCCTAATGAGAGGTTCAAACAGCACGTGACAGAGACTATTGACAATTCACTTCTGGACTTTTTGAAAGGAAGAAAAGAGCAGGGACAACGTCTTAAAAGGGGTAAAAAGAAAGCCTTAAGAATACAGCCTGGAGAATCCATACGATATGAGGATCTTAGGGGGGACACAAACGAAACTGATGAAATTGATAGTGACGAAGATGGGAACGATGACTTGAACGCCGAAGAAGCTACCCAAATTGAAGAAGAAAAAAATGATGACACAATGACAAAACCTACAAGTGGCAGAGATAATCAATTCAATGAATCCAGGCTCTCTAGTATTTCAAATTCTTCGGAAGAATTTGGTCCGTACGATCTTACGCAAGGAGCCTATGTCATAGTTCGTTTCCCAACTAAGAAGACCATCAAACATTACATCGGACAAATCCAATCGGTCTCCGAAAACGATGATAATTATACTTTAAAATTCCTCAGAAGAGACAACACTTCCTTTATCTATCCAGACTGTGATGACATTTCCGAGGTGAATTTTATGGACATCGAAAAGTTATTAAAAGCACCCAAAATAAGAAGAGGACACCATTTTTTTGAGACTGATTTGAAAATGTACAACCTTTAAGTCTTTAAGAACTTGCAAGACTGATATTTTTTTGTGATAGGTACTTATATTTTTGTTGTTCTTGTGAAGTTTTGATATTCGAAAACTCACTGAGTTGAAGAAGCAATGTTTATTTTGTTAGAATTTTTTGGAAATAAATTTTATATGGATTTTTTTCACATTCATAGCACCCAAGCATCCTTCTGATCAATAAATGGTGGGCAAAGTTATTAAATTGGGTGTTCAAAATTGATTCTCTACGTTTTTCGAATGTGTGGGTAATGTTGAAAGATTTGCTGACAACTTTGCCCACCATATATTTTTTTTTTTTTTTTTTTACATTGAGGCTATACCTGGAAGAAGCCAGCTGCTTAAAGCTGTTTCGAGAATAGAGAGACATCATTAGACGAAAAAAGAATCATGAAAAAATAGATAATAAGGAAAATAAAGACAAAAAACGATTTGCACCTAGGCAAAGTTGGCAGGATTTACGGTACTTAAATGAGTCAAGCATATTGTATTGTTTCATTTTTTTCCTATGAGGGCCCTAAAATATCTTCGACAATGATTTTATAGTCAAATATCCTTAAGCGGCCGGCATTTTGGGGACATTGTTCAAAAACAATGAAAATTAACCCCCACTTTACCCTAATTTTCATTGTTTTTGAACAATTTCTTTTTCACATATATGTGGGAAGAACATATACTGCGGATTATGCTATCCTCATAAGATGCGTATAATACTAGGAAGCATTTATCCACATTCAGCAGTGCCATTCCCATCTCTCAGTTTTGAAAGCTCGCACCGGGTGCATAAAAGGCTAGTTATGGCACTGCTCTGAATCGGTCGACATCTCTAGATTAAAATGGGGTACCTATGAAGAAATCATTACATATAGTCAGGAGATCAGCCCCTGCTTTAGTATAGGCGGTTTGCATATTTGTATGTGGCGACCTCGGTGGCGGAATTCGACATTTTTGTTGTGACAGAATTCAAATTCGCTGTCATTTCCCTGTGTTTTACATATTGATTTGGGGCATAATTTCTGATTCTTTTGTGGTGGAAGCGTACTTAAGAGTTTATGCAATTGTTGATTTACAAACCTCAATATCGAAAATGAATGCTGAAGGCCTAGGAGTTTAATCTTCTTCACGTATTCAGTGTTGTGTAGTTGGTTGCAACAATGCTTATTATAACACAGACAATTCTATTAAATTTTATTTTTTCCTAATAAATGGTTTGAGAAAGAACGGAAGCAGATATGGATTGATAGAGTTAGAAGAATTTGGTAAGGATATCTGATTGATTGGAGATGTTATCATAATTTCATTCATTCAAAACTTTAGTAATGATGGTACTTCCAAGCAATGGCAACCACCAAAATTCCAGAAGATATGTAGTGCTCATTTCGTAGGAAATCCCAAAAGTAATATACCTGATTGCCCGTCTTATAACCCAACGATTTTTCCAAAGGTTAGTTCAGTTTCAGTTATCTATGTCCGTTCTCATTTTACTTATTTCAGATGTATAAATAAGTGGATAATTCCACTATGGGAGTGGAGAGATTTGAAAGAAAAACAGCAAGATCAAGAAGAAAGGATGAGTCAAAGGAAGGATCTATTGTTGAATCTTTAATTGAAATAGGTAATAATAATCATTCAGTGCAAGTGGAAAGAGGCCAGAAGGAATTTTCATGTCAAACTGATCCAGAAGATTCAGATGATGATATATTTTTATTTGAGAATAATTTCATGGTAGATAGTGCGGAAGAAATGTCTGCCGTGGCAATTCAATGTAATATTGCCGATAAGACCAAATTATTTGTTAGTAAAAACGACAAATGTGTTGGCATTGATGAACCTATCAAATGTATGGGCTTCCATGGTATTAAATCTTTAAAATGTGATGAAGAGTTGAAGTGTATTGCTGGTATTGTCTTCGATAGATTCAATTTTAGCTTACAGCTGCCATGGAAATTGTAAACTCAATGTTGAAAAAGATTGTTACCTTTTTGATGAAAATTAAACTTGGCTTATCATTTGTGTAACTAGAAGTTTTATTTCAACTATATTCATCGAGTTGCCAAACAATTTTTTTTTCTTCTCTTTTGGAAGAACAAGTACTAAAAACAAAAATTTTCATATTTTGGCATAGTCAAGAAGTGTGGTTACGGTTATTTCAACATTGTAAGGTAGCAAATTTATCGAAGTTTGTCTCGTTACTTTGGAAGTAATGAAACCAGTCCGCTCTATAATGTTGTAAACATGACCAGCTTTCTTCAAAGCCAGTCCTTTTTCTTCATTTCCTTTGGAGAAATGACCAAAATTTATTTTCAAAAATCCAAATGATCTCTCAATATCCATCCTTCTTCTGCGTAAACTCACAAAAATACTTTCCAAAACAACTGAAAAGTTCTAGGAAATCTAATGTTATTACTGATCTATTGACAATTCTTTCACAACAAATATGCTGAAAGTCGCCACCAGATGTCTCTTTTCAGATTTACGCAAACCGCCTATATGTGTGAAATAACTTAAATATAGATGAATTGAGAGCTGCAATTAAGTCCACCAAATATCGGGAAGCAGCAGGTTTTGATGGAATTTATCCCGAATTCAACAAACATTTAGGAAAAAGGCCCTTGCCCTGGTTATTGTCATTCTATAACAATATTCCTAGTTCTGAAAACTTTCCTTCCGAATTCCGTAAGGCTAAAGTATTAGTTAATATGTTTATTGATTTATCATTTCAGGATACTACTAAGATTAATTCCATCTAATATTGAATCTACTGTAGAATATGCTCTACAAAATTTTCAGTGAGGGGAAAAATAGAAATTGTTCACATCATGAACTTAGCCTTACAACTTTCATAGAATCAGGTTCAATAAAAATCATTTTTTCCTTTGAAATAAAATTAAACATATTTCACCTACCTGGAAATACAGCCTCTCTGCTAGTCGAAAATCACGAATGGATCCAGGATCGATTGAAACTTATCTGTGATCCTCGTGGGGATGTAGAAGACGAAGGAAAATTAGATTCTCCAGCTATTGATAAACTTTCGAAATCTTCAGAAAGAGACGTTTCGATAGAACTGGGCAGTGAGCGATTTTGGAAACTATTGGAAAAACCACAAGTCTTTGAACCGATGCTGATTGAATTTTTCATACTTGCATTGGTGCCATTCTGGCTTTCCCAAAATCCTCCACTAAGCCAAGGATTTCTATCGGAATTAACTGATTCGACAGGAGATGAACCCTGTTTGCATGTCGCGTAATACGATGAAGTCAATATCGACGGTTTCATGTGAAATTTATATTTTAACTCACTCAGTTCTGCACCACAACCCTCTGACCTTACATCTGGGCTTCGTTTTCTAGCATTGCTGACAGTGAAATCTTCGATCCTCATCTGATCGAACATCGTATGTTGTTGATTATACAGTGAACATTCGTCCTCACAAAAATTTAAACTGTTTTCCCTGCTTGGAGTTAGCTTTTTCATGGAAACTCTTTTGGGTAGGGTCGTCTTGAATCCAATGAATGAATTGTAAAGAATTATAAAACAACATAGGATCTGGAAGAAAAAATTTTTCTGAGAATTATCCTTGATTATCCTATAAATTTTCGTTTCACTATAAATTTGAGAATGGAGATATCGGTGAAAGGAACAGTGTTGGGTAGTACACGACTTGATATTGAGTTTGTAAAGGTGCCTCATTTTTGTTCTGAAGCGGTACATTGTACCACTTCAAATGAAGCGAGGGGGTCTGGCCGTTCATGACGCGATACGATGTCGGGACAAAATTTGTACTAGTATAGACGACGGGTTGTTGAGGCGGTGTAGCGTAGCGAGGGCGAGGTAGGTAAGAACTAGGAACGTTGATGGTCTATCTCACTTCAAATATGTCGATGCAAATGCAGGGACGTTAACTGTCGACAGAATTGAAGTAATAAAAGAGACAAAATTTAGAATTCAAATTAATTGTTGGATTTTGAAACTTTAGGACGGTGAGTGAGTAAGGGGAAGATTTTACTGAATATGAGGGTTTTTTTATTCAAAATAATTGAAGCTAACCGTGATTATATATTCTCATGTAATTAAAAAATTTAATGTTGAATGATTGTTTGGGCTATTACCATCATCTATTGCGGATGTAATGTTTTAAGGCGTTTCGATAGACATCTTCTATATTTATCAAGGAGGAAAAGTAAAAAACCTTTTGAAAATTATCAATTTTCAATATTGACAGAAGTCATGAAAGAAAATGAACGATGTTATATACTCATCTGTGATATGATGATCTTTTTAAGTTGGATATTGAAAGAAAACAATTATTTTTGTCTAATTTTCACTTTATTGATATTATTACACGACCGGTTTCGGTTGTTAAACCATCTTCTGGTGTTAGGTACAGACTAAATATTTCGTGGGTTTTAAATCTATGGGATATTCAAAAGTGGTGAATGGTTTATTTCTATTTGGGTGTTAAGTGGGGACACATTGGGAATATTGAACAGATTTGTTATCTCCATCGCTTCCAGCAAATTTAATTTCAGGCCTTTCTCGCATTTGTGAAGGATTTTAAAATTTACGATATCCATATGATGTTCTTCAGTCACGATATGATCATAAACTGCGGACTTTTTACCTGATTTCAGATGTTCTTTTAATCTGGTCTCAAAATTTCTACCGGTTTGACCTACATATGCAGCGTTGCAATTTTTACAACAGATTTTATAAACACCTGAAGTTTTCTCGGGTTTTAGTTTGGATTTTGAATTATATAATATTTTACCTAGGTTTGGACGTCCTGAAAATGTTGTTTTGAAATCAAGTTTAGAAAAATAATTTTGGATTTGGATTGATAATTCTCGAAATAAGTGATATGTATGAATTTAGTAGTAGGTTTTTCTGTGGTAGTGTAAAGCATATTAATGGTTTTCAGCTTTCTTTTGTTTTCAATTAGTTTGTTTACTAGGATTCTCGGAAAATTATTATTAGTTGCAATTTCTTTGATTTTATCAATTTCAGATTGTAAGTTAGCGTTCGATAAAGGTATGGTGAATGCTCTGTTGATCATAGATTTCAGAGCTGCTAGTTTATGATTATCAGGACTGAAGGAATCATATGATATTATGGCTTCTGGGTGAATTGAATTCACCCCAAAATAAAATTCACATTGGAAATTGAACGCAACAAAGCGATTAACTTTCTGGATTTGACCATAAGTAGAGATAGAAACACATTAGACTTTAACATCTACCGAAAAGACACAAACTCAGAAGCCATAATACCATATGATTCCTTCAGTCCTGATAATCATAAACTAGCAGCTCTGAAATCTATGATCAACAGAGCATTCACCATACCTTTATCGAACGCTAACTTACAATCTGAAATTGATAAAATCAAAGAAATTGCAACTAATAATAATTTTCCGAGAATCCTAGTAAACAAACTAATTGAAAACAAAAGAAAGCTGAAAACCATTAATATGCTTTACACTACCACAGAAAAACCTACTAATAAATTCATACATATCACTTATTTCGGAGAATTATCAATCCAAATCCAAAATTATTTTTCTAAACTTGATTTCAAAACAACATTTTCAGGACGTCCAAACCTAGGTAAAATATTATATAATTCAAAATCCAAACTTAAAACCGAGAAAACTTCAGGTGTTTATAAAATCTGTTGTAAAAATTGCAACGCTGCATATGTAGGTCAAACCGGTAGAAATTTTGAGACCAGATTAAAAGAACATCTGAAATCAGGTAAACAGTCCGCAGTTTATGATCATATCGTGACTGAAGAACATCATATGGATATCGTAAATTTTAAAATCCTTCACAAATGCGAGAAAGGCCTGAAATTAAATTTGCTGGAAGCGATGGAGATAACAAATCTGTTCAATATTCCCAATGTGTCCCCACTTAACACCCAAATGGAAATAAACCATTCACCACTTTTGAATATCCCATAGATTTAAAACCCACGAAATATTTAGTCTGTACTTAACACCAGAAGATGGTTTAACAACCGAAACCGGTCGTGTAATAATATCAATAAAGTGAAAATTAGACAAAAATAATTGTTTTCTTTCAATATTCAAGATGGATTTTCACAAAATAAATGAGTCATCAATTCATTCTATATCTATATAAACCTAACTATAAGTTGGATCGAACTATCGTTTGGACGCTTATAAGAACTATACACACAATTATAAAAAAATAAGGTTCTAATTTGAAAAACAGAAGTTATGGCCAATTTAAGATCACAATTTTCAACACAAAATTTGAAACACCCTGTGATGATATTTTTGAAATCCAAAAGATGCATGACCTTTTCACATCCTTCCTCTTCGATGTTGTAAAAACGGTTTACGCTCAGAATATTTAAAATAAGAATAATGAACATATTACTGACTGAACATATTTGACATTTTTTGCAGTTTTTTTATGGATATTTTGAAAACTATTCGATTTAATACAATGGTTTTAACATAAATGTATTCACTATTGAATACTCGTTCATACCAGGAATAGAAAATTTGAAAAAAAATTTTTTCGTCGAATTTATTTTCACTGCCTGTATAACCGGAAGTTTTTGGGCTTCGAGAATATTTTAGCTCTGTAGAGAACTTCGAACAATATCATAATCCTAATTTTCAGATTTCAAACAAGTCTAGTTCTCCAGAAACGTCTAATAGGCACTCGAACTTGAGACACCCTGTATAAGAATGTTGTTAAAACCAAAAATTTTATGCTGTGTTGCCGGGTGAGGTTTCACAAGATATTTTAGAAAGGAAGGCTTTGTCTATCTTATATAGTCTAAGGTTACAACCCAACAAGCTGCAATCCAAGTGTTTTCACAAATTCTTACTCTTGGTTGAGTTATACAAGATGGACACTTAAATGAGACAAAAATTTTCAAAGAAAATGTGATCACTTACTTGAAATGAGTTCATTATACACTCCTTGTTCCCCGCCACCAGAGCCAAGAAACTCCAACATAAAAATTGATTCATTCTAACAGTCATCAGGGTCTTCACCATTGTAAACAATAGTATTTCCAAGAAAATACCACCGAAACTGAATAAAACTATTTGTTCACATCCGATGTATTTAGGCGACGGGAAAAATGAAAAATGTATGTTTAACATGTTCTTCAACAAGTCCAAATATGGCACTAGAACGGAAGGAATCCATTTTGGCCGGGAACCATTCAAGACATCTGATGTAATTCTGAGAAGTACAAGGATTGCCAAGACACCCTGTATAAAC
The DNA here is from genome assembly GCA_030674115.1 of Micraspis discolor. Taxonomy (NCBI): domain Eukaryota; kingdom Metazoa; phylum Arthropoda; class Insecta; order Coleoptera; family Coccinellidae; genus Micraspis; species Micraspis discolor. Next base: position 1,671,799 of record JARTUT010001743.1, read on the forward strand.
TTGAGCAACTGTGACATATTAAGAATTGATTTAGAAGTAGCGGTTCTCTTCAAGAGTTTTCCATATATGTTTATTCCTTTTCTCTTTATATTAATAGCGTGGTTGACAAGGAACATGGCCTTTTCTTTCAATAAAGTTGATTTCAAAACTCTTCTACATGGCGGGCATAGTTCGTATGCCTTTTCCAATTGTTTTCTGAAACAAAAAGCTGTGATATTGAAATAAATTAAATTTAGGAGAATTATTTAAATTTCAACATGCATTTGAAAATAAGAGGACTCGAAAAACTAGTAGGTTATACCTGGCAATCTAGATGAAATTGGAGTACAAACAAGTGTAGCAGTGTAAGGAATAATATTGAAACCTGGCTCCTGACATTTAATAGTACAAAAAACAGTATGCCACATAAAAGAATCATGACTTGGGAAAATATAGATTTCAAACACTCTCAGAAATACAGATTGGGATATATTGGAGAATATTCCAGAATATGAAGTCAACATTCTCTGGACAAAGTTCACAAATATCATTAAAACAGAATCATGTCCCATGAGAATAATTCAAAGAAAGACCCACAAACAGCCAAAATCAAGAAGTGAGAAACTGGAAAACTGTGAATCAAGACTTGACATTCTACGTTCTTGCAAGTTAAACAACCCTGCGTTAAATGAACTTTGCATGAGAACAAAAAGAGAGTGTAACATTCTTCGACAAGAAATAAGCGAAAATTATAAACAGGAAATACTGGAATCAGAACAACAGAAATAACTCTCTGGAAAATTGTCAAAAAAAATCAAGGGTACCACAAATAAAAATACTAACGACTGTGAAAACAGCAACGAATTCCAGCAACACTTTTATTGCTTAGCGGACGGTGCCTTGCGCATGCTGTAACTATTGATCCCGGCTGAAAATTTGCTCTAAGGAATTATTCGCTTCTGAATTTCAACAGTTGACTCTTTGTGTTGTTATTATAAGATAATAAAGGAACTCTATGATTTAAAATGTTCGCCGTTATCCATTGCCAAGCGCTTAAGGTGCTACAAATAGAATTTGAATCTTTGGAATGGGCTATTAGATAGAGTAAGATGAATTTCTGAAAAGACATTGTCGCATATGTTTAATGAATTTAAGGTGATATTAATTACTTGAATAATCATAAGAATCGATGAAATCCAGTGTCGCGCTTCAAGGAGATTGGAAAAAATGCAAAGTCCATCAAAAATCAAAAAAAGCGAACTTTTTCAATACCTATTATTGATCAATGGCAAAAAGCAAAGTAAGTAGCAATCAAAACACACAACCATAACAAGAAAGCACATAAATTGGGAAGAAAATGTACCCTACAACAATACAAGAAATTCATTTTCAAGCTGCTACTTAACATTGAACCATATAGTGTAGAAGACTTCCTAGCCTATATGATATAATGAGAGTAAAATTGTTTATGACCCTGTTTCATCTCGAGTGTTCACTGTATTACACATATACGCTTTACCTGTATTAAGTATATTATTATTAAATGCATACCTGAAATGTTCTATTTCCTCGTCATAATTCTCTTCCACTAAAGGAGTAAAGTTCGCCAATTGAATTACTTTCAACTGCTGATTCTGATTACAAAATGAGCAGAGTCCATTCGAACTATCATGAGATTCTGAAATTGGGGTTCTACTATACGCATGTTGAGCTTCAATCACCTTATTATATCCTCCATCTTCAGAGAATCCATTATATTGCAAGCAACCAGGACAATCAAACGAGTTCCTGTTGTCGTAAGGTACCCAAGTCCACTTATTGCAGAACCAACAGTTGACTGATATCGGGAAGCATTTCCTGAAAAAAAAAACTGAACGTTCAATGCAATTCTTGGTATAACCCATTATTCGATTTGTGAAGTCTAATGACTTTCCTCCACAAGTTACTTAGGCATCAACATTTCGTTGAACCAAATTGATAATACGGAATTGTCACATCCTTCAGTCAGTAATTGGACAGTTAATTTTTTCTCATATTGACGATAAGTGAGTTACTGACATTTAGGTAGATAAAAAAAAATCTCAAACATCCTTGTACATGTGTGATTTATCACAAGCACCTGTATTTTTTGCTTAATACATTTTTTAAATGAAATCTTTGGAAAATTATCACCTTACATTGTTAGGACGATGATCCCGAAAAAATTACGTTAATTGACTCACCTTATCTTGATAAATATGTTCATAAAAAGTAAAACGAGTAATGAACCCATTGCAATAATTGATAACAGCAATGGTATAATTTCTATAATATCATCATCCATTATGTTATATGCTAATATACGAATATTTTTGCCAAAAACGTTATCTAATAATTTGGCTAAAAAGATCAAAATAGTCACTTGAAGACTTAACGATAATCGTTCGAGGTACGATACGAGAGCGGCAAAAAATTAACCTAATTGTGGCAAGTCCACAGATCATCGAAGATGCGAGTTATAGACCAGTGTGAAGTAGCAGGCTGAGCTCCCAAAGTTACCATATCGACCAGTGACGTCGGTGGTGAATAGCACGCTTCGCCTGGCGCTGAATATCAATTGACTACGTTTACGTTCAATAAATAGAAATCAAGTTATATTTATTTTTATTTCAAAATACTTCAGATAAACAAATCGGGTTTAAGGAATATTCAAAACCTTTTTGAAGACTTCAAAATCTTTAATTGATTCCTCGCTTATCCCATGGTGAAACATAGTTTGATATTAATTAACAAAAATTGAATAAAAACACTTGACTGTACGTTTCACAAATTATATTTAAAGCATCGTTGACATGCATGTTTCATCCCATTTTCAAAACTGAATATAAAACGATATCGGTTAATACGGTACACATCTACATAACATATTAAGTAACACATGTTAAAATTGGTGATAGACGGAAATCTAACTGATCATTTACAATGGGAAGATTTTGTTTAAAAGCTGATGTTATTTCTAAGTATTCTAAAAGGTCCATGCGTTTACCTTTATGGCATTTGTGCAATATTTTGGTTTTTTCAAAATCAATAAAATGGTTTGAGGTGATACAGTGACTAGAGAAACCAGTAGTGGGTTTGTTTTGGAGGATTGATTTTTTGTGTTCATCAATTCTTTTTGCCAGTGAACGACCAGTTTGACCTATGTAAAATGCAGGGCATTCATTACAGTGAAGCTTATATACACCGCTTAATTGTGTGTTTTTCGCTCGATCCTTATCATTAAAGAACATTGATCTCAGATTTTTCTTATTAGTACAACTAATGTTAATATTATAATGTCTGAGTCTTTTGCAAATTTTATCACTCAGAGATGGGATGTAGTCGATATATGCGTATTTTTTGGTTTCAATTTCATTATTTGGTGGATAAATTGAATGTAACAATTTCTTCTGCCGTTTTTTGAAAAGGAGTTGATCTATTATATCCGGAGAGTAGCCATTATTCCCAGCTAAAAATTTCAGTGTGCGAATCTCCTTGTCATAGTTAATTTTTGACATTGGAATCGAGACTAATCTATGAGTTAGTGCGTGAAATGCTGACATTTTGATTTTATAAGGATGTGAACTACTATTTGGTATTAAAATATCAGAGAAGGTGGATTTTCTGTATATATCAAATTCAAGGTGTTCATTTTTTCTTTTAATCTGTATATCTAGGAAGTGTACCGTATGTGTACCGTATTAACCGATATTGTTTTATATTCAGTTTTGAAAATGGGATGAAACCCGAAACATGCATGTCAACGATGCTTTAAATAAAATTTGTGAAACGTACAGTCAAGTGTTTTTATTCAATTTTTGTTAATTAATTTCAAAATCTTTACTTCTTTTTGCAGCCTACCGAAAATGGTTTCAGATTATTTAATCGTATTTGACAAGATCCATCGAAAGAAACTACTACTAGGCATGTTTTTTAAGTAAGTACTGTTTTGCGATTCCGCCGCCGTAGCGCTACGGTCGACGTTCGTTAATGAAGATTTGGTGCAGAAAGTGGACGAACAGCCCTGATCTGGCACCCAGCGACTACCATTTGTTCCTGCACTTGAAGAAACACTTGGGCGGTCAGCGTCTGCAAGACGATAATGAAGTCAAAACAATTGTGACACAGTGGTTAACAAGTCAGGCGGCAGAATTTTATGAGAAGGGTATCCAAAAACTGGTGCCTCGTTATGACAAGTGCGTCAATATTCACGGAAATTATGTTGAAAAGTAGATTAAGATACAGGCTTTCATGTAAAAATAAAATTATTGTGATATCTTTACACGTACTTACTTAAAAAACATGCCTCGTATCTCACCTTCAAAGGGGAGCAATCTGCTCAAAATGAAAATTGTTCAAGATTTTTTTTTGAAATTTTTGCAAGTTGTGGCTGCTCTGAAAAATAAAAGATACTTTCTGACAGTCTCTAGCCATACGTTCCATATGAAATAATTACTATTAAGGCTCGTTTATACTGGCTGGTACCTTATGCCGTAACCTTAACCTTAAAAGTTGAACCATAGGAATTCAATGCTTTCGTTCATACTCATTCCCTAACCTTTTCCCTTACCGGTAAAATGTTCAACTTCTAGGGACAAATTCATAGAAATATATATTCATAAATAATTTGGACAAATTACAGATATATATTACATAATTAGATTAGATTATCTTATAAGTGTATAGGACTATCTTATAAGTAATACAAATTAAGGGAATGTAATAGTGGGCGAGTTTTTTTGACACATGCGCATTCTATAGAGCGTCAAATATTTATATCAGAGTATTGAATACAGAATCGATCTCTGTTTTAATAGCGGTAATTTCAAATAATATAATAAATTTTAATTCAAGATGGTCAGTACGTTTCAAAACATTGAAACTCAAATTCAAAATGACAATTATTAACAAGCATACAGCAAAATCCATAAACTCTATGTTCTGCTTAAGGTTAAGTTAACAGCCAGTATAAACGCCTACTGAAACTCTTACGGCATAGGGAATAAGGTAAGGGCTTACGGCATAAGGTACCAGCCAGTATAAACGAGCCCTTATTCAATATCTTTGGGTTTAACACATAGATACAGAAGATAAATTTAGTTCCAATAGATTTTCTGTGCTCTATTCACCTCACTCTATGGCATAGACTAAAGATCTTTCTTAATTTATGCTCTATGGTACTGCTGTATGTCAATATTTAATTTTTTTAAAGATAGAAGATAACCCTGAAATGTCATATCCATATAATATGTCTTTATAGTCTTATATACTTGCTAATATATTCAAATATTTTGCTGGAAGGTGCTAACGAGGTGAAGACGTAAAACAAAAAATAAAACTATAATAATGGCTCTGTGGAGCTCCTCAGAATCTGGGATTTTGAGAAAGAGAAAAAAAGATAACGATGTAGAAAAATTATTGGTATTTGGCTATGCATGTAAATTATTCAAAGATGATGAGAAGGCCTTGCATATTGATCAGGGAAAGCACCTTATACCCTGGATGGGTAATGAGAACTTGAAAATTGATAGGTAGATATTTTTAAATCTTGTCTTGTTGTCAAATTTCATTTTGTCGAATCACATTTTGTGCAAAGTTTTTAGCGAATTCATACTTCTCGAATGTTTGCTTGTTGAGTTCATCAATTTTGCATCATTTTCAGATGATCACCATTAATTTTTTATTACAATTATCTATGTGCAGCATTTGAGAAAGCATCAGAGATGTTTTTGGAGACTTTTTATAGGTTCATTGACTTGACAAAACAGAAAGTTACGATATATGATAACGAAAATTGTTGTAGTTATTTTTCAAGGTGCATCTGTTTGTAGGTATGATTGTCGAGGACATCTCTCCGATTTGAAACGATATGAAGCTAGCTGTGAAGACTATGATACAGCTAGATGGTTGGATATGGATGAGAATGAGAGGAAATTAGAACAATTATGTGATGAAGAAAGATATTATTCTTTACACAATAATGAAGAGGATGAAGAAATGTATAAAGGTATTCACAATTTGTCATTTCAGTTACAATGCTTTTGTGACTTCAAGTCTCTATTTTTGCCCTAAAATTGGTTCGTTATTGGAACTACTACTTTTTTGTTCAAAACTTAAATATCACTTAATGAAATTTGGTATTATGATTGCAGAGGAAGAGCTGAAAAGAAATAAAACAAATGAATTCCAATACAGCTATGATGTTCCTACTGATCCAAATGCCACCGAAAAAGTGCCCACAGTTCCTGAAAATGATATTGACGAGAAATATGTACCATCTCCTGATTTGGATGTACCAGTTGACATTGAGATTGTGAGTGATCTGATTTCTTATTATTTAAACTTTGAGCTAGCTTGTTACTTTTTAAATTATTTGTATGAATTTAAGATGATTTGCAATTAGACTGTGCATAACTTTTGAGCTTACTGAATAGTATGTATGCATATATTGGGTGAGTCTTTGTGACCACTGCCTTAATTGCAACTACTGATTCTTGAAGCGAAAATAAATACATTATTCCAATTTTGCCCCGATTCAAAGTGATTTAAGTTTTCAAGTTGGGCTAAGCCACCACTGGATTCATTTCAAGATAACACAGGAAAAATTTTTCCTTATGATATTCTATAAAATAAGTTACGTTGAGTATTAGAGTCAAGAATATTTTTAATGGTAATCAAATTAATCGTACCTTCTTGCTAGATGAATATATGAAGATTTTTAACTAGCTGAGAAAACACTAAAAGGTTTAAATATAAAAAAAAATTATATTGACAGAAGAGATTGTACATTTTCCCAGAACCTGATTATACCAAAACCTTCTTTTGTCTTATATGAGCAAGGGTGTCAATATATCTAAGTATTTCTGTCTATGTGATTTTTCTTGTTTCCGGTAGCCATGTTTGGTAGAGTATAGAACGTGTAGTTTCATCCCCCTGATCATATTTATGTGTTTTCAGCCCAAAACAGTCAAAGAATATGCAAGAATAGAGAAAACGGCCATATTTGTTTCCACACAAGGTCCTCAAATGGAAATTTTGATAAAGGCAAAACAGAGCGACAATCCGCAGTTCAGTTTTCTCAACCAGAATGATCCTTTATATAAGTTCTACAGGCACGTTTTGGATGCAGTACGGAATAGAAGATATAGATCTCTCAGTCCCAAATCAGGTATGTTTTATATTATTATTTTGAAAAATCAAAAATTAAACTAAATGCACTTATCCTTGTAATTTGAATTTGATCGGATAAAAATCGATGATTTCATGGGAAATAAAAATTTTTTATGTGAATACCTCTTCTCAATTTACTTTCTCTTGAAGCAGAAAGCTCTATATTAGATTTTTTTGTTCTGATAGATCATTTCCTTGTATATACATGTTATGATTGATTTTTCATGGAATTTTGAGGAAAGCAGTTGGTCAAAAACTACATTCAACTAATGCCAACGTTTGTAGATATATTTCTACTTCTTCAGGGCTACAAAAGAGAAATTTTTTTCACAGAGATCAAATATGATACAAGTACATCTGATATAAAAATTGAATAATGGATTAGAAATGGTTCCAAAATAAACATATACAACAATCGGTAACAAAATCGTACAATTGAAACTTTTTATTAGAATTACATTTATTCAAATTTATTTGTTTTTTACTTTTCTATTTGGATTTGACAGAAACACATATTTAAACCTTATTGATGAATTTCTCCATGAGTGTGCTCATCTTCATATCATTAAGGGTATTTATAAATAAAAACACACTATAAAGTAGTTAATCTATTGGCTATCGATTTCGGCGTCACGCCATCATCAGGCCAGCTGAAAATACAAATATTATTGTTTACTCGACAATTTGACACATTAGCTAACTCATAAAATAACTAAGATGGATTAATATTACATTATATTATGTCTTTTTTCTTTTTCAAGGTTAGGTTGGAAGTATGCTCACCGTCTCTGTAGTATATTAATCAGTGTATTGATAATCTCAATTCTTTTATGTTGTCTTAAATGTTGTATGATTTTGGAGGATATCCACATTCGTAGATTAGAAATTCTTTATGAATTCAATTTTTACCAATTTTCGTCTCTGACCTGTGTATTGGAATTGTTCTAGAAAGAATGTCGGACAAGGAAATGCGGGATACGGAAGTGGGAGGAAGGTGGTGGTCGATGTGTCAGCGTCATTTAGATAGCGGGAAATTCAAATTATTTGGTGGTGTGTCGATAATCTTGAATATATTGTTGTTTCTATCGAACTCGGAGAGGTCGATTAATAAATGTTGGTCGTCCTTAGATTTGATAATTTCGTGATGTTCAAGTAATTTAAGCTTTTGAAATTATTCTCTCTGTGTAAAATCTCCAAATTGTCCAGTGTCGTTTTGTGGTGTTGTTCCGTCAAATGGTTTCCTAGTGCAGAGTTCGGTCTGATTTTCTGATGTTCATCAAATCGTTTTTTCATAGTACGTGTAGTCATGCCAATATAAAAACAGGGTCAGTCTAAGCATGTTATTTTGTATACACCACTCTGTTGTTCTGTTATTGTCTTGGATTTATTATTCATTAGAGAATTATCTAAGGTTTTGTGTCGTCTGTTTACCACGTTGTAACCGTATTTATCCATAATTTGACTGAATTTCTTGTTGAATTTTTGATAAAATGGTATGGAAATCGAATAGTGGGGATATACTTTATTAATAATATTCTTTCTTCTTATTGAACTACGCACGCCATCTATGAATTCTTTTTGATATCCGTTATTTTCACCAATTTGGTAAATAATTTTGAGTTCTTTATTGAAATTATACTCCGAAAGTGGGATGTTGTAGAGTCTGTTCAACAAAAACCTGAATACTGTTCTTTTTACTGGGGGAGCGTGGTATGAGTGGAAGGGTATAATTGTATCTGTCTGTGTGGTCTTCCGATAGATGTCGTAGGAGAAGGAGTAGTTTTCATTTAATGTGATATTTAAATCTAGGAAATTGATAGAATTATTAATTGATTTCTCAAGGGTAAACTTTATTTTAGATTTTTCATTCATGATGGTGAAGAAATTTTCAAGTTCATCGTCAGTTCCTCTCCATATACAGAAAATGTCGTCCACGTATCTTTTCCAAAGAATGATTTTGTCGCTATTAGGTAGTTTCATTATTTTCTCTTCCAGATGGTTTACGTAAATATCGGCACATAAGCTGCTGGCTGGTGAGCCCATTGAAAGGCCATCTTTCATACAATAAATTGTGTTATCGAATTTAAAAAAGTTTTGTTCAGTAGTCAGATTACAAAGGTTCATAATGTTTTCTATGTCTTCGTCTTGTAAGTTATAGTAATTGTCGAATTCGAGTTGTTTATCTATATGTTTTCTAAGGAGTGCAAGGGATTTTGACACAGGAACGTTGGTGTATAAGTTAACAATATCGAATGAGACCAACATGTACTCTCGATGTGGTTCTAAATTAATTGACTCTATGCTCTTTACAATCTCTAAAGAATTTTTCACTGAAAAGGTTGATTTATATTGCAATGTATTGATGAAGAGATCATTTATGAATTTTGAAATTTTGTGACTAGGGGATCCTATTGCTGATGCTATCGGTCTAATACTTTTATCGGGTTTATGTAATTTGATTAGACTATATAATTCTGGTAGTTGTGGATTCTTTTCTTTTAGGGTGTGAAGAGATCTATTGAATTTCTGCAAGGTTGGTTCTGATTTCTTTAAAATATTAGTGACTTTAGTGACATATTTAGGCATTGGATTTTTGTTACATGCTATTATATTATTTTCTGTAAAACTTGCGTGTTTTATCTATATAGACTTCTTTATTTAGTATGACTATGCCTGCATTTTTATCTGCTTTGGTGACAATGAGATTATCATCTACTATCTTTTTTCTGATGCTTTTGATTGACTCTTTTATGTCTTTATTAATTTTAAGTTGTTTTTGGTTGCATACCTCCACCTTTTTACCCTTGTAGTTTCTTAATGTATTGGCGACATCCTCCGATATGATGTTAAAATTTGGGTTTGTCCTAATTTGCACCTCTATATCTATAGCTGTTTCATATACATTCATGGTTCTGGGGATTGGTGCAAACTTGTGTCCGATGTTCAACACCTCTTTCTCATCTTCAGTGAAGTTTGTTTCCGAGAGGTTAGTGAATCTACTGTGAAATGTATGTCCTGTCGTTGGTGAAATCAATGGTGTATTCGCTTGATGGTTGTCTTCCTGTGAGGTTGTTAACCTGTTCTTGTCATCTATCAATCGCTTTAGTTTCATTCTTCTCCTCTGATCTGACTCATAGGATGAATAGTAGGTGTCTTCTTCAAGTTTTTCGACCAAAGCTTGGTATTCAATAGTGTGTAGACGTGAAAGAAGATAGTGATGTAGAAATTTCAGCTTTGTGTCGCCAATGCCGGTAAAATTAAGTTGTCGTCGGATTTCCTTCTTTAGCATTGATGTTCGTATGCGAAATTGTAGACTGTGGTTGTAGATTGGTGGTAATTTAACGTTCAGGAATTTAGGGATCACTTTATTATCTTTACACTTATGTAGAAAGTCGAGGTGTTGTTTGACTCTGTGTCGTTTTTGTATTGTATACTTCAGCTGTTGGAGAACATTGGATAGCTCCAATTTTTCAACCTTATTGATGAATTTCTCCATGAGTGTGCTCATCTTCATATCATTAAGGGTATTTATAAATAAAATATTTAAAATCGAAAAAACCTTACCAAAGTCGAACTTATGTTTTACACACAAAGGATCTTAATATTAGTTTGTTGAGCAAATTGAAAAAGAACTTATGGGGAAACTTTGGAAAACTCCGTCTAAAATGTTTTTGAGACAAATTGCAAAACATCACAATAACGTGTTACGGTCAATGAGTGTTCGAAACTGAAATATTTATTTCTATCTTAACCTGTTCAACAACAGTTGGTGTCTAGAATATGTTGTTAAAAAGTTGAATTCCTCAATTCACTGTTATTGGCACGACAAGGGCCTTTGAAAATTAAACGAAAACGAAAGAGAAACCAACAATGAAACTCTGAAAAAATGACTCGAAAGAAAATCGAATGTTGGAGTATCGACTAATGCCTACCTGGTTTCACAGTACGGCTGAATTAACTCGTCTAGGCACTCACGAGCGAGAATAGTCACTTTTTCACTAGGGTTCCAACTTGTAGAATTAACGAGAAATTTATTGCGAAGAAAAGTATTGCATTTCATGGACGAATGCCGATTTCGTACTCGTCGTTCGACACAGGTCATATGCTCCAACATATGTTACGCGCCCATCGGGAAATGATATGAACATACGTGGGCCGCACGAAACGAGCAAGCAACTTGGAATAAAAATGAATGAATTTAACTAATAATAATGAGTTGCAGTAACAGTTATGAATATTTGTTTTTGAAAAGATCTAATATGATATTATATATCAAGCTCAAATTTTGTGTGTCAGTTCGGCAATTAACGGTATCATTTAGTTTTATGTATATCATCTCACTGATGGTTCTTTTTGTATAATTTCTTTCTATGTCCAAAACAGAAACCGCTTGAAAATTAAATTGATGTTTATTATCAAAATAATGGGTTGCAAGGGCTGTCTTAGTATCTTTAGCTCTATATTTTTCTTGACAATCATATTTGTGCTGACTTATTCTATTTTTTAGATATTGTTTAGTTTGGCCAATGTAACTCTTCGAACAATCACTGCAAGGGATCTTATAAACCAATTCGCTCTGATCCAACATAGGGTCAACGTCCTTCAATTTAGAAAATAATGCGCTACAGGTTGAAATGTTGTATGAAACTACTTTTATGTTATGAGTAAACGATTTTATGAGCATATTTATTTCGTTAGTGAGTCCAGGGATGTATGGAAATTTTACATAATATATATCTTGCTATTCTCATTTTCCGCACTTGCCACTATCGGTCTAATTTTAATATTGTTGTTTCGAATTATTTTATCAATAAATGATTTCGGGTAGTTATTTAGCTTTAAAAGGTCTCTGATTATTACCAAATTGTCCTGGTGGAAAGAGCTGTCTCCATATAATATAAAAAAAATTCTTTTGAATTCGTGTCCTCCATCGAATCAGTCTTGGTCCCGGAGGGTTATTCTCTAATTTCCCTAGATGTGGTCTCATTATACACCAACATTATACAGAGTGTAGTAGTGGAAACAGTAAAAAAACGGTGGAAGTATATTTCGGCCTTCACAAACATTTCAAAAACACGATTCATAAGGATGATTGAATTCATTTTTTCATCCAGTTATTTCAAGTTCAATAATGAATATTACAAACAAACATCTGGAATAGCAATGGGCAACCCAGCCAGCCCTTTATTACCAAATTTAGTCATGACAGAACTCATTCATGAGTGTAAAAAAAAATTGCGTTTTAATATCTTGATTCTTAAATTGTACGTGGATGACATGTTTTTGATAATTCCGGCCAACAAATGTGAAGAACTCTTAACTGTTTTCAACCAATTCCATCATCGCCTACAATTTACTTTGGAGATGGAAACAATTCTTTACCATTTTTAGACGTCACAGTTCACAAAAGAAATGATGGATGAAATATTTATTTCTATCTTAACCTGTTCAACAACAGGTGGAGTCTAGAATATGTTGTTCAAAAGTTAAATTCCTCATTTCACTGTTATGAATATTTGTTTTTGAAAAGATCTAATATGTTATTATATATCAAGCTCAAATTTTGTGTGTCAGTTCGGCAATTAACGATATCATTTAGTTTTATGTATATCATCTCACTGATGGTTCTTTTTGTATAATTTCTATCTATGTCCAAAATAGAAACCGCTTGAAAATTTAATTGATGATTATTATCAAAATAATGGGTTGCAAGGGCTGTCTTAATATCTTTAGCTCTATATTTTTCTTGACAATCATATTTGTGCTGACTTATTCTATTTCTTAGATATTGTTTAGTTTGGCCAATGTCACTCTTCGAACAATCACTGCAAGGGATCTTATAAACCAATTCGCTCTGATCCAACATAGGGTCGACGTCCTTCAATTTAGAAAATAATGCGCTACAGGTTGAAATGTTGTTCATGTTATGAGAAAACGATTTTATGGGCATATTTATTTTGTTAGTGAGTCCAGGGATGTATGGAAATTTTACATAATATATATCTTGAGTGCTATTCTCATTTTCCGCACTTGCCACTATCAGTCTAATTTTAATATTGTTGTTCCCAATTATTTCATCAATAAATGATTTCGGGTGTTTATTTAGCTTTGAAAGGTCTCTGATTATTACCAAATTATCCTGGTGGAAAGAGCTGTCGCTAAGATTTTTTGATCTGTACATAAGATTTCTAATTGCTGCTACTTTGTATGAAAAATTGCAGTGTGAATTGTAATTTAAAATTCGTCCAGAACTAGTAGATTTTCTATACCAGTTTGTGATCAGAGAGCCATCATTTCTTTTGTGAACTGTGACGTCTAAAAATGGTAAAGAATTGTCCCTTTCCATCTCCAAAGTAAATTGTAGGCGATGATGGAATTGGTTGAAAACAGTTAAGAGTTCTTCACATTTGTTGGTCGGAATTATCAAAAACATGTCATCCACGTACAATTTAAGAATCAAGATATTAAAAGGCAATTCTTTTTTACACTCATGAATGAGTTCTGTCATGACTAAATTTGCTAATTAAGGGCTGGCTGGGTTGCCCATTGCTATTCCAGATGTTTGTTTGTAATATTCATTATTGAACTTGAAATAACTGGATGAAAAAATGAATTCAATCATCCTTATGAATAGTGTTTTTGAAATGTTTATGAAGGCCGAAATATACTTCCACCGTTTTTTTACTGTTTCCACTACTACACTCTGTATAATGTTGGTGTATAATGAGACCACATCTAGGGAAATTAGAGAATAACCCTCCGGGACCAAGACTGATTCGATGGAGGACACGAATTCAAAAGAATTTTTTTTACATTATATGGAGACAGCTCTTTCCACCAGGATAATTTGGTAATAATCAGAGACCTTTTAAAGCTAAATAACTACCCGAAATCATTTATTGATAAAATAATTCGGAACAACAATATTAAAATTAGACCGATAGTGGCAAGTGCGGAAAATGAGAATAGCACTCAAGATATATATTATGTAAAATTTCCATACATCCCTGGACTCACTAACGAAATAAATATGCTCATAAAATCGTTTACTCATAACATAAAAGTAGTTTCATACAACATTTCAACCTGTAGCGCATTATTTTCTAAATTGAAGGACGTCGCCCCTATGTTGGATCAGAGCGAATTGGTTTATAAGATCCCTTGCAGTGATTGTTCGAAGAGTTACATTGGCCAAACTAAACAATATCTAAAAAATAGAATAAGTCAGCACAAATATGATTGTCAAGAAAAATATAGAGCTAAAGATATTAAGACAGCCCTTGCAACCCATTATTTTGATGATAAACATCAATTTAATTTTCAAGCGGTTTCTATTTTGGACATAGAAAGAAATTATACAAAAAGAACCATAAGTGAGATGATATACATAAAACTAAATGATACCGTTAATTGCCGAACTGACACACAAAATTTGAGCTTGATATATAATAACATATTAGATCTTTTCAAAAACAAATATTCATAACAGTGAATTGAGGAATTCAACTTTTTAACAACATATTCTAGACACCAACTGTTGTTGAACAGGTTAAGATAGAAATAAATATTTCAGTTTCGGAACACTCATTGACCGTAACACGTTGTTGTGATGTTTTGTAATTTGTCTCAAAAACATTTTAGACGGAGTTTTCCAAAGTTTCCCCATAAGTTCTTTTTCAATTTGCTCAACAAACTAATATTAAGATCCTTTGTGTGTAAAACATAAGTTCGACTTTGGTAAGGTTTTTTCGATTTTAAATATGTGTTTCTGTCAAATCCAAATAGAAAAGTAAAAAACAAATAAATTCGAATAAATGTAGTTTTAATATATAGTTTCAATTGTACGATTTTGTTACCGATTGTTGTATATGTTTATTTTGGAACCATTTTTAATCCATTATTCAATTTTTATATCAGATGTACTTGTATCATATTTGATCTCTGTGAAAAAAATTTCTCTTTAGTAGCCCTGAAGAAGTAGAAATATATCTACGAAACGTTGGCATTAGTTGAATGTAGTTTTTGACCAACTGCTTTCCTCAAAATTCCATGAAAAATCAATCATAATTAGATTTTTTTGTTACTTTGTGATTGTGACTTTAGAAAAACATGTTTTGTGGATTATTTCACAATATGACATCTTATTTCAGATACTGTTACACCCAACACTTCAATAGATGACAATAACGACCATTACCTACATCCAAGTTTGGTATCTTCGGTTGCTCCTAGTACGGTAGGTTTTTCACAGCTTCTCTATTTGATTTTATTATTAACTTATAAATTTTAGAGATCAGTTTCTACGAATCTTAAGTGCAATATACATAGTTTGTAATACTCTTTTTGTATTTTTATCATTTTTATATTTCTTTAATAAATTTGTGATACAAGCATGCTGTGTTGTTATTATTTCTAGTATGAGATCAATTAATAATATCCTCTTTCTGTTCACAGGGTTCCGTCGATTACCATATGGTTTTAGTGATTTTTTCAGATCGCTAAATTGCTGCAGTAATTTCTTTCAGCCTTATAATTTTTTCAAAGTGTTAGTCTAGAATTTTTCATATTGAAAGCTTACAACTATAGGTTATCAATTCTAACTTGATGAAATGAGGAAGGCCTGCTGGTTTGAAATCATTCAACACGAATAACTTCTAAATTTATAAATAATGAATAGTTAATTGGTGTATAATTATTATTTGGGCTATAACCATCATCTTATTGTTCTTGCAATCAACTTTTCGACATATGTCTTATATCTTTTTCAAAGCAACAAGTAACTTTTAAAAAAGCTGACTATTTTTGAAAATATTTGTAATTCCCGTTAAGTTGCAAGATTGTTAATACGGAAGATCTTATATCAGAGAAACAAAACGCCCCTTGAAGTGAAAATGTAGATTCGCCATCGACCTGAGGTCCTTCAGCCTATTAAAATACATAATAATATAACAATAAATTTTATAAAAATTGTAACATTGAACATAGCTCAATTTGTTTCTAAGAGTTTCTGTTAGATGCTTTCTATTAGAAATTTTCTCGTCTCTATGATATTGACATATAACTTCTTCTAAACTTGACAACCTAGTAAAAAATTTCTTGTTGAGCTTATTGAATCTTTCCTTGATTGGTTCAATACCTGTAGTTGAGTAAAGAAGTTGTTTAGGAGGATTATGTAGAATATTGTATGGGTGCCTCATTTTAGTGATGATTCTCAGTGCTGTGGTTTCAGCCACCTCCAGATTTTTAATTGCTGGTGCTTAACAATTGGCAAACAGTGGATGGCCATATTCTAATAAAGGTCGACATATAGTTTTGTATATCTTGGCAGCACTCTTGATGTTGATACCCTGTTTCCTATTTCCCTCTTGATATGGTCTTTCTTTTCATTAATCTTGTGTGACTGTTGAAATTATATCTGTTATCAATTTGAACTCCCAAATATTTGATTGATGGAGATGGAGTTAAAGTTGTACCGTTAATGATTATGTGTGGTGACCTATGAGAAATTTTGTGGTCAAAAATTATTAACTTTGGAAGGGTTAGGTGTCAATCCTAACCTAACCTAACCTAACTCGCACAAGCTTGAATTAGCTTGTGAGGGGTGTACCTTGATATATGTATACCTAGGTAAGCCAGTATAAATATAAACATATAAACAAACATCTCCATTTGACGAACCATTTGTTCATGTTATTTGCTAAATGTTGTAGTTCTTGTACACAGGCCTCAGCAGATTTTCTATAAACGATCAATGTTGTGTCATGTGCAAACTGAAAGTTGTATATTTTCTTTGTTGTCTCGGGATAGTTGTCGTAACCATACAGTTTATATAAAGTGGTGGAAAGTGGACATCCTTGTGGTGTTCCTTGTTGAGATGAAAATGGTGTTGAGACAGTTGTTTATTTGGACCACCAACTGAATCTGAGTTTGATTTAGGTATATTAATTATTTTTTCCATATTTCTGGAACTATACCATTATTCAAGCAGCATTCATATACGATAATTAGATACTTTCACTATGGCTAGATCAAATTTGTACTTACCTGTGGTTTGAAGACTTCTTCAAGTTACTTTGAACTACTGGCCTCCAAACTTTCTCTAATTCAATTGATGTGCACTTATGGAATTGAAAGCAGAATTAATAAATGCTGCCTCTTCGATTTTTCTTCATGTAGTCTAATCTTCGTTGGATATGATGGATGTATTGTTCCATTCTATCAGATCATTTTCATTTACAACTTAAGATCTACTGGTGTCTTAAGAAAGCTTCTGATGTTCTTTCATTCTCACTTTCAAGGGGCGTTTTGTTTCTCTGATATAAGATATTCCGGATTGACAATATTGAAACTTTATGGGAATTGAAGAAATCTTCGAATATAGTCAGCTTTTTTAAAAGTAACTTTTTGCCTTGAAAAAGGCAGAAGGTATCTGTCGAAAAGTTGATAGCAAGAATAATAAAGGGCGATGCCTATTGGCCAATTTATAATTCTAAACAGATGCAATTTGTTCTCACATGTGCAAGAAATCGATTATCTTGCGTAATTGGATGGCATTACAGTAATTAATACATATTTCACATGACTTAGCCAGAAATATATATAGGTTGTTTGCAGCTGTGAGAAAAACCTATAGTTGCCAACCAAAAACACCAAACCCCTAAATATCACTTTTGGGAACTTCTTTTCAAAGTTTCCTTTTATTTCTAGCATATGTAGTTTTATGAGGCATTTCATTAACAAAACCAGCAGGTATATTCACCGTTTACAAAAAAAAAGATGTGAAATAAATCCTTAGAACCTCATATAATGAGAAATTGAAAGAAATCCACCTAATAAAGTGATTCATGATAATTTGGCAACGACATCATTACATATTCATTAAAATACTGTTCACAGTGGCATACAAATTTCGAAAATATTAAATGTATATGCTTCAATTGATAAGTTAAGTGAAACTAAGAAAAATGCACAATCTGTCAACATGGCCACAGATGGTAACAACGAATCATCGCCCAGCTTGAATTAATAAGTCTTTAATTAATTTCTTGTTATCCATGGTTATAGGGAAACATTTCTTTAAATTTATCATTCTCTTTTGGAATATATATGACATCTATTGAGGTGTTGTAATGTCATTTTTATTTATTCAAGAAATTTTATGACAGAAATGGTCCGGGAAGAGAATAACACTTTTTATTGTTTCGACAGGAGGTACAACAACCTACCCTACCATACAGACCTAATGCCAACTGTGCCTATTCACAACTGGTCTGTAAGATTCAAGGTAGTACCAATTTAGAAGGGAATATACAATCCACTACGCAAGCTGAGTCTCCTGCTGTTAACCCTGAGCCAACTGGGAGCGGCCAATTAGATCCTACCACACTGACGTACGAGCAACAACAGCAATATTATCAATACTATGTCCAGAGGCAATATTACGAGTACTATAAGCAACTAATGGAAAAATCAGGAACTTCTAGTGAGTATATTTTTGCCCCCTTGTTCTAATACTAGGTTGCCTTTTATATTTCGGGATTAGAGAACAAAACCAAATATTAATCGTCGAAAATCGCTTTATTGTTTTACAACATATTCCTCTTTATGATCTATACCAGTGGCGGCTTGTCCTATGAGGCAGGTGAGGCAGTGCCTCATCAAAAAATTCTGAACCGTATATTTCTTCATTCCCTTTCATCATCACTTTTTTCCTCAATATTTTTCCCAATCTCACGTTCACTGTATATTCATAACAAATCAAATCCTCTTTGAATAAACGGTTGGAGGCATGCCTAGCGCAGGCTTCTTTGACTGAATTAGCGTGTCATACTTCGATGACCTACGAGAACGTAATGGAAAGCCGTTCTAGGATTAATTCGAGGCTGGCCTCTGCGCGATCTTAGCCGATCTGAGATCGTTTCGTTTCTGCGATGTCCAGCGGGTTATCTGCGTCGAAGCGGTGAGAACCCATCTACGGCTTTGAAGGCGGCTTCTCGAGAAATTAGAGGCTGGCCTCAGGTTTTTCTTCGAGTTAATCGGGAAGCGGGAAATAGAGAAATAGGGTTAGTTCACTTTGTCGTTATTTAGAGGTATCGCGTATGACTACCAGATCGCGAAATGGATTCAGCGGGACCTAGTAATAGTAAATCTTTTGAAATTCCTAAGGAACATGTTCAGTGTACTTGTGATATTGTTAATTTTTTAATAAATAAGCAACATTTTTCGACTCATTCGTATGATGATAAATTATATTTAATTAAGGAAGTTAAGCGACCTGTTCCAGATTTGAGTAAATCTCTAGTGTCTAGTGGTGGGGTCGGTAAATCAAATCGGGGATTCCAAAATACGTGGTATGACAAGTACGACTGGCTTACTGGAAGTATTACTTTGAAAAAAATATTTTGTTGGCCGTGCATTTTATTCTCAGCAACTAATGGAAATTCCGACAGAGTTTGGTCGAAAAGTGGTTTTAGTGATTTGAAAAATTTATCTTGGGGTCTATCGCTACACAATAAAAGTGCTCAGCATATTTCATCTAATTGCAAGCTTACCGTTATGAGAAAGCAAAAACAAAATATTGCCAAAGATTAAGAAAATGTGCTTAAAATAGAAATTGAAAATTTCAATGCTAGAGTCAAAGAAAATCGACAAATTCTAAGAAGTTTAATAGATATTACGATGCACCTCTGTATGCAAGAGTTACCTTTTAGGGGCACGATGAATCGAATGAGTCTTTAAATCGCGGAAATTTCAAAGAATTGGTAGTTCTTGTTAGTAAATTTGATACGAATTTAAAAACCTTTTTAGAAAATGACACCAACAGTAAATCGGTATTTTCTGGTACATCTAAAACCATTCAAAATGAATTAATTGATTCGGTTGCTTTTGTTGTGAATAAACAAATCGAGGACGAAATTTCGCAATTATCGTTTTTTCTTGGCAAGTTGATGAAACAACTGACATAAGCTGTCATTCCCAGTTATTAGTCATTTTTCGTTATGTAAGAGATGACCAACTTGTTGAGCGCTTCATGGGATTTTATGATGTTAGTTCTGGGCGTTCTGCTGATGATCTATTTCAATTTTTATCTTCAAAATTCGGAAAATTTGACAACTGCTTCCACAGAAAGAAGTTTCTCTGCGTTGAGAAGGATTAAAAATTATATTAGGAATACAACTGGGCAGTACATTCTAGTATTATGAGAATGGAAACTTGAGAGTTTCACAATACTGTCTTCATTTTCTTTCACATACATAAGACACAATATCAATAGGAGCTTTTTTCAAGATGTTCGCTGTGTTATTGTTCTCGGCCGAAAAAACTGATGAACACTCGCTTTATTTGGCCAGTTGGACCCATCTAGAGCTTTCTCGTACTCAGATTTTGGAATAAGAACCTTGAATGAAGAGTAACTATCCGGATATTTTGAAACAAGTTTTTCACATTTTACAGAAGAAAATTTTTACTTAAAAATTCCTGTAAGTTCTCCACTGTTGTTTCAGGTTTCAAGTTGGATAGGTGAAGAGCCTTGAATTTTTCCACTCCCTCCACCGTCGAACTCCCTGGATGACCACCTACAACTAATGTGCGACTTCGTTTCTGGGTAGTTTTCTTGTGAGAAATGACTTTCCATCCTGAGTCAATCTTCTCCTTGTCCGGTGTTGAGGATGATTTAGCAGGATTTGATTTCATTAAACTCAAATTTTTCCCATTCCATATCTCTTTCCTGGTGCCGGAGCCACCTGGTATACTCAAGCGATCGGAAATCGCCGCTGCGGTATCATTGTGACTGGAAACACCTGATTGATCCGAGAAATTATGATTATCGGTTACAGTATTCCTATTTTCACGAATTTTCGGTTTCTCTTGTGATGAGTATTCACCTGTACTTTTGTTGTTTACTTTTTTTGATAGGTTGTCGATAACAATATTTTTATCCCTAATTTCCACTTCAAGTGTCGAAATCTTGAATTTCAGGAGCGAATTATTCTCTTGTAGCATTTAATTCTTCGATTCTAATTCGGAAATAATTTTCAGAAGGAGTTCCTGTTGTGTAGATTCTCTACTGATGTTTTTATTTACCACATCCGACATTGGAGATATGTCGTTCGAGCAAATATCAACGGTATTTACTATTTCGTCGTCACAGCATTTTTTATATTTATTTGCACAGCTCTGGTGAAATAATTTCATGCATTTAATACTATTTTTCACTATAGTACGCTTACAATTCGCACATTCGGGGATCATGATTTTTAGGGCTTCACTCGCACTACTTTTTTTATTGGTAGACATTTTTCTGGGGTAGCAAAACAGCTCGATCAATCTGGGTTTTTACTCCCGGAGTCGGTGGCTGAATTCCTGTCGAAATATATTTCGAAACTATAAACAATGAGCAATACGACTGCATCGGTTGAACATACGACGACGATATTAAACATATTCGATGCTTTCAACCACCAATTACTTATTTTTCCATATAATACTTACTTTTTAACTTTTAATAATGGTCTATACACTCTAAATATCACTGTGAAAACTTATTACCAGCTTAAATCAAAATATTCAAGTTTTCAGATAACGCAAATAACCTTTTCTAATCAATTTTTAAATTCGTGGTCGATTAGATTAGTTGCGCAGGGAGGAATGCGCGAGATCCCTTTGGTGTAAGCGATTTCAGTTCAAAATCTCGTGAGTGCGACTACTGGTTGGTCCCTATACTGTGGTATGCTGATCCCACTAATGCCTAAGGTTGTCCAATCTCGCGATAGGTCACATGACGATCTTGCAATATCAGTTGGCGCACAGCATCAATGGTTTTTGGAACAACTGATTTTGGATGACCTTCAAATTCGTGTCTGAGTGAACTATGACCTCGGTTGCATTCACAATTCCATCGATAAAAACATCAATTCTCCTGATTATATTGGATGATTCAAGTGATTGTATGAAGTAGAAGTGAATATCATAGAATGATCACTATCGAATATTTACATGTGAACTGAATACAGTCTCTTTCAAGACTTCGGTCTGGTAATTCCGATAATTGATAATAATTAAATTTTCAGATGAATTTTATTCACAAGGGGAAGTATCGATGGATCCGAACATGCAGGGCGTCTTGCAGCAAATGATGTACGCACAGTATCTACAGCAAGTCCAAGTCCAGCAATCTCAATCGACAACAAATCCCTATGCCCAAATAGTATCGAATTTATGCGAAGAAGTGACCAATTCGAATCTTCAATCTTCCAATGGAAAAACCGATATCTCGAGAGATCCCATCGTATACAGCAATGGAGAAGTTCCTGACCAGAATCGGCCAATGAATGCTGGCGACACTCCTTCTTCCAAAGCGACTATCCTGAGTGAGTCACCTAAGAAGGCAGCGTTGTCACTTCTTCAAAACTACGCCTCAGATTCAGACGAAGATATTGAGGAAGAGAACAAAGTGGAAGATGACTTTAAAGTACCTGATGAAGACACGAAACTTGTGATTGACAAAATGGCATGTTACGTGGTGAAGAACGGCGAAGACTTTGAGAGAATTGTCAAGTCTAGGGATGATCCAAGGTTTGAGTTCTTGAAAAAAGATCATGAATATTTCTCGTATTATCGATATAAAGTGGAAGAAGAACTTAAGAAGATAAAAGAAAGTGAAAGAGGTGCCGATGAGAAAATAATTACAGCAGAACCTTCGAAAGGTACCCCTGGAAAAATTAAGGAGAAAAAAGTGATTGGTGAGTTTTATATGTATTGATCACTATTCAATTTATTGATGGGAAATTTTTTGATGGAGCTCTTGTAGAATTATCATTTGGCCAATATCCATCTTCTCTTATTGTTCAACGTTTTGCAGACATCTTCTGTCGTTTTAAAGGCAAAAATAGGCTTTTTAAAAAAGCAGAAAATTTATCAATTTTCGCTGATGAATGTCAAATTGGCAGAACTCTGAAAACTAGATCAAAGGGTATTTCAAGCGAATAACCCAGAGTAAACAGGTTATTATTTTGGTCCATCTAGCGGTTATTGCTGGTTCTTCTTGGTTATTCCTTCGAAATCCAGAAAGAATAACCAGAAATTATCGCTTGAATGCTCGGGTTTGGTTATCCGTGCTGTCATTCTTTTGGTTCGCTTTTATTTATGCTCATAGGTTATATGAGAATTTATCTGATTCAGATAAAAAGGGCCCATTCCCGAAGCTTATATAAACAAAAAGACATTTTTATAAGCAATTTTTTATTAGCCAATATATCCTTATTTTGTGAGTAACTAGGAATGAGGAAAATGACAAGAAATGATTAAAATGAGAAATATCAATATTAACAGCTAGTAAAAGGAAGAAAATTAAGTCAAAGAGACAGAATGGGAATGTTTTAATTTTAAAGACAATGACGAATTTTTTCCAGAGTTAGAAATTAAATCTATTTTTCCATTATTTCAAGATTATACTTGATGAAAATTTGAAACAAACACAAAAAGGCAATGAAAGAACTTCTTAATCTCTTAACTTTAGGAACGGCAGTTATTTGGTCACTTCTACTGGTTCTTCTTTCAATTTAATGATCTACCTTAAAATTTCTCCTCATTGCTACCATATTGTGCATTCTCAGAACATCAGAACACCCAAACTATTGATACGATGCTTTGCAGATACTCTCAGTATTGCACACATAACATAAATTTGAAGCAACCTGAAAATTTATCTTTTCATAGTTTCATTAACAGAATTCTTAATGGGTTTTTATTGATTTCTTGTGGCTATAATTTTCAGGTTCTTCTTGTAATTTTCAAATCGTTATCAATCTAGATTGCTTCACACAAATGACATTTGCTCTTTGAATCTTTTATTTCTTCTCTTATAGAGTTATCCTGAAATTTCAAATAGAATTGAATATTATCTTTATAAATTCAATAAGAATAGATGTTTTTTGTGTTACATCAACGTACTTTCAGTTGATGACTGGTTAAGTTTCTCTCTAAATTCAATGTTTGCAGCTGCTGATAAAATTTTTGATAACAGCAGCTAACAAAATACACAAGGAATTCTGTTTTTCTCTAATGAAAAGCAAACCTAATCTGTACATTCTACAATGCTTCTAATGGTTTCCAAATAATTTTTTTCACCTAGGTGATTTATAGAAATGAAATTTTTCTCCATTGAAAGTTTCTGCTTCCAATTTTATTTTTGAGTTTTCCTAAAATTTAAATTTTGATTAAATACCTACAGCCCTCAAAGTTAAAATTCAAGAAAATCATTGGATTTATAAGTTTCATTTCAACGCACCTTCAGTTGACAGACCAGTTGTATTACTGATCGGTAATTTACAATTTCCACATGATTTTCAGCAACATTATTCAGAAGCACATGATTATATTAGATCCTGAGTATTTCCTTCTTTCAAGAACTGTATTTATAATTGCTCTGTTTTCTATTATGTTGAAAAACTCTACATTGTTCTTATTTGATATCAGGGGTATTGTGGTCCCATTTTTGATGAGTTCTTTCATTCTAAACGACAAAACTTTTCACCCACGTTCTTCAAGTTTTCTTTTGAACCTGTGAATTTAGGAAGAGCGTATTATTTTTAATTTGATCTTAAATTGCCTTAGTTCCTACCTGGAGTTGAACTTCCATTTCGTTAAATCGAATTCGTGTTGCTACTTATAAAGTTTGGATTATTAATTATCTCTGTGAAATATTCAATAGTCTTTCGGTTCTACCAAGATCAGTTTTTCAACTTCCAAATAATTCAAAGTCCTTGATATTGTTTACTATTTTCATGTTTATACACATCTAACCCTACTTGCTAATAATAACCAGACTCGTAACCCTGCTCTCGAGCAGGGTTACGATTTTGGTTATTCTTGACATTTCTCGATCAAATTGAGGTTAACTAATGATGTCGCGGATCTATAACCCAAGCCGCTTGAATGCAAAAGGTATTTACCACAAAAGACCAAAGATAACCGGTTACTCTTGGTTATTCGCTTGAAATACCTTCAAATTTGTACTTACTGTGGTTTGAAGACTTCTTCAAGTTACTTCGAACAATTGACCTTTTCTCATGTAATATTCATGTAATTGTTGATGTAAGATACATTTTTGAAATCGACAAAAATTTTGTAGCAAGTTAGAGAATGCTGTATGCAACAGCAAAATTCACAGGAGCATGAATCTTTTTTTTTTCAGCACCTGTGAGCTTCTCCATAAAGAAAGCCAGGGAGGATCCTCCAAAAGAAATTAAAAGTGCTCTTCCTGTAGATGAAGAAACAGATGAAGAAGAGATGGCTAACCAAGAAGCGGTACCAACGCCTCCTGTAGTTCCCCAGCCTCCATCTTTGGTAACTAGTAGTATATCTAAAAAAATAAATCGAGTGGAGACTCAAGTTGTGAATAAAGAAAAAGAAACTCAGCCAATTCTTACTACCATCAATAATCAAGATGAAACTGAAACCAAGACTGTAGAATATGTTGAGAAAGTTCCTTTGATAACAGATAAGACACAGGAAGAAAGCAAAAAAGAAGATAGGGAGAAAGATGTTACAACTAAAATAAATGATTTATTGGTTGAAGATGACCCCATTCTGGAAATGATTGATTTGACTGAAGATGAAAGAAGAATTGATTTGGTTAAAAGTAAGCGTATTTATGTACTCATTCATGATTTTTTAAATTATCAGGTACACCGGTATGAAATGAGCGTTTTTTTGTTAAAATAAAACACTAATTATTAATGGGAAAACAAAAAGCATTTCATTCAAAGTATTGGCCATTGTCAAGTTTTTTGAAAACTTGACGTGTCATCATTAATTTCATGTATTGTACCGACGCCATCACCTAAATCGGGTTTTGAACCTATCCACTCATGAATAGAAACAGATAAATTCATACATGAAATACCACACTGTGCAGTCATCGTGAGGCACACTTCTTGTGGCTAATATTTTCTGTGTACAAAAATAGAATCGCGCCGTGTGGTTCGTCGTATGTAATTTTTTTGGAGGTACTTCTGTTTCAGTTGAAACGTAGCCAAAACATAATACCGTTTCGAAACAGCTTTCTATTACAGAACACTGTATTCAGTCCTCACACCCCAAGAAAGTTTCAAACGATTTTTTTGGAATAGAAACTCATTCTGCAACATACTTTTTTTGAGATTAGCTATCTTATCAAGACCATCTAAAAATTATTTCAGACGCAGACATATTTGATCTCACTCCAGTAAAACAGACAACGGCTAAGGAAAACCGTGCGTTACAATTGGAAAGGAGAAGAAAAGCTATGGCTTTCTTGAAATCGAAAATTGGAACTCAAGAAAGCGAACCGGTTCCAGACAGTGAAAAACCTGTTATACTAACCATTGATTTATCTAATGTTAGTTCTCCAAAGAAGAAACACTTATCAGAATCATCCGAAGACGAAGAAAGGAGGAAGCCAAGAAAGAGGTTAGATTTTAAGAAATTTTCTCATGAAATAGTTAACACATCTAGCAGAAGGAATATATTTACGTGAACCACAAAATCTTTTTTTTTCAGGAGTAGGTCTAGAACCTGCGACATCGAACATCACAGATCGAAAAGTGTCAGAGGCATCGACAAAACTGCCTCTCGAAAAGGAAAAGATAAATACAAAAAAATCAAAACCTCGAAACTTCATAGACTTGGTAATGGAGAAATAAGTGATAAAGAGGAAGGTGAAATGTCTGATGACTCGGAGGATGCAAAGTACAAGAAATCATCACATAAGAAAAAAAAATCAAGCAAAAGGTAAGGTTGAAAATTATTACTTATTTGTTTTTCGAGATAATTGCTCTCGCTAGTTACGCCATTTGACCGTAGCTCCGGGGGCTTATCCTGTAGAAAAATGGCATTATATGCTGGAATGCTCCTCCATTTGCTATAAATAGGTGTTTCTGAAAAGTTAGAGTTGTATGCCGTCTTGATGGAACGTTTTTACCCGTGTTCGATGTGGAACACGACTGTGGAGCTAGCTGCTGGCGGTAAATTCAAATCGACTGAGAATGGTTTATAGAGCAGTTTAATCTTAGTTTTCAGTCAACCAGATATATTAAAACTAGTTTAGAAATTACTGAAAAAAAAACCGTGAAAAGGCTAAAGTTGAATGTGAAAATAGAAAAGAGCACGGAAGATTTTTTGTTTTTTCTCTCTTTATAGTGATTAGTTGAAGAACTTATGTGGAAGCCTCATCAAGTGAGGTGGTACATTGTATAAAAATGAGCCGCCTCTTGTAAGAGGTACCGAACACTAGGAGGAGGAGACAATTGACGATCAGGTTTCTGATTGACCAGTGACTTATCAAGGGTAATACCACTAGAGGTGAGAATTTTTTGAGAACACTCTTGGTTTTTGGGAATTATGCGTTTAAATTTCACGAAACAAAGTTATCCTTAAAATTCCACAAGCCAAAAAGGATCACTTTGTTGAGTGAAATTTGTATAATTTTAAAAAAACGACAGAGTGTTCTCAAAAAAATTCGAATCTCGTGTGGTATTTGGAAAGATCATTCAACAATATAAATCAAACGAAATAAAAATTAGTTTTTTATTCAAAAATAACCAGATAGAAGCATAACAACAAATTATTCATCTTTATTCGCAAAATAATACTTATTGATGGTACAATTATTATACACATTACGAGCATTATTTTCGAATGATGAAGTAGATACTGATGTTGTTTCTTGAAGGACATTTTTTTCATTCCTTATGGTTGTGATTATTTTTTTGTGATGTTGTTGGTCCAGTTGGAGATACGGTTTCACTGACGCTGCAGAAGAATGGCCTGTTATCTTTATCAGCTATTCCTCGCCAATCCCTGCTTTGGCTAATTGGCTGACAGCAGTAGCTCGATGCGAGTGGTTGGTTATCTTCGACTTGGTTGTGTTGATGCCAATGAGTTCTGCCGATTCTTTTGTCCATTTAGCTATGGTATTGGGATCGACTGGGGAGTTTTTGAACCATGAACCATATTTTCAATTCTTATGTGGAGTAAGGAATAGTCTTTCAGTGGTTATGTTTGCAGTTCTTTTGGATACAAGTAGCTTATATAACCTCACCGGGCAAATATCTTCTTCAATATTGGGAGTCAGCCATTTCGTTTCCGCACATTTTTGGGCACCATCTTGTCTTGTTTTAGAAAATATCGGATTGTAGGCAATTCGGCCCGTGGGATTACCATCGTTTTCAATTTCGAATTGGAAATGCGAAATTAGGCATGATGAACCCTCTCTTCCGCGCCAAGCAAGCTCCAATGCAGCAATAAAATAAAATTTTCTGTTCAAACCGTCTGGATTATCTTCTTTACAGAAGTTGACCATCTTTTTGTGTTGCTCCAAAGACAGCGCCTTGGCACTAACTTTTCTTTTCTCAGGGTCCACTTGCAAAATACGCCTCTTGGCATTTCGTGCATCCCGCGCCGTTTTAAAAGCCACGTCTGTGAATGAATCGAACCTAACGCCCCATTCGGAATAGAATTCTTCCTGCAGCTGTTTGGCAGTATTATTCCACAAGGTTTTCACGACACTTTCCTTGTAGTCTGATCCATCTCTTTTCTTCATATTGAAAGCCCAGTCTACCATAATATTATTGAGCTCTGATAAACTTATTTTTTCATTTACAAGGTATTCCCGGGCAGCACAGAATTCTTCAAATTGTTTCCAAATGTAGGATCTTGACTTCACTGTATTAAGCGGCACACTTTTCTTCACACTTTCCTCAATTGAAGTAATATTATAATTCCCAAAACGTTTCATTTTTATCTACTTTATGGTAAAATACGAAAATAAACTGCAGTTGAAGTTATCGCTAACAACTGCTTGTTTATCGTAACCATTACGACCGCTACTTCCACCAACAGCCAAAGCTACAGGACGTATTAATATTCCTATGCAAATTAGGCATTTGATAAAAACAAATTTCCAAAAGTGAAAACACTGTGAGGTTGACTGTTTTCAGATACAGTTTGTTTCTATTGGTCCGTTTTCAAAAATTGAGCGATTTCATTGGACGATGTAGTATAGTGTTGAATGATCTTGATAAATGCTCTTGTTTTTGTACTAAATAATCATGTTTTTGTAATAATCTCTGGAGATGATCAGAATTTAATAGTTAAATGCCAGATGGGCGGGACTTAAGATCTAATTGTCGGCACTGTAAAAAGGGGAGGTGACAAGACGATCAAGTTTCTGATTGGTCAGCGTCTTATCTTACTAAATGCCCTTGTGTTATAACTGAATCATCATGTTTTTGTTATAGTCTCAGGAAATGATCACAATTAGTAGTTAAGCGACAAATGGGCGGGGCTGAAGATCTAATTGTCGGCATTATATAACGAGGGAAGCGACAAGAGGATCAGGT
Organism: Micraspis discolor; assembly: GCA_030674115.1. Taxonomy (NCBI): domain Eukaryota; kingdom Metazoa; phylum Arthropoda; class Insecta; order Coleoptera; family Coccinellidae; genus Micraspis; species Micraspis discolor. The sequence goes on from JARTUT010001743.1 coordinate 1,701,345, forward strand.
TTCTGAGTAGCCAGCGACTTAACTTGATAAATGCAATTTAATTCTATTTTTTAGACGAGATAAATCTTTTAAGTTACTGTAAACAACACAAATAGCGCTCGAAAATGTTCTGACTACGTATAACCTCAAAAATGCCAAGCTTTACGATCGAGTTGTCAGTTGGCAGATTGCAACACTAGGAGTTGTCCAATCCCAAAATATAAAAGGTTATGAAGGATCTTTCGATACAGATTAAAATTTTTAGTTGAAAAAAAAAGATTATTCCTGAATTTAAATGGAATTTTTATTGAAAGTAAAATATTTAAGTAAGGCAATTATACACAAAAAAACAATATCAACCAAATGATCACCTCTTGCTGCTCCACAGGTGCCCATTCTTTTGTCAAAATCTTGGATGACATCTTAGCATCATAGTTGATGCTCTATCTCGCCAAAGACACAAATAATTTCAACTTTCAATGCTGTAATTGATTGAGGATTGTTTTTTATTCTTCATGTATTCCCTAATAAGTAGTCCAAGCAATATTTTTCTTGATTTTTCTTCTGTAGGTTTCTCTTCTTTGGATACGATATTTGTTGTAAAAAGTTTAATTTATCATGTTTGATTTTTTTTCTTTTTTGATAGAACCATAATATGAAATAAAATATGAGAATTTTATTTTTTTCAGGAAACATTCCAAAAGTAAATATAAAAGCAAAAAGAAGTCTAAGAGAAGGGAAACAAGAGCATCGTCTTCCAGTCAATCTGATTCAGAGTATTCAAGTCACAGTTGATAAAAGTATTTTAGTTATTTTGTGTAAATTGTATTTGCTCAGTAATTTTTTTAATATTGTAAATATAGTTGAAATAGGAAAAGGATAATAATATAAATGATTTTACAGGGAAATTGAATAAATAATATTTTTATAATCTAGTGATATTCTTTTTTATTTTATTCTACTTTTAAATTCAAATATTTGTAAAATAATGAGATTTCGACATCGTAGTATTATATCTATCTGATCGTGGAAAAAGTTTTTCCAATGAAAGAATTAAAAAAATTAACGAATATACAATCAGGACTATTCACTAACTGGAGTTGCTGTGAATAGCCACCGAAAATCATGGTTATCTTCAAGGTCAGTTACTAAGCGCAAAATCGATATTCAGCGCTCCTGACAGCAAAATATCTAACTTCACATCGTCGGTTATTCCTGGTCGTCCAGATTTTGGAGCATCCCTCACGCTTAAATTTTGCAACAATTCTGCTTACTGTGCTTCTAGCAATTGGAAGTCTTCCCAAATGTGTTGCGTTAAATAAAGCACATACTTCTTCATGACTTCGAAGGCGATCGCCTTAACCTACCATCATTAGAATTTCTATCCTTCCTCTTTCGTTTAAACAAGCCATAATAATAAAACTGGTGCCACACTAATTGTACTACTGACACTGACACACCGTTGTTTTAGTAAATCAATCGAAAAAATTGATAAGGACAGATTTTCTTACTAGATAAGTTTGAGTTCGACCTCTTTTTATAATTGGTTTTGTTATTTCGTTTTTTATTCATTTTCTCGTTTTTTTCTTATGTTAGCCCTACTGCAACTATTTTTCCCTAGTGTAAAAAAACAAGCTTTATCATATAATGTAATAAAAATCTTAGCTTCCCTTTAAAAAAATTTGTTGATTACGTCATAATGACAAATTTGACTTGTTATTTTGTAACTTATGAATTTACTACCCGAAATCATTTAATGATAAAATAATTCGGAACAACAATATTAAAATTAGACCGATAGTGGCAAGTGCGGAAAATGAGAATAGCATTCAAGATATATATTATGTAAAATTTCCATACATCCCTGGACTCACTAACAAAATAAATATGCTCATAAAATCGTTTCTCATAACATAAAAGTAGTTTCATACAACATTTCAACTTGTAGCGCATTATTTTCTGAATTGAAGGACGTCGACCCTATGTTGGATCAGAGCGAATTGGTTTATAAGATCCCTTGCAGTGATTGTTCGAAGAGTTACATTGGCCAAACTAAACAATATCTAAAAAATAGAATAAGTCAGCACAAATATGATTGTCAAGAAAAAATATAGATCTAAAGATACTAAAACAGCCCTTGCAACCCATCATTTTGATAATAAACATAAATTTGATTTTCAAGCGGTTTCTATTTTGGACATAGAAAGAAATTATACAAAAGAACCATCAGTGAGATGATATGAAGGATCTTTCGATACAGATTAAAATTTTTAGTTGTTCCTTTTCAAAAAAAGATTATTCCTGAATTCAAATGAAATTTTTATTGAAAGTAAAATATTTAAGTAAGGCAATTACACAAAAAAACAATATCAACCAAATGATCACCTCTTGCTGCTCCACAGGTGCCCATTCTGTTGTCAAAATCTTGATGACATCTTAGCATCATAGTTGATGCTCTATCTCGCCAAAGACACAAATAATTTCAACTTTCAATGCTGTAATTGATTGAGGATTGTTTTTTATTCTTCATGTATTCCCTAATAAGTAGTCCAAGCAATATTTTTCTTGATTTTTCTTCTGTAGGTTTCTCTTCTTTGGATACGATATTTGTTGTAAAATTGTTAAGTTTAATTTATCATGTTTGATTTTTTTTCTTTTTTGATAGAACCATAATATGAAATAAAATATGAGAATTTTATTTTTTTCAGGAAACATTCCAAAAGTAAATATAAAAGCAAAAAGAAGTCTAAGAGAAGGGAAACAAGAGCATCGTCTTCCAGTCAATCTGATTCAGAGTATTCAAGTCACAGTTGATAAAAGTATTTTAGTTATTTTGTATAAATTGTATTTGCTCAGTAATTTTTTTAATATTGTAAATATAGTTGAAATAGGAAAAGGATAATAATATAAATGATTTTACAGGGAAATTGAATAAATGATATTTTTTTAATCTAGTGATATTCTTTTTTATTTTATTCTACTTTTAAATTCAAATATTTGTAAAATAATGAGATTTCGACATCGTAGTATCTATCTGATCGTGGAAAAAGTTTTTCCAATGAAAGAATTTAAAAAAATATACGAATATACAATCAGGACTATTCACTTACTTGAGTTGCTATGAATAGCCACCGAAAATCATGGTTATCTTCAAGGTCAGTTACTAAGCGCAAAATCGATATTCAGCGCTCCTGACAGCAAAATATCTAACTTCACATCGTCGCTTATTCCTGGTCGTCCAGATTTTGGAGCATCCCTCACGCTTAAATTTTGCAACAATTCTGCTTACTGTGCTTCTAGCAATTGGAGGTCTTCCCAAATGTGTTGCGTTAAATAAAGCACATACTTCTTCATGACTTCGAAGGCGATCGCCTTAACCTACCATCATTAGAATTTCTATCCTTCCTCTTTCGTTTAAACAAGCCATAATAATAAAACTGGTGCCACACTAATTGTACTACTGACACTGACACACCGTTGTTTTAGTAAATCAATCGAAAAAATTGATAAGAACAGATTTTCTTACTAGATAAGTTTAAGTTCGACCTCTTTTTATAATTGGTTTTGTTATTTCGTTTTTTATTCATTTTCTCGTTTTTTTCTTATGTTAGCCCTACTGCAACTATTTTTCCCTAGTGTAAAAAAACAAGCTTTATCATATAATGTAATAAAAATCTTAGCTTCCTTTAAAAAATTTGTTGATTACGTCATAATGACAAATTTGACTTGTTATTTTGTAACTTATGAATTTTGTACATTGCTTTATCATAACCCTGTATATTACGACGCAATACGCCATTGCATTGCTAAATTTCTTTGTTTCAATAATGAATCTCGAGTTTATTGAGTTCTTCGTCTTAGTAAACACAAATTTTTTTCTTGCAGCTGTTTTATTTTTTTTTCAATCTTTTTATTTGTTTAATTCATCACAAATGAATATTATCTGCCGAGTCCATATACATATTTCGAATAACACAATAAATCTCGATCATATTCATTTATTGTTTCAATTTTTGCAATTATTTAACAAATTGTTTCTAAACTAGGAATCACGTGACAGAAGAACTGGGCGTGAGTTTTAAATGTCCCGCCTGCTCAACTTAACGCGGTTATCATCAGATTGTCTATTGTTTTTAGTTTTATTTCAATTGAATTTTTTATCCATAAAGGCTAACATGTATTCTAAAAGCTGTAGAAGATATTCTTTATCGAACTCCATTTCTCTTACTGCATCAAAAAATGTTGAATCGTCATCTTTTGGCTTATAATTAACTGGGTCAACATTGTGATTTTCATTAAAACTTCTTATTTTTCGAATCATAACTCCAAAAATTGCTGGAAAATGATAGTGTTTCAGTAGCTGCTCTTGCAATTCTTCGAAGGGATACAAAGTGGCAGCTTTCAAATTATACAGTTCCAAACAATCGGAAAAACTGTTGTAGTAAGTTCTTAGATGGGCATCGAAATTGAGGAATACTTCTTCGGAACAACTTGAGAAGAGGCAGAACAATACGTCAACGATAGGAGGTCCAACTGTCCATGCTTGCCAGTCCAAAAATTTTATATCTACCAATTTTTCTATTCCATTCGTCATCTGAAATGAAATAAAACATGTGTTACAACGGTATTTTTAATTCATTACGAAGATGGACTGATAAGTACCCGCGTTTGGAAGGAAACAGTAATGTACGTAACTAGTTCGGAATATAGGGCTATTTTAAACGAATAGACAAAAATCCAGGAAGAGTGTAAGCAATGTTGAAAAGATTCAAGTTGTTTGAAATGCCTGTTGTCGGCACGGTATAAAGATAGAGGCAACAATGGATGATAAGGATTCTGATTGGCCAGCGACTTATCTTGATAAATGCCCTTGTTTTAGTACAGAATCATCATGTTTTGTAATGATCTCAGGAAATGATCAGAATTTAGTGGTTGAGCAACAGATGGGCGGGTCTTAAGATCTAATTGCCAGCACTCTAAACAGGAGGAGGCGATAATGGATGATCAGATTTCTGATACACCAGCGACTTATTTGCTAAATACTCTCGTTTGAGTACTGAATCAAAATGTGTTTGTAATAATCTCAGTAAATGATCAGTATTTAGTTGTTAAACGACAAATTGTCGGGGTTTAAGATTTCTTTGTCCGCACTGAAAAAAGGGGGAGGTGACAATAAACGATGAGGTTTCTGATTGGTCAGCGTCTTATCTTACGGAATACGCTTGTTTTAGTACTGAATCATCATATTTTGTTTTAATATCGGTAAATGATGAGTATTTAGTAGATAAATGAAAACTGGTCGGGGTTTAAAATTTCTTTGTCCGCACTATAAAAAAGGGAGGTGACTATAGACGGTGAAGGTTCTGATTGGCCAGCGTATCTTGCTAAATGCCTTTGTTTAAGTACTGAATCATCATTTTTTGTAATGATCTCAGGAAATGACCAGAATTTAGTGGTTGAGCAACAGATAGGCGGGTCTTAAGATCTAATTGCCAGCACTAGAAAAAGGAGGAGGCGATAATGGATGATCAGATTTCTGATACACCAGCGACTTATTTGCTAAATACTCTCGTTTGAGTACTGAATCATAATGTGTTTGTAATAATCTCAGTAAATGATCAGTATTTAGTTGTTAAACGACAAATTGTCGGGGTTTAAGATTTCTTCGTCCGCACTGTAAATAAGGGGAGGTGACAATAGACGGTGGGGTTACTGATTGGCCAGAGTATCTTGCTAAATGCCCTTGTTTCAGTACTGATTCATTATGTTTTGTAATGATCTCAGGAAATGACCAGAATTTAGTGACTGAGCAACAGATGGGCGGGTCTTAAGATCTAATTACTGGCACTATAAAAAGGAGGAGGCAATAATGGATGATCAGGTTTCTGATGGCCCAGCGACTTCTTTGCTAAATACTCTCGTTTGAGTACTGAATCATAATGTGTTTGTAATAATCTCAGTAAATGATCAGAATTTAGTAGTTAAACGACAAATTGTCGGGGTTTAAGATTTCTTTGTCCGCACTGAAAAAAGGGGGAGGTGACAATAGACGATGAGGTTTCTGATTGGTCAGCGTCTTATCTTACGGAATACGCTTGTTTTAGTACTGAATCATCATATTTTGTTATAATATCGGTAAATGATGAGTATTTAGTAGATAAACGAAAACTGATCGGGGTTTAAAATTTCTTTGTCCGCACTGTAAAAAATGGAGGTGACTATAGACGGTGAAGTTTCTGATTGGCCAGAGTACCTTGCTAAATGCCCTTTTTTTAGTACTGAATCATCATGTTTTGTAATGATCTCAGGAAATGACCAGAATTTAGTGATTGAGCAACAGATGGGCGGGTCTTAAGATCTAATTGCCGGCTCTATAAAAAGGAGGAGGCAATAATGGATGATCAGGTTTCTGATGGACCAGCGACTTATTTGCTAAATACTCTCGTTTGAGTACTGAATCATCATGTGTTTGTAATAATCTCAGTAAATGATCAGAATTTAGTAGTAAAACGACAAATTGTCGGGGTTTAAGATTTCTCTGTCCGCACTGTAAAAAAAGGGAGGTGACAATAGACGGTGAAGTTTCTGATTGGCCAGCGGATCTTGCTGAATGCCCTTGTTTAAGTACTGAATTATCATGTTTTGTAATGATCTCAGGAAATGACCAGAATTTAGTGAACAACAGATGGGCGGGTCTTAAAATCTAATTGCCGGCACTATAAAAAGGAGGAGGCAATAATGGATGATCAGGTTTCTGATTGGCCAGTGACTTATTTGCTAAATACTCTCGTTTGAGTACTGAATCATAATGTGTTTGTAATAATCTCAGTAAATGATCAGAATTTAGTAGTTAAACCACAATTGGCAACATGGAAGAGACACTATAGATGGATTCCTTCAACATCTAAACAATCAAGAGGAATCAATTAAATTCACAATGGAAATCGAGAAAGACAGACAACTTCCATTCTTAGATGTACTCGTACATAAACAAAATGGAATCCCAAAAACCACTGTGTATAAAAAACCAACGATCACAGGACAATATCCATTTTGATTCAAACCACCAACTAAACACTAAATTGGGAGTAGCAAAATGTTTATTTGATAGAGCAATAAATATTTGTTGCACTGAAGAAGACCAAAATGAGGAAATAAATAACATCTCGAAAACTCTTAGAAGCAATGGCTTCCCCAAAAAGCTATTAAAAAAGCTAGACGAACAAGAGAAAGTCAACATGAACCAACAGATATAAATCAGACCATTAAAACCGTAGTTCCTTATGTAAAAGGTTTGTCGGAGAAAATGAGAAGAATTGGAAATAGATACAATATAACGACTGCATTCAAAACTCAAGACACTATCAGAGCTAAACTTACAAAAAGTTAAGCCTAATAATGAGACACAAAGGACAAAGAACTGCATATATGGATTACCTTGCGAGTGCGGAAGATCTTACATCGGAGAAACTAAACGCCCTCTGAATGTACTAATTAAAGAACACCAGAAGCTTCTACGAGTACTAGACAGCGACAAATCCAGGTTGGTCCAACATGCTGTAGATGAGAATCATCGTATAAAGTGGGATGAAGCATCAATAATATCCAAAGAAGAAAAACTTGCAAGAAGAAAAATCAAAGAAGCAGCATTTATGAAAATAACACCTGATTCCATAAGTGCTCCATCTATAGATCTGCCAGAAGTTTGGACGCCGATAGTTCGATCCAACTTAAAAAGATCATCATATCACAGATGAGTATATAACATCGTTCATTTTCTTTCATGACTTCTGTCATATTGACTTTTTTGAAAATTGATAATTTTCAAAAGGTTTTTACTTTTCCTCCTTGATAAAGATAGAAGATGTCTATCGAAACGTCGGAAAACATTACATCCACAATAGATGATGGTAATAGCCCAAACAATCATTCAACACGAGCTCCATCATCAACAATATCTCGTCATCAAACCACAAATTGTCGGGGTTTAAGATTTCTTTGTCCGCACTGAAAAAAGGAGGAGGGTATAATAGACGATGAGGTTTCTGATTGGTGAGCGTCTTATCTTACTGAATGCGCTTGTTTTAGTACTGAATCAACATGTTTTTGTTATAATATCAGTAAATGATAAGAATTTAGTAGATAAACGAAAAATGATCGGGGTTTAAGATTTCTTTGTCCGCACTGTAAAAAAGGGTAGGTGACAATAGATGGTGAAGTTTTTGATTGGCCAGCGTATCTTGCTAAATGGCCCTTGTTTAATTACTGAATCATCATGTTTTGTAATGATCTCAGGAAATGACCAGAATTTAGTGATTGAGTAACAGATGGGCGGGTCCTAAGATCTAATTTCCGGCACTATAAAAAGGAGGAGGCAATAATGGATGATCTGGTTTCTGATTGGCCAGCGACTTATTTGCTAAATACCCTCGTTTGAATTCTGAATCATCATGTTTTTGTAATAATCTCAGTAAATGAATAGAATTTAGTAGTTAAACGACAAATAGGCGGGGTTTAAGATCTCATTGTCGGCACTGTGAAAAGAGGGAGGCGACAATAGACGATCAGGATTCTTATTGGCCAGCGACTCATCTTGCTAAATGCCTTTGTTTTAGTACAGAATAATCATGTTTTTGTAATGATCTCAGGAAATGACCAGAATTTAGTACTTGAACTTCAGATGGGCGGGGTTCAAGATCCAATTGTCGGCACTGTAAGAAGGGGGAGTCGACAATAGACGATGAGGTTTCTGATTGACCAGTGACTTGTCTGATAAATGCCCTGGTTTGAGTACTTATGCGTCATATTTTTGTAACAATCTAAGGAAATGACCAGAATTTGGAAGTTGAACGATAAATGGGTGGGGCTTAAGATCTCATTTTTGCAACTGTATGAAAGGGGTGGCGACCAGATGATCAGGTTTCTGATTGGTCAGCGACTTATCTTACTGAAATGCGCTTGTTTTAGTACTGAATCATCATGTTTCTGTTATAATCTCAGGAAATGATCAGAATTCAGTAGTTAAACGCCAGATTGCTGGGGATTTAGATCCTAATGTCGGCTCTGTATAAAGAAGGAGGTGACAATAGACGATGATGTTTCTGATTGGCCAGCGACTTATCTTGCTAAATGTCCTTGTTTTAGTACTGATCTCAGAAATCTCCGAATTAGTAATTGAACGACATTTGGGCGGGGCTTAAGATCTAATTGTCAGCACTGTAAAAAGTGGGAGACGACAATAAACGATTAGGTTTCTTAATGATCAGCGACTGATCTGCTGATTGAGTACCGAATCTTCATGTTTTCGTAGAAATCTCAAGAAATGACCACAATTTAGAAGTTGAACGATAGATGGGCGGGGCTTTAGATATAATTTTTGGCACTGCATGAAAGGGATGACGACAAGACGATCAGGTTTCTGATTGGCCATTGCATTATCTGACGAAATGCCCTTATTTTAGTATTGAATCATCATGTTTTCGTAATAATCTCAGGAAATTATCAGAATATAGTAGTTAAACGACAGATCGGCGAGGCTTGAGATCTCATTGTCGGCTCAGAGGGTGGCAACAGTAGACGACCAGATTTATGATTGGCCAACAACTTATCTCGCTAAATGCCCTTGTTTATGTACTGCGTCACCATATTTTTGTTATTATCTCAGGAAATGATCAAAATTTAGTATAGGAAAACAACAAATGGGCGGGTCTTGAGATACTGTTGTTGACACTGTATCAAGGAGGAGGAGTCAATTGACGATCAGGTTTCTAATTGGCCAGCGACTTATCTTGTTAAATGCCCTTGTTTTAGTACTGAATCATGTTTATGTAATAATTTCAGGAAATTACCAGTTATGTGGAATATGGAATGGTCGCAAAGATAAATATTTTCTATAGAACAGCAGGTTTTTTCCCAATTACTACGAAAGTTCTTTCAGTATATCTTTTGGAATCTGATTTTGATTTTTCGGGTAATAATTTTGCTGTAGCAACGGCTGCTATATTGTTGTGACACATGTTCATTGCCACTATGGCTGCTGCTCTCTTTATTTTATTATGATTAGGATCAAAACACACGCAAATTGTTGTCAACTAATTTCATATGAACTGTCAGCCGTTTTAGTGGAATGAACACGAAATCGTGTGGCAACTTCGAAGAACTGCTAGCACCTATTTAAGGCCAATCCTAACCAGATTCGTAAACGTTGACGAAATCTTCGATGTTCATAATTGTTAGTATCGTACAAAATGTTTAGATTGAATTTCCACTCACCTCATATTTGAACATGATATTGTTGCTCCATCCATCCCCATGTAAGAAAGTAACATATTTCTCTTCTTCGAATTTGGCGAAACTTTCTCTCAATATATGAAGTACATCCTTACTATATTCATCAAGTAGTTTATGTTCAAAATGGAGTTCCCTCATTGCGTCTCGTACCGTAGTCATTGTGTGTCCAAAATCTTTCGAAATTTTCTTATCTAAAAGAGTACGAAACGCACACACATTACCACGTGTTATATCTTCGAATTTCTTGGGATTCAGAGCTTTCAGGGCCATAGAGCTTGCATGTAACTCCCCATAACCTTTAAATATATGTTGAATTTCCTCCTGGTTCAGTAATTGTCTCACGGGCATCATTCGGTATCCTATTTCTTTGATATTTTCCATTATTATCATTTCTTCATCTTCACTCTCTGAAGCGTAATAAAATTTAACGAGTGATCCAATAGGTCGTGGGATTTTCAATTGGTCCCGAAGTTCTTGGAGTGCAGGAAAGAATTTTTTATACACTACTATCTCGTTTTTGTAGCTTTCTGTAATAACTGTGTATTTCCTGATCTTTTCGTCCTTCAGGGAAACTTTCGCGATCAAATTCAATGATTTCTGTTTTTTTTGGTCGGAAGCACAAATTGTTAAAATTTCTCCCATGAATCCATCTAATTTTTCACTTCCTTTTCCAAAGGTTATACGTACATCGTGGCTCAGCAATTCTTTTTCCGCTATTTTCTTCACACAGTCAAGCAGATGATCTTCACTATAATTTTTCATTTCACTCATTTAGAATAACAGCTGAACAAAAACTGTTATGGAATTATATCTCGTCCTTTATACTGATCCAAAAAGAAGTACCTATTTGTTTACAGAAGATTTTACACATAGATATCGCGAGCAGCGACTGTTTAATTTTCCAATTATTTTGTTAAATGACTAGCATTTATGATGAAATTAACGTCATAGGTATAAAAGTTTCAATCCTTCGTGTTTTTCCATACATTATTAGGCTCAAAGCAAAAACATATTTCAATCTGCATTTTACGAGCTTTGAGGCTATTGAACATTCAGTTTATTGAACGAATGTGTTGATATTACGCACTATTGTCTTTCCCTCACCCAAGCAGTTGTTGTATTTGATGGTTTGAGTTTTGAGAAATCAAAATATCCACTTATTTTAACACAAACTGAAGTTTAATTCAGAATTATAACATTGCAATTAGTGTTAGGTTCATCAACTAATGACCAAGTATTCTTTTGCCATCGCACATTGCCAATTCTTATGATTTGGCGAAGAAATTGCTTCTTTATAAGATAAAGGTTCTTTCTCTTTACAAAGGTAAGTAACAAAATTTGGAAATTCCTTAGGATTTCTAGTTCTAGTAGGATAGCGACGATTCTCTTCATCTGGTTCTGGATCTGATTGTATCAAAATATCTGTAGGGGATTCTTCATTAGTAACAGGAATTTCTTCTATCACTTCATCTTTTTCTGTAGTTACTATAATTTCATTGGGTTGTTTGATTGACTCTTCTGAAGATTGAACACAACTGCTAATATTTGGCTTCAGCAGGTCATGCTCAAGGAATTCTACACTGCATGCGGAAATTATTTGGTGTGTAATTTGATCAATTAGTCTGTATGTTGCTCTTAGCATCCAATTTTCTACGCTTTTCTCCAGGTATATGGACGTAAGCAGGACATCCAAAAATTCTTAGATGAGAAAGATCCACTTTTTCGTTGGCTCATTTTTCTTCTGGAGTCTTTCCTAGAATTTTCTTTGCTGGAGATCTGCTAATTAAATATACAGTTGTATTTGCTGCTTCTGCCCACATCATATTATCAGAATTCGAATCAATGAGCATACAACGAACTTTTTCCATGATCGTTCGGTTGTATTTTTCCGCCAATCCGTTTTGTTCAGGGTTATATGGAACAGTTACCTGATGTTTTATTCCAGATGCTTTAAAGATGTTAATCAATTTTTAATTGCAGTATTCTTTGCCATTATCTGAACGCACTGCTTTAATTTTTCTTTCACATTCATTTTCAACCATATTTTTGAATTGTAGAAAAATGTCTGGTACTTCACCTCTTTTAATCAAGTAAGTTCATTCTCTGTACACCTCTCCAGGGGGTAAGTAAGTTCTACAAATTCATTCTCTCCACACTTCTCAAGGTAGCCACTTCTACAATTAAATTCTCTCTCTAGACGCTCTCGTGCACAGTACTCAAGTAAGTTCTTTTATCAATTTACTTTTCACGAGTCCATAACGGCACTCAGAACTACAAGTTCCTCTTAAGATCTCTCAAAATAATCTGTTTTCGGGTCAGTTAGTTACCCTAGTTCATGTGTATGTGAATTACTCAGTTGAAATTCTCTACGTAAAAGAAAAGGGTTGTGAATTGGTAATCTGTGAAGCAATTACATATTGCCAAGGCACAATTCATCAGTGGAAGTTTGTGAAGCTTTATCCAAAGTGCTTGCACCTTATTCAGAGAAATCTACCCTCGACGATTGAAGCAGAGCTGTGGTGAACTCCAAACAACAAATAAGGTCAGATCTCTTTATCATTTCATATTACCAGAAGTGCCTAGATTGAGCAGAGAACTTCAAATCCTTGATTATTATAGACACCTAAAAACTCTTTCTGTGAGTGTGAACTCAAGTGCCGAACATTGTGTAACTATTTTTATCTGTGAATACATAATTCTTTTATAACTACAAACTTGTTTTTTTATTCACCTTGCAAACATCTTTTCTACCAAAGATAATTTTTGGATCAACTGTTATAGTATTACAAATACTTTTCTGGTATGGTCATCTATCAGAGTGAACATGTATTTTGCTCCTCCCCATGACTCCGTTTGCATTGGTCCACATAAATCAGCGTGAATTAGATCCAGTTTATTCTTGGAAAGTTTAGAATTCGTTGAATGGAAGTTTTTTCTGCATTGTTTGCCTTTTATGCATGATACACATTTGTCTGGCTTGCTATCTGAACGAAAATCTATGCCATTAGCATGAGTAGTTTTTAAAAGGTTCGTGCTAACGTAGTTTAAATGACCAAGCCTTTTGTGCCACAATTCTTCAATGTTGATTTTATCAGCTAGGTTTGTCGATTCCTTTTGTTTGGTATCCAGGATAAATAAACCTCCTATATTCGTGCCTGTAGCCACAACCTCTCCCTGAACTGGGCATGTCTCTTTGTCCACTATAGAACAACCTTGTTTATCAAATATTATGCTATAGTCTTTTTGAACTAATGCACTTACTGAGAGTAAATTGGCAGTTAGGTTTTCTACATACATGACATCTGATATTGTCTTTGATTGATTATTGTGAGACAATTTAACTTTTATGTCTCCTGTACCACCACACCTCATATCATTGTTGGTAGCACCAGAGACTGGGCTGTAAAGGGCTATTTGTGGCTCGAAGTGTTTTGTTTCTTGAAACTTGAACTTGACTTAATTGATTTTTATTGGATTTGTCTTTATTTGTTTCTCCCATCTGTTTGGGATTCAAGCTTTTGGCAGCTAGTTTCCTGATTTCATTTTTCCAGTGCGATGATTTTTTACAATAAGAATTCCAAGGCCAGTAATTGAATATGTGGGGTTTTCCAGAACCATGACCATCGGGTCATAATCCTCTGTTAGGCCAGACAACATGACTGTTGCGAGGAACTCATCATCCAGGGGTTTGTTCATCGCAGAAAGTTTTTGGGATAAATTGACATATTCTTCCATGGACTTGAAGTTGATCAAATTTATGTTGCACAGACGTCTCAACAATTTTAAACGACTATATAGACTTTGGTCGTCATAGACTTTAGAAAGTGAATCCCAAGCTTCTTTAGCATTTTTTGCTAGCCGAGTTTCAGCCGAGTTTTCTGTGAGTAATTCATACCTAGGAATGTAGACATAGGATTGAGGTCAAATGTCACAATAACATCCAGAAGCATCAACTCATAATTTCTGTATTTGCTACATTCACTTGCACCCACAGGGGGGTCTATAGGTACTCAGCCTGAATATTAAAAATTCATAAAAAATCAATCAAACGTGAGAATGCTATCATACTCCCGCAGAGTTATCTATATATTGACAAAAAAATAATTCAGTAGTTATCTCTGACTTGCAACCCCATGGGGGGCTAAAATATCGGCTTAATGATTATTCAAGCAGAATCGAATATCTCGAGAACTAGACATAGAATCGACACGAAATTCGGTATTTATTCTTCACTCTATATACACAAAATAACTTTGTGACTCACTTCCACTTGCACCCCCTGGGAGGGGCTAGCCGAGTTCCAGCCGAGTTTTCTGTGAGTAATTCATACCTGGGAAACTAGACATAGGATTGAAATCAAATTTCACAATAACATCAACTCATAATTTCTGCATTTGCTACATTCACTTGCACCCCCGGGGGGGTCTATAGGTACTCAGCCTGAATATTAAAAATTCATAAAAAATCAATCAAACGTGAAAATACTATCATACTCCCGCAGAGTTATCTATATATTGACAAAAAAATAATTCAGTAGTTATCTCTGACTTGCAACCCCATGGGGGGCTAAAATATCGGCTTAATGATTAGAATAGAATAGAATAGAATAGAATATTTATTTATTTTCTCATCACCCACTTTACAGTAAGAGAAGATAGAAAACAAGTCACCAAAAATAACAACTATTGATAACAAAATTATTATCATAATACAATATCTGCACACATTTTATCTATGATCTTAGATGCTTACAAGACAAGTAATATTCTTCCAATGTATATGGTTCAATATCAAGAATCAATGCAAAGATCTTCTTTTTAAAAACTAATGAGTTTTTCTCATTTTTTATATTTATCGGAAGATAGTTGAAAAGCTTCAAGCCTGTGTAGTATGGTTGCTTTTCAGTCAGAGTAAGTCTATGGCGTGGATAAAAGACCGGAAATGTTCGCCTTGTATTGTTGAAATTATTAGATACATTATGAAATTTATAAAAAAATAACAATGTTCTATACACATATATTCCTGTTAAGGTAAGAATACCATTCAGCTTGAAAACTCCTCTACAGGTCTCTCTAAATTTCAACCTCTGCAAAATTCTTATGGCTCGTTTCTGTATTACAAATATTTTCATCATGTGTGTGCTGTTTCCCCAAAAAATGACACCGTAGTCCAGGAGCGATTGAAAACTGGCAAAATACACCATCCTTAGAACATCATGCTCCACCTGATGTCTCAGCACCATCAAAGAGTATACCACGGAGTTCAATTTATGTCCCAGCTGTTCCACATGTTCATGCCATTTCAGATGTCGATCAAGGTGTATTCCAAGGGTTTTGGCGAAAGGGAGCATGTGAAGAACCTCATTCTTGTGATGTATTTCCTTTGGGAATTCCTGTCTAGATCTATCAGTAGAAAACAATATACATTCTGTCTTTGTGGGATTCAGCATAAGTTGATTTTCAAGACACCAGTCCTCCAGTCTTGACAGCGCCCTTATAACGATCTCAGCAAGAGGCTGAGCATGTGGTACCCTCATAAGTATCGTTGTATCGTCTGCATAGATGAAAAGTTGCATAGATGTATCCTCAAATGCCGATGGTAAGTCGTTAATATAAATAGCAAAGAGGATCGGTCCCAGTATACTACCTTGAGGAATTCCCATTTCAATGATTTTTTCGGTCGATACATAGGTCGTATTGTTTTGTGTTAAACAAACCCTCTGCTTCCTACTTCTCAAGTAAGTCTCAAATAGTTTTAGTTGCTCATTACGTATGCCATAGCGTTCCAGCTTGTGAAGAAGTCTAGTGTGGTCCACACAATCGAAGGCCCTAGATAAATCTGCAAATAAAGCAACTGGGGTATCACCACCTTCCAAAGAGTTTATTATTGCTCTAGTTAGTTCGAAAATAGCTGTTTGTGTGCTTCTGTTCCTTAAAAAACCATGCTGACATTTAGTCAATATTTTGAATTTATCAAGAAATTTGACCAGCCTTTCTGCCAAAACCTTTTCAAAGAGTTTTGCAAAGGTAGTTATTAGGCTTATTGGACGGTAGTTATTCATGTCATTTAAATTTCCCTTTTTGTGTAATGGTTTGATAATTGATATCTTTAGTCCTTCTGGAAAAATACCTTCCTTAAATGAACAATTCATTATATAAGTAAGTGGTCCTATAATAATATCCAAGGCTCTCTTTATAACTTTGAGTGGTATACCATCATAGCCCGTTGATGGTGTACATTTCAAATTCTTTATTGCTTTTCTTATTTCCTCTTCAGATATATCAAACATAAAAAATGAATTTATATTGTATTTTACATCTGATTTAAAATTTTTGGTGATTTTTGGCAAAAAAGCTGTTAAGTTTGGAGCAATGCTCACAAAATATTCATTAAAATCATTTACAAGACGTGAAGGGTTGCCTTTTTTCATTGCATTACAGGATTTATCAGACTTTTGAGTTATATCTTTAATTATTTGCCAAGTTGTTCTTGATTTATTATATGACTGAGATATTTTTTTCCCAAAAAAATCCTTCTTTTCAGCAGCAAGAATTTGATCATATTCACATTTCACTAACTTATATAAATTTTTATAGTTTGGATCTATCTATATACATAACATATGCTGCATCAAGTATTTGCTTTATATACTTTACTTTCTGTGTTTGTTTATATTGATAGTTCTTTTTTGGCAAAACAACCTTCTTTTTAGGAAAGTTTTTCTCAAACTCAAGTATGAAATATTGATGAAAATAATCCCACATTTCATTAACTCTTTCTGGTAAAAATCTCATCCCACGATTTCTGCGATAAGTCTGCAATAAAGTTACTGAAAGCGACTTCATTATAATCCCTAACATACTATATATACATTCTGGTTTTTTCACTTCCAATGTCACCCTGAATTTTACATATTGCGCTAAATGATCCGAAGTATGGGTATTTACTATTGTTGGTTTACAGTATCTACTTTCAATATTTGTTAGAACATTATCAAGACAAGTTGATGAGGATGCCGTAATACGAGTAGGTTCATTTATTGTGTTCACAATGTTGTAGCTTTTAATTAAAGATAAAAAATCATGAGCTTCACTTGATTTCTCAAGAATATCGATATTGAAATCGCCCATTATTATTACTCTTGCATTTTCAGCCATACATATGTCACATATCAGGCTAAGTCTTTCCAAAAATATTCCCACATCTGCATAAGGCAAAGTACTGGGTCTATATATACAAATAATAATTAGTTTTTGCTTACTACAATATAGTTGTACCGCAGTTTATTCAAGCAGAATCGAATATCTCGAGAACTAGACATAGAATCGACACGAAATTCAGTATTTATTCTTCACTCTATATACACAAAATAACTTTGTGACTCACTTCCACTTGCACCCCTGGGAGGGGCTAGCCGAGTTCCAGCCAAGTTTTCTGTGAGTAATCATACCTGGGAAACTAGATATAGGATTGAGGTTAAATTTCACAATAACATCCAGAAGCATCAACTTATAATTTTTGCATTTGTCACATTCACTTGCACCCCCATGGGGTCAGTAGGTACTCAGCCTGAGTATTAGAAATTCATAAAAAGTCAATCAAACGTGAGAATGCTGTCATACATACAATACATATTGTATCTTTTTCCTTCAATGATTTGAGTTATTTACAAAAAATTGATCTATTTCTCTTTCTGTTCTCAATTTATTTAAATGAGTACTATCAACTAATTCATACTCTTTCTAAAATACAGAACGGAAAAGTATTTCATTAACTTCATGTCATCACTCAGTTCGTTGTTAGAAATAATTCCATTTCCATTATGCATCATCTGCCCCACTTGCAACCGAAATCAAGTTCAAAGCTCCGAAACCTGGAATTCCAGTTAACCTTTCGAATAGATATGAGCCTCCATACCAAGAAAAGGAAGTAGAACAACTAACATTACTTTCACCTTCTTAACATTTTCCGAAATGCTTCTTTGAATTCAATGTAACTGTTTTTTAAGGAGATCATTCCTAGAAGGTGTTTTATTACACAAACTATTCAACGAAGGGGAAAAGTTACAATAACTGAGGACTTTAATATAGAGATGAATAAGGTATCAAGTAGGAGACGTCAATTTCTTGCTTTATTATCAAGTCATCAGTTATCACGTAATTCCACGGGCCGAATTGCCTACAATCCGATATTTTCTAAAACAAACCAAGGTGGTGCCCAAAAATGTGCGGAAACGAAATGGCTGACTCCCAATATTGAAGAAGATATTTGCCCGGTGAGGTTATATAAGCTACTTGTATCCAAAAGAACTGCAAACATAACCACTGAAAGACTATTCCTTACTCCACATAAGAATTGGAAATATGGTTCATGGTTCAAAATCTCCCCAGTCGGTCCCAATACGATAGCTAAATGGACATAAGAATCGGCAGAACTCATTGGCATCAACACAACCAAGTCGAAGATAACCAACCATTCGCATCGAACTCCTGCTGTCAGCCAATTAGCCAAAGCAGGGATTGGCGAGGAACAGCTGATAAAGATAACAGGCCATTCTTCTGCAGCGTCAGTGAAACCGTATCTCCAACTGGACCAACAACACTTCACCCTTAAATTGAAAGCCTATATAAAACAACTGAAATTAAGTGTTTTTCCTCTTCTAGCAATGTTACCATATGATTTATAAGTCACATGTTATAATTTAAATACAAATAAAGTTAATCAAATTTACATCTCTTAGCTTTCATGTTGTATCTGAGCCGGAAAAACATAAATAATATCATCATCTGTATTCTTGATTGAGCAGACCATAGTTACCAAACTATTGTCAATAATTTGTTTTTTTAAATGTATCTTGACTTTTTTTGGCATCTTCGTTTATTTCAGCAATATAATTTGACCAATAAAATCGATTTGCAAGATTGTTTAATGGGTCTGAATAAACAAATCGAGTTCCACTGAAAAAAATGGAATCGATTTTTAAAGTCTTCAAATACCCTGGTTTAATTAAAATTCACTTCACCCTTTCAAATTGAAAGCCTACATAAAACAACTGAAATAAAGTGTTTTCCTCTTCTAACAATGTTACTATATGATTTATAAGTCACATGTTATAATTTAAATACAAATAAAGTTAATCAAATTTACAAATGTTTTTAATGAGTTATATGACGGTAATGGTGACTTGGAGTGTAAGAAGAAGAAATTAAAGCCCATATCAGTAAAAATTGTTGAGCGGTGGCGCCATCTACAGCGAAAACATGCCAAACACCCTTAATTTTTAAGTTTTTTGTGCTTTTTAGAGAAATTATAGATGTTTGGCACTTGTTATTAATTTTCTGCATCAGTTTAGATGCCTACCGTTAATTTAAAAAAAAAATTGATGCAAATCGGTTGATTGGTTTAGGCGCTAGACCTTTCTATGCATCATATTATTATAATAGATATAACCCAATCTATATTTCTGCGTCTCTGTTTGAAATCTTCTATATTTTCCCAAGTCATGATTCTTTTATCTGACTGTTTTCTTGTACTTGAAGATTTGCATTTTTAGAATTTGGGCTGTATTATGGTCTGAAATGTTGGTTGGTAGTGTTTTTGCTGCATAGTCTTCATGGTTTGTAAGTATGTTGTCAATGCATGTCTTACTGGTGGAAGTTATCCTTGTTGGTTCATTTATGGTTCGTGTTAAACCATATGAGTTCAGAAGGTTGAGGAAATCATTTGTATATTTGTTTTGCCTGTCCTGTTTATTGATGTTAAAATCTCCTGCTATAATTATTAAGTGTTCTGTAGAACATATTTTTTCTAGTATTTCTTCAAATTCTTCCATGAATGATTTAGTTTCACCAGGGGTAGAATAAATAGGCAATAATGTTATATTTTTAGATGTTGATTTGAATTCCACGAATGATATTTCTATTATTTTTTCTACTGACATTTTTACCAAATAGTTTCTTTCCATGTATATAATATCCTCTTTAATGTAAATTGCGCTTCCTCCATGTTTATGTTTTGTTCGACAGAATGAAATTTTAACTAAGACTACTTTGAACAAATACCGTTTACTCAAAAAGAATAACATCTGAATCAAAACATAAAATTTCACAAAAAATTGAAATATTTTGATTTGTTAAATAGCTTACATAATTTTTTTGTTAAATCTGCTTGAATAGGTATGGAATATAACATTATATTAGAGTCTTCTATTCTGTAACATAACGCCGGATATTTTAAGATATTTTGATGGAATTAAAACACCCATATGCTATTTTCTTCCACGACAAACAGTAAACAGAGAAATGAATTTGACCAGCTGGTTTACCAATACAAAATTCAAGGACACACTAATAATTAAACTTTATGTCGCCCCACTTTCTTTCTACGCCCTTGAATTGGTTATAATCAATTCTTATTGCCAGGCACATATGGTGGTAGGGTGTCCCTCATACTTTGTCGTTAAGTTAATTACTAAATTAAAATTATGTTACTGTATTGAATCGATATTGAGTATAAATGCGCCCCTGCTGAATTTAACTGTTTTCAGATTGTTTCAGGTGTTCCAAATTCGTTTTCTAGTCAAGGTACTTCAGAAACTTGATGAGGATTGTTGAAGGTATCAATTTGGTGTAAACAGTGTCAAAACGTCCCTACCAGAGTCATATTTCGTAATTTTGATCGCCGAAAAAGTGGAAAATTAAAATATTTTTTCTTTCCGCAAATAATTCCTTGAATTAACTTTTCTTCGAGTAGAAAATGTAGTGTCTCTAGAAGAATTAGTAAGAGTAACCATTCCCAATACAAAGACAAACGTATGTCGAGAATTTGCAGTTTTTAATGTTATAAATTGCCTAGAAAAGGGTTAAGAATACGTTTATCTAAGGCCATCAAATGTTGACAGATTTTCTGTCAAATATTTAAATTGGAGATGTGAAGGGAATCCTTTGGGTATTAACATATTTGGAAATTTTCCGAAAATGATCACCAAGGTTTTAAAATTTCCAAATCCTTTATATAGGGTGGCCGGGAGATTGACGTATAAAAAAAATTAGATTCCTGGTTTCATGGAGTATCCGAAATGCCCTATGTATCTCCCGCGATTATTCACGGTTTTCGAGTTATAATAATTTTTAGAAAATTTCAGAACTTTTGTCCTCAATCACGTAAAAAAATCAATAAAAACGTATTAAACTATTTTGAATTTTTTCTTTTCCAATGAAAGCTCCATAAGTTGTTCTTTGATACATAAAATAATCAGCTTAGTTACTTTGATGTAAGTTAAGAAAAAATTGGTCTCAAGAGAAAAAATACGTCAAGTGAATTAGGACCAAAACTTCCAAACATAAATAAAAATTGTAAATGGATATTTTTTTGATTACTGAATATACCTATAAAATGGGCCCATCTCTTAGCAATCAGGATCATTTAAAATGAACAGTACTTAATAGGCTATTTTTGCTGAAATACACCATCAAATTCTCCAAGGTGGATAATCTTTAAAAATTACGCGTTGAAAAAAACGCGTCAAGTACACTACCTCACAGGTGACGTGGAAACGTGTGCATTTTATGGAGCATACAACTTTCTTCGCTCATATCTCGGAAACGGTGACTCTCACGAAAAAAAATATAGAGACAATTTTTGTAGATAATTGCACGATCTACAATTTACGTCTGAGTTATTTTTATGATAAAACTCACCGTTTGGCTGAAAAAAGCGAAAAACCCATTTTCGCGACCTTTGACCTTGAATAACTTTTTTAGCAACAATGATGACCATCTCTACCAATTTTCAGCTCTATGCGAATTTTGGTAACCTGGTATGTATACTTTGACTGGACTAATGGTAATTTTTATTCAAACTGAACTACACAGGGGTATTTGTCCAATGTGAAAACTCAAAAGACGTATAACTTTTTAACGCAGCTGAATATCGAAAAATAGGTATGGAAACAAAGTATTTCTTTTGATCTCAATAACCCATGATTAAAATTAACGCAGTGTTCACCCTATATATGGTATATAACGTCTTTGGTAAAAAAAAAAAAAAAAAAAAAAGGTGACTAGAATAAAACTAGAGCATACTCTGGATTAGGCCCAGGAATTTTTAGTTCACGTAGTAATTGCTTTCAGATGCAGGTTTGAAATCAGAAAATTTTCCCCTACTGTGCCTTTCTGTCAGAGAAGTGTTCACGGATTTTTCATTAGGGAGTCGAACCCAATCAATTGAGATCGTTTTCGACTCGATATCACAAATATTTACAAATATAACTATTATTTAGGTGAAAATTCTAGTTTAGCGAAATATAATAAAAGTGCAAAAAGTGATGTAGAAAATATAAAATTGCTTTAAATGCTGTTGAATCAATTCCCAATATTCGATCGAAATAACTAGAAGTAAAAGTGTGTGTAGTGAGCCTACATCCGTTAAAAACAAAATTAAATGCAATAAGCTTCATGCTCATTGATGCCTTGAATCCATTACTCTTCAAATAAGAATGCGATTATTCAAATTTGTATTTCAATAAGATCCAGAACAATCCTGACTCCCATGACCAAATTATATGGGCAGAATCGGTTTGTTATACAGTGTGGTCCAATCAGTAATGGAATTCTCCACGTAACCTTCATTTTCCACAATGTTTGATTGTCAGAAAATCAGCTCCAGAATCCGCAAGCAGAGTAGTCGATAACCCCCGAAAACTAGACAAAGACTAGTGGTGCCGCTTAAAAAATGTGTGACAACCTACTGAAAATGCGCTGTTAGTCTACTTCAATGATATATCAAAAGCGGTTTGTGCCTCAACTCTCTGGGCACATTACTCAATGCTGAAATCGGTTATTAGCATTAGAGAAGATATTGATATAAGTAAATTTCCAAAATTGTTAGCTTTTTTGAAGAGAAGAAATGAGGGATTTAAGCCAAAGAAGTCAAGAATTCTCACGTCTGAGCAGGTAGATCAGTTCTTGAAATTATAAAATGCGACGTCTTATACGGGACATTGTTTTAGACGCACATCTGCGTCTTTGTTAGCTGATTCGGGAGCAACAATAGACGTGCTGAAGAGACATGGAGGATGGAAATCCTCCAACGTGGCCGAGGGATATATTGAATCGTCTATTAAAAATAAACAAAAAATTTCAGATAAAATATTTGGTCAAGTCGCCGATTCGTCCACTATAGTTATGCCACAGTCCTCATTCTCGCTTCCTGTTTCCGCAGGATCTTCGAAACAAACACCAGTTCAATATGATAAGGACCTATCTGTTACTCGTCAGTTACCTGCTGCATTAACCCAGGAAAGACTGGTCAATATGACGAACTGTCACAATATTAATTTGAATATTAACGTTAATTACCATTCTAATTAATTGTATTTTTCAATAAAATATCCCTTAAATTCGTTTGTTTGTGATTCAATCGTTCTGGGAGTTTCGTCAATATTTAATCCCGGAGGGATTAAATGTGACACTTTAGTACCTGTCACAAGGGAGTGAAGTTGTCACTTTAGGCCCGGAAGTACGAAAAATACATTTTTAAGGAATTATTTTAAAATGGCATGTGGATTTCTACGAAATTTTTCCAGCCCATGAGTTCGATACTCATTCGAATTCCTTTCCAGTTGCATATTTATCCGATGGATATTCTAGAAATTATTAAGTAAACCAAATTTCAGATGCTCATAACTTCTAAACCATTCGACATATTTGGCCCAATAACGATCTTGGCCTAGATATTTGCTTGGATCAATTTTTGATGATGAGGAGGTAAGAGGAGTAGCTTCACCTAATTTTCTCAATATATCCCATGAACTCCTACTCGAATGTGTAAAATTCATTTTTGATACAACACTATCCCGTTTCTCGTTTTGGCTTCTATTGATAGAATTCATAAGCCTTTCACATTTATCAACGGATGGTGATTTTTGATAGTCCTTGTACAAATTATCGGTTTTTGGGCAATTTTTGCTAAAATCCACCATCAAAGTCACCAAGGTGGAAAATTTTTTTTGTCTTTTTATAATTATTAAGTCTGAATTTACTTGTAAACTAATAAAAATTGCTGAAAAGATAAGATTTAAGCAGAACCCAAGCAAGGTTTTATTTATTTATCTTATTTATTTATTATATTAATTTATATTATTATATATTTTGTACATTCTGGGAGGCAGAGATTCTAATTATCAACACTCATTTAGTGTGAAACTGTGATCTGGTACTCTCAACGGTGAATTTATCGATCCATTTGAACTCCCATCCAAACTAGATGGAGAGACTGACGAAAATTTCTTGGAAAGTGAACTTCCATTACTGTTGGAAGATGTGAATCTTCAGCTGCGACGTACCATGATATTCCAGAATGACGGTGCCCCATGTAACTACGCAACAATAGTGCGAAATTTCTTGAACAAAATTACCCCAATCGATGGATCGGAAGTACTACTCATTTTTAATGATCCCGATTGGTAAGAGTTAAGCGCATTTTATAGGTATATTCAGTAATAAAAAAAAAATCCATTTACATTTTTTATTTATGTTTGGAAGTTTTGGTCTTAATTCACTTGACGTATTTTTTCTCTTGAGTCCAATTTTTCCTTAACTTACACCAAAGTTACTAAGCTGATTATTTTTTGTATCAAAGTACAACTTATGGAGATTTCATTGCAAAAGAAAAAAGTCAAAATAGTTTTATACTTTTTTTAGATTTTTTTACGTGATTGAGGACAAAAGTTCTGAAATTTTCTAAAAATAATTATAACTCGAAAACCGTGTCTAATCGCGGGACATACATTGGGCATTTCGGATACTCCATGAAACCAGGAATCTATTTTTTTATATGTCAATCACCCGGCCACCCTATATGAAGGATTTGGAAATTTTAAAACCTTGGTGATCATTTTCGGAAAATTTCCAAATATGTTAATACCCAACGGATGCCCTTCACATCTCCATTCAAATATTTGACAGAAAATCTGTCAACATTTAATGGCCTTAGATAAACGTATTCTTAACCCTTTTCTAGGCAATTTATAACATTAAAAACTCCAGCGGATACTGCAAATTCCCCACATATGTTTGTCGTTGTATTGGGAATGGTTACTCTTACTAATTCTTCTTGAAACAGTACATTTTCTACTCGAAAAAAAGTTAATTATTTGTGAATAGAAAGTATATTTTAATTTTCCATTTTTTTGTCGATCAAAATTACGAATTATGACTCTGGTAGGGACGTTTTGACACTGTTTACACAAAATTGATACCCTCGACAATCCTCATCAAGTTTCTGAAGTACCTTGACTAGAAAACGAATTTGGAACACCTGAAACCATCTAAAAACAGTTCAATTGAGCAGGATGCATTTATTTTCAATATCGATTCAATACAGTAACATAATTTTAATTTAGTAATTAATTTAACGACAAAGAATGACGGACACCCTACCATCATATGTGCCTGGCAATAAGAATTGATTATAACCAATTCAAGGGCGTAGAAAGAAAGTGGGGCGACATAAAGTTTAATTATTAGTATGTCCTTGAATTTTGTATTGGTAAACCAGCTGGTCAAATTCATTTCTCTGTTTACTGTTTGTCGTGAAAGGAAATAGCATATGGGTGTTTTAATTCCATCAAAATATCTTAAAATATCCGGCGTTATGTTACAGAATAGAAGACTCTAATTCCGAATGTTGGTAAGAAATAGCAATGTCGTCAGCATAAACAAATTTCTGAGATGATGTCGTGGGTAAATCACTTAGATATAAATTGAATAGTAAAGGACCTAGAACTGATCCTTGAGGAAGAGGTTTTTAATGTTTCGAATTTGACTATGAGAAAGCTCTATTCAAAGTAGGTGCCGCGTTTGCCCACTCTTGACTAAAAACGAGAACATGTTGAAAATTCTAAGCAATGTTTGTCCATGTTCAAATGTAACAAACAGGAACTTTTGCATCGATATGTTACAATGAATGGATCATGGATCCATTACTTCACTCGGGAATCAAAACGATCGTCATCTGAGTGCACAGCAACTGATGAACCTCATCCAAAGCGCCAGAAAGCTCAACAATCGGTTGCAAAGTATATGGCTTCCGTATTTTGAGATGTGCGTGGTGTAATATTCATCGACTATCTCCAGAAAGCAAATACCATTAACAGTGAATACTATATATCGTTATTGGAGTATTTGAAGGCCGAAAAAAAATTGTTTTATCAATATAACGCACCGTGTCACAAATCAACAAAAAAAAATGGCAAAACTCCATGAAATGAAGTTCGAATTGCTCCCACATCCACAGTAATCCCGAGATTTAGGTCCCAGCAACTACTGGCTGTACGCAGACCTGAAAAAAATACTGGCCGGTAAGAAATTTCGCACGAATGAAGAGGGTATCGCTGAAATTTAGGCCAATTTTGAGGAAAAAGTTATATCGTGCTACAAAAGTGGTATTTATACAGGGTGTCCCAGAAATCAACGTCAAGCCGAAAACGGGCGATGGGCCAAGTCATGATAGTTAACAGAAAAATATAAAAAAAATGCTTGTCATGCACCCTTCGAATTATGACTATTAAAAAAAAATAGAAAAACTGACACCCTGTGATGATGATGATGATGATGTTGGATTTTTGGCCACCACTTAATTTAAAATAATTACATCACCCAACTTTAACCGACTGTACCGTAAAAAAATGTACTACACTATTTCGGCAAGTAACTTTAAGAGATTGTGCATTTAGTCAAGAATCCAAAATGGTATAATACTTGCTAGAGTACTTCTTAATTTAGGAAAACAAAATTTTTTTTTCAATTAAGCCGGATTTCATGACAATTTTATTTAATTAGATAAATTATTTGCAATACAGCCAAGGCGTTTTTAAGTCCATAATTTACAGGCACAAGTACATACCATTTCGACAATGTAAGTGAGACAGAGCCGCCATCTTGTCGTAAGAGTAATAACCATGGGTTAATAAGGAATTTGTTAGGTTTAGGTGCAAGTTTAAAATAAAATTTAGTTATTAGATTTCCTCAGTAATGATTTTAATTTAATTACATTAAGAATTTACATCAAATGTTCAAACTGTTTGCCTTCAGCTGCAATGCAAGCTCTGCATTTCCTTAAAAATCACCGTGTAATAAGACGAGCGTATCTTCTCGAGTTAATGTTTTCAGCGGCTTCCGTAATTCCTTGTCGTAGCTCGTCTAAATCTTGAATGGGTTTAGAGTACACTTTTTCCTTTATCGTTCCCCAGTAAAAGAAATCTATGGGATTTGAATCGGGCGAGCGGGCAGGCCACGAAATTGTACCACCTCGCCCGATCCACCTATCGGGGTATTGTTGTATGTTTAGTGGCACTTCTTCCAATAAATCTGGTAATTCGTTCTGTAATAATAAAAATAATAATAAAATTGTCATGAAATCCGGTTTAATTAAAAAAAAATTGTTTTCCTAAATTAAGGAGTACTCTAGCAAGTATTATACCATTTTGGATTCTTGACTAAATGCACCATCTTTTAAAGTTACTTGCCGAAATAGTGTAGTACATTTTTTTTATGGTACAGTCGGTTAAAGTTGGGTGATGTAATTATTTTAAATTAAGTAGTGGCCAAAAATCCAACATTTAATTTAAAATTGAGGCAGTTATGGTTTAATTTTGAATTGTATTTTAGAGAAGGGTTATCCATGGTTACATTAAAGAAAAAAGTTTCACGAAAAGTTAATATTTGTAGCCACAGGAGTTGAAAGATCATCACAGGGTGTCAGTTTTTCTATTTTTTTTTAATACTCATAATTCGAAGCGTGCATGACAAGTATTTTTTTTTATATTTTTCTGATAACTATCATGACTTGGCCCACCACCCATTTTCGGCTTGACGTTGATTTCTGGGACCCCCTGTATGTTCGAGCGGCGCTGGAATGATTGCGTTACCCTTGATGCAGATTACGTTGCTGAAGAAAGCTAATTTAGAACCAAAACATGTATTATATTAACGAAAAATATGAAAAGATAATAATAATTCAATACCAGATATACCAATCAAAAAATACACAGTATATTTGATTGATAATGGCGATTTTTACCACGTGATCCGGCTTAACCGATGAAAAATGATAATTTCGTTGAAGAGTGACGACAAAGTTTTTGTTAACTTTGTGTTAATCACTATAAGACAAAGTATCAATTTCGAGAGAAATATAAAGATCTCATTCCCATTCATTTAATGCCAAGCTTCGAAAAGATCTACATGAATAAATGTATCTAAATAGGGATGAGGGTATATAAACGATTGATCTACATTCCCAACTCAGACAGCAGTTTGCGTCAGAGCAGACAGTTGCCTCTGTAACAAAAATCAGGGTGTCCACTGACAAACACAATAAAACCAAATATGTTACTCCTAGTTTTCAGTCAGTTCACAATTTTCTCAACAGTTTCACTTCTATTTATAGTACTGTTAGTCATACGAGAACATAGAAGATCAAAGAAGAAGAACGGTTTGGAAAATGGACTTCTAGAACCTCCATCACCTTTCAAATTACCTATCATTGGACATCTTCATCTACTGGGTGGATACGAAGTGCCGTACCAAGCCTTTAACGTCATCAGGGAGAAATATGGGGATATTGTTAAGTTGCAGTTAGGCAATGTGAAATGTGTGGTTGTTAATGATCAGAAGAACATTCGGGAAGCCATCATCAATAAGACGAACCATTTTGATGCTCGCCCTGATTTCTTGAGGTACGAGCATCTCTTCTCTGGCAACAAGCAGAACTGTAAGTATTCCTTTTTTTCTCATTTTGATATTTTCCGCTTTAACTGAGAATATTTTTTTTTTTTCAATAACAACCACATATTCACATAATTTTCTTTATTATCACGTCAATCGAGTCTCTAACTTAGTAGGAAAACATCACGTTGTTGCTAAAACTTATTTTAATTCATCAATATAATCTTGTTTCAGATTATTCTTACATTTCTTTAGGTTTTCAATTGCTCCGGTGTAGAAAGATATATCGAGACCTTCAAAATAAACTTCAATTTCGGTGATCACTTCCTCATCTTATAATTTTTTTTTATTATACATTCAAGTAACCATTTAGGCCACATTTCGGCCCCTGGTCCTAGCCTTCTTCGAGCACGCAAAAAATCCCATATACAGGGTGTCTCAAGTTCATGTTACATCAGATGATTAAATCGAATTAATTGCTTTCAACTTCAAATATGTCGAAAATAGTGCAATTTAGAAAAAAAGATGATGAATGATTTTATCTGCAAAAAAGACTATGGATTCTAAGAAGTAAATGATACGGACCTTTAGTTCAAGTGATATTTGTTTTTCATGCAATTTAACCAATCTGTAGAGTAGTAGTGAGAAACTCGCAAGAAATTAAATAAATCTATTGATGCCAAAATATGCCTGACTGTTATCAAAAACCTTCTACAAGAGATCATTTAAATTGATGTTGTCGTTTGAATATTACAGGTAAAAATGCAATTTTTTTATGAATTTTCAACACCCTATATCTTTTGAACGGGGCCAATATTGGAAAAATGTTACAGGAAGAATATGTTTGTTTTGACGTCAAGAATCTTTGGTTAAAATTAACGCAGTGGTCAAAGTCTCACCCTGTATATATCAAGCCTTGAAAGAGTGCAGAATCGATTCCGGAAGGTATTGCTTCAGAGATAATCCGTCAGAACAGCAAAATGTGGATCGCTACCTTATTTTGAGAAAAGAGTTTGGAATATACTTTCTTGAAGATTTAAACGAATTTACCAAGATGTCAGATGGGCGGAGCTTAAGGTTCAATTGTCATTGATTTGTTTGAGTCACTGTCACGTACGGAGAAAAACAACAGAGTAGCGAAATTAGAGATTCTCGTCTTTGATTGGTCCTCGTGATTTCGTTATATTTGATCTTGATTGGATACGTTTTTCATTGGTTAGAATCATTAAATACCTGGATTTCTTTGTCATAGTATTGAGTCCACGTGTTTTCGGTATATCTCATCTTAGAATTGGCATTTTGAAGTTCCGAATTTTTTGTTAGGTCAATTCCGATAAGGGATAAGACATTTTCTTCCTCATGACCGTTTTGAAATATTGGAGTCATGAAAGTGAGGTACATAATTGCAATTCATTAAGAATATTACAATAAATTAACAAATTTATTCAGCTATTATTGATTTTCGCAACAATCCTCTAAATTTATACGAATTTACCAAGATGTCAGATAGGTGGGGCTTAAGGTTCAATTGTCGTGGATTTGTTTGAGTCGCGAAATTAGAGATTCTCGTCTTTGATTGGTCCTCGTGATTTCGGTATATTTTATCTTGATTGGATACGTTTTTCATTGGTCAGAATCCTTAAATACCTGGTTATAAACCGATATATATGTATATATAAATTTAGAAGAAATTTTCTTGGGGTTAGAGCACTGGATCAAAAATCAGGATTTCATCTATTTTTTTTGTATATTGATGCTTTACTACATATGTTTCGGCGTACATTGAGC
The DNA here is from genome assembly GCA_030674115.1 of Micraspis discolor. Classification (NCBI taxonomy): domain Eukaryota; kingdom Metazoa; phylum Arthropoda; class Insecta; order Coleoptera; family Coccinellidae; genus Micraspis; species Micraspis discolor. The sequence goes on from JARTUT010001743.1 coordinate 1,732,130, forward strand.
CTTTTTCAAGTTTACGTGTTAAAATTACAGTGACAATCACATCTAAAAACTATAGTATAACTAGATTATTAAGTGTTTTTGATATTTTATGCTATCCTACCTGTCCAACAATTAATCTTAAAACTCAGTAAAATTAAAATCATGTTCATCATGTTGTGAACGCTGTCAATTAGAATTATTCTTTCAATTATTTCTTTGTACACGCAGGTTTCCAATTTATCATTTGAAATGCCATCTGTGCACATGTGTGAACATTGTTGAAGAAGATATTTTATTTTCATTAATTCATTTTGATGATGTTTTCTGAATATATTCACAGATGCCACTTCGACATAAATTTGATATTATCCAAGAATACTATAGTAAATTTTGGATAGGTTTTTCAGGTCTGTTCTATCATTTATTGAGTGTTTTTCTTTTTGAATGTATATCATTTCTTGGAATGTTCTTATTTTGCTGTTGGTCTCTTTATGCAGAATTTTAAAATTGTCAAAGTCAAATCTATGGTCATTCTCTCGTTCGTGCTTTTTAAGGGCTGTGGAATTTTTTGAATATTTATGGCCGTTGATCCTTTCTTTGATGTATTGTGTTGTTTGGCCTATGTAGATTCCTGGACACTCTTTGCATTTTAGTTGGTAAACACAATTCGATATTTTTTCTCTTGGAGTTTTGGATTTTAGCTTCGTGTAGAGAGGTCTCAGATTGTTTGTGGATTTATGTGCAATCTTGATGTCTGTGTCTTTGAAAATATGGTTGATTTTTTCGGACAGGTTTTTATATTTTATCTTTTTTGAGCTTTCATTTTTGTCGGAATTGTAAGCTGCATGTATTCTGTTTTTAAATATTTTTTCTATCAGTTTTTCTGGATAATTATTTTGTTTCAAGATTTCCTTGGCTTTTTTTATTGTTTCGATGCGATGTTTTGGTGATGTAAGTTTTATTGATCTGTCTGCAATTCCTGATATAACACTTCTTTTATATTGAATTGGTGCTGTTGATTTATAGTTTAGGTATCTTCCTGACCATGTTTCCTTTGTGTGCCATATTGTTTCTATATTTGAGCAGTTTCTGTTCTGTATGAGCGTCATGTCTAAAAAGTTTATTTTATTGTTAGTTTCTATTTCTGTTGTGAATTTAATTTTTGATGGTAGTTGTTCAGTTCATTTAGCATTGACGCTATATATGTTTCAGGAAGTGCAGCTATGCAGTCGTCCACATATCTTTTGAAAAAACTATTTTATACTCTTTTTCTTTCTTCATTATAGTCTTTTCAAGGTCTTCCATTACAAGTTGGGCTAATAGGGCCGATAGTGGGGCTCCCATGCTGCATCCATCGATTTGACCATAGAAGGAATTTTCAAACTGAAAGTAGGAGTTGGATATGCAGAAATCAATGGCTTTTAGGAATTCTACTTTTGGAAGATCTGTGTGGTTTTTTATTTCATTCCATCGTTCCGAAATTATGTTTATCGCTTTATCCATTGGTGTGTTGGTATATAGACTTACTACATCGAATGAGACTAATTTTTCGTTTTTATTGAGGCTTACTGTGTTTATGAATTGTTTGAATGTCCAAGAGTCTTTTATGTGGTATGCATTTCGACCTAAAATGGGTGAAATACATTCGGCCAAATATTTTGATAATTTGTAGGTGGGACTTTGAATACAGCTGACAATTGGTCTTAGTGGGATATTGTTTTTGTGTAGTTTAGGTAACCCATAAATTTGAGGAGGTAGAGCATTGTGGATCTTGAGTTGATTACAGAGTTTTTAGGTAAAAGGTTCTTGGTTTCCCAATTTTTTATCATTTCATTGTTCCTTTTTTGAATTATCTGTGTCTGATCTCTGCTTAATTTTTTGTAGGTTTGTTCGTCGTTCAGATGTTCTAGTATTTTGTTTCTGTATTCATCGTGGTTCATAACAACTGTTTTATTGGATTTATCTGACTTCAGAATAGTCAGGTTGGGATTATTTTGGAGGAATGTTATTGTTTCTTTAATTTTCCTATTTAATATATCTTTTTCTTTATCCTTTTTTATTTGTTTATTCTTGAAATTTGTGATGGTTTTTGTTATATCTGTTCTAATTTTTGATTGTCTCTCCTGTTCTAAATTTATTATTCCGGTCTCTAAACTGGAAATGATGTCTATTATAGGTAAGTTTTTCTTTCCATATTCCATGCTGTAATTTGGTCCCAAACTAGTGTTGGTGAGGTTTTTGACCCACTCTGTATGTGTAGTTTTGGAGTTATTATTTGTATTTTGTAATTTTTCTATCTTTTTTATTTGTTTGCTTCGAATTTTCTTAAATGTTTCTTCTATTTTGTTGTTCTGGATGTTTAGATATTGTTTAATATAAACAGATGGCTGTATTTTATTCAGTATATATAAATGTGTAAATGTATATATAAATGTGTACTTCTTCTTGTGCTATATTATATATAATTTAGAAGCAATTTTCTTGGGGTTAGAGCACTGGATTAAAATTAGGATTTCATCTTTTGTTCATTATATTAATACTTTACTACATATGTTTCGGCGTACATTGAGCCTTTTTCAAGTTTGCATGTTACAAATACAGTGACAATCACTCCAAAAAAAATAGATTGCATAATCTATTTTTTTTTTGGAGCTCCATAAACAGCAAGAAGAAATCGAATTCCTTTCGTGATTAATGTTTGAAGTGAAGAATTACTTCCTGTAAATACTTTTGCGCAATCAATTCAATCTTTTTTCAAATAATTTTAATACTGACGTTTTGCCCTTTCTGTACATTGCCGATGTAGTATCAAAACTGGTTATCGCGTGTAAAAATAAAATATAATTTTGGCATTTTGGATAAGTGGATAAACTTTTTGAAGAATATGTCCTTGCAGTAGGTAAGTAGTAGAACATAACTCTTACAATCACGATATCTCAGGAACGGTGATTTCTAGAAAAAATGAGCGTTATACGTCAAAAAAGGCCAAGGTATTAAGTAAAAAACAGGATGATCAATTCCTTTTACATGCTCCTGACGACCAGTGGTTGCTGGCAAAAATTGTAACAATATTTGGAATTTTTGGATGTTGTCGATGTGACGAAAGTCTCGTTATTGTGACATTGAGGCAAACAAAAATTTGTGCAGCTTCATGCCCTGCTTGTTATACAGAAAATATGTAAATCTTTGGCCTCATACCGACATGGAAAGTGCATTTCCCTTAATGCTGGCCAGCACACTATTGGTGGTGTCCCAAAGCAAATAGCAAAATATTTAGGTTTAAAAGACCCAGAGTTATACACCGGCCACTCTTCGCAGAACTGGAGCCACTATGGTTGCGGATTCGGGTGGAGATATTTTAGCACTAAAGCGTGCAAGAGGGTGGAAGAGCACCGAAATTGCGATGAGTTATGTTGATGATTAGGTAAACAAAAAAATCGAAATGTCTAGCAAATTATTTGGTATTAAGGAGAGTACAAATGTTCTGCAGTCCTCGAGTTCAGCAGTTTCTGAGTCAACAGATGGTTCATCATCATCAGTATCAACTCTTTCATCATCAAAAATCTGTGTTACTGGAAATAACAATTGTACCATGATTTTCAACATATCTATAATATAAAAATGAATCGCAAAATGTGTTGGTAAGCGCATAACTCAACAACGCCTGGACCAATTTGGCCAAATCTTTTTTTAAAATGTTCGTTGAAGTTCAAGGATGGTTTTTACGGCAAGAAAAATTAGAATTATTGCTGGAAAACCCCTAAAAATAGCCCTTTTCTTTTTCATCAACAATTGTCAAATTAAATCAACAAGATATTGAAATAGATAATCGTTGGATTGTTCCATATTCACCCATTTTATCAAAGACATTCAAAGCACACATCAACGTTGAATCTTGCCATTCAGTGAAATCTATTAAATACATTTGCAAATATGTAACCAAAGGGAGTTATATGGCTGTGATTGGAATTGGTGCAGAGAATTCCAATGATGAAGTTACCCAATACCAAATGGGCCGCTATGTCAGTAGTAATGAAGCAGTTTTCTTTTCCTATTCATGAGAGACACCCTTCTGTTGTTCACTTAGCTGTGCATTTAGAAAATGGACAAAGAGTGTATTTTACAGCACAGAATGCAGTACAAAGAGCTGCTCAGCCACCATCTACTACATTAACCAGTTTTTTTGAGACATGCCAAAACGATGATTTCGCACAAACATTGCTATATTCTGAAATGCCAAAATATTATACCTGGAATCAATCCTCAAGGAGATTTATACGACGGAAACAAGGAAAATCAGTTCCAGGATATACAGATGTATATTCCATCGATGCGATTGGCCGGATTTATTCAGTACATCCAAGCAATGATGAATGTTTTTATTTAGGACTACTACTAGCCAATGTACGTGGCCCAACATCATTCCAACAGTTACGAACTGTTGATGGTAAATTGTGTGGATCCTACAGAGAAGCCTGTCAACGTTTGCAATTGCTTGAAAATGACGCTCATTGGGATCAAACTCTCAATGATGCTGTAATATCATCACACGCTCATCAAATTCGAACATTGTTTCCCATAATCATATCTACATGCTTCCCATCAAATCCAATTGATTTGTGGATCAAGTACAAAGATTATATGTGTGATGATATTTTGTATCAAATACGGAATAGAATGGGAAATCCAATATACAAATCAATTTACAATGAAGCATTGATTTCAATTGAGGACATGTGCTTGATAATGTCAAACAAACTATTAATTCAATTAGGCCTCACAGCGCCCAATCGTCCAATGCATGACGCTTTTAACCGAGAGTTGAATCGAGAAAAACTGTATGATCTCAACGCTTTGAAAGAATTAATTCAAACAAATCTTCCACTGTTAAATGAACTTCAGAAGTATGTATTTGAAACTCTTATGAAAGTAACAAATGATGAAACTGGAGGGATTTACTTCTTAGATGCACCTGGTGGTACAGGAAAAACTTTTTGATTTCATTAATATTAGCAACAATTCGCTCACAAAATAAAATTGCACTTGCACTCGCTTCGTCGGGAATCGCAGCAACTTTGCTTGAAGGTGGTCGAACAGCCCATTCAGCACTAAAATTGCCATTAAATATGCAAAGCAATGAAACTCCAACCTGCAACGTTTCGAAGAACTCTGCAATGGCAAAGGTTTTGCAGCAATGTAAATTGATTGTTTGGGATGAATGCACGATGGCACATAAAAATCTTTGGAGGCTTTAGACAGAACCTTAAAAGATCTACGGAGCAATAATAACCGATTTGGTGATGCAATGATTTTATTAGCAGGAGATTTTCGTCAAACATTGCCAGTGATTCCACGATCAACGCCAGCTGATGAACTCAATGCATGTCTTAAGTCCTCCAATTTGTGGAAACATGTCAAAGTACTTCATTTAAGCAAGAATATGCGTGTCGAGTTGCAAAATGACCAATCTGGAAACATATTCTCTAAACAACTCATTGACATTGGTAATGGCAAATTTCCTATAGACATGCTTGACTGGCTGCATTAACTTTCCTCAAAGTTTTTGTCAGTTAACTCGATCAAAAGATGAACTTATTCAGAAGGTGTTTCCAGATGTTTCTCAAAATTACACAAACCATGATTGGTTGAGCGAACGAGCTATACTGGCTGCAAAAAACATAGATGTAAATTAATTAAATTTCAAAATTCAAGAACAAATTACAGGCGAATTGTGGAAATATAAATCAGTTGATTCGGCTACTAATCAAGATGATGTAGTCAACTATCCACCGGAATTTTTAAACTCGCTGGATTTGCCAGGATTGGCACCTCACAATCTTCAATTAAAGGTTGGATCGGTGGTTATAATGTTGCGAAATATCAACCAACCGCGTCTTTGCAACGGTAAGCGGTTAGCGATAAAAAAATTAGTAAACGATGTGATAAAAGCAACTATACTCAAAGGAAAGTATAAAGGAGAAGATGTTCTCATACCGCTCATCCCAATGATTCCGACTGAGTTGAGTTTAAACGACTACAGTTTCCAGTGCGGCTTGCTTTTGCTATGACTATAAACAAGTCCCAGGGGCAATCATTAAGTGTTTGTGGTATTAATCTAGAAAACCCATGTTTCTCACATGGTCAATTGTATGTTGCCTGTTCCCGTGTTGGAAAACCATCAGATTTGTTTATCTATGCGCCAGGTAATCAAACAAAAAACATCGTAAACCACAAAGCACTACAATGATAATAAAAATAATTATGATTCACATGATTAACAATAAAGCGATTACTTACTTTTAAATCATTATATATGTTTTATTCAATTATTTTTTATTCACAACGCCCTATCTCCAGGGTGACGGTTCTGTTCAGGAGAATTTTTTAAAATACGTAGGCACAAAAACTGCCACATTACAAATCTTTTTGACAGGACGAAGTCTGTCGGGTCAGCTAGTATGAAGATAAAACAAAATTTTCTAATGTGAATAATACTTCTAACTTGTAAAAATTTTGCAAGTTAACTGTCAGTTTTACAAGTTAGTGACGTGATAAAATAAACTTTCTTGATTAATATTGTCAATATCTTGTAAATAATGTATGAATTCTTACGTTACGAAAATGTATTAAATTAATGAGCATGATTTATTGCAGCTCTGGCATTTTGTGACTGGTCTGAAGTTCAAAAGACACGCCGTGACATGCTTCGAACACACACATTTCCAAGGACAGCAACAAGCATCTTCACAAATTTGGAAAATATAATTCATGAAAACACAACTAGCATGTTCGCCAAATTGGGAACGGACAAACCAGTTCATTTAAAGCCCATCATTCTACAACACTGCGCCAACATTTTCTTCAAGCATTTCTGTACCAAACAATTCAGTTATAACGACAAAGAATTCTTGGATATGATTGAAGATTTCGATGAAATATTCTATGAGGTTAATCAAGGTTACGCTGCAGATTTTCTACCTTTTTTAATGCCTCTACATAGAAGAAACTTAAAAAGAATATCTACACTCACACATAACATAAGAAATTTTGTGTTGGATAGACTTATTGAAGGTAGAAAAGAAACTTTGAAAATAGAAGATGAACCGAAGGATTATGTTGAAAATTTAATTAAACACGTTAAGACAGATGCTGAGTTTAACTGGGAAACTGCTCTTTTTGCTTTGGAAGATATATTAGGAGGACATTCTGCTGTTGGGAACTTCTTCATGAAACTACTTGGCTTTTTAGTGAAAGAGACAGAAGTTCAGAAAAAAATTCAAGAAGAAATTGATGATATTGTTTGCTCGGAGGGTAGAGATGTTCTGATCAGCGATAGGAATAGAATGCCATATACTGAAGCTACAATCAATGAAGCTATAAGATTGATTGCTTCACCTATCGTTCCCAGAGTTGCAAATCAAGAAAGTTCAATCGATGGTAAGTTAATTCCATTATTTATCAAAGTGCGATAGGCTTTAACACTTTTAGTCAGTACAGAGTTGTCCAAATTGGAGTCTTTTGATAGAAAACATCAATTTCAACGCTGAAAGAAACCCTTCGAACTCACACACTATAAACCGCAGTAAAACTTTAAAAGAAATTATAGTGAAGCATTTAAATTGATCATTCTGAATTATTTCGTTACTCAGCACGTGGTTCTGAGAAATTCGATTCAGAAAAACTGTGTTTGCTGTGCTTCAAACCATGACGAAGCAGAGATATAACACATGGATCAATAAGTCCCGAGACTAACAATGAAAACAGTTTTTTTTTTGCAAAATTTTTTTATTCATCAACATAATCACCTTCTAGGGTGATACAATCGTTCCAACGTGATGACCTGCTCATTTGAACCAAATCTTTTTCCCTGGAGCATTTTTTTAAGATCAGCAAAGAGCCAGTAGTCACTGGGGTCTAAATCTGGCAAGTATGAGGGTGGTGAAGCAGAACAAAGCTCAATTCGTTCAAATTTGCCATTGATTTCATCGACTTGTGACAAGATTTTTTTTCTCTGCGGTCGTTTTTTTGCGATTTCCTCCTTCAAACGCACCAGCAAGTCAATATAATAATCACTGTTGATCGTTTCACCTTTTTTGAGGTAGTCAATGAATATTACGCTATGCGTATCCCAAAAAGCTGACGCCATGACTTTGCCAGCTGACTGCAGCGCTTTCGGGCGCTTCGAACGGCTTTCGCCAGCTGTGCGCCACTCAGATGACCGCCGCTTCGACTCTGCAGTGTACTGCTGTATCTAGGTTTCGTAAATGGTCACGTAACGACTCAAGAAATCTTTTTTGGTGCGAGTAAATAGCAATAAACAGCTTTCTGAAGCAATCGCGGCACCCACTTGAAAAACACCTTTTTCATGCTCAATTTTTCATAGTAAGGATAATAAATACACTTCCATATAATATCTGTGTCATCTCAGCAATCTAACGGAGCTAAACTTAACGATCTTTCATTATAATTTTTGTCACTTCACTCACATTTTCCGGTGTAACGGCTTCCACAGGTCTACCCGAGCGTTCCACATCATTTGTGTCGGTACGACCACGTTTGAACTCGTCAAACCACCAACAAATCGTTGCTTTTGACGGACAAGAGTCCAGGTAACATTTTTCTATCCATTTTGCTTGAACGGTGTTTTTACCCATTAGAAAACAATGTTTTATTAGAACACGAAGCTCGGTTTTTTCAATATTATAAACAAACTACAAAACGACTTTACTCCGACCTCGATAACTCAGCTGTTTCTGATCCGATCGACTAAAAATTTTGACACGTTTCAAGCAAAGGTTAGTATTCAAGAAAGACCTGGTTACTGGTTTACTACGATTGCCATCTCTGGGTTATTCTCGGGACTTATTGATCCATGTTAGACGGGACCATTTTTTTTAACAGGGGTACATGAGTGTTTTGAAAAATTTTGATACATTGTTGAGTCATTGAGGGTAGACATGTTTGAAGGAGACATTCTATATATAAAGATTTCAAAGCAGTCATAATGGAATGATTCATTTTCAGGTTACAGGATAGAGAAAGGCACCCTTCTGTTCCTAAACAACTACGACCTCAGCATGTCAGAAAATCTTTGGGACGAACCACAGAAATTCAAACCAGAGAGATTCCTGAAAGATGGAAGAGTCTTGAAACCTGATCACTTTTTACCCTTTGGTGGAGGAAGGAGATCCTGTATGGGATACAAAATGGTGAATCTGATTAGTCTTGGGATGTTAGGAGGGTTAATGCAACACTATACTTTATTACCTGTTAATGGTTCTGAATATAAAGTGCCGATCGGGTCACTAGCACTACCTAAAAATAGTTTTCATTTCAATTTTGCCCGACGGTTTGCTCCAAGCTGCTGAGTTCGAATTCACAATAGTTGCTACGAAGTTATTACGCTCAACTCGAATCTGTCATTACCTTTTTCACTGCCAAGCGTTCATTTATATTCGGAACTATTTTTTTTCTAAATCTTTTTATAAATAACAAATCAGTCAATAAGTTCGAGGTCTAGGCAGAAAAATGACATGTTTTGCTAAAATTTATTTAACAATACAATACATACAACGTTTCGGCAATCACTTCCTCATTTCAGTCAAATCTCTTTCCACGGAGCATCTTTTAGTCTATTTAATAAATTTAAAATGATGTGAATAGGACATACTTTTACTAAAATTGTATGACACAGCTCATCTGATTGGCGATTATGTCTAGAACATTGTGCTAAAAATTGAATCTGTACATTCGAAATTTCAAAAGTTATTTACAATTTATGATGGTGAAAAATGGTGTTCAATTTTTTACTAACAATTAGTAAATTAATTATTCTGTAGAAAAAGATATCCTGAAAGGATATTCAATTAAAAAAATTACTGAACTTGAAACTGTTTCTCCTTATTGATAATTTCAATTTAACTATGCGCATGACGTCGCAAGTTAGTACTTTACACGAAAAAATGTTTTGAGGGTAGATCGGATGTCTATTAAATGGTTTTGGAGACTTTCCATCCAAATATTTCGCATCTTGTAGATTAATTTAATGTTATCAAAGGGGACACTCGATATATAGTCGCTTTGAAAATTTTAAAATTCTTTAATCTTCAAAGAATTACTTACTTAATTTGATTTTCCAATGAACTAGACTTAATTAATTAACAACATTTTTCCAGACTTCCTTCATCATCGTAAATAAAAAAAAATAAACATTTGCTATGAAATTTTTAGCGTCGTAGAGCCTTTCTTGGATACCCAAGGAATAAAAAAGTGTGACAAGAGTTTGAATCAATTAAAAACCTGTTTATCATAATTTTATTTTGATTAACAAAAAGGTAAAATTCATCGTAATGTCGTGAGAAAATTTTAATTTTCATTCGTTATTTATTGGTATCTTAGTTGACGTGAAAAATTAATAATTATAATCAAAGTATTTTATGGAAATTACTTAAAATTTTTTTTTAATTTACAATAATTATATAAATCACAGAAACTGTTATGATTAACAAAGGTTTAGTTTATCGGAAAAAAAACTCAAGTGAAAATTCCATATGTTAAAAATATATCTTAATTTTTTCAGATTTTAAAACCTAACTTATAGTAAACTAAAATTATTAACAATGGAGGTATCGTTTCGGAATTGGAACTCTAACTATTTAGTGAATATCCTTATGTTATATATATTTTTCAAAAAAGAAGAAATAATTATGACTTTACTAATTAATATATAAGTGGAAAATTGAACGCTACTTCCTAGCTATCTTTAATTGTTTAACTATTGTAATCTTCAATGTATTAATCCAATGTTTTCGCACAAAGATGTAGATATAATAACTATATCACATAATCTACTACCACGTTTTCAATGACTTCCCAATACACTGAAGTGTTATAAAGGGTTTTCCAATAAGGACTTGACAACTTTGGATCTGAATAAAACACAAAACATTTGAGATATTTCAAAAATTTTATTGTTGCCTTGAATTACAAACAACATTTATGAATTGAACTCGACTTCGACATTGACAGAGCGATGATTGGTCTAAGGGTGCGTTCACAAATTAAATTCAAGTCCCAATTGGAAAACCCTATATAACTCTTTGTGATTATAACTTCATAGCTAATGATGAATGTACATAGAATTAAATTTGTTTATCTAGAATGAAGGAATTGTATATAATTTAAATTGTCAAATTTTTGCATAGTATTCGAGGATTATTTTCTCTAGAACTGAATTTTAATTTGTATATTTAACTTATTAATATTTAAGAGTATATACATATATTCATTTCTCAATTAAGTCTGATACAATTGTTGTATATATCTTTACAGGATTATATAAAATAAAAATTTTGGTTTAGAAATTTGCTTTTACTATCAATTTAATCGAATTGAAATGAAAAGTTAAAATTGAAAGTAACCTCAAGATTTTCAAATTTCTCTATAAAACACGCGTCAAAATTATGGAACAAATTAATTTTCTCAAAAGAAAATATTTAGCAACAAAATCCTGAAACATGTCAATTTGTTTTTATCTTTCACCAATTTTTGTACATTTTTGCACCCTCAGCCATTCCCATCATCTCACTAAATTTTTTGGATAGGTTAAGAACTTAATATGAACCAAATATTGTTTCCTAAAACCATCAGATATCTTAGAAGACGATTGTTTCTTTAGCTTAGACTATACAGGGTGTTCGGCACATGGACCGTCAAATTTTTTTGGGGCGTTGGTAGGGTCATTTGTTACCTTTTCAGTCTTGGAACCTGGGTCCTCAGTATTACGGTTACGGAGGTATGATTTTTTTATTAGGTTTTTCTAAATTACCCAAAATGTACCTTTCGAAGCCCCATAACTTTTTTTGCGTGTGCTTTTACATGCATTTTTTTATTGTATTAAGTCTACGTGTGTGTGTGTTTAAAAAAAACGTATTTATTGTTACAGATAACACCACAAAATTAACACGTGGGTCTTTTATTAAAAAAAAATTATGAAAGTATGAAAACATCTCCACTCCTATTGAAATTAAAATAAAAGTTACAGCTATTACAAACTTAGTTTTATTTTGAAATGTTCTTTGGTTTATAACGTTACTAACCATATGCTATATACGTAAGTCAATAAAAAAAATAATACTGCAAATAAGGTTTCAGTCAGAAGAGTGAAGAAAGTCGCACCTAAATAAAAGTACGGATTTCGACACAACACAGCGAGCAAGGAAATTTTACCTGCCCGTTTTAGACGCGTGTGAATTATTATTACTATTTCTGTCCTTAGGTTGGATTGGGGTAGTCGCCGCTGACTTGACCCTACCGTCATTCGAGATTTAACTGTCTCTGCTGTTGGAAGTGTATGTGCCGCGTTGTTCAGTTTTTTAAATTTGTATTTTTTTGTTTTTGTTACTTTTATCGACTTCTTGCTACTGTTGTTTTAATTTTGGCTGTTGATATGCCTAATTTCACCAACGCTGAGTATGCTGATATGGTGATGGCATATGGCAAGGTCGATGGTGTTGCTCGTGCAGCTCAAAGGATTTATCAAGCCAAATTTCCTGATCGAAGATTACCCCACCACGAAACATTCTGGACGACTTATCGACGATTAAGAGAGACTGGAAACTTAAATTTTCAAGAGCCTCGGGTCATTGTGAGGCAACACCATGTAGCAGTTGACGATCAAATACTTCAAGCCTTTGAAGAAGATCCAACTACAAGCATTCGTGTCGTTGCTCAAAGACTCAACTTAACGATTTGGAAAGTTTGGTCAGTACTTCGGGATATAAATCAACACACTTTTCATTACACCCTGGTACAAGATAAATGAACTTTTTTATTGATAAATTTGTCCTTTTGACTGCGAAAAAATTGTCACAGACTAATGAATTTTGAAGTGAAAACTTCTTTAGCGGCGCTGAGCACTCTCTTGTATGGGTAAAAACAACAAACTCGCGTCAGGGTCACGTGATTGTCATCGAAAAAGCGTAAGATCGAGGAGTAGGAGAGGGAATAATATCCCACACTCTTTCTACCGTGCCTGCGTGCGTGTGCTGTTTCGTTTAGGCGGTGCAGGGCGCTTGTGCGAATGTTTGTGTATGTTAATTAATGTAATATAAATAAGGTTTGTTCGCGTGGCAGTTCGGAACTGTAATTTTTGGTAATTTGTGGTTCCCACCCGTTCGTCTGGGACGGAACAGGAGTTCCTTGTCGTTCGTGTGGTCGGAACACTTGATTTCGGAACTGTTCGTTACTGTTCTTACGGTTCCTGATCTAGAGATGGTACAAGGTACAACAGAAGAAGCGGTAAATTCAAATCATCGGTGATTCAAATTTTCAGTAGTTCTAATTGGCAATTAAGTTATATATTTGGTGACTAGGATATACGCATAGCTGTTTTTGAGTATATTTGATGTTGTGGGAGTATAAATTTTTAATCAATTCGTTATAATAGCTTCTCAAAATTTTTGTTATCTCAAAGAAGAGGAAGGATCATTTGCAATAGATGAATAAAACAATTGCATAGTTGTTGATCAAAGTATGTAAGATAATTATTTTATATTATTTATATATACGATATTTCGTATTTATATACTATATATTTATTTTTGTTATTTCGTGGTTGTAGTATCTTTATTTTTTAACCATTCAAAATGTATTGAAAATTTAGGAAGAAAACGGAGGAATGACCTCTTTCAAGAACACAACGACTTGTTAAAACATTTCTTATCTAAAAAAATAATTACAAAGCTATGAAAATTGTTAGAAAATATTTTTATTTATTTCCCAAATGCCACCAGTTCCATATACAATTACCTAATTCTATTATATAAAATTTTCTGTACTCAGTTTCCACCAAAATTACAATGAAATAACAGAAAAATTCACAGTTTATCCAGATGTGAACTAACAAAAATAATTTCTCCACTGATGACCACTACTATATGTATTGAAATTTCAAATTATAATTAAATTAAATCATTTCTTTAAATATTTCATTATATATAAATTATATTTACAGTTATTTATATGGATATGTTTATGTTTATTTATTTATGACAAAAAAAATTGTTCAATTTTAATATTTATAATTTCTTAAGTATTTCCACCGTATTAATAACACAATAACTTATTCATAAATTTTTTGAACACTATCCATGATATGATCCATGATCATTGAACTCTATATGAAAACCTATATGGTATTTAGAGTTCAATGTCCATGATGTACAACATAACCTTACTTTCACTTATCTATGCACTTAACGAACTCGTTTTGAAATTATCTGTTCCCACCTGTTTTCACCCGTTCGTGTCATAGAACAACTTGCGACGATTCCAAGAGTTACAGAAGCTGGTTCTCTGAGACCCCAGTACAACTGGGACTGCCACCCGAACAAACCTATTGTCATTTTTGTGTACGATAGCGCAATAAATGAATATTGTATTCCACCACATAAATAATAGCACTTTTATACTGATAATGAAAGCAATTCATACAAAATTATTCTCTAACCATTCCAAAATATCAAAAATGCACAACGTTAATATTGAAGTTTTCACTTCTGCCGGCACTCTCGGAGTGCTACCGGTGTTTTTCATTAATTGTTACAGGTCTTCATGAAGGCGATCCTGCCAGACGGTTGGAATTTTGTAGATTTTTGCTGCAAACAGATGTCGATGACAACTTGTTTCTAAAGCGAATTTTGTGGACAGACGAATCCTGTTTTAACCGAGAAGGAATAACAAATCTGCACAATTTACATCACTGGGCACCTAAAGATGAGAATCCCCACGTGAAAAGGCAAATGAGTTTTCAACAAAAATTTAGTGTTGACGTTTGGGTTGGTGTGATAGGAAGACATCTCATCGGGCCACACTATTTACCGGCTCGACTAAGTGGGCCTGCTTATTTGCATTTTTTGCAGAATGCTCTGCCGAAGCTACTAGCCGATGTTCCGGCCTTCGATGAAGACGTGCCGATTGTGTTCCAGCATGACGGTTGCCCGGCACATTTCCTGAGAGAAGTTCGAGATCACCTCGACAACTCCTTTCCAAATTCATGGATAGGCAGAGCCGGCCCCATCCCTTGGCCCGCAAGATCTCCAGACCTAACACCTTTAGATTACCATGTCTGGGGTAGAGCCAAAGAATTGGTTTATTTCACAGAGGTACCTACAAGAGAGGTGTTGATTGAACGCATAAACGCGTTTCTGTGGTAATGAAAGAATAACTGTTGCTAGCCACTACAACGGTCGAAATCAAAAAAAGGTGTCGGGCGTGCATTCGGAGTTGAGGAGAGGATCTCTCATTGAAAGTCTTAACCTTATTGAAAGTTTCTTGTGAAACCTCACCCGGCAACACCGCAGACCGCATAAAATCTTTTTCCATTTTCATTCAATTCCAGAAAATCTCATTTTATCTTATAATAATATCATTGTAAACTTCCTTATTAAAACTTTCTACGCTACTGAACATGCAAATAACTGAATACTTCGGTTCTAACAATACACTTACCTATGGAACGATAAATTCGGATTAAAATTCCTGTCTTTACTACAACTTTCACACTTACGAACCATTTTTAGTGCAATGAAAAGTAATGAACAATAAAAAATATGAAAAACCTAATAATGATTCTCACATATTTTCTTCAATTTGCGTATTTATTTTCGAGACAGAGGTGGCAACGTGTGTCTTCTAAACATCATGTGACCTTCAAACTGTCATACAGAGAATGCGGCAGCGTTGTCTTGACTTTCATCTGAATATCTTTCCATCTGCGGTCTCTGACATAAAATAGCAGAATCAACTAAAGTTTTTCTTTTACTTCTTGCTAATATATCCGATGAGACAGTTTCAAATCAAAACATAAAATCTTATACAATGTTTTGAATGCAAATTGGAGAAAAGTTTTTATTCACAATTATAGGGGAATAGAGAAACCTACTATTTACTCAGTTTGGCAACATGAAAATTTTTTTATGACCTGAGTGGACCAGCTCAATACACTACAATCGACCAGCTCTAAGTTTCAGATGCAACATTTTTCAATGTAAATAAAGAGGTCTATTCTTATACAGGGTGTCCCAGAAATCAACGTCAGGCCGAAAACGGGCGATGGGCCAAGTCATGATAGTTAACAGAAAAATATAAAAAAATGCTTGTCATGGACCCTTCGAATTATGACTATTAAAAAAATTAGAAAAACTGACACCCTGTGATGATCTTTCAAGTCCTGTGGCTACAAATATTAACTTTTCGTTAAACTTTTTCTTTAATGTAACCATGGATAACCCTTCTTTAAAATACAATTCAAAATTAAACCATAACTGCCTCAATTTTAAATTAAATGTTGGATTTTTGGCCACCACTTAATTTAAAATAATTACATCACCCAACTTTAACCGACTGTACCGTAAAAAAAATGTACTACACTATTTCGGCAAGTAACTTCAAAAGATTGTGCATTTAGTCAAGAATCCAAAATGGTATAATACTCGCTAGAGTACTTCTTAATTTAGGAAAACAAAATTTTTTTCTAATTAAGCCGGATTTCATGACAATTTTATTTAATTAGATAAATTATTTGCAAGACAGCCAAGGCGTTTTTAAGTCCACAATTTACAGGCACAAGTACATACCATTTCGACAATGTAAGTGAGACAGAGCCGCCATCTTGTCGTAAGAGTAATAACCATGGGTTAATAAGGAATTTGTTAGGTTTAGGTGCAAGTTTAAAATAAAATTTAGTTGTTAGATTTCCTCAGTAATGATTTTAATTTAATTACATTAAGAATTTACATCAAATGTTCAAACTGTTTGCCTTCAGCTGCAATGCAAGCTCTGCATCTCCTTAAAAATGACCGTGTAATAAGACGAGCGTATCTTCTCGAGTTAATGTTTTCAGCGGCTTCCGTAATTCCTTGTCGTAGCTCGTCTAAATCTTGAATGGGTTTAGAGTACACTTTTTCCTTTATCGTTCCCCAGTAAAAGAAATCTATGGGATTTAAATCGGGCGAGCGGGCAGGCCACGAAATTGTACCACCTCGCCTGATCCACCTATCGGGGTATTCTCGATCGAGAAACTCGCGTACCGTGCGCGCATAATGCGCTGGGCAGCCATCTTGTTGGTACCACATACTACCGTAAATGTTTAGTGGCACTTCTTCCAATAAATCTGGTAATTCGTTCTGTGATAATAATAATAATAAAATTGTCATGAAATCCGTTTAATTAAAAAAATTGTTTTCCTAAATTAAGGAGTACTCTAGCAAGTATTATACCATTTTGGATTCTTGACTAAATACATCATCTTTTAAAGTTACTTGCCGAAATAGTGTAGTACATTTTTTATGGTACAGTCGGTTAAAGTTGGGTGATGTAATTATTTTAAATTAAGTGGTGGCCAAAAATCCAACATTTAATTTAAAATTGAGGCAGTTATGGTTTAATTTTGAATTGTATTTTAAAGAAGGGTTATCCATGGTTACATTAAAGAAAAAAGTTTAACGAAAAGTTAATATTTGTAGCCACAGGACTTGAAAGATCATCACAGGGTGTCAGTTTTTCTAATTTTTTTTTAATACTCATAATTCGAAGCGTGCACGACAAGTATTTTTTTTTATATTTTTCTGATAACTATCATGACTTGGCCCACCACCCATTTTCGGCTTGACGTTGATTTCTGGGACACCCTGTATAGTCTAACTTCTTTAGAAGTATATTTGGCAACGCCGAAAAAAACAACGAAACAACAAGGGCACTCAAGTCACGGTCTGTCGAGTGACTAATAAAAACAGAATGTATTGTGGTACTCATTGTCGAATTGTTTTACCAAGAAGATTGACCATGGGCTCATACCGATTTATACTGATCATCGATGACTTCTCAAGGATATGACTTAATACAATCATTATATTTTCTTCTGAATACGTACCTTCGTGAGTTCCGAAATCATCATTAACAAGTAAAGAAAATCATTATCTATTAATAGTATAGTACCAGCCTCCGGTCTCCTCCTCAGGAAGCAAGAAGTATAGGTATATTCCTTTCATTCCATGAAAAATATACTGACTGACATAGAAACTGCAATACTCGGAAGGAGCTGTTTGAGTTTTTTTTTTATAAAACTTAAATTATAGCAACTTCGTTAATGACATTTGTATCAAAGATTTTTTAATTAAATTTGGAAAGCTATATGACATTGACGCTCCTGTTATGCTACTTGCGAGTAAATATTCAACAAAACTACAGTGTTGGGATAAAGTTTGGCACCAACTTAATATCTTTAAAACGAAACGGGCGATATTTTAGAAATTTGGCAGCTGAGTGTAATGGACCACAATGCATCTGATGAGCATATTTTCATTAGTGAGATACTTCCGGTTTATCCGGAAATGACAAATTTATTTTTCATTTAAATGGGACACCCTGTATATTTCTGCAGATTTTGAAAGTGCACCTTGTTTTGGATCTGTCCATATCGGGTTCCAAAGAAGAAATTCAGTCTTTTTGTACATTTGAGAAAAAATCCATTCCAATAAATAAATAATCTGGTCTTTTAACGTGAGAGCTCGTTTTCATAAATCTACGGAGACAACGACCAAAGAAGAATAAATAAGAATAAACTTTCAACACAGAAATAAACGAAAACAACTTAAGAACAACAGAAAAAATGCAAGATGTTATACAAATGAGAATATCTCTGGAAAGGTACAAGTTGAATCAGTGGCGGATTTACAAATTTGCCGCTAGTAGGCCATTCAATTTTTGCCGCCCCTACTGACTTGTGAAATTCAATACGTTAGTTTAATCCCGTCATTAGTATGATTGTGAACTTAATGATATTTCTGTCAGTTACTAGATTATTTTTGCAACCCGCTATGTAATGAAGAGTTGACCAAACAAGTTTATTTGACGGGCAAACAAAAAACCCCCGACTTTAAAGCGTAAAACCTCTGTAACTTTTAAACAGCTCAATCGATTTTCATCAAACATGTCTAAGAACACTCGCCTGTAAAACACCTGTAATACAAAAAAAACTAAATTGAAATCGGTTCATTCGTTCGGGTGCTATGATGCTATAGACAGACAGACACGTCAAACTTATAACATCCCTCTTTTTGCGTCGGGGGTTAAAAATAGCAGCATGTACTAATCATAAGGTGGGGAAAGGCATGACTTAAAATTACCTTCACTATATGAACACAGACAAAATAATGAGTGGTCAGAAAACATTGTTTTGTTACATATTTTTTATTGCACTTAACAGTTTAAAAACAATACAAACAACTTCTATTAGAATATAACATGTTAACAATCAGTTAATGTTTACAGATAATGAGATGAAATAAGTTTTACATTATTTTCTTGCAAGATTTTAAATTTGCAAAATCATCAATTATATCGTCTTATGAAATCTTTTTCATAAGTTCTGACTCTATGCACAAAAGAGATAAAGAATTAAGCTTTTCTTAACTTAAAGTGGATCGTAGATAGTTTTTAACCCGTTTTAAGCAAGAAAAGCTCTCAGCTGAACAATTTGTCACCGCTGTGCACAGAGCAATGCGAAGTGCTATATCCAAGTTTGGATAAATATGCTCCAAATTCTGTTTTCGCAGAAACAAAGATAGACTTTACTATTAATGCAAAGTTTGATCAAAATCGGTCTAGTAGTTTTGGTGTGATTGAGCAATAATCCAAACAACTAAACATCCAAACTCACTTCCACATTTATGAAATATTAGTAAGATCATAATGATTTGAACCATCCAAGAATAGTGAAAAATTCGCCCGCAAATTCAATCTTTGACACGACCATCAACAACGTCTGCCTTCACGCGTCTGCCGCGTTCCGGTTGCTCACTCGGGTATCTGCCCCCGCTCCGCACCTCACCAGCGCTATTTGAGATTGGACCACGGAATCACGTAGTTCCATACAAACGTTGATCCCCTTTTTGACCCTCTTAAGGGTACAATTTTGATAAATATTTTATGCTAAATGTTAAACCGGACTTCAGACTACACAATTCAAGGAGATTCATGTAAAAGCGCCCAGTAGTTTTCGAGTCATGTTCATTCAAACAAACGGACAGACAGACAAACAAGAAATTAAAAAAAAGATTAATTCTACTCAGTTACTCATCTTAAGCCATCCTAGCAAATTTTTTCCGAATATCTTTAATGTACAGACTATTTAAGGTTTACGATTTTATTATAGTATAGATTGTGTACACGTATAATTATAAAAAAAAAATTGCTAAATTTGCCGCCCCTCTAAATCTGTCGCCCTAGGCACCGGCCTACTTGGCCTATTGGTAAATCCGCAACTGAGTTGAATTGCTTTTTAAAAAAACGAAATGCTCAAGAAACATCGAGCTACATCACTGTATAGTTTTCAGAAACCTCAGGTATCTGGTATTTCCCAGAGAAGGCGTTAAGCTGTAAAGAAAAAAACCAGAAAATTTAAAGGCCCTGTACAGCATGATGCATTTTTTTTGAACATCTAATTGTAGTATGATATTTGCCAATAAAAAAGCTACAATTAAAAAAACATTCAAATCGGACAAATGTTGCGAAGATATTCATGGCTTATGCATAAAATACAAGAGTTCATAAAATGTTGAATATTTCTGGACGATTCCGAGATAAATTGTTTTTTGAAAAAACAAAATACTCAAGAGATACTAGAGGCTTTATTGTTTTTATATGCCTCAGCAATCTGGCATTGCCCACAGAAGACGTTAAAATTTGACTAAAAAACATGACTTTATTTAAACGCTCTGTACAACATGAAGATGAAGGGAATTCGCTAATAACAGAGCTGCAATTGAAAAAAAACACGAAATTTTAGGTGGAGCGCTAATTTTGTCCATCAGTATGTTTCACTAAGAACTATTGATGTTTAAAGATCTCCATCTGTATATTGCAGTTTCTTTGTCAGTTAGTATACAATAATTATGAGATCACTGGTAAAATCAATTTTGAACGGAGGTTATTTAAAATCTTCAATATCTTATTGACAACATTCGGTGTAAAACAATCGATGCAAATCGATCTTGATGATTAGAATATTTAAATATTATAATACAGTTATGAATAGTTTATTTTATTTAAATTTATTGGTTTTTGCGCCAAGTATCATATGCGGGAATATTGAAAGGGTTAAAGGAAGAGAAGGAAGACATCTTTTAATCAGAAGGGTACCAGCAGTTGAGGAATTTCAAAGTGATATTTATGAAGTTTATGCTAAACCTTATATTCATGTGAGTAATTATTTAATGATTAGAAAATTGAATATTAACCATCAGTCCTAGGTCCAGGCCTAGATAGGGTAACAACTTCTTCCAAAATTTATTTTTATTCATTAATTAAATTGTTGATGGTGGAACTCGTATAGAGTATTTACATTTCAATCACTATCAACTAAACCCTAAATTGGGAGTGGCAAACATAAAGCAACAAATGAATCAAAATGATATTGAGAAGATAGATACTGTAGCAGATTGCCTATTTGTTTTCATATTTTTCAACTTCCGGTTTTACCGGAAGTAATGTCAATTTTAAAATTTGCAATGGAACACCCTGTATATTATTTTACTTTCTGATGAAACATATTATTACGAGAACAAAAATATCATGTTTGATATTTTTTATTTAAATACCTACCGAGATATTAACAGAAAAGTGTCTGAAGAAGCTAAATATCTAATATCCATTAAAAAAATGACTTATTATAATAATTAACTAAAACTAAGTGATTTTCAAAACATTGAAACTTAACTTAAACTAAACTTAATGTATTAGATGTACAAACTGAGCACCGTTTACTTCTTAACAATAAGAAAGTCGGTTTGTAAATCCTCTACTAACATTAGCTGTTACTTCTGGTGGAATTTTCTATATCTCGTGAGTTAAACTTGCAGCTAATTCTTGCAAATTATTTGGTCTATCTACATAAATCTCAAACTTTAAATAACCCCACAGAAAATAGTCCAGTGGATTAAGGTGTGGACTTCGTGCAGGCCATTCATAAGTACCCCTTCTTCCGATCCATCTCTGATGATATGTCCTATCTGAATAATTTTGAACAATGCGAGCGTAATCGGATGGTGCTCCATCCTGCTGAAACCAGATATTATTAGGTAATTGTCCATTTACCTCCAATGCCGGAATCACTTGTGTCTCAGTAAATCTACGTTTAAAGCTTCTTGTAGAAAAAAGGGTCCCACGAAATAAATGCCGACCCAAACGTTCAATTTTTGAGGATTTTGTGTATGAGCCTCTTGAACCCAATAAGGATTAGTTTGTGACCAGTAGCGGCAGTTATGTCGATTCGTCTGTAAACACCACATTTCTAATGAAATTTTTATCACGGTTGCAAATATCCATCATCGTTTCACAAAATTGTAAACGTCTGTCGAAATCGTCTTCGGGCAGTTCTTGAACAAGGCGAATTTTTTATGGATGAATTTAATATTCTTCCTACTGAACGACGGCTAATTCCATGCATATTGGAGAGGTCGGTAGTTGATAAGTGAAGATTCTCTTCCAAAGATATAGCAACATTTTGAGCTACACCTTCATCAGTTGCATTTTTTAACAGTCCACTTTTTGGTACATTGCTAATTGTTCCACGTGTATCGTACCTTCGAAAAGTTTTCGTCACTACTGAACGGGATATTTGTGCATTAGGATGAACAATGTTTAAAAGGTAACAAACTTCTTGATGCGTCCTTTCCCTCTTCCCATACCCAATCATCATTAATAATTCTATTCTTTCTCTGTCACTAAATTCGGCCATTTTACCATCAAACTAAAACGATATAATCTTTTACGTTCAAATTCAAACACTAATAACTTATTTTGACAACAACAGTCACTTCTACAATGAATTTCATGGACTACTATCGGGTTTTCCAATAGGGACTGTTTCACCAGAAACTAAAATGATATATAGGGTGTTTACTTTCGGTAAAACTGGAAGTTCAAAATTATTCAATAAATAATTGAATTATTTGAAAATAAATAGGCACTCCACTGCAGTATCCGTCTTCCAAATTTAATTTTTTTATCTGTAATAATTCTAGAGATATTTACTTGGTCTAGGAGTACTGAAAAAACTTGAGAAACAGAGAGCACAAGCCCCAAATCTCATATTGGTGCTATTCTACACTATTTTTCGTCTCTATCTACTACAAAAACTATTCCATGATGATAATCATATCATAGATTCGATGGTAACCCCCATGCTCGTGATATGGGTACCCAAATGATCATTTTTTATTACTGATTTGACGCCCAATTGAAAACTATCAAAGGGATTTAACAATATTGGACCGGTAACTCGTAAATTTGGACTGACCCACTTAACTATGTGGGTCAGTATTAATCTACAAAGGAAATGAATTGAGAAAGAACCTATATTAATGACATAACTGAAGAATAGATTGGTATTCCTTAGTTGATATTTCTTTCCTGTCATAAACTGAATAAGGATTAGGAGTTCAAGTGTCTAATAGGGATATTCGTTACAGAGATATAGGGTGATTTCTTAGAAAAATGCTAATATGATAAACTCCCAATAAGGCGAATTTGTCGCTGATATGCATCAATCTTGTCACTTTATTCTATTGCAGCTCTTGCTTTGTCATCGGGTGTTTCTGGAATTATATTCAAAGCTGCTTCTTCCTCGAGTATTTACGGGAACTTAGCCCAATTGGTTTTCTCCGTCGTCAGTTAGTTCCATAGTCAAAGACTTTCTTTATGGTATCCATTTCCCAAACCATCTATGAATGTGAGAAATGTCAGAGAATTATACGAGGAATGCCTTCTAAATTTCGGTATTAGAGAACGAAAACAAATATAAACTATAGAAAATCGCTTTATTGTTTTTCAAAATATTCCCCATTTAAATCACTGAACTGCTTCTTCCTCGAGTATTTACGGGAATTTAGCCAAATTGCTTTTCTCCGTCGTTAGTTAGTTCTATAGTCTAAGATTTTCTTTATGGTATCCATTTCTCAAACCACCTATGAATGTAAGAAATGTCAGAGAATTATACGAGGAATGCCTTCTAAATTTCGGGATTAGAGAACGAAAACAAATAAAAATTATAGAAAATCGCTTTATTGTTTTTCAAAATATTCCCAATTAAAATGTCTGAACTGCTTCTTCCTCGAGTATTTACGGGAACTTAGCCCAATTGGTTTTCTCCGTCTTTAGTTAGTTCTATAGTCTATGATTTACTTTATGGTATCCATTTCCCAATCCATCTATGATTGTGAGAAATGTCAGAGAATTATACGAGGAATGTCTTCTAAATTTCGGTATTAGTAAACGAAAACAAATAAAAATTATAGAAAATCACTTTATTGTTTTTCAAAATATTCCCAATTAAAATCTCTAAACTGCTTCTTCCTTGAGTATTTACGGGAACTTAGCCCAATTGGTTTTCTCCGTCGTTAGTTAGTTCTATAGTCTATGATTTACGTTATGGTATCCATTTCCCAATCCATCTATGATTGTGAGAAATGTCAGAGAATTATACGAGGAATGCCTTCTAAATTTCGGGATTAGAGAACGAAAACAAATAAAAATTATAGAAAATCGCTTTATTGTTTTTCAAAATATTCCCAATTAAAATGTCTGAACTGCTTCTTCCTCGAGTATTTACGGGAACTTAGCCCAATTGGTTTTCTCCGTCTTTAGTTAGTTCTATAGTCTATGATTTACTTTATGGTATCCATTTCCCAATCCATCTATGATTGTGAGAAATGTCAGAGAATTATACGAGGAATGTCTTCTAAATTTCGGTATTAGAGAACGGAAACAAATAAAAATTATAGAAAATCGCTTTATTGTTTTTCAAAATATTCCCAATTAAAATGTCTGAACTGCTTCTTCCTCGAGTATTTACGGGAACTTAGCCCAATTGGTTTTCTCCGTCTTTAGTTAGTTCTATAGTCTATGATTTACTTTATGGTATCCATTTCCCAATCCATCTATGATTGTGAGAAATGTCAAAGAATTATACGAGGAATGTCTTCTAAATTTCGGTATTAGAGAACGAAAACAAATAAAAATTATAGAAAATCGCTCTATTGTTTTTCAAAATATTCCCAATTAAAATGTCTGAACTGCTTCTTTCTCGAGTATTTACGGGAACTTAGCCCAATTGGTTTTCTCCGTCGTTAGTTAGTTCTATAGTCTATGATTTACTTTATGGTATCCATTTCCCAATCCATCTATGATTGTGAGAAATGTCAGAGAATTATACGAGGAATGCTTTCTAAATTTCGATATATATATAGCGATTTTCTATAGTTTATATTTGTTTTCGTTCTCTAATACCGAAATTTAGAAGGCATTCCTCGTATAATTCCCAAACATTCCTCACATTCATAAATGGTTTGGGAAATGGATACCATAAAGTAAATCATAGATTATAGAACTAACTAACGACGGAGAATGGAATGAGAAAATAGTCAATGAAACAAAGTGAAGTGATATGAATTTTCTGCGTATTCTATATTGTACTCATAATTCACAATTTTGGCTATAATGGCTGAATGGTGTCGAAGAACTTTTGGTCGGTCTATTTCAAATACACAGTTTCATTACACCTCATACAGGGTGTTTCTTCTGGTTATAATATACCCAACTGCCTCATTTTTCGTTAAAATGGAGTCGTATCAAAGAAAAAAGCGAAAAAAAAATTCCAGAACTCACGTCAATACGTTTCAATTTTTCTTTTCATGTTGGATTGTTTGCAGGACCTTGAGAGAATAAGGGCGGTTGTTGTTCTTGACAATGAGCCAGTGTCGGGTGAGATCACCTTCACGCAGTTACCATCTGGTTCAGTTCATATCGAGGGAAACATAACCGGACTTTCACCTGGAAAACATGGTCTACATATTTTTCAATCTGGAGATCTACGAGGTGGTTGCGATAAGTTGGGATACCATTTCAACCCATATTTCGTAAGTTTTTTTTTTTATTAAAAATAGAAACGGCAGCAGCAGCGGAACATATCGAACCCCAAACAAGCATTGTCGTGAACAGACTTTCTCGAAGGACCGTGAATATATTATAATTACCAAAAAAGATTTCGAACAGCGAAATACCCTCTTATTTTATGGACTTACCCAGCTTGTGGTGTCGTAATCCTTGAGAGCGCTCTCATCATACACTGCTAAAATCCACTTCCAATTCGTTGAGCGATTAACGAAAAGAAAATTATTTCTCGAAAATTTGTAATCGTTAAGCCGTTGATAGCTGTATATACGTGCGTACTCAAAATCTCGAAGCATACTTGTTCCTTGGCCTTGCGTATCGAAACACCTGTTCGGTCCACAAAAAAAAGAAAAGCATTTCGCATGTGTATAAATAATAAACCCGAAATTTAAACTAACGAATAAATGAAAATAAGGGAGTAACCCAGTTCATTTCTGATAGTCGAAATCAATTGCAATATATTTGTTGATTTATTGTAATATTCGTAATGAATTTCAATTATGTACCTCATTTTCATGACTCCAGTAATGCAAAACTTCACAGTCATGGCCAAGACATTCCCAGAAACGTGTAAACTGGTAAAATCAACTCTATGGCAAGCAGGCGAATGATTTGAAGCAAATGAATTATGCATGAATGCAAAAAAAAACAAATGCAGTGCTATTCAAAACAGCTCATTCAGGTTTTCAAAAATCAGCAAATATTCGACTTTGCAACTCCTCTCTGAGTCTGATTAGGTGTTGTAATTTCCTGGGTCTCAAACTGGAGGAAACTCTTGATTGAAGTGAACACATACCAACCTTTGTGCTCAATTGAGTTCTATTTGCTACTCACTTGGGCTACTAAGTAAATACCTGGACTCTATGTCAATGAAAACCATTTACCAAGCAGTATCATGTTTTATGGTAGCTCACATAACTTGGACAGAGTGCTGGAGATGCAAAAGAGAGCAATACGTATAATCTGGAAGATAAAGAGAATGGAGTCGTGTAGGGGAATATATAAAAATATGATTTATTAACCGCAATGCCTTCAATTCTTTTCATCAACGCTTGAAATTCATCTCAGAGATCGAGAACAATAACAAATTACCTTTTCTGGATGTATTTGTCATAAGGTCATCAGACGGATTAAAGACGGGCTGGTATCATAAGCCGACCTTTTCTGGAAGATTTTTGAATTTTAATTCTCAACATCCTTTCACACAAAAAATAAACCTGATAGAAAATCTCAAATTTCTACCCGTTTAACTAGCACGGAGTTTCATAATGAAAACCTGAATAAGAATAGTAGTTTCTTGATAAAAAACAATTACCCCGCAACATTGATTAAGAGAATTTTAAATAAAAATGATACATATCTCCCAAGAACACACTCCACGGCGAAAAGATTTTTTAAGGTTCCCTATATTAAAGGGCTATCTGAGAGGGTCGGTCATCTCTTGAGAGATGAAATAGTTGAGATAGCGTACAAACCGGTTAATACTGTTAAGACATTTTATTCCAGATTAAAGTCAAAAACTGCATCAGACTCAAAATCAAATGTCGTTTATAAAATACCTTGCCGTGACTGCGACAAGGTATACATAGGTCAGACGAACAGATATCTTAAAACTAGGATAGCTGAACACAAAAGAGACTGTGTTAATATTCACAATCCCATTAAAAATAAAGATAATAACACAGCATTAGCTGAGCATAGTTTAAATACGTTACACTCTTTTAATTTTGAAGGTGTTACTGTTTTGGATACTCAAAACAACAAAAAAAGATTGTTCTGTGAAATGCTTGAAGTTAAAAAAGATGCAAATTCTATTAACAAGAGGAGCGATATTGATAACTTGAATACGGCCTATTTTGACCTCATACAGAGAATACAAGACTTATAACATCCATAGATTTGTTTTGTTTCATGTTCCCTTGAGTTTACGTACACATCATTTCGTTTTTCTTATTTGATAGTTATCAAATGATTAACACTGAATGTCATCCATCCTGTTCATTTTCCTTTGGTGCGTTTATTTCGTACAATTCAGTCAGCTGTTTAGGATGTCCTTTATTTATTCATCCTCGTTGTTTTTAATTTTTAAATTGACAATAGAGACCAACTGACAATGTGAGTAGCTTCCGATTATTGTATGTAATTGTGTGATAATTTCAAAGATATTTTTAAGCATATTTATTACTTTATCAGTCTGATTAATGTTCTTATTTAATTTTGTTCTCTGGTTCTTTGAATTTTTACTTGTTTTTACTGTTTTCATTTATTTTAGAGCCCTGAGGATGATTTTAAAATAAAATCGAAACGTCGGCATTTTGTCTTATTGATTCTCTGAAAAAAAATTTTTGACCGAAAAGAAACCTCTAAGCTTTTATTCACATATATATTTTTATAAGTTTGTTTTTTGTTAATTTTTGTTTATTTCCAATCTGTAATTGGTCTAGACTGTAGATTGGTGTAATTAAATAAATAACGCCACTTAGGAGCTTATAGCTCTGAAACAGCAAACAGGCCCATAGAATAAAAAAATTCTGATTGCTTGTAGAATGTACTATAATAAAAAAAAAACTTTCATGATACAATACAGAATGGTTGAAAGGAAGAAAATGTTTGATTGTCCACACAAATATAAGAAATTTCAAAATGCCAAGGATAAAATTGACCGAAAAATTGTTGCTGAATTTCACGTAGTTTTCTGGTGAGTTGATCGAGTATTGTCTTGTCTCTTGCTCTTTGTTTTGCAACCAGCTGTCCCCGAATTTGAAGGGGTGATTTTGTTTGAATCACTCCCTTCCTTGAGTGTGTTGTGGTACTTTCTCATGCTGCTTTTTGTATCATTTTTGTTGTATAATTGAATTTATTTTTATTGCAGTTACAGCATGGAGGTCCACTGGACTCCCTGAGGCATGTGGGTGATATCGGCAATGTCAGAGCTGGCGACGATGGCATTGCAGAAGTCAATGTAGTAGATCATTTGGTACAATTGACAGGATATCCTAGAGGAGTGGTAGGTAGAGCTCTTGCTGTAACTGCTGATCCAGATGACTACGGCAGAGGAGGAGATTCTAATAGTTTGATAGACGGAAATTCTGGCAAAGTATTAAGTTGTGGAGTGATAGCATATACAAAATAATGATTATTTTTAGTTCTTGTAAATAATACACAACCTTCAATTATATGACTTTAATTTTTCACCCTATTTGTTTGTAATAAAGGGTTTTCCAATAGGGAGTTGACAACTTTGAATCTAAACAAAACAAAAACCCTTTGAGATATTTCAAAAACTTTATTATTGGCTTGAAGTATAAACATAATAGTTATGAATGGAACTAGACTTCGTTCATATAACCACCACGGGCCCATTTGCAGCGGTCAATTCTCTGGACCCATTTTTCGATGACTCGGCCACACATTTCGGCCGACACGGCTATATCGCGTTCAATGTTGTCTCTGAGCTGTCCTCGTCGGTTTGTTGGCATAGACCAGTGACTTGACGTAGCCCCAAAGAAAATAGTCCAGAGGCGTCAAATCGCACGAACGACGCGGCCAATCGACAGGACCGTTTCTCGAAATTACACGCTCACCAAATGTCTGCTTCAATAAACAGATTTTTACAAGTGCTGTGTGGCTAGTGGCATCGTCCTGTTGAAAACACATGTTGGCAAAGTCCATACCTTGCAATTGGGGCAAACAAAATCGTTATCATGGCATAGTAGCGATCGCCATTGACCGTAACGTGACGATTGTTGGCATCAACGAAAAAATACGGTCCAATGATGCTGCCGGCGTGAAGACCGTACCAAATCGTGATTTTTGGAGCTGCAATTGAGTCGGGTGAATCACGTGTGGATTGCTGCCTGTACAATAACCCATTCACCATATAGTCCGGTCAAAGTATACATACCAGGTTACCAAAATTCGTATAGAGCTGAAAATTGGTAGATATGGTCAGGATACCATTAGAAAGAAAGAGTGAAAAGTCCCTAAAAATCCCATTGTTGCTAAAAAAGTTATTCAAGGTCAAAGGTCGCGAAAATGGGTTTTTCGCTTTTTTCAGCCAAACGGTGAGTTTTATCATAAACATAGCTCAGACATAAATTGTAGATCGTGCAATTATCTACAAAAATTGTCTCAATACTTTTTTTCGTGAGTGTCACCGTTTCCAAGATATGAGCGAAGAAAGTAGTATGCTCCATAAAATGCACACGTTTCACGTCACCTGTGAGGTAGTGTACTTGACGCGTTTTTTTAACGTGGTTTCCCCGGTAGGCCTATTCCACGAACCGATCTGTACTAATAAATAATAAAAATTGTCGTTAATTGTAAAGAATGTGATAAAATTATTGGTCCGAATTATAATCATTTATTACATCTGTTTCTTCTTGTTCTTCGTCTTCTTCTTCGAGCTGAGTGAAAATAAACTAGTCCAAAAGCCATGGATCGGATGTCTCGTCGTTTATATGAGATGAGTCCTCTTCTAATGGAGATTCAGCATTAGAACAAAGCTAGCCTTGACAACTTGTACAGGCTAAGGCCAGTCCTACATTGGAAGAGGATTTAGTCTGGGCAGCCAACCCGACCCGATTTGATTCTCTTCAGAGCAGTCCAGACCAGATCGAACACTGCTTCCAATGTAGGAGGAAAGTACGTTTTCTTTGTTTTTGTTTCCTCCAGACCCAGCCAGACCCGTCAGACTGTCTGGTCTGGAGAAATTCCGCTTCCAATGTAGGACTGGCCTAAGGAACAAAACAACCCAACTTTTTTGCAGCCACATTTGGCATTACATCCTTTTTTACAATTGCAAAAAATGGTGTTGAGGAGTTTTTCCGGTGCAGGTGGAAGTAAAGTTTGGACAGGTTCTAATGCATTATCAATCAACATCCAACCCCAGTCTTTTGGGTCTAATTGATTACCAAGCCACACTTGAACTTGATAATATACCCGAAAAGATGTTGTTGTGCAGAAGCCGAGGTTGGAGGAAGAGAAGCCAATTGCACTTGCTTTTTGTTACGAGTATTTTTGACAAAAGACACTTAAGGGAACTTATCAATGCAGGTAAGTTTTTTTGGAGCTCCGTACATAGCAAGAAGAAAGCGAATTCCATGAATAATTATATCTTTTGGAGTAGACTTATTATTTTTAAAAACTTCGGCACAATCAAGTAAATCTTGTTTCTCAAACATTTTAAAAACAGACGTTTTACCTCTCCTGTAAAATGCAGATGTTGTATCGCAGCCACTTATAGCGTGGAGAAACAAAATGTGATTTTGGCACTTTGCAAATGCAGATAAACTTTGGGATGAATATATTTCGGACTGATATTGAGATTTTCCAGGTTTTAAAAAATAAATTGTTCTGTCAGCTGGAGTTCGAGCATTCAATAAAACTAGTAAATCAACGTCTTCACCAACAATCATAGTTGTGCTTGTCAAATTGAACTGTTCTAATGCTGTTTCAATAATGAGGACATAAGCATCATTATCAGCTTGCTTGACAACTATTTCTTAGAATTTCGTAGAAGGCAATGGACTTAGTTTCTTTTGAGTTAATATTAATTTTTTTTAAGTTAATATACCGAAAGAAAAAGAATCCAACTCGCATTACGGCGTCAGTGACGAATGAAGGTTTCATATAGAAATCATTCATATATATTATATATATTATATTCATATATTCATATAATCATTCATATAGAATACTTATGCATTTTATGGAGCATAAAACTTTCTTCGCTCATATCTCGGAAACGGTGACTCTCACGAAAAAAAGTATTGAGACAATTTTTGTAGATGATTGCACGATCTACAATTTATGTCTGAGCTATTTTTATGAAAAAACTCACCGTTTGGCTGAAAAAAGCGAAAAACCTATTTTCGCGACCTTTGACCTTGAATAACTTTTTTAGCAACAATGGGATTTTTGGGGACTTTTCACCCTTTCTTTCTAAGGGTATCCTGACCATCTCTACCAATTTTCAGCTCTTTGCGAATTTTGGTAACCTCACCTCTGTTATTTGGTCTAACTTGACCGGACTAATACAGTGGTGTGCCGGGTGCCCAGTTCTTGAGAATGCCGTGGAATTGACTGATTTGGGTCGTCGGCTACAGAGGCCCGAACAGCAGCGATGTTTTCGTTACTGCGACCGGTTCTTTGTCTCACTGGCACGACAACATCCAACAGCGAATATGTAGACTCAAATTTTTGCAACAAACTTGTGATTGCCTGTCTACTAGGGCGCGAATTACGACCGAAAATTGGAGTTAAGGCTATTAAAGTTGCGGTCACCGACTCCGAATTTTGGTAGTGAATTTTTATAACTTGCAAATGTTCGTGTACTTCACCATGTTCGATGATTTGCCTAAGGGTGCGTTTAAAAATTAAATTGAAAGTTGTCAAGTCCCCATTGGCAAACCCGATACATAATCCAAGTGACCTATGGGCTCGGGGTACCACAATGATTCCAAGTTTCCGTACATAAATACTAAATTTGTTATAAAATAAGTTATCAGCTCGAAGAAGGGTTGATTCATGTCCACATCATCTACTGCGAAGGTTCCTAAATAAGAAAACTAAAAAAGTGAGCAGGGGTAAGATTTCTTGAAGTCCAGATATTTCAACACCTTTTTTGTCGTGTTGCCAATTTCGTTCAACACATTGCTTACCTACTTGTTAATGGATAAATTCAATCAAAATCATAGAGAGTAAAAAATTTTATTTAAGAAATATTTGTTTAATCAATTTCGTATTAGGAAATGTTTTTCCATTGTTACATCTTCCAGCGTAGTCATCAGAACTCAGGGAGTATACCATAACACCTCCAAAATCATTATCACGGATAAACTCGGTCTGGAACAAAAATTGTCTTATCAAATAAACTTTCTTCGTTTTGCTCAAATGGCAAAATTATTCAAAAAATAATCTTCGAAAAATGATTTTGTTAAAAAAATTCGGGTGTGTCTCTTTCAAAATATCAAAGCTGTTGCCAAATTTTCATGCATTTGGCAACGTTGAAAGTATTTCAGGAATGTACCTAAGATAACCTTATATACAGGGTGAGTCTTCGACCACTTTAACCATAGATATTTGACGTCAGAAAAAAATTCTTCCCATAACATTTTTTCACATTTGGCCCCGTTCAAAATATATAGGGTGTTGAAATTTAATGAAAAATTGCATTTTCACCTATAATATTCAAACAACAATATCAATTGAAATGATCTCTTGTAGAAAGTTTTTGATATCAGTCATGCATATTTTAGCATAAATAGATTTATTCCATTGCTTGTGGATTTCTCACTACTACTCTACAGATTGGTTAAATTGCATGAAAAATGAATATCAGTTGAACTAAAGGTGCCTATCTTGTACTTCATTAGTCTTTTTTGCAGATAAAATCAATGTGAAAACTTAAAATGCTTATAACTTTTTAATAAGGAAAAATGGTATGGGTATTTCATTTGATCTCAAGAATCATTGGTTAAAATCAAGAATATCAAGAAAAAATTACAAATATTCAGGAGATCAGCTCCTACTTTATAACATGTGTCACATCCATTCAATTTAGATGACTTGAGGGCTGCAATCAAGTCTATTAAATCTCGACAAGCAGCAGGTTTTGACGGAATTTATCCTGAATTCATCAAACATTTAGGAAAAAACTTTCCTTCCGAATTTCGTAAGGCTGTAATAGGTATTTTGAATCGAGGACAAAATCCTTGTGATCCTAGTAGTTATCGACCCATCAGTTTATTGAGTGTTCCTTTCAAGATGATAAAGAGGTTAATTCTTTTTAGAATTGAATCTTCCATAGAAAATGCTCTACAAAATTTCTAGGGAGTCTTTAGGAAAAATAGAAATTGTTCAGATCGAGTTCTCAGCCTTACAACTTTCATAGAATCAGGCTAGGTTAAAAACAGGAGCTGCTTTCATTGATTTATCTTCGGCATATAACACTGTGTGGAAAGTTGGATTAATTTTCAAACTCTATACCCATCTGAAGTGTGGGAAAATGGTACGATTATTAGAAAATATGTTATCTGATAGAGGGTTTCGTGTTTTTATTGACAATAAGAGTGGCAATTTCAAAACACTGAAAAACGGTCTTCCTCAAGGATCAATTTTAGCTCCTTTACTTTTCAATTTATATCTACGTGATTTACCCACGACATCATCTCAGAAATTTGTTTATACCGACGACATTGCTACTGTTTACCAACATTCGAATTTCCATACTCTGGAAAACATACTGACATCTGATTTGGAAATTTTAAAGAATTATTTTATTGAGTGGCGATTATATCCAAATCCCAACAAAACAGAGGTATCTTGTTTCCATTTGAATAATCATGAAAAATATAGGAAATTAGCTGTAACTTTCAATAATTCTCCTATCCAACATAATTCCTATCCAAAATACTTAGGAGTTGA
The DNA here is from genome assembly GCA_030674115.1 of Micraspis discolor. Taxonomy (NCBI): domain Eukaryota; kingdom Metazoa; phylum Arthropoda; class Insecta; order Coleoptera; family Coccinellidae; genus Micraspis; species Micraspis discolor. Next base: position 1,766,546 of record JARTUT010001743.1, read on the forward strand.
ATTAGATTAATCTCTCAATCACAAGGCTCATTAAGATGATCTGAGCCTAAAACTGAAAACTAGGAGTATATTTTTCAGAAATTAGCTGGATCATCTTCGGGTGCTGATGCTTCCACTCTTCCCACAGCATCTCTAGCTTTAATCTTTTCTGCAGCTGAGTATTGTTGCTCTGTTTGGTTTAATAGTGAACATACACAAAAAAATTATGCACAATGGAATACATCCATGAGAATAATTACTGGCACCATAAGATCTACACCGGTTCATTGGTTACCAGTTTTGTCTAACATTGTCTAACGATGCTCATCAGAATAACTCGTTCTTCATGGTTTCTACAAATAAATTCGAAATAGAGACTATAATAAATACACTAAAACCTAGAAAAGCTCCAGGATTCGACGGTCTAAAATCAGAAATCCTCAAACAAGTAAAATATGTCTACTCAGAACCCATTGCATACATCATAAATTTTTGCATGGATAAAGGTATCTTTCCGGATCAACTGAAGTTGGGAATGGTTACTCCGATTTACAAGAATAGCGATAAAGAAGAAATAAGAAATTATAGACCAGTCACACTAATCTCTAGTATTGCTAAAATTCTTGAGATGGTGTTGAAGAAGCAAATGATTGGATACCTTGATAAATATCGTATAATTCACAGAAATCAGTATGGATTCAGGAAAGGAAGGTCTACAGAGGATGCCATAAAAGAATTAACAACTCAAATCTACGAACATCTTGATAAGGCGACACCTTCACTTGTCATATTTCTCGATCTCTCGAGGGCATTCGACACCGTGAATCATAAAAAGATGATGGATAAACTTTGGAATTGCGGATTTAGAGGACCTGTTCACAGTTTACTCGGGAGCTATTTGAGCAATAGGCAGCAATTTGTCAAAATTGACAATGCTCAAAGCGACAGACGAGCTGTTGAGTGCGGTGTACCCCAGGGAACCGTTTTGGGACCAGTGCTGTTCCAAATATACATAAACAGCCTATTGGGAATGAAGAGTTCTGGTCATGTTATTATATTAACTTATTATACTTTTTTCCTTTGTATAATAAATAACTATTATTGGTCACCCACCTTAAAACATCTAACATGATTTCTTCAATTTTTTCAATTGACTTCAGAGTACCAACAATAATATTTATGATTGTTTCACTAATTTAACACTCCAAAATCTTTAACTGTAAAACCTACATTGATGACTGAGCGGATACAATTTAAAATTCTCAACAGGAATGCATAAATATTTGAGACTTCAATTAATTATTTATAAAATAGGATCGGGAATTTATTAGGTTTTAATCCATGTCTCTGGTTCAAGCACAGAATTTTTCAGTACCTTTTTGTAACCAGAAATATAACAGCGACTACAGTTTGCTTTAATGACAATAAATCTCTAACCGACTATAGTACGGTTAAATAGAGTATAAAAGCGCGAAATTTCTTGACCTCATATCAGTGCTTTTCAACATTTCCCTGAAGATTTTCCGTAAACTCACCTTGTATTTGATACTCATATCATTTTCATAAGACACCCATTCGGTACCGTTGGTGACGTATGGACTTTTTGTTTCCTCGTCGAAAACTGGTTTGAGATCCTGGTTTTGTATGAATTCACAGACTGTTCCGTAGGGAGCTGAACCACCTCCTCCCAAATCTCCATCACCAACAGCCGGTGCACCCAGATAAGTCCTTTTTGGAGATGCCAGCCTAGGGTGAAATTGCTTATCATCAATCTTAATCAACAAAATTTTTTTATAAAGATTTATTAATTGGGCAACAATCACAATCTCTTACCAACGTTTCGACAGAAATCTTCTGTCGTTTTCAAACAAAAAAATTTGCTTTTAAAATAGCCGACAATATTTCGAAATTGCTCAATTTTATTAATGTTAAGTTGACAAAATTCTGAAAACTAGAGCAAATCAGTAATTATCTATGGTTTGAAAACTTCTTCTGAAAGAAATTTTGATATTCGTAGCATAAATGATACCTGTTACTTCAAATCACACTGTATTGATTAAAGTTCAACTCAAAGATACTCACTTGTAGGTATGAGCATACACAGGTAACCCGATATTGAGTTTTTCTTTTCTCAAACCTTTATTCACCCAATAGTTTGATGAAAAGTTGATATTCTGTGTTTTGAAATAGAAAAAGTCAGCAGATCTAGGGTACAATGGGGCATTCATCCCAGTCCATGGTGTGAGTACGGAAAAAAAGTTATAATCATAACTCATCAGATTTACGAAGTCGACAAGTCTGTAAAAAAATTCGATGTGAAATTTATTTGATTTAGTTAATTGAAAAATGTTTATGATAGATTAAATGGAACTGATATGAAATGTGTATTAAAAATCTTATTCAATTTGATTGTATAGGTGCTCACTTCCATGTCCATTGTAGTCCAGTAAAGGGTGGGCTGAAATCACTTTTTCTCGGAAAGGCCTGCATTTTTGATATGTTGATTTTTATAAAGAGAGAAACATGTGGTCAAAAATGCAGGGGTAAAAATTTTCAGGAACATTGAAAAATTCTTGAAAATATAGAAAAAATACGGTTTTTCTGATATTTTCGCAAATTAGAAGGTTTAGTGAGAAAAAGTTTAAAACAAAAGTTTTAGAGCGAAAAATTCTAGTCCGAATTATGTACTTTGTCGTTCTCCAAAGTGAATTTGTATACTGATAAACAGCGTATTTCTTTAGTAGCGCAATACTGGACTCTCCTCTCGTTTTGTTATTGTATTGCATTTATTACAGCGAACCCTAGCCAAAAGATTTTTCAAACCACTCCCATCCATGATAAAGCCAATGGCGCCCATATATGACATCTATAAATGGAACCCTCCCAATCTCACAACAATATTCCTAAATTCAGGATTGTCCGACTGCACAATGATAGAGTTAGCTTTGAAATAAGGAGGCTGATCGAATGTTACAAAAGTTGTTCTACTTTTATTTCTCTTCGTTTCTTCAACTGCATAAAGCAAAGCTGTGTGTAATGTGGTTAAACTGAATGGTGGTGCATTAATGAATGGGAGACAATTAACATGCGACATCGTATATGTAACGTCTCGTGATAAAATTTTATGAAAACCCTTCCATGTTGTAATATTTTCTATTTCGAGAGAATTCGCACATAAATACGCAACATATGGTTTTGGAACTTCAGGTTGTACTTTTATATGAAGTTTTGATTTATCAACGAACTCTACACTCTTCTATCCATCAGGATTCCTGTAACTGAATGGTATCAATTTTATCTGCTTTTGTGAAGCTAAAATAGAATCAGGTGACATTTCCGTCAGCGTTTTGGAATCTCCTTCATATTCTGAAGTAATGACTTTAATACCTCCCAAAGAGTGAAATGTTTCATGACCATGCAACGTACTCACATTGTGATCTGTGTTATCACATAAGAATTTAATAAAAGAGTTTGGATGCGTTAATTTTGCAGGTAGCATAATAACGGAAGCATCATATAATGGAATATTGTGGTATGAAGCCGATACTCCTAATTTACTCATCATGTCAATTATCAAACATCGATTCCACAAAGCCAAATTTCTTACAACATGCGAGAACCTTAGATGTAGCATTCAATCAAAAACTGATGCTGAAGATTATGAAAATATTCTGGGAGCTATTAAACATGGCTAGGAAAGAATATATGAAAAACAAAAACAAGTCCAAAAAAGGAAAATGGAGAAACTTATGAAGGAGTCAAGAAAATATGAACCCTTAGATCATTCAAAAATCGTGATCAATTTATCTAATAAGAACTTAAGTGAAGATCAGATATCTCTCCTCAACAAGGGTCTCAAGTTCTCTATAGCCCCTAAGACGATACCAAAAATTGAAATCATGTTGGCGGCAGAAGAAACTGCTCATAAAATTCGAGAACCTGAAAAAGCCGAAGAGTACAGATGGAAAATCAGAACCTTGTTAGACAGGAATAACAAAACACCTCTACCCAATATAAATAAAGCTGAACAGAGGGCATTAAAAGATCTTAACTCGGATAGTTCCAGCAGACAAAGGAAACGCCACTGTAATTCTAGATAATGGCTCTTATAATCAAAAAAATCAATGAATTATTAGAAGCAGGAAAATACAAAAAACTAAAAAAGGACCCTACCACCACAGTTGAAAACAAGATTTACAAAATCCTTTATAAATATCGAAATGAATTTCCAGATCAATTCATTAGATCAAGACTTACACCTCACTTCAGTAAACCACCACATTTATATGGTCTACCAAAAATACACAAAGCAAATATTCCTCTAAGACCAATTGTGAGTTCAAGAAATTCAGCATGCCACCAATTGGCTAAATTTCTGCTGAAAATTATATCACCATTAAAAAGTAATTCAAAATCGATGATAAGAAACACGAAACAATTCATAGAAATAATGAAACATCAAGAAATCATGGAAGAAGACGTTATGGTCAGCTTCGACATTACCAGTTTGTTCACTAATATTCCGACAGATAAAACACTTATCATAGTTAGGAAAAAGCTTGAAGAAGATCAAACCCTTAGTGAAAGAACTACACTAAGCGTGAATGCAATTATGGAAATGCTTTCTATTTGTATTGAAACAACATATTTCCAATTTGAAGACATCTTTTATCAACAAGAATTTGGAATGGCCATGGGTTCACCACTATCACCAATTTTAGCTGATTTATATATGGAAATTTTCGAACAGAAGGCATTAGAAAAATATGCACTTAAACCCAAACTGTGGAAAAGATATGTAGATGATACTTTCATTATTTGGCAACATGGAAGAGACACTATAGATGGATTCCTCCAATATCTTAACAATCAAGAGGAATCAATTAAATTCACAATTGAAATCGAGAAAGACAGACAACTTCCATTCTTAGATGTACTCGTACATAAACAAAATGGAATCCCAAGAACCACGGTGGTTAAAAAGCCAACGAACACAGGACAATATCTACATTTTGATTCAAACCACCAACTGAACACTAAATTGGGAGTAGCAAAATGTTTATTTGATAGAGCAATAAATATTTGTTGCACTGAAGAAGACCAAAATGAAGAAATAAATAACATCTCGAAAACTCTTAGAAGCAATGGCTACCCCAAAAAGATATTAGAAAAAGCTAGACGAACAAGAGAAAGTCAACCTGAACCAACAGATATAAATCAGACCATTAAAACCGTAATTCCTTATGTAAAACGTTTGTCGGAGAAAATGAGAAGAATTGGAAATAGATACAACATAACGACTGCATTCAAAACTCAAGACACTATCAGAGCTAAACTTACAAAAGTTAAGCCTAATAATGAGACACAAAGGACAAAGAACTGCATATATGAATTACCTTGCGAGTGCGGAAGATCTTACATCGGAGAAACTAAACGCCCTCTGAATGTACGAATAAAAGAACATCAGAAGCTTCTACGAGTACTAGACAGCGACAAATCCAGGTTGGTCCAACATGCTGTAGATGAGAATCATCGTATAAAGTGGAATGAAGCATCAATAATATCCAAAGAAGAAAAACTTGCAAGAAGAAAAATCAAAGAAGCAGCATTTATGAAAATAACACCTGATTCCATAAGTGCTCCATCTATAGATCTGCCAGAAGTTTGGACGCCGATAGTTCGATCCAACTTAAAAAGATCATCATATCACAGATGAGTATATAACATCGTTCATTTTCTTTCATGACTTCTGTCAATTGACTTTTTGAAAATTGATAATTTTCAAAAGGTTTCTTACTTTTCTCCTTGATAAAGATAGAAGATGTCTATCGAAACGTCGGAAATCATTACATCCACAATAGATGATGGTAATAGCCCAAACAATCATTCAACACGAGCTCCATCATCAACAATATCTCGTCATCAATCAAACGAGAACCTGTTTTTCTGTAAACATAAGTTTCTACAGCTAACTGAAATTTGGAAATTCATGTTCTTGGACGAACAATGGAAATTATTGAATGTGCTATTGTATCACGTTTCACATCTTTCCTTGCATTACATTTTGAATCTAGTAAATGCAATAGGAGAGTCTTCAAACTTTCCGGAATTTCAGATATAGTGCTATCCAAGAATTTACTTGAGAGGGAATAAATTTCATAGTTATAATCTTGTTTTTTTTTTTATATCAGCTACAACGATTTGACCAGCTATCCGTAAAATTAATTTTTTTTGATAATTACTGAGAGAATCGGGATTAAAAGCCAATCTTTACTAAGCTCCATTATATTGGGAGATTTGTAAAAGAAAACCGGTTGCTTCCCACGATGTTGTTCGATGATGATGTCATTACTATATTTCTCTTTCAATTTTTTTATCAAAGTATTATTGTTGAGAAAGCTTTCCCCCTATAACTAACTATACAATAATCTGTTCTGGTAAGTATTCGAAATCCCGTCAACGAGTTATTTGCGAAAATGAAATTTTGGTGGGGTAATTATTCATTTCAATGCGTCACTGAAATATCGATTTCAAACTAATGAGTTTAAACCCAATGATTACATGTTATTGATATCCCAAGCGAGCTGTTATTCATTCTAATAGACCAAGAATCTCAAATCACACTCTCCAGACAATTTGTGCTGAATCCTACCCTGTTCTAGAACTTCAGATGTCTACGACGGCTCGGTTTTGCACTAGGCGCCAAATTTCGAATTCACTGTTATCGCCGCATTAGAGAAATACCTTAATAATCAGTATTCACTTTCGAGAACCGTAAAGTACATAATTTGGACTAGAATTTTCCGCTCTACAACTTTTGTTTGAAACATTTTCTTACTAAACCAACTCATTCGCGAAAATATCAGAAAAATCGTATTTTTTTCTCTATTTTCAAGAATTTTTCAATGTTCCTGAAAATTTTTACACCTGCATTTTTGACAATATGTTTCTCTCTTTATAACAATCAACATATCAAAAATGCAGCTCTCTCCGAGAAAAAGAGATTTAAGCCCTTCCTTTACTGGACTATTGAAAATTTTATTGAAATATCAATGATATGCCATTAAGAAAAATAATGATGAATAAAACTCAGAGATATCAAGTAGCTCACCTGTCTATTTCAGGAACACCATATGATAGTTCTACGATCGTAATGGGAGCAGCCACTGCAACAGATAATAAATAGTTTCGTACTGAATTATTTATGCTTTGCCTGATATCTTCCAAAAGCTCAATGAAATGTTTTTATCATTATTCAATATATTATTAGGAAATTCCCAGTCTAAGTCGATACCATCCAAACTGAGTGTATCAATAACTTTTTCAAAGGAATTGATGAACCTGAAAAACATGTAGATGAATGTCTCACTGTAAATGAACAATTTTGATTAATTTTCTCTCAACTTAAACTGCATTCATGAACTCGACCAATGTCAATCGTATCAGTGAAAGCATCGAGCATTGAAATTTCAGACGAATAATTCAATTAAATAGAATTCAGTTAACAATAGATTTTAAACTCACCTCATTCTACTTATGTTATTGCTAGCCATTTCTGGAAACCCAGCTGTTCCCCCACCTCCTCCTATAGACAACATTACTTTCAATTTCGTATTTTTCTTTTTGAGTTGAATAATCTCCTCGATAATTTTCTTTCGGTCCTCATCTATAGTTACTGTAGAATTTTCAACCGTGACAAATCCAATAGCTATATGAGTGCATAGGTTTGCATCGACATCATTTGGTTGCAAGTTGTAGCTGTTCGAAGGGAAGGTATAGTAACAAACTAGTCTCTTGGATGTATTTAATGATGGAACTGACGATACAGGGACTTGCGAAGTCGACTTCATCAATGCAGTGATTGTAGCTATATAAATGAAAATAGACTGCATGATTCTGAAATGAGAAAAAAATGTTCAGACATATTAATGAAAGCGGGTTTTTTCAAATGCGTACAAGCAAATCTTCAATTTCATTTTTTCATTTCTAACAACCTCCAATTAACATAACTTCTGTGACTCCCAGCCCTGAAGTTCATTTTTTGTATAGTATTCATTGAGATGTACAATGTTCTTTCAAAAGTATTTAGTTAATTTGATGTACTGCTCACAACATTATTTGATAGAACGATGAGTATGTTGAGGTTATAATGATCCCCAAACTTGGTAAAGCGGAGCACAATGCGGGATATTATAGGCCTGAAAGTCTTCTGCCAATCCTAGGTAAACTGCCTGAGAAGTTGCTTCTCAAAACGCTGAAAGATGACATGGATATGCACCAACTGGTACCAGACTACCAACTAGGTTTCCGAGAGGACCACCCGACAACGCATAAAGTCCATCGCATCGGGAACACCATCTCAACAAGCCTCCAAGATGGAAAATTTTGCTCAGCAGTATTTCTGTACTTGTGGCAAGCATTCGACAAGATTTGGCATGACGGACTGATCTACATGAATTATATTACATGATTCTGCAATCATATCTAGCACACCGTTATTTTGCCTTGAAGTATGGGGAAAGCAATAACCACTCCTGCCAAAATCTTATCCGGAGTCCCACAAGGAAGTATTCTGGGACTATTTTTATATATCATTTACACTTCAGACGTACCGGAAAATGAAAATCGTTTGCAGACGATATAGCCATACTTGTATCTGATGAAAACCCCGAAACAGCTTCTAAACAATTACCTTGATGGCCTTGGACAGTGGCATCGAAAATGGCGATTCAACATCAATGAAGCTAAGTCACTTCAAGTTATATTCACTACTAATGAGAACCAAATAATATCGAAGGCAGAATTCACAGAACTAGGAGTACCACAAGGAAGCATTTTAGGCCCCATCATATTCATCATATTTTTAAATGATCTATATAACATATTTGATGAAACAAGTATCAAAATGTTGAATTATGCAGATGACACAAATTTCACAGTCATGGCCAAGACATTCCCAGAAACGTGTAAACTGGTAAAATCAACCTTACTGCAAGCAGGCGAATGGTTTGAACCAAATGGTTTATGCATGAATGCTGAGAAAACAAATGCAATGCCATTCAGGTTTTCAAACACCAGCAAATATTCAACTTTGCTACTCCTCTCTGAATCTGATTAGGTGTTGTAATAATGAACACATCACCAACCTTTGTGCTCAATTGAGTTCTAATTGCTACTCACTTGGGGTACTCAGTAAATACCTGAACTCTATGTCAATGAAAACCATTTACCAAGCAGTATTGGAATCGAAGATGAGGTATGGCATCATGTTCTATGGAAGCTCACATAACTTGGACAGAGTGAGATGCAAAAGAGAGCAATACGTATAATCTGGAAGATGAAGAGAATGGAGTCATGTAGAGGAATATTAAAAAAAGATTTATTAACCGCACCAGCTATACATATTCAAGAATACTTGATTTTCACTTTTAAAAATATGCATTACTTTGAAGAGAAAACACCCAGTAATTATAATACAAAGAACAACAGCAATAAAATTCCCGCAAAACACACTTAGTCTCACCGAAAAATGACCTGCATATAGGTGCATTCGATATTATAACAAGATAGCACATAAACTGGGAAGAGAATGTACCCTGCAACAATACAAGAAATTCATTTTCAAGCTGCTACTTAAAATTGAACCATATAGTGCAGAAGACTTCCTAGCCTACAGGATATAATGAGAGTAAAATTGTTTATGACCCTGTGTCATCTCGAGTGTTCACTGTATTACATGTATACACTCTACCTGAAATAAAGTATATTATTATAATTACAAGAAAAAACATATGTCCCCAGTCAAAATATTAGAAAGGGAAATACCAGTCGACGCCAAAGCTTAGTATCTTGGCATACATTCGGACCAGAGGCTCAACTGGAGACAACACATTAATGCCAAAAAGAAGTAAATAAATCTGAAATTCCGAAAAATGTATAGGCTTATAATAATAATTTACTCACCCTGTAAGATACCATAGAGGTATAAAGGAAATGTCAATTAATACAGAAACAATAACATAATAACGCATTAACAAATCTGTTAGCTCAATTCATCTGAGAAAAAATCCTCCAAGTTATAATATCCCTTGGAACATAGCATATTTTTTATTTCTTTTTTGAATTTCCTCTCAATCAACGACTTAAACCTATTCGGTAAATAATTAAGAATAGCAATACCGGCATACCTGGGGGATGACTCATATTTGGCAGTAGAGTGCCTTGGTACACATATCATATTGCGATATCTATACGCAAAAAATGAATAACTAATTTAGAAAGCAATCGTCAAACCAATATGTACGTGCGGCATCCAATTCTGGGGTTGCTCAAGCCATCAAATATTCAAATTATCCAAAGACTACCCTGAACTAAATGAAAAAACTTTTATATCTTCTGGTATAAGAAAACTACAACAATTAAGATATCAATAACGTCCATGCATGGACATATTTTGTTTGAACCTGACGGATATCTTATAAACTATGAGGTATTGCAAACAAATTTTTAAAAAATTTCTAGCGTGTCCATTTCTGCGAAAATTTGCAAGACTATTTTTTTCAACCTTATTCAAACATTTTTCAAGTTACAACTTGATTCTAGGAGTTACTGAGGAAACCAAATTTCAGATACTCAAACTCCTGAACCTGAACGGATTTGGCCCAATAACGTACCAACTTGACCTAGATATTTGGACAGTTACCCTAGTCTGAAAATATGAAAACTGAAGCTCATCTCTTTCGGATAGGGAGTATACGGTCGGCTGGATGCAGATAATCAAGTTAGAACCTGTATTTTTCATCAAAAAGTCAAATCCAATAGTTTGAGAACAATTTCTGCTTGAAATTCGAAATCACAGGTATTTTTGCAAAACTATAGCTCGCTCTTGTGATAGAACCAGGACCGAACCTGTTTTCCTATAGATACACTTCGTCGCAACCCTTAAAAATGAATAACCCTTGTACATGAAATATTAATCTATTGTTTCTTGTGTTGTTATCGAAGAAAATGGCAAATCTCACCTTTTTTGTGCAAAAACGTTGTATGGCTTTTCAGCAATGAGCATTTGAATATAATTATTTCACTTATAATAACTGAACAGTAATTATTCTACCTTGAATATGTATTTTCAATTATTAATCATATACTTGAGTATGTCTTGCTTTAAAAGCGATAAAGTAATCAACTGAAGTGCAGTTTTCAAAATAAGTCCTATTTATTTACAAAACAAACATCAATTAGAATATCTCTAAATGAGAGTTTACAGCATCCAGAGATCATTTGCTATTCCACAAATTATGGGAAATTTTAGAAAGTTAGCTTGCGTAATTTATTGATCGACTTACCAGTGATAAGAGAGCACATTTCTCAGTGCGTCATCTGAATATCATGATAGCGCCAAAGTGGACAGATTTTGTACTACAAATATTTTAATGGACTCTGCCGATCAATATGTCTCTGGCCTAACTACCAGATGGAGCCGCTAATAACATATCCATATGATTTTTCGAAACTTGCATCCAGGGGGTGAAAGTACACTACCAAATATGGCGACCGGAAAACGGCACTCATGATGTTTTAAAAAAAATTACTAGTATTTGTATGAAAATAACAGTTTTTAAATATATCAGAGAAAAAATTATCAGAATGAATTTTTGAGTAAAGCCCATGTTGGTTATGTCTTTATCGAATCTCTTCCTAAGTTTTGATACTGCTTTATTTTTTCTAGGACACCTGGATGATACAATACGGGATGTTCCAAGTGCAATAAGAACATTAACAATTTTTGTGATATACTCCACGAATGACAATATGTGACATTCTGTGATTCATTATAATATTTGTTCTAGATTATTTTATATGCACTGTTATATTTACAAATTTCTTGTTTTTCATGTTAATTTAGCATGACTGTTTTTTTTTTTTTTTTTTTGTCATTTAGAATGGTCTTGACGTTAGTCATTGACCAGCAGAAATAAAGGAGTATCATAAAGAAAACACTGTGATAGAAATCACCAAAGATAAGGAATAAAGACAGGGACACAATGCGCCAGGGGGCTCGTCATGGCGGCTTTTTCTCTTGATACACACACAGTACTGAGCCTCGGAAAAAGGTTATACAAAAAATAAACAGAGGAGAAGGCTTGCGCTCCATCCAGGACTATATTTTTAGGTTTAAAGACAGAGCATGCATATAGATAGTCTTATTTACTTCCATGTTATTGAGGGAAAGTAGATAATTCAGATTGAAGGGCTGATTATAACTAGTTATTCCACCAAGTTTCCTCGTAAAAACATCGTATTGTTGACTTGAATGCCTGCAGGAGAACAATATGTGGTCGAGGGATCCTACCTCGCCGCAACCGCAGTAGGGGTTTTCTTTGAGACCAATTTTGTTAAGATATTGGGGACAGATGGCATGGCCACTTCTGAGTCTGCAAATAGTGCGGACAAACCTGCGATCAACAGCTTCAGGGTTTTTAAACCAAGGAGTTTTCGGGAGAGAGGGCTGAATGCATTTGTAAAAATTTCCCTTTGTGCCCATTTTGTAGAATTTGCACCATTCATCGTGGATTCCTTCCTTAATTGTAGCAAATATATCAGAGTAAGTGCAATCTGAGACCTCTACCTCATTTTCGACTGCTGCCTTTGCTGATTGATCAGCTCGTTCATTTCCCTCGATGCCAGCGTGGCCCTTAGCCCATAAGAACTGGATCTGCAGACCTTCCTGGTGTAGGGATCCCAAAGCGTTAACAATATTCCTATGTATATAAGAGAAAGAAAGATCAAATCTCAAGTTTCTGAGAGATAGCAGCACACCTTGACAGTCTGTTACTATAAGGAATTTTTCATTTGTTATTCTGGGATGGTTGTTTATTATATAAGACAAGGCTAAAAGGATGGCGAACAGCTCTCCGGAAAAAGTTGAGTAGAGATGGTGTAGAGTAGACGAAGAGTATGCATCCAAATAGGTGTCGTAGATTGATGCTCCTACAGCAGACTTTCCAGTTTTGGATGAATCTGTGTAGATGGTGTAGCTATCATGGTAGAATGTACGGGTGATATGCATGACTGTTTTTTACTAAGAGTAAGTGTCATAAGATATCCTGTAATTTGTTGTAATATTTCTTTTAGAATATTTTATTTTCACTGTGATATATTATTGATTTGTTGTTGTTCATGTTAATTTAGCATGACTCTTTTATTTAGAATAAGTGCTTTTATTTTTCATAAATGTTTTTTAATTAGCATAAGTATTATCTAGCTCAACTGTTTTTCACATGTTTTTTCTATTATGCTTTTATAAAGTTTTTGTTGTGATCCAGAAGTTTATTCTTATTCAATGTTACTATAATTATTCTCTCTATCAAAACATTTTATGTGAAGTCAGAAAGTAATTAGTGATTTGTGCATTCATTAGATTAATTCGTTTGAAATAAATTATATTTATTATATTTCATAGTTTTTAATCGCAGTTTAATTAGTAACTATGCTAATTGAAAATTTTGAAACCTTCAGGCAAAATTTGGTTTATTTATTTCGTTTTACGTTCATGGTTAAATATCATGTTATAATTTTCAAAATTTTTTAAGATAATTTTAAGTAAAATATTTTTCTTCCGTTTATTTTTTATGCCTCCAGTTTCATTTGATTTTCTCGTCTTCATTTGATGTTTTCTTTCTATTATGTTACGCTTGTATTGTTTAATATCTTCCCTTCCATTCACATTAATTGATCCGAATTCAAAGAATTATATACTCAGTTTTGTTTTGGAATCAAGTTCAAATGATACTCTGTATATTATATTTCTGAAAATCTTTCCAGAATGAAGAATAAAATAATGAAAATCTATAACTGCTTTTTTCTTTATCATTTGTCTTAAGTTCACCTGAACGGAATAATAAGTGCATAAGATTCAAAATTCCCGCCGCTTTCGTAATTCAAATATCCCGCTCTTTCCTTCTTGTACAACCAAATATGGCGGCCGATTTGTGTTGCCAAAAATTAGTTAGGGGTTTTCATTTCTTGTATATTAGTGTTCTGTGCTTGATTACTTTCAAAATTGGGAAGGAACAATTAAATCCTAGATCTCTATGGCGACGTTTCGATGGTTTATTTCTAACCATCCTCAGGCTGCGAGATCAAAGTTTCATTTCAGAAATTGGATGCGTTCTAAATAAGGTTGTATTTTGAATAATGTAGGTTATTTCTAATTTTGAGAACAAACACTTCATACGTATGTGCAAAGTCATAATAAACAGTTTAAATAGAAAGTCATTTGTGCTCGAAGTAGGGAAAGTGTACTTTCGGGGTTAATGAAGGAATTTTATCTACGAGGACGAGCATTAAATTTTTCTGACACCACAATACCTAACACCAGTGGCGGCGTAAAGGGGGGGGCGGTCCGCCCCGGGTGCCAAGCATCAAGGGGTGACAACACGGTGACAAAGAAATACCAACTCTGTCACGCAGATAGTAGCCGCTGGCGCATCGCGGGCGGAAGGGGCACATAGATGGGAAATTCTAATGAAAAGTGTAGGCGTATCGGTCAAAAGACTAGTAGAGACAAGATGGAGTGCTCATCACGATGCTGTTAAGTCATTGAAGAATAATTTTGAGAAACTTGTATCAACACTCGAAGAGATGTGTGATCCCAGAAGCAGCAGAGAAAACGTCGATACAAGAGAAGCAGCATCCACACTCTTACCAGCTTTATGTGACTTCAGTTTTTATGCTACTCTCTTTTTGGTGTGAAATCCTAGAAGATGTTAATCAGACACAAAAGTATATCCAAACATCTGAACTATCGCTGGAAAAGTGTGTTATAAAAATTAAAGCCCCAAAAATTTTTCTTCAAACTCAACGTATACAAATAGTGGAAAGAGCTATTTCCTACGCAACTGAGAAATGTGAGGACTTGGATATCTCCGTTGAAAGAAGAGAAAGGAGGAGATTCCGAAAACGAATGCCAGGAGAAATGTCCCAAGATGTTGGACTAACATTGCCAGAAGAGTTGCATAGAGCTATGTTAGAATGTCTTGATAGATTTTACGAAGAACTAGAGCATCGCTACAAAGCAATGGATGATATTCTCATAACATTTGGTGTTGTTCAGTCTGAAACTCTACTTACTACTACTACTTACTTACGTCAACTTCGTGATAAAGTTCCAAATCTTACAAAAATCTATGATGAATTTTCTGCAGAGGACATTTTATTTTGGAGATTTTACGACTGAGGCGCCACTTGGAAGCCGCCAGCATTTCTCTTCAAGAATCGATCCAATGGACTAACTTGGAGCTTCTGAAATTTATTGTAAAATGGGACTATTCTGAGTCTGTTCCAAGTCTAGCTCTATGTCTAAGATTTTTTTTAACTATTTGTGTTTCGGTGGCTACTTGTGAAAGAAGTTTTTCAAAATTAAAGTTAATAAAATCTTACTTAAGATCTACAATGAGCCAAACACGACTTTCCAGTCTATCCATATTGTCCATTGAAATGGAGAGGAAAGTAAATTTTGATAATGTCATTGAGTATTTTAGTAAAATAAAGTCACGTAAACATGTTTAATATTTGTCGTTTTATTTTGAGGGTGCTCGATAGAAAGTCGCCCCGGGTGCCAACCTATGCTACGCCGCCACTGCCTAACACATGGGCTGAAAAGTCCCAGGCTTAACAGAGAAAACAGATTTTTGGTTCAAAATTAGCTTTATTCTATATACTTATAAGAACAATACTGTGTATATAATAACAACTTTGAAGCCAACATAAATCAATTTCAAGCGAAAGACCGATCATTGTTAGTCATCGTTTTGGTCCTTCTAGCGGTCATTTCATCACATTCATTGCCATAAGCAATGACCACTAGAAAGACCAAAATAATGACCTAAGTGTCGCTTGAAATTGATTATAGTCGTAGTAGGCATTGACACCTTCGACCCAGAGATATAGAGTGGGGAGAATGATCTTCGAGATGCGCGAAGTGGCTAATTTTTCGTCCGCAATTTATATACTTTCGGTTCATTGGCGTAGAAAACAGTGTGTCTGAGGGATAGTTTGAATACAACGAAAATGAAAAGTACAGAGCATATCAATTTCTCAGATAAATCTATAGCTTCAGAATCTACACTCAGAATATCAGTCCAAACTGTCCTCATATCAACTGATTTTGGGAAACTAAAAAGAATCATATTACTTTGGAAAGTAAACAACACGCCACTGAGCAAATAAACAATGTAAACAATGCCATGCGGTATGATCAGTCGGATAATTTCAATTAAAACTTGCGTATAAAATGATATTTCCTCGACCCCCTTTGTTTTATAGTTTTTACACGTTTTAACAATACAAGACATGTTCAAAGTATCGAAGTATCTATCAGCACAATGTAAAATTCGAGCAATTTCTAACTCATCTGACAAGTATGTCTACCTAATACAGCTGACTAACAAAGTATAAAAATGGTCGAAATTTGACATAAGAATTTAGCCACCAATTTTGGATGCGCAGTGGTCGAAGCGTATTCTCCCCACTCTATATATAATTTTAATGGACACTTTTTGGTCTACATGAGTGGTCCCTCCCAGAGATATATCTCTGATCCCTCCTTATCTCTATCCTCGATAGTCGAGAGCACAGAATACTAAATAAGAAAATTAGACGTCCTATTTTTTGCAATTTCAACCGCCATGTTTTGGGTTTGCAAAGAATAAAATGTTGGCGGAAATTTCAAATGTTTTTGAAGTCACAAATTATAATATGAGGAAATGAAATCACTAGCACTGTATAATTTCATGTAATAAATAAGTTACGAATGAATACTATTTTTAATTCATTTATGTTATATTTCAGCTTAATATGCATGATCCTTAATGTAGAGTCCCTGTTCTCCCGCTCTTCCTTGGGCACTACCGGCCTCATATTTCCCCATTGAGGCTTCGCTGTTTGCCTGGAATAGAAAGCAATAATCACGTATAATATAATTTCTAATTTTGAAAAATTATGTGACACCTTTCAGCACTGATCGACGTTTAGAATAGTCTTACTATTCTTAGCTAGTTACGAAAAGTAAAATTTTTCGCCATTGATTGTTAAAATACAGAAGTTTTGTAGGACTAAACAACTAGAACCATGTACTTCTTTACTTATAAGCCATTAAAATTGATTTACTACGTTTTCTTTGCTAAAAACTTTTGACTTTTCAGACTGATAACCCTAGGAATGTCGTTTTCAAAAAAGGCAGTAAATTTGCATACTTGTATACTATTGATCTTACCTTGGCTCGTATCAACAGTTCTTGCTGTCCATTCGCTAGGTTCTCGTCCTTTCCTCCCCAGGCTTTCAAAACAGACGCCTGCAAAGCTCGACCGTAACTGAAAGTTAACGCCCAAGGTTTTTTACCAGGGTACCTGAAAACAGAAAACAGAAAGAATTAAAACTCGGTAGAAGAGAAATAGTGCAGTTGCGCCATTGAATTGTGAGAAGCTCCGCCCATCTGCCATCTTGTAGTAAAATTGGAATCAATTTATGAGATTTTCATGAAAAATAACAGTAACTGTTGGTTGTTTCATTGAAATATTCCAAATCGATTATGCATCTCCCTTTCATGACCTCAAGAATGCAAAACAGTTATGAGGTAGAAAATGTCTGATTTCTATTTGGTATTATCCAGGATAATTCACACTTATAAATTTTGACTTCACTAACCTATTCATAGCATCCAAATTACAAGTGGCCTCCTCTTCAGATTGACCGCCCGACAAGAAAGTGATACCAGGTACAGCGGGAGGTACGGTCCTCGACAAAGCTACAACGGTTGCCTTTCCTATTTCTTCCTTGCTGTATTTGGTGGAACATTGAGCACCCCCAGTAACCATGTTTGGTTTGAGCAGTGTTCCTTCCAGGAATATGTTGTGATCTGCCAGAGCCTTATACACGAACGCTAAAACGGTTTCTGTGACCTGCAAAAATAGAATTTTTGACTAAATCTTAAAAATTTGTTGAGGTGGAGGAGAACTATTCCAGGTAGCAGCATGGTAACAGTTTTGTTGGGTTAGTATGTGTCTTGGGTACACATCAGTGCGGTTTTTGTCGGAATAACCCGTCAGTTATGTTAGAGTGAGCCTAAACCTTTAGTACCTCAACTGAACAAAAGTATATATGACGAACTACACGGCGCGATTCTTTTATGCTCGCAGAAAAGATTGAACCGTGTGAAATATACCGGAGGAGGCAGATTGCAGAAAAAGCTCTGGAGTACAACAAACCCGTTTGATTCGTGGACTTACCCTAACCTTACCCTTATGTTTGGATTCATAGTTCTATTAGTCAATTTGAGAAGTTTGTTGTATTCTGTGAATCTTATGATCAACGTTCTTTATGAAACTGTAGATTAAAATAAACCCACCACAGAGAATATAATAACTAATAATTATAACATACTCTATCCAACTCACCTTCTGACAGTGCTCTATGTCGTGATCTCCATCTGGCAATATTTCAGGCTCAACAATCGGAACTATCCTGTTCGATTGGCAGATGGAGGCGTAACGGGCTAATACGTTTGCGTTCTCCACAAGGGCTTGGTAGGAGGGTGTGTGATCTCCAATTTTGAGTACGCACCGCCATTTCGCGAAATGACAACCGTCCTTTTTGTACTGGGCGCACCTCTTTCCAAGATCGTCGAGTCCTGTAGGAAAGAATGTGGAACATTTTCGATTAGTCTGAGGTAGGGAGCATTTACGCGCTTGTTCAAAAGTAGGCATGTGACGTAGGTTTAATTTCGAGGAACCGGGTCCATACAGATCAATCACTGCAGCGGGTGTCACTGTCTTGGCTGGGGAAAAACGCTCCCCACCTACATCATTAAAGTGTTTCGACTATATCAATGAAGAAAACCTGTGTTCATGCAATATTGAATGTATGCTTGTCCCACTAATGACTAAAGTTGTCTCTATCTCACGATAGGTCACATGACGATCTTGCAATATCAGTTGGCGGACAGTGTCAGAGGTTTTGGAAACAACTAAGTATAATCTCTAAAATATCAGCTTTACAACAGAGCTGTCAGTGAGCAGATTGCAACACTAGGGTTGTCCAATCCCGAAATATTAAAGGTAACCCTCATAATAAATCTATTCCTGGAAAGCACTGACGTGGGGTTAGAAGAGAATTGTGAAGAAACCTCTGTGAAGTCATTATGATTCCCCACGACACTGATCCGTTGGTTCGAGCGACTTCAAAAAGTAGACCTTTTTGAAGGAAAATGATGGGGATCGCTTTTTCTAGACAGACATAAAGTGTAAGGCAAAAAAGTTATGATTGATTCAAATGTGGAGGAATCCTGTATGTGGCGCCCTTTATCAATAATCTAAAAACTAATAGGGTATTTGGATATTGCATCATACAAAACCCCCACTTTCCACGTTTTGTTCAATTCTACCCTTTTTGTTCACAGTTATTAAAAAAACTGAATGAAAAAGTAAACTTCAACACCCTATATTTCTTGAATGAAGCAGTTTCGGACATATATTCCTAGGACCTTTTTTTCATATTTTATCGCCCTCTATCGCGTGGCACTATGCATGGTACTTTATTTCTTGGTACCCAGTATATCATAAAACTTATACGATGTGTTGCAGTTTCTTTGTAAGCTTGGTGAAGATCGAAGATCTATAAATATTGGAAAATCACAGACATTTCGATAAGCATCCAGTTCAGGTGAACAATACAGTACGTTCCAAGCTTACCTTGAGTGGTGCACTCGTCTAGCGAACCCATCAAAGGGACAACACCCGTATCCACCTTGATCCCTGGTATTATTCCTCGTTGCTTCAACAGCTCAATAAAAGGTGTACCATCGTCAGCTTTCTGATAGACAGTTTCGTGAAAGAGTATCACTCCACTAACGTAATCTCCCAGCTGCTTGTCGGTAGTGAATAGCAGTTGCCTATACTTTCTCCTGTTGTCCTCTGTATTCTCCATACCTATATCCGCTAGTCTCTTTCCGCACGTGCTGACAGATTCGTCGGCCGCCAGTATTCCCTTACCGGGTGCCACTATAGCGTTTGCAATCTTCCTGAGTTCATCTTGTAGAGCGGGTTCTGGGTAGTTCCACCGGGTAGGCATGTTTCTGTAGATTATTGGTGTACTGCAAAGAGAGAATAGGTAGTTTATCAATATGGAATTGACAACTTCAATTCGATTTGTGGACGCACCGTTTCACCAATCATTGATTGTCACAGTCAATTTTCATCATGGTGAAATACATGGACGAACAACGTTTGCAAATAATATAATTCACTAAAGAAAGAGTCCGTGACCGCTACTCCGATTCTAGGATGTAGTCTTAGCCATATTAGTCAGGCAGTAACAAGCTTGGCTTGGAGTCTATATACGGACGTTTTCAATAACCTATCTAACCTACAAATCTATGGATAGATTGAAACTGGGATCAAAAT
Source organism: Micraspis discolor (assembly GCA_030674115.1). Lineage (NCBI taxonomy): Eukaryota > Metazoa > Arthropoda > Insecta > Coleoptera > Coccinellidae > Micraspis > Micraspis discolor. The sequence goes on from JARTUT010001743.1 coordinate 1,786,984, forward strand.
AATCTGTCATTTAAGTACCTGTTTCCGTTTCAATATTCTACCTCCTGACAATGATTCTTACTGGCCATCCTCATCCATCCCTTCTTCCGAAAATAATTCAGATATCGAACCATAAATAGAAATTTTCATTGTAATTCGCCTACCTACGTTTCAAAGAAATTTGAGGTTAACCAAATATTTCAAAAAGGATCTTCAGTAGATGAAATCGTTTACTGGCCAAGTTCGACCAGTAAAAACTAAGATAAGTGTTGAAATTTGTTTGATAGTTGATTTCAGAGGATTGTAGTTTAAATAAATTTGAATAATTATGGATTTTTCAGGTAGTGACGACAGCGATGTGGAAATATTATCAGGTCTACAAATAGAAAACCGCCGTTTTACCATAGGTTGCATTAGTATTGCAAATCGGTCGGTGGGTACCAACAGAAATGTTACATAGACAGCTGAGGGGTCAGTCGACAACTCTACAATATCTTGCTTGTCTATTCTTACTGTGCTTTGTTTTGTTTTCCATTCGAAAAAAAATGCAGCTCAGGCGCGTCAAATGATTGTAGAAACGTATGTAAAGCCTGAACAACCTGTATATTAATTCCAAATTAAAGAGAACAATATTGTTTATTCATTCAGGCTTGGTATTAGTCAATACGCCAAGCTTGCAATATATTTTGTAGGACACCAATGCTAGTTCAATGAATTCGGAATAGGAGAGAATCAATCGAATAAAGACAACCAAATGATCAAGTAGTTATTTATTCATTACACTTATAATGAATGTTGTAATAGTGAAAGAACATGTCAGGAATGGTTTCATGAGTTCAAAAATGGCGAATATGACCTGGAAGACAAGGAACGTCCTGGAACCGTGAAAAAGTTCGAGGATGCAGATTTGGTGACTTTGCTGGATGAAGATTCTTGTAGAACGCAACAGGAACTTGCAAATTTATTAGGCGTGACTCAGCAAGCGGTTTCTCATCGCTTAAAATGCTTAGAAATGATACAGAAACTGGGACATTGGGTGCCGTACGAGTTGAAGCCGAGGGACATCGAATAGCGCCTTTCACGTGCAAACCACTCCTCCAACGGCAAAACAGAAAGGGTTTTTTGCATCGTATCGTGACCGGAGATGAAAAGTGGTTACACTATGACAACCCGAAGCGGAAAAAATCGTGGGGCCTCCCTGGCCATGCATCAACTTCGACAGCAAAACCAAACATTCATGGCTCGAAGTTGATGCTGTTTATTTGGTGGGACCAGCTTGGGGTAGTGTACTATGAACTCTTGTAAGCAGGCAAATCCATTACAGGAGCCCTCTATCGGACGCAACTAATACGTTTGAGTCGATCGTTGAAGGAAAAACGCCCGCAATACGCGGAACTACACAACAAGATAATACTGCATGACAACGCTCGGACACATGTTTCCAACGTCGTGAAAACATATCTGGAAACATTGAAATGGGACATCCTACCCCACCCGCCGTACTCTCCTGACATCGCCCCTTCTGATTTCTACCTATTCCGATTGATGACCTCGCCGACCAGCACTTTCGTTCTTACGAAGAAGCCAAAAATTGGATCGACTCATTCTGAAGCTGAAGTTGCCTCAAAAATGAAAGAAGTTGTGGCTTGTGATGAAAAATATTTTGAAGAATGAGTATGTAACGAGTTTTTTATAATAAAACCTCAAATTATAAAGTAAAACGGCGGTTTTCTATTTGTACGCCTATGTAGTATTGGAAATGATCGAAGTAGACCGTCATGACAACTGCATCAGCATCGCTCAGGAGCTAAAGATGGACTATAAACAGTTCTGAACAATTGGCATAAGGTCGGCTTCAAAAAAAGCTTGATGTTTCGGTGCTGCACGAGTTGTCGAAAAAAAAATTGATGCATCGTGTTTCCATTTGCGATTCCTTGGCCAAACGGAACGAAATCGATCCATTTCTGAAGTGGTTTATTACTGGCGACGAGAAATGGGTCCGATACGATAACATCAAGCGAAAACGTTCATGGCCGAAGGCCAGTGAAGCAGTTAGAACGGTGGCCAAACGATGATTGACGGTCAAAAGTCTTGTTGTGTATTTGGTGGGATTAGAAAGGGGTCATCTACTTTGAGCTACTTCCCAATGGCCAGACGCTTAATTCGGGTCTTTACTGCCAGCAATTGTTCCGATTGAAAGCAGCAATTGATCAGAAGAGAGCAGAATTAGCGAATAGAAGTGTCGTATTCCATCAGGACAAGACCTAGCCTCACGTCTTTGATGACCCGCCAAAAGCTTCGGGGCCTTGGTTGGGAGGTTCTTATTCATCCGCCTTATAGTCCAGATCTGGCACTAAGCGATTATCATTTATTTTTGTCCATGTCAAAAGCTCTTAGTGGTGTAAAATTGTCCTCAAGAGGAGATTGTGAAAAATTTGTTGCTAATAGGGACAAGACGTTTTGGGATCGAGGCAAAATGAAATTACTACCTTCTAAATGGCAACAAGTAAATGGAAAAATGGGCGCATATTTGAGCATTAACGAATGATTGTAACTACGTTGAATAAACCCTGAAAATTAAAGTAAAAATATTTGATTTCTCTCTTGCCAACCTAATAAATAATAATCTGCGCAGGGGAAGGTTTGATGATCCAGGAGAAAATATCCAACTGGAAGATGGAATAACTTTTCGACATCTGGAAGACGGAGAAACTTATAAGTTTCTTGGGATGAAACAGAGAGGAGTACTGGAGACAACCCAGATAAAGGACGCCTTATCAGCCAGCTATAAGAAGAAGCTGAGAGACATCTGGGAATCACAGCTGTCAGGAAAGAACAAATATACTAGCCATCCCGATACTTACCTACTCTTTCGGGGTGGTAAACTGGACGGTGAACGAACTCCTCGAACTTGATAGGTCAACAAGAAAAACGATGAACATGAATCGTAGCCTTCATCCAAATAGTTCGATTCAGAGGATATACCTTCCCCGAAGCCAGGGGGGTAGAGGATTACAATGTTTGGAATATCAACACTATCAACAAACATTGGAAACAGCAGTAAGGATCCTAAGAAGTGAAGATCCGCTTCTGAAGTTTGTAGCTCAGCATGAACTCGCGAACCACGGAGCCTTCCTAGTCCGAGCTGGACAAAGAGCCTTGGAGAAGTTCAGCATAACCAGCGTATCGATCGATTCTGAGAGTGCTGGAACACCAATCACTCAAGCGGACCAAAGAAGGCTACCAAGACTGATCCGGAAGTCTCAGTCAAATACATTACTCGAACATCATATGAGTAAGACCCTGCACTCCATATTTTTCAGGAGTTTGAAAGACCAAGATCTGTCGGAAAAATTGTCTTTCGCCTTCCTAAAGTCGGCTAGCCTTAAGTCAGAGACGGAGGGATTTGTGATGGTGTGTCAGGATGGAGTAATAAATACCAGATGGTATAAAAAGAACATCATGAAAATGGACACCCAAACAACTTGCAGAGCGTGCCATAGTCAACAAGAAACGATTATGCACATTCTTTCCGCCTGCAGAGTCCATGCTCCATCAGAGTATATAGAGAGACACAACGCGGCACTCCGAGCTCTCTACTTTCATCTAAGAGCGGCATATGAGATAGACAAAGAACCGGTGCTACCATATGTGCCTCTGGAGATTGAAGCGGTAGTCCAGAACGAGAGAGCTCGAATATACTGGAACTATCCTGTCTCAACAACACGTCAGATCAATGCAATAAAGCCAGACATACTTCTTTTAGACAAAGAACTGAAGGAACTGTTCGTCGTGGACTTCTCCTTCCCTGCAGAAAACGATATAGTGATGAAAGAAGAACAGAAAAGGCAAAAATACATCTTGTTTTCGAACTTGGAACTATGTACCCAGGTCATAAAGTCAGGATGGTTATACTAATCATAGGATGTCTCGGTGGAATCAGAGCCAACTACGTGGAAGAATTGAAAATGATTGCGGTCTGCAGATCTGAAGCCGAGATACTAGCGCACAGAATGCAGAAGGCGGTGTTGCTTGGGTCACTGCATATCATCAGATCCCATGAACTTTAGATGCCACTTGTAGCTCATCTCTTTTGTTAAGGGACGCTGCAAGGGCCGGACGAAGAACTTCTCCATGGAATATGTGAGGGCTTTTTAGTGAGTAACCAAACAAGATCTTGGAGTGTCACATTACCCAGAGTGCGGACCCTCTGGGCGCCCATAAAGGGTTTTCCCCTCACACGAAAGAAAAAAAAATAATAATAACTGTTATTTATTGACCACATTCAAAGGCCATGGTCAATAAATAACAACCTAATATAGGTAGGTATACCGATATGAGACAATGCTGTGTGTTTGATGGAACCAGGAAAGTGTGTTGTACCACGAGCTCCTAAAACCTGGTGAAACCGTTAATATTGATCGATAGCAACAACAGATGATCAATTTGAACTATGCATTGATCGAGAAACGATCAGAAAGGCCCAGAAAACACGGCAAGTAATTTTGCTCACAAAGCAAAACTGGTTCAGGATACAATCAAAACACAAGGCTGGGAGCTACTACCCCACCCGCCGTATTCATCAGACTTGGCTCCATTCGACTACCATTTGTTTTCATCGATGGGACACGCATTGGCTGAGCAGCACTTTGATTCCTACGAGGAGGTCGAAAATTGGGTGCTTAAAAAGAGGAACAATTTTATTGGCGTGGTATCCATAAATTGTCAGATAGATGCTCAAAAAGTGTAGAAAACTATGGCCAATACTTTGATTAAAATGTTTTTCACCATCCCATTAATAAGTAGTGCTTTATTTTCACAAATAAACGCTCATTTAATACCGGTATACCTGATTTGTTGAATAAAGCCCCAAAATTAAAGAAAAATAATGAATTTTTTTCTTCAACCTAAAAGAATAAGTGCGCTAAAATGGACCAGTCGATTTCCACGAAATTTACCGCCCGCTGATGTGAATTGGAAAAAACGTCCAATTCCATTGTGAGATTCGCTCATCAATAACTCCATTGTAGTAAATTAGACATACTTATATATTTTTGTTTTCAATCAGCACATAGAACGTGTTATTAACCTGATGTGCTCGATGTTGTCGGAATTGTGTACAATTAAAATGTAATTACGCATATTGATCATTAGAATTATCGATCTCTCATTATTGAACAAATATTTCAATGTCAGAAATTAATTCTGTTTCTGCAAGTCATAAAAGGTTTTTCTGTAAGGATCGAGATTCTTTCTGATTCATAAAGAGATAATTGGTGATGGGAGAAGGAATTTCCATTAGATTATTATTAGCGTAAGCTCGTTCCTAGTGGCACAGAGAGCTATCGTATGTCTCATATTTTTGAGTATCTAGCCGTAAATTGACTGTGTTATATTTGATGGTTTTGTTGACTTGATAGTAATTATCAGCACAATTAAACTTTAATTCAGAACGTGAAAAAAATACAACGGCGTTTGCTATTATTGCAAAATGGCTAATATCCAACATTTTATAAAATTACAATGTTACCACAAATAAACTTATAACTAAACTACGAGGTTCCAAATATTATATCTTCAATATATAGATATTCCTCCAAATAGATCTTCCGACCACTATGTGGGTATTTTCGAGGCCATCTTCAGCCTCCTATTTTTGCTGAATGAAAATAGCAACTTGATCATTCCCGGAGACTTCAATATCCCGGAGTATATTAGTTACAGTAAAGAAGGTCTGCATCATATCAAAATTGAAGCACTCGTGAATTTTATTAACTTCTTCGGACTGAGTCAGCAAAATGAAATTTTAAATGCTAATGACCGGATTTGGATCTGATTTGTGCTCGAGATTCTATTATGGTACAGGAGTTTTCCTTGCCTTTTGTAGCAGTGGATACCCATCATCCCTCACTTTGGGTGTGAATAGGTATCATATAATCAACCAGGAGTGTTTCAACTTCAGAAAGGCTGAGCTTTCTAAGCTTTACGACAGTATATTGAACACCAATTGGGATATCTTGGATGCATACGATAACGTTAATTTGGCATGTGATGCATTATATAACATGCTGAATTGCTTATTTTCCGAATGTGTCCCCGTATCGAAAAATGGGAGGTCTTCCTATCCGCCCTGGTTAACAAGTAATATATTCCTCGTCTTAAAACCAAAGACTCTTATCTAAGCAAATATAGGTCATCAGGAAACATTGGTTTCTTAAAGGAGTATAAAGACCTTCGTAGAGATGTAAAAGGGACATAGCTGCGGTTCGCGCTAATTTTACAAGAAAGACTGAGGTCAACCTAGCAGACAATCCATCGTATTTTTGGGCTTCATAACACTCCATCCATTCCTGAATCGATGAACTATGGGGGTCACTCCATTACCGGTCCCCAAAACATAGTGGATGCCTTTGCATCATTTTTTTTCACAGTTCATTCATTACCTCCACTGATTTTAACACGATTTAATACAATGGTTTTAACAGAAATGTATTCTATATTGAGTACTCGATCATAACAGGAATGGAAAACTTGAAAAGTTTTTGGGCTTGGAAAATATTTTAGTCCTGTAGAGAACTTCGAACAATATCATAATACCAATTTTCAGATTTCAAATACGTCTAGTTCTCCAGAAACGTCTAATAGGCACTCGAACTTGAGACACCCTGTATATCTACGAAACGTCGGCATTAGTTGAATGTAGTTTTTTGACCTACTGCTCTCCTCAAAGTTCCGTTAAAGTTAATCACAACATGTCTCTACAAGGAAATTATCTATCAGACCATTATTTTTATTTTGAGATAAAGGTAAGTTCATTCATTGTGTCGGCTTTATTAGAATCACATTGTTCCAGAGTGCGGAAAAAGACTCAACAAGTGCGCAAAAGCTCAGGACCTCATGTCAGAGCTCTTCTACATTTTTTTTATAAGTAAACCTTCCGAAATTTAAGTTGAGGTGGAATTTTTCGATATTAGAAATACTCCGATAGGTACCAATCGATCCATTGGTCCTTCGAACCGGATCATAGCCGCAAGCGACAAGCACACTTACACTAGGTGGTCATTCACCATCCGACTACACACACCTGAAGCGAGATATCAGTCTTACCTAAGCAGTGAAATGGTCTAGTGTGTGTCGGTCAAAACAACACCAACCTTTAGATTCGGTAAACGAACATTACCTTTTTATGAATTAAAATTTACGATTATTGCAGCGCTGATGCGAGAAAGTAACACAGAAAGAATATTTTGTGCGGAATAGCGAATAAAAGACGGAGTGTGACAGTGGTAAATGATAGAAAAATTAACGATAAAATACCTCAATTCATATACAACAAGAGAAGGGAATACACAGGCATGATGAATTCACATATCAAGGTAAGTAGTCTTGGAGAATTGGTGAATGAGGTGATTTTATAAGACAATAATTGTCTGGGAACGCAATTTTTGATAATGGTATATTATCGGAAAAATTTCTTGAGATATTTCCTCCATCTGTTATCAATTTTACTTGATACAGCATTTCGATAGTTGATGACGAGAAATTTTTGATGATCTAACTCGTGCAGAACTATTATTTGGGCAATAACCTTAATCTCTTATTGATCTTGCTCCCAGTCGTTATCAAGGTGAAAATTAGCTTTTAAAAAAATTCAGAAAGCACTGATGTGAGGTCAGATTGCTTTGGCGCTCTTGTTGAGCTACTTGGAAGTAAATATTCAAGCCATAACAAATCTATAAGCACTCTGATCAGGTGAACAATAGTCTTTTCCCGTACTATGGGATGATGTGATGTAAATATGAATGCCTAATGAATGAACAAACCTATATCTCAAATTAAAAATAACTACTTATAATTCTCCCCAAGTTTTGTTCGAAGCTATAATTCCGTTTCCCCTAAAAAATTACGTCAATGCGTTTCTGAATATTGACAACGTATATTATTTCAGCCATCGAGATTGAATTCTATCTCATGATTTCCCGTTATGAAAAATTTTGATTAATATTACGCCAACTGACACTGATTAATGAGCCCGGCATTTGTCAATCGAATATCGATCTGTGATGGCCATCGTTCGAAGGAAATCACCGGGACTTCATGTCATTTCTCATTTCCCTTGAGTAAATAAAAAAAATGATCATATCTCTAGATGGAAAAAAGCTACGACAATGAAATTTGAGGATGAGTAAGATATCGATCACCTCAATATATTCACGAATTTTTACTGAAATCCGAAAAATGTCTTATGAGATATTGAGTACTGAAAAAATTTTTTTGGGAATTTTTTAAAAATTTCCTAGCACGAAGATTTCTGAGAAATTTCGCGAGCTGTTTTGCTTCAGCCTCCCTCAACGATATTTCAAGTATCAACTTGATCGGATGGATATTCTGATAGTTATTGAGGAAAGAAACTTTCAGATGCTCTTAACTACTGACCCATTCGACGGATTTGGCCCAATAACGAACTTGACCGAGATATTTGGACAATGAAAACTCTAGCTCATCTCGTTTGGATGCTAAAGTGGATACGACCGGCCGGACAGACTCAACTTTCGGCACGGATTTTTCATCGGGGAGTCGAACCCAAACGATTAAGATCATTTTCGGCTCGATATTCGAGAATTACAGACATTTGGGCAAAATGATAGGCATTCTGTTCGGGTGAACAAGAGCGCTCTATATTGTCCTGCGTTTAATGTTTTATTTATTTTTTGTTCATAAGTGTCAATATCAATGATGACTAATGTCATATCCTTGCTGTAAGCATCTTAATGTAATCAACTGATTTAAAATCTTTCAGAGCTCTCTGTTCTGCTTCGTTTAAATTAGAAACAGGCTTTCAGTTGTTTTTGTCAAATAGGGTTCTGATTTTTCATCTACCCAGTGAGCATGATACATTACAGAAACATTTCATATGATATCATTGTGAAACATTTCAAAATCATGTTTCAGGAATATATCGTAAACGTTTAAATAGAACATAGCTTTGTGTCATCATAGTGACATATCAGACATGTGATATTGAGATATATCATAACGGTAATGAAAAGGTGAGCATAATAATCTCAGGAAATGATCAGAATTTAGAAGTTAAACGACAGAAGGGCGGGGCTAAAGATCCTACTGTACTACACTGTAAAAAAAAGGAGGCGACAATAGACAATCAGGTTTCTGATTGGCTAGTGACAAATGACATTAGATTAAGATCTAATTGTCGGCATTATGTAACGAAGGAAGCGACAAGAGGATCAGGTTTCTGATTGGACAGCGACTCAACTTGCTAAATGCCCTTTTTTTTACTGAATCATCATGTTTTTGTAATCATCTCAGGAAATAATCAGAATTTAGTAGTTGAACGACTGATAGGCAGTTCTTAAGATCTCATTGTCGGCACTGTGAAAAGAGGGAGACGACAAAAAATGATCAGGTTTCTGATTGACCAGCGACTAATCTGCTAAATGCCATTGTTTGAGTACTGAATCATCATGTTTTTGTAATAATCGCAAGAAATTACCAGAATTTAGTGATTGAGCGACAGATGGGCGGGTCTTAAGATCTAATTGCCGGCACTATAAAAAGGAAGAGGCGCTAATCGATGATCAGGTTTCCGATGGACCAGCGACTTATTTGCGAAATACTCTCGTTTGAATTCTGAATCATAATGTTTTTGTAATAATTTCAGTAAATGATCAAAATTTAATAGTTGAACGACAAATGGGCGGGGTTTGAGAACTTAATGTCCGCACTGTAAAAAGGGGGAGGCGACAATAGACGATCAGGTTTCTGATTGGCCAGCGACTTATCTTACTAAATGCGCTTGTTTTAGTACTGAACCATCATGTTTTCGTTATAATCTCAGGAACTGGTCAGAATTTAGTAGTTAACTGCCAGATGGCCGGGGATTTAGATCCTGTTGTCGGCTCCGTATAAAGAAGGAGGTGATAATAGACGATGAGGTTTCTGATTGACCAGCGACTTATCTTCCTAAATGCTCTTGTTTTAGTACTGAAACATGATGTTTCTGTGATGATTTCAGGAAATGACCAGAATTTAGTAGTTGAGCGACAGATGGGCGGGTCTTAAAATCTAATTGCCGGCACTATAAAAAGGAGGAGGCGATAATGAATGATCAGGTTTCTGATGGACCAGCGACTTGTTTGCAAAATACTCTCGTTTGAGTACTGAATCATAATGTTTTTGTAATAATCTCAGTAAATGATCAAAATTTAGTTGTTGAACGACAAATGGGCGGGGTTTAAGATCTTATTATCCGCAGTGAATAAAGGGGGAGGCGACAATAGACGATCAGGTTTCTGATTGGCCAGCGACTTATCTTACTAAATGCGCTTGTTTTAGTACTGAATCATCATGTTTTCGTTATAATCTCAGGAGCTGATCAGAATTTAGTAGTTAACCGCCAGATGGCCGGGACTTCAGATCCTATTGTCGGCTCCGTAAAAAGAAGGAGGTGACAATAGGCGATGAGGTTTCTGATTGGCCAGCGACTTATCTTCGTAAATGCTCTTGTTTTAGTACTGAAACATGATGTTTCTGTGATGATCTCAGGAAATGACCAGAATTTAGTAGTTGAACGACAGATGGGAGGAGCTTAAGATCCAATTGTCGGCACTGCAAAACGGGGAGGCGATAATAGATGAAGAGGTTTCTGATTGGCCAACGACTCATCTTGCTAAATGCTCTTGTTTTAGTACTGAATCATCATGTTTTTGTAATAATCTCAGGAAATTACCAGAATTGAACGATAGATGGGCGGGAATTAAGATCTCATTTTTGGTACTGTATGTAAGGGGTTGCGACAAGACGATCAGGTTTCTGATTGGTCAGCGACTCAACTTGCTAAATTTACTTTTTTTAGTATTGAATCATCATGTTTTTGTGATCATCTCAGGAAATAATCAGAATTTAGTAGTTCAACAACATTGATGGTTATTGCCGAAATAAGATATCTATAAAAGTTCCATCATCAATAATTTCTCGTCAGCAACCACTTTTAGCTTGATATATCACAGCCATTTGGGAATTTGGCGATAGTTCGCTGATCCATCAGGACAAATTAATGAAAACGCTAGAGAAATTTGAATAGATAATCTCATTATGAAAAAGTGTAACGATGGCGCAATTATAAAACACACAAGTTCTCTAACGATAATGTTGTCAACCAAATTCCTTCTGCAATTTTTTTTCCTATCAACACAGCAAATTCACAATGGCAGTAAATTAGCGATAAAATATTCTATCGCGAATGCCTTGATTATGCATATCGTACGATTCGGTTGTATCCTAGCTATCCATTGTATTTAGTTAGGAATTGGAATTCTTATCGCTGAAAAATGAAAAGAGGAACTGATAAGGTTGAAATAACAACAATAGCAAGTGGAATTTTTTTTGCATTTGTTCCTAGTGGAACATCCAATCATCGTTTCACCCAGAGTCTGTCAACTACCATGAAAAGAATTTTAATCATGTAAAAAGTCATCGATTTTTTCAGCCGTTACCACTTGGTAGTTTATCATAATTGAAACAAATTTGATTTTTTCTTTCTATTAATTTTCTACCAATTTTTTAAAAATGAGATTGTGAATGCAATGAAATGAATTCGTATTTCTTCTAGAACTATGTCTTGATCGGAATTATTTCCAATTTAACAATAAAATTCATGAACAACAAAAGGGCCTAGCTATGGGATCTCATCTGAGTCCCCTCCTCCCAGATATTTTCATGTCATGGATAGGAAATATTATTTTCAAAAGAGATTTACCGATAAAAATTCATTTTTGGTATAGATATATGGATCACATATTAGCCTTTATCACAGGCACATCTATACAGTTGAGCGAGTTTCTGAAATTAATAAATAACATTCACCCATCCATAATATTCAAACTAAAAATATACTGATCGACAAAATTAGTGCACCATTCCGTTAAATTTTAACAATTGATAACTTCCCAATCTTTAGTCGGATTTCAATGTTTCTTTTTTCCAATTGTAGCTCTGTTATTGTCAAATTACCCTCCATTAAACAGAATTCCAAAAAATGAAATCTTCATGTTGTACAGGGCGTTTAAATAATGTCATGTTTTTTAGTCAAATTTTAACTTCTTCTATGAGCAATGCCAGGTTGCTGAGGCATATAAGAACAATGAAACGTTGTGGCCTAGTATCTCTTGAATATTTTATTCTTTTAAAAACAAATTTATCTTGGAATCGTCCAGAGATATTCACCATTTTATCAACTCTTGGATTTTATGCGTTAGCCATGAATATCTTCGCAACCATTTGTCCGATTTGAATGCTTTTTTTTATTTCAAGCTCTTTTATTGGCAAATATTATACTACAATGAGATGTTCTAAAAGAATGCATTATGCTGTACAGGGCGTTCAAATTACAGAGTTTTTTTTCTTTACAGTTTGACGCCATCTGTGGGCAATATCAGATACCTGATGCTTTTAAAGACTACACAGTGATGTAGCCTGATGCTTTCTAAGTATTTTGATTCTTTAAAAAGCAATTTAACTTGTACTCTTCCAGAGATATTCACATTTTTATAACATCTTGCATTTTTTCTATTTTTCTTGAGTTGTATTCGTTTATTTTCGTGTTGAAAGTTTATTCTTATTTATTTTTCTTTTGTTGTCCGAAATGTTGCAATTTCATCAAAAACTGCAAGAAGAAGACTCATTGAATCTGGATTGAATGCAAGACACCCCACAAAAGGCTTTCTTTACTTCACTGAAGACGTCAGAGTAAGCTCAAAATCATCCCATGGATTGGTATTTATCTGGAGAAGACATAGCATTTGCTTGATTACTTGTATGGATCTTGTAGCGATCCGGGAAGTGGCAATAAATTCTGCGAGATATATAGGCGACTATTTTTTGCTGATGTACGATAATTCCATATCGTGAATACCTTAATGAGGTTGGTATTCAACATGCAGTGACCAGCTTGTAGTCCTGACCTGAACGTAATCGAAAACGTTTGGAATCAGCCTAAACTACGTATTCAAAGTCGAATGAAAAGAAAATTAAAGTAAAGAAAACTTAAGAAATTAGCACAATTATTGATTTTAAATGAATTTTATCAATTAGAAAAAATAATGATTTAATATCGGTTATTAGCCCCTCTGGCTCGAATGACTTCTCAGACGTCTCTGAATGCTATTAAAAAGGGTAGTTATGAATTCTTGGGGAATATTATGCCATTTTTCGATCACTGCATTTTCTAGCTCAGCCAAATTTTCAGGGGCCGGGTTTCGACGCCGAATATGATCCCAAACGTGCAGTTTTTGAGGAAATTGTAACATTTCGGACAACTCGAAGGCGGTTTTTTACCATGATCTGGTCTCTTGACGTGAGAGCTCGTTTCCATAAACCTAAGGAGACAACGACTAAAGGGGAATACATAAGAGTAAACTTTCAACACAAAAATAAATGAAAACAACTCAAGAAAAACAGAAAAAATGCAAATGTTATAAAAATGTGAATATCTCTGGAAGAGTACAAGTTAAATTGCTTTTTAAAAAGCAAAATACTCAGGAAACATCAGGCTACATCACTGTGTAGTTTTAAAAGCGTCAGGTATCTGGTATTGCTCATAGAAGGCGTTGAACTGTAATGAAAAAAATTCGAAAACTGAAAAAAAAGCATAATGCATTCCTCTTTCAAAACCTCATTGTAGTGTGATATTTGCCAAAAAAGAGCAACAAATAAAAAAAACCATTCAAATCGGACAAATGGTTGCGAACATATTCATGGCTAACGCATAAAATACAACTGTTGATAAAATGTTGAATATCTCTGGACGATTCCAAGATAAATTGGTTTTTCAAAAACAAAATACTCAAGAGATACTAGGCCACAACGCTTCATTGTTTTTATATGCCTCAGCAACCTGGAATTGCCCATAGAAGAAGTTAAATTTTGACTAAAAAACATGACATTATTTGAACGCCCTGTGCAACATGAAGATTTTATTTTTAGACTTCTGTGTAATGGAGGGAATTCGACAATAACAGAGCTACAATTGGAAAAAAAAACATTGAAGTCCGACTGAAGATTGGGAAGATATCAATTGTTAAAATTTAACGAAATTTTAGGTGATGCGGTAATTTTGTCCATCAGTATAGAAACAAATAGACAAATCTCATTTTGCACCTTCAGCTTCAACATTCCAATGGATAACTTGAGTTCAATATATTTCTCTTCCAATAGATACATTCCAAAAACAACAGAAATAGAAAAAAAAAACTCATTGACAAAAATAATGGTTTTGAGCTACAATCATAACAAATCCATTCTCTTTTCTCCCAACCTAATAATTTAAAATTAAGAACAAGCTCACAATAAAAACGGATACTGCATAAACACATAATCTATCTATAATTCAAGCAATACCAAGTTAATGATATTGAGAAATTTAGTAACATAGCTCCTACCTTTTATAGTGAAATCCTGCTTTCTATGCAGCCTATCTGGAGTTCGAAATGCCACACAGAAGATGGGTTGGTTACTTTGGACCACGCCCCATGTACCATAAACGAAAAATTTTTCATGCAAAGCAAAAGAGGTCTAAAAAGTTAATTTGACTCTATTGAATTTTGAAAGAAATTTTGACATTTCTGTCTAATATTCGAAAGAGCAGACTCGATATTATTTTGATAGCTTGTACGCGTGCGTATCCATCAACGAAATTGATAATTATTTTCTCTTTAATACACAGGGTGTCTGTAAATAAATGCGAAGATCTGGAAAATTAATGGTTGTACTTCCTCTGAATTCTTTTCGAAATCGCCGTCTCTTCCAAGTTGAACCCTTCAGAATGGGTCAACGAATTTGCGATTTGGAATTATTGACACTTTTAATGACAGTATATAGTGTTAGTGTTAACAGTGACTGTTTACGTGGAAGCGTGTTGAAAGCATTTTCTATAAAGGAAATGAAATGAATAGACTGACCGGTAAAAATATTAAGTGTACAAATAAGTTTCCGCGGTTTGTCAAAAGATGGCCCCACCAGAAGGTTACGGAGAAATTGTCAGATGTAAAACGTAATATCCCAAGTTTAGTCATCTGGCAACACCATAACCTTAAAGTACTAGTGATTCCGTATCAGCATCACGTAATTTTTTTCGTGCAAAAATGTCAAGTTTTATTCCGAATAAGCATCATTTGCGGGAACTTTTGATTTACTTCTTTAATGTGAAAAAATCTGCAGCTGAGGCGCATCGATTGCTTCTAGAAGCATATGGTGAAGCTGCTTTAAGTGAGAGAAGTTGTCAGGAATGGTTTCAAAAGTTTAAGAACGGTGAGTTTGACGTTAAAGACAAAGAACGCAGTGGAAGGCCGAAAGTGTACGAAGACATGGAATTAGAAGCACTATTGAAGGAAGATTCATCCCAAACGCAAAAAGAACTTGCACTTACTCTACAAGTGACTCAACAAGCAATTTCATATCGTTTAAAATCGTTAGGAATGATTCAAAAACAAGGAAATTGGGTTCCATATGAACTAAAGCCGAGAGACGTTGAACGCCGATTATGCATGAGTGAAATGCTGCTTGCCAGGAATAAAAAAAAGAGTTTTTTGCAACGTATAGTCACTGGTGACGAAAAATGGATTCACTACGATAATCCAAAGAAGAGAAAGTCATGGTTAAGCCCGGCGAACCATCAACATCGACAGCTAAGCCGAATATTCATGGAAAAAAACTCATGCTGTGTATTTGGTGGGATCAGCTTGGTGTCGTGTATTATGAATTGCTGAAACCAAGCGAAACCATTACTGGAGCTCTCTACCGAACACAATTGATGAGATTGAGTCGGGCACTTAATGAAAAACGCGCCCATTACTACTCCAGACACGACAAAATTATTCTTTTACACGATAATGCTCGTCCACATGTTGCGGCGCCGGTAAAAACATACTTGGAAACACTCAACTGGGAAGTTTTACCCCACCCACCGTATTCACCAGACTTAGCCCCTTCTGATTATCATCTGTTCCGGTCGATGGCACATGGTCTGTCTGAGCAGCGCTTCACATCAAATGAAGACACCAAAAATTGGGAAGATTTGTGGATAGCGTCAAAAGATGAAGAGTTTTTTCGACGGGGTATCCGAATGTTGCCAGAAAGATGGGGAAAAGTAGTGGCAAATGATGGAAAATATTTTGAATAAAACGTAATGTACTCTTCCTTTACAATAAATTCCTAATTTTTATAAAAACCGCGGAAACTTATTTGTACACCTAATAACACATGGATCAATAAGTCCCGAGACTAACAATGAAAACAAAATTTTTATTTATTCATCAACATAATAAACTTTTAGGGTGATACAATCGATTCAACGCTTTTCCAAATTTTCAATACCATGTTTATAAAAAAAATTATCTTCCGCTTCAAAATAAGCTTCAGTTTCAGCGATGACCTGCTCATTTCAGCCGAATGTTTTTCCCTGGAGCATTTTTTTGAGATCAGCAAAGAGCCAGTAGTCACTGGGGGCTAAATCTGGCGAGTATGGGGGGAGGGGCAGCAGATCAAAGCCCAATTCGTTTAATTTTGCCATTGTTATCATCGACTTGTGACAGGACATTTTTTCTCTGCATGTGCGGTCGTTTTTTGCGATTTCCTCCTTCAAACGCTCCAGCAAGTCAATATAATAATCACTGTTGATCGATTTACCTTTTTCGAGGTAGTCAATGGAAATCACGCCATGCGTATCCCAAAAACCGACGCCATGACTTTGCCAGCTGACTGCTGCGTTTTCGGGCGCTTCGGACGGCTTTCGCCAGCTGTGCGCCACTCAGATAATTGCCGTTTTGACTCTGGAGTGTAGAGATGTATCCATGTCTCGTCCATGATCACGTAACGACGCAAGAAATCTTTTTTGTTGCGAGTGAAAAGCGATAAACCTGAATCATCGACTCGTTGCTGTTTTTGTTTCACCGAAAGCAATCGCGGCACCCACTTGAAAAAACTTTTTCATGAAGGATAGTAAATACACTTCCATCTGTGTCATCTCAGCAATCTCACGGAGCTTCACTTTACGATCTTTCATTATAATTTTTGTCACTCACATTTTTCGGTGTAACGGTTTCCACAAGTCTACCCGAGCGTTCCGCGTCATTTGTGTCGATACGACCACGTTTAAACTCGACAAACCACCGACAAATCGTTGCTTTTGATAGACAAGATACTAGGTAACATTTTCAATCCATTGTTTTAGCTTGCATGGTGTTTTTACCCATTAAAAACAATCAGAACACGAAACTCGGTTTTTACCAATCTTTAAACAAATTACAAAACGACTTTACTCCACCCCCGATAACTCAGGTGTTTTTGGTCCGATCGACATAAAATTTTGACACGTTTCAAGCAAAGGTTAGAAGACGTGGTTACTGGTTTACTATGAGCGCCATCTCTGGGTTAGTCTCGGGACAGTGCGTCATCTTTAAAACTAATAGATCCAAATTGAATTTTCCGGAAAAAACTGATTTCAACAATACATCAGTTACGATAGCACAATCCACAAAGTTCTTGGGAGTTCATGTGGACGAGCAATTGAATTGGTGTGAACATATTCTGCAACTTGGTAGAAAACTAAATAGTGCTCTTTACATGATAAGGGTATTCAGGGCTATTCACTAACTCAGTTGCTTTCGCCGTGGCTATCCGAAGCAACTCGTAGAACAACTTTCGATAGCCACTGCTACCCTTTTTAGTATTCAGGGCTATTCACTAACTCAAGTTGCTATGAATAGCCACCGAAAATCGTGGTCATCTCCAAGGTCAGTTGCTAAGCGCGAAATCGGTATTCACTATTCAAGAAAGTGGTTATGAAAGTTACTATGCATAACGACTAGTGGCTATTCCTAGTAGTTTACTGGCAACTGCTTCATAGGTGTAGCTATCGATAACCACTCTTGTCGACTACTGTTTGTTTATTGTTTTTTTTTCATTCATGTGAACAATTAAAAGTTTTAATCGAATAAGAATGACATTTTTAGTGCAAAGAACTTTTTAATGAATTTGGAATTACAAAGGTATTAATATAGAGTATTGTAGGGTAAATGCGCCACTGCTGCAAAGGCTTAACGCTGTCTTCATATTATTCAACTCTTTTGTGAGTTGCATTCACAGTTCTCCAACTTTTACTGATTCAGCTGGCGATAGTTTTACTTTCATCATCACTTTATGTTCGCTCAGGAAATTCATCATAAATTGATATCTTCATTGCTTGCCTTTTTAAACCTGTTATGTCTAAAATAAGAGATGTTAAATTAAAAATACCGAAAATTGTCTTTTATATAACCTCATCCTTCTTCCATAGTTACAGTACAGATTCCTCGAAAATAATTGAAATCTTTTCCCAACTTTCTTTAACGGTCATTTTTCGTGATTTTGAAGGTTATGTATGTGCTTATTTCACAGACAAATCCATATCATTTGTCTATGGTTGAATCGAGAAAACGGACATTTGAACTATTTTGCGGTGTTGCCTTGACTCTCTTCACAAAAAGTTGTTATGATAACAACAGTTGTTTATGGTTAGTTAGAGAATACCAAAAAAGGGTAGCAGTGGCTATCGAAAGTTGTTATACGAGTTGCTTTGGATAGCCACGGCGAAAGCAGCTTGAGTTAGTGAATAGCCCTGATTGAGTGTATTCTTTATATCAGAAAGAATCCTCACTATTTTGAAGATTCCAAAAATAATAATAATACAAGATCATTTTGCACAACATAATCTGACTCCAACAGAAAAAAACACCAAATATATCCAAAAGTCCCCGACTAAATAATAGTGTCCCCAAGGCCATATTAGATAAAATAGATTTCAGAGAATTAAAGAAAAAACTCACCGACTTGATAGTCAATATTGAACCATATTCAGTATTAGAGTTTTTGAAATATGATTATAGGAATCTTGAAATGTAATTCTGGTTTTCTCTTCGTTTGACGATTTGTCATTTCTTTGTATTCTGTATTCTGAGAATGAAGATTTTATTGTTATTGAAATCAGAATTTTGCAAATTTTTATTTTCAATACCTAACAATCATTAGTTATAATCACTAATAATAATCCTATAATTAGAACAATTGCTAAAATTAATGCCTTGCGATGTTAGGGAGCTTCACAACTCATTACTTAAATCTTCAGTACCATTATTAATACTATAGGGTGATTCATTTAGAGTTACTGTTTTTTTAATAAAATAAAAATACTAAATACCTCAATCGGCTTGTCCAAGTAGACTTTAGACTTCACATAGTTCCCAAGAAAAAATCAAGAGGTGTGATGTCACATGATCTAGCCGGCCAATTCACTGGTCCGAAGCGTGAGAGGATCTGCTCGCAGAAATACTCTGGCAGTAAATGGTTTCACGGGATGTATGGCACCATCTTGATGGAACCACTTTCCGTTGAGACCACGGGCTTCAATTTCGGGCAACAAATAGTCTTCTATCATGGTGCGATAAAGGTTACCATTCACAGTAGCATAAACCATACCAAACAGTGGTTTTTCTGGATAAAACGGCCATTCTTGAGACTCTTCGGGTTGTTCATCACCCCAGATTCGGACATTTTGTTTGTTCACGAACCCATTAAACTAAAGATGGGCCTCATCAGTGAACAAAACTTTTCTCGAAAAGAGTGGATCCTCTGCAAGTTTGTCAAGAGCCCAAGGACTAAAACTCGAACAATTCGGTAGGTCGGTCGGCTTCAGTTCTTGACCTAATTGAATTTTGTGAGCTTTCAAAGGAAGATCCTAACGTAAAATCCGCCAAGTCGTTGAATACGAAAGCTGTGTGACGAATCGACACTTCAGGGTCAACACGTACACTCCGCTATATTCTCTTCAGTACGAGCTGGATGTTGTCTATCTGGTCGAGTATTATCCAATTATCCAAAAACGAATATTGAGTCTCAAACTTAGTGATGGTAGAGCGAATTGTGCGTTCGTTGGGCCGATTAAGTGGACTGTAAGTCGCTTTGTAGACGCTGTGCCGGGCTAAGTGGTTCCATTATGAAATGTCAGACACTACTGCTCAGCCAATGCGTGTCCCATGGATGAAAACAAATGGTAGTCGGAAGGTGAATACAGCGAGAGAGTAGCAACTTCCAGCCAAGTGTTTTGATTGTATCCTGAACCGGTGTTGCTTTGTGTGCAGGTGCATTGTCAATGAAGTAGAATTACCTTGCCGTGTCACCTGGCCCATTCTGGTCGTTTCTCCCAAAATAAAAAAGAATTATGGAAGCAACTAAAGTACATCAACATAGGAAGTAAATCTAGAATGGAGATTCCTAAAGATTTCGCTGATCCTAATGAGCTGAATCAGTATTTTATTAACTCCGTTCCTGGAAAACAGGCTGTCGACCGCGAACTCCTGAAGTTTCACTCCTCTGATAGCTTCTGTGAGTTTGACCAGAAAAGATCATTCTGAATTCTGAATCGGTTTTGTCTAAATGTCTGGATGACGTTAAGTCCGATGCTATGGGTTTTGCTGTCTGCTCTGGTTTGCTATCATGGAGTTGCGCTATATCAGAAACCATCATATTTGCATCGAAAAATTACTTTTAGATCTGATGTCCATAACCTTAATATTCGAGGAAGGGGTCTCATATCTCCTCCTAAACATAATTTGTCTATTTTTGAGAGGTCATTCAGTTTCAGCATAGATAGGCTATACAACAAATATATTACCAATGGCTGGCATAGTCTTCCGGTGGCTTCCTTCAGAAAGAGAATAAAAGATTTCTTATTATCTGAACAGTGTCAGTCCAGTAACTGACGCACTTTTACCTGCATTTGTTTTCGCTCCTTCATTGCACTGTAGCCAATTCAGAATGTATTGCTTTTTTTTTTCTTCCCTTCATCATAGTTTTTTAACTTTTTGTATTGTACTACATGAACTAGCATGAACTTGAATCAGGGCTTGAGTGGAAGAGCAGAGAGCGGCTCCTCGTGTCACAATCTGAACTTCGCCCTGTGATTGTACATTGTTTTTATATCAGGAATAAGTGTATTGATTATTTGGATTCAATAAAGTCATTATTGTTATTGGTATTGTTTCTCGATCAATGTATATTCAAATCGATTGTTTGTTGTCCGGGTTTTAGGAGCTCGTGGTACACCACATCTTTCTGATTCCACCAAACACACAGCATTGTCTTCTTGCCTAATCGATCTGTTTTTGCAGTCGATGTTGATGGTTGTGCCGGATTAACCCATGATTCCATTTAGGAATCTTAAAATAAATCAATTTTTCATCGCCTGTAAAAATCCGATGCAAACTCGATTATTTCTGAACTGTTGAAACAATCTTTTGCATGTTGCTTCTGATAGAGCATGATCACCATATGCCTCGACAAGAATTCAATGCGACTCTGCAGCACTTTGCTAAAATTAATGCTTTCAGCAAAACATTTCTTTCTGGTACAAAATTCGACATTTTTAACACGATGAAAAAATATGATGTTGTCTGTTCAATGACTTGATGTATACTAAATATGTTTCACAGATGTCATAGCAAACAAACTAAAAAAAATAAAGGCTCGTTCACAACAAATGTTCCCTATCGAGACATTTGTATCTTGACGCTAACTTCATACCGGTATACCTAGTATTAATAAACTCTATCCAAACAGCAACGAGCAAATACTTCCTCAATTAAGGAATACTTGTTTGTGTACATTCGATCTGGTTGTCTCTGAACGTCATTCAGAATTCTCAGATTCCAAAGGTATATTTCAAAAGCTAGCTCAGGTCTCATCAATTATAATGACAACAGGACATAAATAATCATATGAAAATTGACATAAACAGATATAACCATGATTCATCACATAATATTTCGTATGAATGATAGATGAGCAAGTAAATATTTGTTGTATTTGGTTTGTTAACGAGCTTCAGATAAATACACCGTGTATGTTGATTATTTCCAAGTAGATACAATGAGGTCCCTAATTCATTCAGTAAATCGTTTTATTTGTGTGACAACTTTTCTTTGAAGTAGGATAATTTACACGGTATATGTAGATATTATTTGGGATTTTACTGATAATTTTTGGATTTCGTTCCATCTAATGTTTTGTCATCAGGGTGATTCATTTAGACAGTGGCGGATTTACCAATAGGCCAAGTAGGCCGGTGCCTTCTTTAGCGGCGCTGAGCACTCTCTTGTATGGGTAAAAACATCCAAACTCGCGTCAGGGTCACGTGATGCTGATCGAAAAAGCGTAAGATCGAGGAGTAGGAGAGGGAATAATATCCCCCACTCTTTCTACCGTGCCTGCGTGTGCTGTTTCGTTTAGGCGGTGCAGGGCGCTTGTGCGAATGTTTGTGTATGTTAATGTAATATAAATTAGGTTTGTTCGCGTGGCAGTTCGGATTTGTAATTTTTGGTAATTTGTGGTTCCCACCCGTTCGTCTGGGACGGAACAGGAGTTCCTTGTCGTTCGTGTGGTCGGAACACTTGATTTCGGAACTGCTCGTTACTTCTCTTACGGTTCCTGATCTAGAGATGGTACAAGGTACAACAGAAGAAGCGGTAAATTCAAATCATCGGTGATTCAAATTTTCAGTAGTTCTAATTAGCAATTAAGTTATATATTTGGTGACTAGGATATTCGCATAGCTGTTTTTGAGTATATTTGATGTTGTGGGAGTATAAATTTTTAATCAATTCGTTATAATAGCTTCTCAAAATTTTTGTTATCTCAAAGAAGAGGAAGGATCATTTGCAATAGATGAATAAAACAATTGCATAATTATTGATCAAAGTATGTAGGATAATTATTTTATATTATTTATATATACGATTTTTCGTATTTATATACTATATATTTATTTTTGTTATTTCGTGATTGTAGTATCTTTATTTTTTAACCACTTAAAATGTATTGAAAATTTAGGAAGGAAACGGAGGAATGACCTCTTTCAAGAACACAACGACTTGTTGAAATAATTCTTATCTAATAAATAATTACAAAGCTATGAAAATTGCTAGAAAATATTTTTATTTATTTCCCAAATGCCACCAGTTCCATATACAATTACCTAATTTTATTATATAAAATTTTCTGTACACAGTTTCCACCAAAATTACAATGAAATAACAGAAAAATTCACAGTTTATCCAGATATGAACTAACAAAAATAATTTTTGTCCACTGATGACCACTACTACATGTATTGACATTTCAAATTATAATTAAATTAAATCATTTCTTTAAATATTTCATTACATATAAATTATATTTACAGTTATTTATATGGATATGTTTCTGTTTATTTATTTATGACAAAAAAAATTGTTCAATTTTAATATTTGTAATTTCTAAAGTATTTCCACCGTATTAATAACACAATAACTTATTCAATATCTTTTTAACACTATCCATGATCATTGAACTCTATATGAATACCTATATGGTATTTAGAGTTCAATGTCCATGATGTACAACATAACCTTAGTTTCACTTATCTATGCACTTAACGAAATCGTTTTGAAATTATCTGTTCCCACCTGTTCTCACCCGTTCGTGTCATAGAACAACTTGCGACGATTCTAAGAGTTACAGAACCTGGTTCTCTGTGACCCCAGTACAACTGGGAACTGCCACCCGAACAAACCTATTGTCATTTTTGTATACGATAGCGCAATAAATGAATATTGTATTCCACCACATAAATAATAGCACTTTTATACTGATAATGAAAGCAATTCATACAAAATTATTCTCTAACCATTCCAAAATATCAAAAATGCACAACGTTAATATTCAAGTTTTCACTTCTGCCGGCACTCCCGGAGTGCAACCCGTCTTTTTTTTTTAATAAAAGGCCCTCGTGTTAATTTTGTGGTGTTATCTGTAACAATAAATACGTTTGTTTTCAAACACACACTCATGTAGACTTTGGCACGACAAGGGCCTTTGAAAATTAAACGAAAACGAAAGAGAAATTAATAATGAAATTCTAAAAAATATGAAAAAATGACTCGAAAGAAAATCGAATGTTGGAGAATCGACGTCTGCCTACCTGGTTTCACAGTATGGCTGAATCAACGTGTCCAAGCACTCAAACGAGAATAGTCACTTTTTTACTAGAGTTCGAATTTGTAGAATTAACGAGAAATTTACTGCGAAGAAAAGTGTTCCACTTTATCGGATGAACGTCCGTGTCGTACTCTCCTCTGTTCGACATAGGTCATATGCTCCAACATATGTTACGCGCCCATCGGAAATGAAATGAACATACGTGGGCCGCACGAAACGAGCAAGCAACTTGGAATAAAATGAATGAATTTAACTAATAATAATGAGTTGCAGTAACAGACTTAATACATTAAAAAAATGCATGTAAAAGCCCACGCAAAAAAAGTAATGGGGCTTCGAAGGGTACATTTTGGGTAATTTAGAAAAACCTAATAAAAAAATCATACCTCCGTAACCGTAATACTAAGGACCCAGGTTCCAAGACTGAAAAGGTAGCAAATGACCCTACCAACGCCCCAAAAAAATTTGACGGTCCATGTGCCGAACACCCCCTATATTTCTACCGCTTTTAAAATCGAATTGGTTTTACGAAAGTGGTTGCAATTTTTATCGCAAAGCTTCTCGCTTGATTTGAGTTTCCGTTTTAAATCAGTTTGACACTTCTTCAAGCGATCAGATCAATTTTCCATTGACTTCCATGCAGCACATGGGGATCAACACGTGCCAAACAAGACAATTTTCTTGAATTTAAATGGATTTAATTAAATTTTAGTAGTTGAATTAAAATTTTAATCACCATTTCTCAGGCCTTTCTTCCTGCCTTTTCCTCTGTAACTCCGCTGTTATCATGTCCAATTTCCTTTGACAGCTTGATATATCTTCGATCCTCGCTTCGAGAGTGTCTGCCATATCCATTGTAAAAAATTCAACGAACTGTTACACACAAACACAAGAAAACAATATAGACATTAAAATCAGAACAAAAATCCGACACTGAATCAGTCAACAAGAAAGTCAATTTGACGTACGCTTGAAAGTATGTAGAAAACATAGATATAGCAATCAGACAGAAAATTAATTAGAAAAGTACTGAGTCAAGAAAACATTAAGAGCATATTATACGTCTTATAATTTGTTCATAGATTGTTTTATCATCTTTTTCATTTGTGCTAGCGTATAGTTGTTTTTTATTTATAGTGAGTTGATGTCCTGTATGATGGTAGGCAAGCACAAGTAAAAAGGATTCGACTGCAGTCTTGTCATATAAGGTTGCCAAATATCTCCCTTCCTCCATTTTGTCTTTTGAATTTCGCGGCTATGTACAAACCGCTACAGAGCTCGTAACTGGCACTACCACACATCATTTGAAAGGTCTTGACATAACCTACAAAAGGACGCTATGCATGATGATTTTGGATATTGCGTTCAACAGTTATAGACGTGTAAACATGGAGTTCACTAACGCCGAAATTCGCGTTATTTTTCCTTCGTTAAAGGAAACGTTCCGTGAGATTAATGGTGTTTTGGGGGATGGTACTCTATCAGTTCGAACCGCGGAGTAATGGTTTCGACGATTCAGAGCCGGTGAAAACGACACCATGGATAAGCCAGCCGGCGGAAGACCTGTGACAACTGATACCCATCAAATCATGGAATACATCGAGTTAGACCGGCGTGTGGCATCTCGTGACATCGCCCAGGAGATGGGAGTTAGTCACCAAACCATTTTGAACCATCTGCAGAAGGCTGGATACAAAATAAAAGCTTGATGTTTGGATGTCGCATGATTTGACGCAAAAAAACCTTCTGGACCGAATCAACGCCTGCGATATGCAGCTGAAACGGAAAGAAGTCGACCCATTCTTGAAGCGGATGGTGACTGGCGACGAAATATGGATCACCTACGATAATATCAAGCGAAACGGTCGTGGTCGAAGACAGGTGAATCGTCCTAAACAGTGGCCAAGGAAGGTTTTGCTGTGTGTTTGGTGGGATTGGAAGGGAATATATGGCCAGACGCTTAATTCTACCATCTACTGCGAACAAGTGTACCGCTTGAAGCAGGCGATCGACCAGAAGAGTCCAGGATTGGCCAACAGGAAGAGTGTATTATATCTGAATAAATTTTTGCATCGATCATATATGAATTACCTTGCGAGTGCGGAAGATCTTACATAGGAGAAACTAAACGCCCTCTGAATGTGCGAATAAAAAGAACATCAGAAGCTTCTACGAGTACTAGACAGCGACAAATCCAGGTTGGTCCAACATGCTGTAGATGAGAATCATCGTATAAAATGGGATGAAGCATCAATAATATCCAAAGAAGAAAAACTTGCAACTGATTCCATAAGTGCTCCATCTATAGATCTGCCAGAAGTTTGGACGCCGATAGTTCGATCCAACTTAAAAAGATCATCATATCACAGATGAGTATATAACATTGTTCATTTTTCTTTCATGACTTCTGTCATAGTGACTTTTTGAAAATTGATAATTTTCAAAAGGTTTCTTACTTTTCTCCTTGATAAAGATAGAAGATGTCTATCGAAACGTCGGAAAACATTACATCCACAATAGATGATGGTAATAGCCCGAACAATCATTCAACACGAGCTCCATCATCAACAATATCTCGTCATTAACTCTATCATTGTGCAATCGGACAATCCTGAATTTAGGAATATTGCTGTGAGATTAGAAGGGTTCCATTTATTGATGTTATACATGGGCGCCATTGGCTTTATCATAAAAGCGTGTTGATTTTTATCCCGAAGTACTGACCAAACTTTCCAAGTCGTTAAGTTGAGTCTTTGAGCAACGACACGAATGCTTGTAGTTGGATCATCTTCAAAGGCTCTTGAAAATTTAAGTTTCCAGTCTCTCTTAATCGTCGATAAGTCGTCGAGAATGTTTCGTGGTGGGGTAATCTTCGATCAGGAAATTTAGCTTGATAATTCCTTTGAGCTGCACGAGCAACACCATCGGCCTTGCCATATGCCATCACCATATCAGCATACTCAGCGTTGGTGAAATTAGGCATATCAACAACCAAAATTATCTTTTTTTTTTTATCTTTTTCCATTTACTCGGGTTACAATATCTTCAGGGTCAAAATGATCTGAACAAATAAAAATTGCTTTCTTTGGGCAAATACTTGACCATCCTAATAGCGAAGCCCAAATTCTTCTTTTTTCATCGTCATCTGTGAACCTTAATTCAAGAAAACCTCATTTTATCATATAATAATCTCATTGAAAACTTCCTTATTAAAACTTTCTACGCTACTGCACATGTAAATAACTGAATGCTTCGTTTCTAACAATACACTTATCTATGGAACGATAAAATAGGTTTAAAATTCCTGTCTTTACTACAACTTTCACACTTACGAACCATTTTAGTGCGATGAAAAGTAATAAACAATAAAAAATATGAAAGACCTAATACTGACTCTCACAAATTTTCTTCAATTTGCGTATTTATTTTCGATACTGAGGTGGCAACGTGTGTCTTCTAAACATAATGTGACCTTCAAACTGACAAGCAGAGAATGCGGCAACGCTGTCTTGACTTTCATCTGAATTTCTTTCAATCTGCGGTCTCTGACATAAAATAGCAGAATCAACTAAAGTTTTCTTTTACTTCTTGCTAATATATCCGATAGGACAGTTTCAATTCAAAATATAAAATTTTATACAATGTGTTGAATGCAAATTGGAGAAAAAGTTTTTATTCACAATTAAAGGGGAATAGAGAAACCTACTATTTGCTCAGTTTGTCAACATGAAAATGACCTGAGTGGACCAGCTCAATACGTTACAATCGACCAGCTCTAAGCGACTCCTTTCAATGTCTATTCTTATATAGTCTAAGGGTGTATCAAAAAGATGATACTTTTTCGGGAACTTAAAAAAAAATTCTATCCACTTTAAGCTTGTGGGTTTTAATATAAGACTGTATTTTGCTTTTGCTCTATATCTTATCTTATAATTATGACTTAGAGATGATACTGAACGATCCGAATCTGGGAACTCGAGCTGATTATATCGATACCAAGAAATAAAAAACGTCGTGTTTCTTCAAAATCATGCATAGAAGTAATTCGCTGAAACCCAGTATTATCTAATATTCTCATAACCGATTTCTTCGACCGCATTGAATAAATAAACCTACACAATATCCATACATCTTCAAACTCATAAACCCAACAATTATTATGCAGTCAAACCAAAATAACACGACAATTCCTCTATAATGATACAATTGGAAGAGCAAGAGAAAAAAAACTGAAAGGTGACAATTAATCTCGAGGAAATATCACACCGATGTTCCATACACAATGAATAAAAGAACAATCTCTCATCTTTAATGATGTAATTCATCAAATACAATTAGAAGTCAAGTTCAGGATTTCTTGAGGTGTAAACAAACAGTTAGAGTGTTTCAGGAAGAAAGAATGACGTATATTTTGTTGGTAATAGACTGAAGGCCATTACGAAAGCATTTGTGACGACGACTATGGGCCAGTTCCATAATCGAAAATGAAATCTCCTTTTTCGTAAGAAGTCTCCTTTAAAAATGAAACGCGTTCAATAAACCAATTTTAAGGTTAAAGGAAGCTTTGAAGTATCCTTTATCATAAAGTCCGGATATTGGGCCTTTACGGAAGAAAAAGTATCCTTTTTTTTACGTATGCTCTATGACTATATCTCATAACCTTATTCTGTTCTGTCATTTCATTTCGAATGCGAATGTATTCGTTAATTCCAAAGATCTCTAGATATAAGGTCAATTCATTCTATAGTGCTAGTGTTTTGCTTAGGAGTTCTCTTTGTGAAAATTAGTTTTCTCCACAAAAATCGAAAATGTCTTCAAGTTCAAGTTCGAGTTCTTCCTCGTCTGATGATGAACAAGACATATTTTTAAGAAGGATGAAAATTTATAGAAGAAGGCAGCAACATTTAACAACATTGGATGATATCGATTTTTTCAATCGATTTCGTTTAACGAAAACAAGTGTCCTGCGTTTACTGCAGGAAATTGCCCCTGCACTATCATTTCCAACCAACAGGTAAGAAAAATTTTGGAATGTCAATAGTTATTGATTAATAATATAAATGCTTTTTGAGGGGTGGGTGTATAGATCCACTGCAACAGCTTCTTCTGACATTGAGGTTTTATGCCACTGGAAATATGCTGATAACGGCAGGGGATTTCATGGGAGTTTCAAAAACATCTTCTTCAAGGATAGTTCGAAGAGTGTCTTATGCCATTGCTTCACTTCGTCCAAAGTACATCAAGATGAGAGCGAAAGTAATGATGAAATGGTGGAGGATGCTGCAAACTTTTACAGAATCGCTAGATTTCCAAGAACTATTGGTGAAATAGATTGCACCCTCATCAAGATAAATTTCCTGGTGGTGATGATGCAGATATATTTAGATGCAGAAAGCATTATTTTGCTCTAAATGTGCAAACAGTTTCAGACGCGGATCTGAGAATCAGAAACATTGTAGCAAAATGGTCTGGATCATGATCAAACTATTTTCAATAATAGTAATTTGAAAAATGATTTTCATAGTGGAAAATTTGGACGATACCTACTAGTTGGAGATAGTGGTTACACCCTTGAACCCTATCTTATGACGTTGGTCACTCGGGCCGTCCATGGGACGGCTTCTATTCTATTCTATTCATTGTGACCACCTTTAGTGTCCAGCTCTCCACACCGTACAGTAACACCGACCAAATGTAACACCTCACAAATCTCATCCTCAGGTTTAGGTTAAAGTCCGCATTGGTAAGAATACGTTTAAATTTCATGAATGTGTTGCGGGCATTTTCCATACGACATTTTATTTCCAGGTCAGATGTCCAGTCATCAGTGAGCCATACTCCAAGGTATTTTAACTTATTTACACGCTCAAGTTTTGCATTATTGAGTCTGTCTGGTTGACGAGTAATGACCATATATTTTGTTTTTTTGGCATTTATTTTAAGGCCCATTCTCTCGCTGTGTTGTCCTACTACGTTGACAAGGTATTGAAGATCATTCATATTGTCAGCAATTAAGACCGTGTCGTCCGCGTAGCGAATGTTATTAATCCATGTTCCGTTGACTTTAATACCCCTCTCAACGTCCTCAAGTGCCCTTGGAAGATGTTCTCAGAATACAAATTGAATAACAGAGGTGAGAGAACACACCCTTGCCGGACTCCTCTGCAGATTTCAACATTATTGCTTTGTTCTCCATCGATCTTTATGTGAGCAGATTGTTTCAGATAGAGATTTTCAATGCAGCGAATATCTTTGCCGTCTATATCCATTTGTCTCAGAATTGTTAGTAATTTATGATGTTGAACTCTGTCAAAGGCCTTCTCGAAGTCTATGAAGCATAGGCATACATCTTTCCGCTGATCGTGGCAGTTTTGTATCAGTACTTGTGTTGCTACTAATGCTTCTCGAGTTCCCAGGCCTTGTCTGAATCCAAATTGCGAGTCGCTGATGTTTTGCTCACATTTTCTGAATATTCTCTGATGAATTATCTTGAGGAACAGTTTTAAGGAGTGGCACATAAGGCTGACAAGTCTATGATCCTCGTATTTCCTAGCGTTATTCTTTTTTGGCAAAGGTATGAAGGTAGATGACAACCATTGAGTGGGATATTGACCGGTTTCATATATTCTATTAAAGAGTTTGTGAAGAACTGTTACCCCTTTGTCGTCAAGCAGTTTAATAAGCTCTGCAGTTATCTCATCGGGACCAGGTGCTTTGATATTTTTCAGTGTGCGGATGGTCCTTTCTATTTCTGCTTTTGTTATTGAGGGTCCTGATAGATCATCCTCCGTATCTTGGCCAAGAGTTCTGTCATCCGGGAATAGGTTTCTGATATAATTTTCCCATATTATTTTTCGCGCATTGATGTCGCCTGCGATTTCGTTATTCTCATTTGTTATGGTAGAGAAGTTTCTTTTTCGGTATATTCCTGCCGTTTCTTTTAGTTTCTTGTGCAAGTAAAAAAAAAGTTCACACCTTTTAAAATTTTAGGTCATTGCCATACAACTTTGAGGAAGAGTTCAATAACAGAACATTTATTTCCTGTGGAATATGTGTGAAGACCAGAGAATTCATAAGAAACAAGAAAATATCATTTGACACAATGGACGAATTAAATAGTAATGTTACCCACATATAGTTCAACTAATACTGCAGTTTTGTAAACAAACGAATAAGAAATATCCTTTTTCAAAATCATATGAGAAAAAGAAATTTTCTTTTAATTGAACTTATTATATGTGGATGAAAATTGTTTGATAAGCATTTCTTAAAAATTTTTAAGTATTTCCTAATACAAGAATGTAAGAATAATGTATAAAATAATTTCATCAAAATTTTAATGGAACCATTATATTATGTTTGCAAGTTAGAAGTCCTTTGATTATTGATGACAAACTTCTTACGAAGAAGTTAATTTCTGCCTTATGAATTGTTTCACCAATTTCAAAGTTACACAAAATAAGCTGACGAATAATTGTAATGATAAAAGTTTGTGAATTTTGCTGATCAAATTTTTTACCAATTCTAGACAATAATTTCATTTTCATGTATTGAATGCCTAAATAATGGACTAAAACAAGAGTGCAACAAATAAAAAGGAAATTTTCTTTATAATTCATTTAATATCGTTACATCAAAAGTTAAAGAAATTCATTAAAAATTTGTAGTCAAGTTTTCTTCAGCATTATCAATCTTTGTCATATAATTATCTCGGTTCCATCTTGAGCATTCTCAGAACATAAAAGAACAATTTCGTATTCTATAAAAATATTCATACATACAAAGGGATCAGATCCCTGAACTTGATATCCAGTTGAACGCTTACTTTTGGAAGAAAACTCTGAGAAATATTACCTTAACATCATTTGTGTTGCAGTATATTAAGGTTTCTAATTTTTTTTATTTTTCCTTTTGTTACATTCATCACCCTGTAAATTTTGATTTGCATACTTCATTATGTAAAAAATTCTGATTTTTAAAAACAAATTTTGCATATATTTGTAAGGAAACTGAGCAAGGATGATGGAAAGGGATAGTTCTCAGCTTTTGGATAAGCAGTTGATGAGGAGATGTAGTGGCAGCGGCTTTCATGTTTTGTGATGTTTGCACATTGCAGTTTACCATTATTGTGGAACATGTTTGAGCTCCCTTATTGATTCCTATTCCATCGGTTTGTGTACCTATATCAAAGCTTTTCGGTCTCTTGAACAGGTTCAAAGTAGGTTCAGCCGTTTTATTTAAGTAGCGGCCAGTCATTAAATAAGGTTCGAAGTGATCACTGCAAATCCTGTTTCCGCAGAATTGTCGCATCGCTGCAGGCCAATTTCCATTGCAGGGCTCGTTGAGGGTCATCTGAACTGGGAAATCTAAAGAATCTCACAGCCGAAAACATTCGAACATTACTTAACTGAACATCTTCTCTTGGTTTCACTCATTTTATCTACAAACCAGACTTCTCTGCAGAGCTATGAAAAAGCTTAATCCAAATATGAAAACCCGTGCGGAATGAAATTCTAGATTTCTTATACAAAATCAGCGATAACTTTTACTCCATATATCACACTATCATTAAAAATTTTCGTACGAAACAAGTTATATAAAATATGCCATTTAATTCAAAGGTTCTGATTAAATTAAGGATCTGCTATGATTTTCAGAAATACCCGGTGAATTGTTTCGCGGTTTAAATTCAAATTTGGAGAAGAGAGAGATATATCCTTTTCTTATTAGTCCCGCCCCTTTTTTCAACGATAGAATTCTCAAGGTCATTAAATCGTTGACGAGAAAAAGGCCGGAGTGCTCCATCTTTGTAAATTAATCTTTGGTAGTAGATATCACATCGGCCACAACAACTGTCATATAAGTTGATAGGAGACCGTGACATAACATTTGTCCTACCAAAATCAACATAGAAAGTGTTAAATTGCCTCAGACCAGGTCTAGGTACATGAATATTAACCTTACTCAAGAGAAATGAACAATCAATCTCACCACGCAGAATCCCGTAGATGAACTTCAATGCACTACGCTCACGTCTTAACTTCAATACCTCAACTCCAAGGTTCGCGGCGAGGACGGAGTGGTCAAATCCTCTAGAAGGGTACTGTCCGAAACATTTAAAATAAATATATTTCAAACACCTTCTCTGGACGGCCTCCAGGATGACGACAGCATTATTATATAATGGACACCAGACTATAGAGGCATATTCTAATCTACTACGAATGAAAGAATAGTACAGTATCTTCATAGTATAGGGGTTTACAAAATTGTTCCAATTTCTAATAAAATAACCAAGAGCCGTAGAGGCAGAAGAGGTCATCTGACTTATGTGCCCGGAAAGGACAATTTACTGTCAAAAACAACACCCAAATCCCTATATTCATCACATCTCTCCAGCATAGTCATAGTGAACTGGGGTTAATTTACGAGTGAATGATACAACTTGACACTTATTGATATTCAGGCTCAAACCGTTCCTGAAACACCAAAGACCGATCATATCCATAGCAGCCTGCAACCTCACGCAGTCATCAAGATCCCTAATAGCAGCAAATATCTTCAGATTATCTGCAAAGAGGAGATGGAGACACTAAAGAAGCAGAGACAGGTCATTAATATATAATAAAAACAGCAATGGGCCCAAATTGGAGCCTTGTGGCACTACAGATGTGGCGAGATAAGGTAAGGACTCACAACCCCCATACTGAACATATTGATAACGATCAGAAAAGTAAGATCTAACCAACAGTAAAAACTCTGATGAGAATCCAATGTATGCAAGCTTTGAGATCAATATCTGGTGATCAATCTAGTCGAAGGCCTTCTGAATATCTGTGTATATAACATCCATCAGACCACGATCATCCAGTGACTCTGACAGACACTGAGTAATCAACAATTTTCTGAGATGATGTCGTGGGTAAATCACTAAAATATAAATTGAAAAGTAAACGAGCTATAACTGATCCTTGAGGAAGATCGTTTTTCAATGTATTGAAATTGCTACTCTTATTTTCAACAAAAACACGAAACCTTCTATCAGATGACATATTTTCCAATAATCGTACCATTTTCCCACACTTCAGATGGGTACAGAGTTTGAAAATTAATCCATCTATCCACACAGTGTCATATGCTGAAGTTAAATCAATGAAAGCAGCTCCTGTTTTCAACCTATCATTGAAGCCTGATTCTATAAAAGTTGAGAACGATATTCATGGATGTTTTTTCTTTTAGTTTTCTTCTTGTATAATTCTCTAAATCCCATTTAAGTTATCAATTGTTAAAAATAAAAACTCACTCATGCAAATTCGCCAACAGCTTCTGACCTATCTTCAACCTCCGGCGTGATGTAAAAATCTTCCAGATAAACTTGTGAGTTCCACTCTACCATTCCTTGCTCCTCATTTTTCTTCATCATTCTATACCAAGCCTTGTAAATTTTTAAATATCTATCGGTAGGTTCCACGCTGAAATCACCCAAATGAAACATCCTGTATGCATCTTCTGCGTATTTCCCCACGCCATACAATTCGCCGACGCTTTGCCAATCTTTATGAACGAAATCGTGAGACATTCTCCAAACCTGATTGGCCCTTGTTTTTATCAAACCTGGAATAATAAATAAATACTACAGTCTCTTTATATACTACGACAAAAAAGTGTCCGGAAATTCTTTAAATTGAGTATTTTAAATTTCTGTATGTTGGTAGGACTGTCTGTTAATTGTCAACCAGTCGACTTTAGCGGTAGTCTGCGAATGCTACAATGGAAAACTATATTAAACAAAGAGTTTCTGCCAAATTATGTGTTTTGAAAGAAATTTCGGGTGCTTACTCGTTCAAATGCTGGAAATGGCTTATGAATACTCAATTTCATCGAAAACCCAAGTGTCTGAATGTTACAAAGACTTTAAAAAACGGTCGGGAGACCGTCGAAGATTTGCCTCGTCGACCGTCGACCTCTTCAATCAACGATTACGTCGACAATATCAAGCAGACATTCAGAATCCTGCAAATTCTGCTTCCACGTTCTTGGCTTGGATCATAACTGGAGACGAGACATGGGTCAATAAATACCACACATAAACGAGCCAACAATCATAGGAAATATTTTAAGACCAAGCACTCGATAAATATCATAGACCAGCATCCTTATTCGTCTGATGTAGCTCCATGTCACCTTTTTCTTTCTCCAGACTGGAATTACTGCTCCGGGAAACCAGATTTGACTCCATAGATGCTATTGGCAGGAGAAACTGAAAGCCGTCAGTGAAAGCGCCTTCAAGAAATGTTTCCATGATTAGAAAAAACATTAGCACATGTGTATAGCTTCAAAACATATTTTGAAGAATATTCAATTAATATTTTTACGTTTCATTTCAAATATCAGGAAACCTTTTTTGTGTAAGAGAGTAAATGGCTCAAGTAACGTCGAAGAAATGTCATCTGTCCCACAAACCTTCTCTGCTGTTTGGAAGTAACCCAAACTATCAACTCACAAACTTTACAGTTGATTTCAAACAGTTTTGTTTGTATTCAACCAAATGTCCCTGGCTTATCTATCAGATAGTGCCACTAACAAAGTATCCATAAGATTTCTTAAGAGTGCCAACCTTAAAGAAAAACAATGTAAAAATTTAATGATAACCAAACCTGGTAAACCAGACCACAATGTGGAATCATATAGGTCCATAAGTCTTCTGCCAGTCCTGGTTAAACCGTTTGAGAAGTTGCTTCTCAAAAAGCTGAAAGAGGACATGGATACGCCCCAACTGGTACGAGACCATCAACTAGGTTTCCGAGAGAATCAAGAGATGTGATGTCAAAAGATCTAGCCGGCCAATTCACTGGTCCAAAGCGTGAAATGATCTACTCGCCGAAATGCTTTTGCAGTAAAGCCATGGTTTCACGGGCTGTATGGCAAGTGGCACCATCTTGTTGAAACCACATTTCGTCGAGACCACGGGCTTCAATTTCGGGTAAAAATAGTCTGTTATCATGGTGCAATAACGGTCACCATTCACAGTAGCATTCCGGCCCATAAACCACACCAAAAAAATGTTTGTCTGGATTTGACGGCAATTCTTCAAACTCTTCGGGTTGTTCCTCACTGCAAATTCGGGTATTTTGTTTGTTCACGAATCCATTAAGCCAAAATGGGCCTCAGCAGTGAACAAAATTTTTATCGAAAAGAGTGTATCCACTGTCGCCTTCAGTTCTTGAACTAATTGAATTTTGTAAGCTTTCAAAGAAAGATCCTTACGTAAAATCCGCCAAGGCGTTGAATACGAAAGGCCAAGCTGTTGAGAACTGCGACGAATCGACACTTCAGGGTCATCACGTACACTCTCCCCCACCGACACTATATACTCTTCAGTACAAGCTGGATGTTGTCTATTTGGTTGAGTATTATCCAATAACAAATATTGAGTCTCAAACTTAGTAATGGTAGAGCGAATTGTGCGTTCGGTAGGTCGATTATGTGGGCCTTAAGTCGCATTAATCGGAGAACGCCTATTTCCGTAATAAAGCTGAACAATTTGTAGACGCTGTGCCAGTCGTTCCATTATGAAATCTCAGATATTACTGGACAAGAATACCATTTCAGTTTACACGACGCATTCGCGATCTGCAACTAAATCTCTACCACAAAGAGTACCTCTTAATGAATCACCCTTTATATCATATCATAAAGTTTATGAAATTTCTCACCTATTTTAGTAAAATAAGGCTCCAAACATTCAACATTGGTCTTCAAAACGTCGTAGGGACCTTTGAAATCATCAAAAAAATGTTCCATGTAAGGTAGAGCTAAAACACATGATGTCCTGTTGAGAAAAATGGTAACCACCAGTAAGGCCCAAGGGTCATTATAATATCTTTCTTCAATAAGATTGTGAGGAGATATTGGTGGTATCCATTTTGAATTTCCATCAAAATTGTTATATTTATTTGAGTTCAATTCATATTCTCCATCTAATTTGAAGATAGTATTTGTATTGAGATCAACTGGGTCTTTCCTAGGTTTTTCATTTCTTGTGTTATACTCGTTTTCATCTTCAATATTTATATCTTCAATTTCAATTTTCGGTGGAATTAAACTATTTTCATAATTTTTTTCAGTCACTTCTTGTTGCAACAGCAGTTTTGAAGAATATTCTGTTGAAATTCTGTTTTTGAATTCAAAGTTTGGATTTGATGGTTTGATATTCTCTTCTGCATTACTAAACAATTTTTCGGTGTTTGGAACTATGAAGAAATTATTCTTAAATATATGATACGACACTGGGTCGTATTTTTCCAGAAACTTCACATTGATTGCAGTGATCCAAATTTCATTCTCTTCGAGGTAGCATATCCGACAAAAATTCGAGACCATCTTGGTGTTTTTGGAGAAGTATGGACTGAGAACGATGTTCGTCATTCTTCTGAAAATATAAAAAATAGGTGTTTATTGTAATGACAGTCTGTGATTGTAGAATCTATGGTCTAAGAATAGATAGAACGAATTGAGGTTAATCAGCTCTTTAACACATATACTTATAAGAACAATACTGTGAATGTAATAAAAACTTTGAAGCCAACATAGTAGGCTTTGACACCTTCGACCTCGCAGCATAGTCTAAACTGTGCATGCGTCAAATCTAGCTGTCAATTTCAACAAGCGGCGATTTTGAACTTTCAGTTTTGCGCATGCGAAGTAGAGATGATGCTACGAGATTATCCCAGAGATATAGAGTGGGGAGAATACGCTTCGACCACTGCGCATCCAAAATTAGTGGCTAAATTCTTATGTCAAATTTCGACTTTCGTAGTCAGTTGTTCTAGGTTGACATACTTGTCAGATGAATTAGAAATTGCTCGAATTTTACATTGTGCTGATAGATACCTCGATGCTTTCAACATGTCTTGTATTGTTAAAACGTGTAAAAACTATAAAACAAAGAGGGTCGAGGGAATATCATTTTATACCTTAGTTTTTATTGAAATTATCCGACTGATCATACAGCATGGCATTGTTTATCTGCTCAGTGGCGTGTTGTTTACTTTTCACAGTAATATGATTCTTTTTAGTTTCCCAATATCAGTTGATATGAGGACAGTTTGGACTGATATTCTGAGTATAGATTCTGAAGCTATAGATTTATCTAAGAAATTGATATGCTCTATACATTTCATTTTCATTTTAATTTTATACCAACTCTCCCTCAGATACACTGCTTTCTACGCCAATGAACCGAAAGTATAAAAATGGCGGACGAAAAATTACTTCGCGCATCTCGAAGATCATTCTCCCCACTCTATATCTCTGGATCATCCTGGCATCAATTTTCGGTGCGTTTGAACTGACAACAAGTCTCGAAGGTAAACAATGGTACGATGTTAAGGGTTATCTGATGATATATTCTTCAAAGTCTTTCAATTAAAACCCTAACAAATTAGGTTAGAAAAATGCAATAGGCGACTTTCATTCAGTGACAAATTACTTTAGGTACAACCGTCTCCAAATAGATGAACCATGACAAAGTGTAAATACTGAAAACCTCTTTGAACCAACAAATTTTTCAAATTTTCTTTCTTGAAAAATTCTGCACGCCTGTAAAATAAATAAAAAGATCTTGCGAAAACAGTACTTCTTTCACTACCCTTCCAAGATCAATAAAAATCTAGTGAAACTGAAACAAAAATAGACCTATTTCAGGATTTTGCTGACAAATATTTTTCATCTGTGAAAATGAATTTGTTCCATAGTTTTGACGAGCACTGCGTATTGAAATTCAAGAAAAATCTAAAAGTAAGAAGGTACTGGCACCGCTGCTCTCATAATAATACACTGCTCAACAGTTGATAGGGATCACTTACATTTTCTAAATTTATTTCTGAAATATTCGCTACAAGATTATGAATTTAGTCAGAAATCAGAGTATTTTCAGTGGATAATATGGTTCACTTGAGAAAAGAATGGAAACATGGAAAGTTGGAGAAAGAAAAAAAGACTTTATTAGGAACACTCAAAATTCTGTGTTTGAATAAGATAAAAATTTTATGATGAAACCACAAGAAGGCTGAAGTTTCGGTTAAGCTAGTACCTAGTTGGTCCCCCACGAGCTCGTCTCGAGCATTATCGTCAATTAAAATGAATATCTCGCCCAAGGCAGCCGCAAACGGAAAAATTATAGGTTCGATAATCATTCGTGATATCTCTGGCTGGTCATTGTGGTGTTCTGCAGAACAACCAACTCTGTGCGTTGGTTCAAACAAATGCCACCCCATACACATATTATAGAAACTCCGCCAAAATCTGTTGTGGGTACCATAAACTGTTCTGCATACCTTCGACCTCTTTTCCTCCAAGCAAGAATACGTCCGTCGAAGTTGACCAAACGAAATCTAGACTCATCCGTAAATAAACATCGGTTCCAATCTTCAACTGTCCAATTGCGGTGCTCCTCAGCCCATTGCCGTCGATGAACACGGTGTTCCCTATTCAAACGAGGATGTTGTACCCTCCTACGTGCTCTCAAACCACGAACACGTAGTTGTCGTCTTACAGTCTGGTTCGAAATTAGAACTCCTGTTGCAACTCTCTGTGATCTATTGAGCCGCGACACCGGGTAAGTGGGATTTCTCCTAGCATTGAGCATCAAAAGACGATCTTGGGCAGCTGTTGTACTGCGCTGCCGACCTCCCCATGAACATAAGCTACTGAGTCGTTTTGGATGAACCTATTCCAAGCCCGACTCACGACACTTTGCGAAACATTCAACCGCCGGGACACTTCTCGCTGGGACAAACCTTCCTGTATCCACCGTATGATTTGGTCCAGTTGCACAGGAGCCAAACGTCTTCTCGGCATGACTGATAAGCTGATATTGTTCTCATTTCTTCAATTATTGTCACCTTATGTATTTGAACGAGAGAAAAAAACAGATTTAATAACAAATACCACATTGTTTTTCACTCCACCTGTAACAGCCTACAGATAATAATCGATTTTGTGAACAAGAGCCGATGAAGTGAGGAAAAATTTGATATAATCAACTCAAAACATCTTAATTTTTCCTTAGAGAACATATAATGTACAGATATTCACGAGATAACTTGAAAAAATACAAATGAAGAGAAGTTCATAAGTGATTCCTAGCAATTGTTGTTCAGTGTAGTATCAGGTCTACGAACAGAAAACCGTCGTTTTACCATAGGTGGCACTAGCATTACAAATCGGTCGATAAGTACCAACAGAAACGTTACAAAGTCAGCTGAGGCATTAGTCAACAACTCTACAAAATCTTGCTTGTCTATGTTTACTGTGCTTTGTTTTGTTTGTCAGCGAAAATGGCGAAATTCGAGCCGACCAAGCGTCATTTGCGGGAAGTGTTGCTTTTTGCATTTCATCCGGACAAAAAATACAGCTCAGGCGCATCAAATGATTGTAGAAACTTATTGTGAATGTTGTAGTAGTGAAAGAACATGTCAGGAATAGTTTCATAAGTTCAAAAATGGCCAATATGACGTGGAAGACAAGGAACGTCCAGGACCCGTGAAAAAGTATATGAAAACAGTATGCAGATTTGGAGACTTTGCTGGATGAAGATTCTGGTAAAACGCAACAGGAACTTGCAAATTTATTAGGCGTGACTTAGAAAGCGGTTTCTCATCGCTTAAAATGCTTAGGAATGA
The DNA here is from genome assembly GCA_030674115.1 of Micraspis discolor. Lineage (NCBI taxonomy): Eukaryota > Metazoa > Arthropoda > Insecta > Coleoptera > Coccinellidae > Micraspis > Micraspis discolor. The sequence goes on from JARTUT010001743.1 coordinate 1,827,732, forward strand.
TCCAGAAACTGGAACAATGGATGCCGTACGAGTTGAAGCCGAGGGACATCGAACGGCGCCTAGTCACGTGCGAACAACTCCTCCAACGGCAAAACAGAAAGGGCTTTTTGCATCGTATCATGACCGGAGATGAAAAGTGGATACACTATGACAACCCGAAGCGGAAAAAATCGTGGGGCCTCCCTGGCCATGCATCAACTTCGTCAGCGAAACCAAACATTCAAGGCTCGAAGTTGATGCTGTGTATTTGGTGTGACCAGCTTGGTGTAGTGTACTATGAACTCTTGCAACCAGGCGAAACCATTACAGGAGATCTCTATCGGACGCAACTAATACGTTTGAGTCGGACGTTGAAGGAGAAACGCCCGCAATACGCGGAAAGACACAAGATAATACTTCATCATGACAACGCTCGGCCACATGTTTCTAAGGTCGTGAAAACATACCTGGAAACATTGAAATGGGACATCCTACCCCACCCGCCGTACTCTCCTGACATCGCCTCTTCTGATTTCTACCTATTCCGATTTATGATGCATGACCTCGCCGACCAGCACTTTCGTTCTTACGAAGAAGCCAAAAATTGGATCGATTCGTGGATCGCGTCAAAAGTAGAACAATTTTTCGACGAGGAATTCAGAAGAATTTATAATAGAAGATATTTATAATAAAACCTCAAATTATGCAGTAAAGCGGCGGTTTTCTATTTGTACGCCTATGTAGTTGGAATGATTATAAATATAATAAGTTAAATTCTATTAAAAACGCAATTACGGGATTTCCATTATTTATTGCAAGTATCGATTTCCATAAATTATGTTATTCAATCGATTCTGACTTTTATTAGCTACAGATGATGAATCAATAAGAGCTTGAATTAATCTCGAGTAGGTCTGAAATTTATGATATTCACGTTAAACATTCAAAAATAAAGGGTTTTGCAATACGGTGTTGACAAATTTGAATCTCAATAAAACACAAAACATTTGAGATATTTCAAAAACTTCATTATTGGCTTGAAGTACAAACATAACATTTATGAATGGAACTCGATTTCGTTCATATAGCCACCACGGCCCGTTGAAGGAGATTTGATAAATATCGAAGAAGTTTAATACTTTTGCGTTTTATTTCAAATTAACGAATTTCTTTTTGTCAGGGTATATTCATTATTAATTCTGATTAATTCATACAAGCCAATAGATCTCCGATATCTCCAGTACTTATCATGACCATTGCCAATCGATCAATTAATTACTTTGCATGATTCCAGCATTATCCAATACACCAAAACCTCAAAGGAATACGAATCGTGACATTAAATAAAATCACAATAGCAACTAACGGAATCGACTCATAGAAAATTTTGAATCCTCTGACGTTACAAAAATCCTTTTTCTTTCCACAATCCGGTTTTTACGCCTTACCCGATAGATGTACCTTATTAATTGTGTAATGATCAGTATTCGATGTGCCAGAAAAATTTAAAAATTTATTTCAATGTTAGCAGCCTTGTTAATTGTGATGTGAGGCTAGCGGTGGATGTGTACAAGAATCCAGGGGAAAGGTAATATCAATTTTTTTCATCCATGAATTATTGACAGCTCCGGCGGCTTCGGAATATGCAGGGTGAGTCTTAAATTTTCAAATTCTGTCCCGTTTCAAAGTTGAAAGCGATTTAGGGTTTCAAGTTGGGCTAAGCCACCACTGGATTCATTTCGAGATAACACAAAATATCCAGCATTTGCCTTATAACATTCCACCAAATTTTAAACACATACTTATATTATTGATTGGTTGAAGGTCGGTTGAATGGAAACAAAAACCAATTCTTAAATCATCTCCGATATGTTTCGATTTTTTTTTAAAAAACCTTCTTCGGGACACTAAAATAATTAGAGCGATTATATACACAACTCCTACCTAACCTAATTTTGTAAAGTATAGTTTTGCTATTTCTCATTGCAATGTTTTAACTTTGTGAATAATACACTTTAAACACCATTAATTGAGAATAAAACGCCCAGCAGAATCTGTACAAATTGAAGTTAAAAACAATCTAAGTTTAACATCAATTTGTACAAATTGAAGTTAAAACCAACCTGAGCTCAACTTCAAGTTGTACAAATTCTTCGAGAAAAAACGACCAGCAAAATTTGTAGAAATTGAAGTTAAAAACAACCTGAACAAATTCTGCGAGAAAAAACACCCAGCAGAATTTGTACAAATTGAAGTTAAACTTAGGTTGTTTTTAACTTAACAAATTTTGCTGTTAGTTTTTCTCAATTGATAGTGTCCAAAGTGTATTATGGATTCCAAACATTTCATGTTTCTGACTATAAAAACCACGTTAAAGTCTGAAAGTATTCTTTGTTGTTTCCTCTTCAGTGGTTAGCCTAGTACCAATATCAAACCTCATTTCGAAAAGTTTTGCTATTTCTTATTGTATTGTTTTAACTTTGTGAATAATACAAGTTGGACACCATCAATTGAGAAAAAAAACGACCGTAGAATTTGTACAATATGAAGTTAAGAACAACCTGAGTTTAACTTCAATTCGTACAAATTCTGCGAAAAAAAACCACCAGCAAAATTTTTACAAATTGAAGTTAAACTTACGTTGTTTTTAACTTCAATTTGTACAAATTCTGTTGGTCGTTTTTTCTTAGTTGATGGTGTCTAAAGTGTATTATTCACAAAGTTAAAATAATGCAATGAGAAATAGCAAAACTTCACGAAAAGGTTATGTATTGGTACTTGGCTAAACACTAAAGAGAAAACAACAAAGAGTACTTTCAGACTTTAACGTGGTTTTTATAGTCAAAAACATGAAATTTTTGGAATGAATAATACACTTTGGACACCATCCATTGAGATAAAAATGACCAGCAGAATTTGTACAAATTGGAAGTTAAAACAACCTAAGTTTAACTTCAATTCCTACAAATTCTGCGGGAAAAAAGGCCAGCAGAATTTGTACAAATTGAAATTAAACTTAGGTTGTTTTTAACTTCAATTCCTACAAATTCTGCTGTTAGTTTTTCTCAATTGACAGTGTCCAAAGTGTATTATTCATTCCAAACATTTCATGTTTCTGACTATAAAAACCACGTTAAAGTCTGAAAGTATTCTTTGTTGTTTCCTCTTCAGTGGTTAGCCAAGTACCGATACCTTACCTAATTCTAAGTTTTAATATTTCTTATTGCATTGTTTTAATTTTGTGAATAATACACTTTGGACACCATCAATTAGGAAAAAACGCCCAGCAGAATTTCTACAATTTGAAGTTGACAACAACTCAAGTTTAACTTCAATTTGTAGAAATTGAAGTTACAAAACAACTTAAGCTCAACTTCAATTTGTACAAATACTGCGAGAAAAAACGACCAATAGAAATTGTAACTTTGTGAATAATACACTTTGGACACCCTCGATTGAGAAGAAACGCCTAGCAGAATTTGTACAAATTGAAGTTTAACATTGTGAATAATACACTTTGGACACCACCAATTGGGAAAAAATGCCCAGCAGAATTTCTACAATTTGAAGTTGACAACAACTCAAGTTTAACTTCAATTTGTAGAAATTGAAGTTACAAAACAACCTAAGCTCAACTTCAATTTGTACAAATTCTGGGAGAAAAAACGACCAATAGAAATTGTAACTTTGTGAATAATACACTTTGGACACCCTCGATTGAGAAGAAACGCCTTGCAGAATTTGTACAAATTGAAGTTAAAAATAACCTGTACAAATTCTGCGAGAAAAAATGGTCAGCAGAATTTGTACAAATTGAAGTTAATCGAAGTTAGCCAAGTACCAATACCTAACCTGATTTCGTAAAGTTTTTCTATTTCTCATTGCATTGTTTTAACTTTGTGAATAATACGTTTTAGACACCATTGATTGAAAAAAAACACCCAGCATTTGTACAAATTAGAGTTAAAGACAACTTAATTTTAACTTCCATTTGTACAAATTGAAGTTAAAAACAACCTATGATCAACTTCAATTTGTACAAATTGAAGTTAAAAACAAACTAAGCTTAACTTCAAATTCTGCGAGAAAACACGACCAGCAGAATTTATACAAATTGAAGTTAAACTTAGGTTGTTTTCAACTTCAATTTCTACAAATTCTGGTGGTCGATTTTATCTCAATTGATGGCTTCCACAGTGTATTGTTAATTCCAAACATTTTATGTTTCTGACTATAAAAAACACATTAAAGCCTGAAAGTATTCTTTGTTGTTTCCTCTTCAGTGTTTAGCCAAGAACCAATACCTAACCTATTTAGTAAAGTTTTGCTATTTCTCATTGCATTGTTTCAACTTTGTGAATAATACACTTTGGACACCATCAATTGAGAAAAACGACCAACATAATTTGTACAAATTGAAGTTAAAAACAACCTAAGTTTAACATCAATTTGTATAAATTGAAGTTAAAAATAAACTAAGTTCAACTTCAAATTCTGCAAGAAAACACGATCAGCAGAATTTGTACAAACTGAAGTTAAAGTTAGGTTGTTTCTAACTTCAATTTCTACAAATTCTGCAGTAAGTTTTTCTCAATTGATAGTGTCCAAAGTGTATTATTCATTCCAAACATTTCATGATTCTGACTATAAAAACCACGTTAAAGTCTGAAAGTATTCTTTGTTGTTTCCTCTTCAGTGGTTTGCCAAGTACCAATACCTAACCTAATTTCGTAAAATTTTACTATTTCTTATTGCATTGTATAAACTTTGTAAATAATACACTTTGGACACCACCAATTGGGAAAAAACGCCCAGCAGAATTTTTACAAATTGAAGTTGAAAACAACTCAAGTTTAACTTCAATTTGTAGAAATTGACGTTTAAAACAACCTAAGCTCGACTTCAATTTGTACAAATTCGGCGAGAAAAAACGACCAGCAGAATTTGTAACTTGTGAATAATTCACTTTGGACACCCTCGATTGAGAAGAAACGCCTAGCAGAATTTGTACGAATTGAAGTTAAAAACAACCTGTACAAATTCTGCGAGAAAAAACGGCCAGCAGAATTTGTACAAATTGAAGTTAATCGAAGTTAGCCAAGTACCAATACCTAACCTAATTTCGTAAAGTTTTGCTATTTCTCTTTGCATTGTTTCAACTTTGTGAATAATACACTTTGGACACCATCAATTGAGAAAAACGACCAACAGAATTTGTACAAATTGAAGTTGAAAACAACCTAAGTTTAACTTCAATTTGTACAAACTGAAGTTAAAAACAACCTAAGTTTAACATCAATTTGTATGAATTGAAGTTACAAATAAACTAAGTTTAACTTCAAATTCTGCAAGCAAACACGATCAGCAAAATTTGTACAAACTGAAGTTAAACTTAGGTTGTTTTTAACTTCAATTTCTACAAATTCTGCTGTTAGTTTTTCTCAATTAGCTAGAAAAAACGACCAGTCAAAAATATTTAATGTTTCGGACTTTAAAAAACCACTTTAAAGTCTGAAAGTATTCTTTGTTGTTTTCTCTTCAGTGGTTTGCTTAGTACCAATACCTAACCTAATTTCGTAAAGTTTTACTTTTTCTTATTGCATTGTTTTAACTTTGTGAATACTACACTGTGGACACCATCAATTGGGAAAAAACGCCCAGCAGAATTTGTAACTTTGTGAATAATACACTTTGGACACCCTCGATTGAGAAGAAACGCCTAGCAGAATTTGTACGAATTGAAGTTAAAAACAACCTGTACAAATTCTGCGAGAAAAAACGGCCAGCAGAATTTGTACAAATTGAAGTTAATCGAAGTTAGCCAAGTACCAATACCTAACCTAATTTCGTAAAGTTTTGCTATTTCTCATTGCATTGTTTCAACTTTGTGAATAATACACTTTAGACACCATTAATTGAGAAAAAACACCCAGCATTTGTACAAATTGAAGTTAAAAAAAACTTAATTTTAACATCGATTTGTACAAATTGAAGTTAAAAACAACCTATGATCAACTTCAATTTGTACAAACTGAAGTTAAAAACAACCTAAGTTTAACTTCAATTTGTACAAATTGAAGTTAAAAACAAACTAAGCTTAACTTCAAATTCTGCGAGAAAACACGACCAGCAGAATTTGTACAAATTGAAGTTAAACTTAGGTTGTTTTTAACTTCAATTTCTACAAATTCTGCTGGTCAATTTAATCTCAATTGATGGCGTCCAAAGTGTATTATTCATTCCAAACATTTCATGTTTCTGACTATGAAAACCACGTCAAAGTCTGAGAGTTTTCTTTGTTGTTTCCTCTTCAGTGTTTAGCCGAGTACCAATTCCTAACCGTTATTGTAAAGTTTTGCGCTTTCTCATTGCATTGTTTCAACTTTGTGAATGATACACTTTGGACTCCATCAATTGAGAAAAAACGACCAACAGAATTTGTACAAATTGAAGTTAAAAACAACCTAAGTTTAACTCCAATTTGTACAAATTCTGCGAGAAAAAACGACCAGCAGAACAAGAAAATACGACCAGTCCGAAACATTTAATGTTTCGGAATATAAAAACCACTTTAAAGTATGAAAGTATTCTGTTGTTTCCTCTTTCAGTGTTTAGCCAAGTATTTTTGAGTCAACTTCAACTTAACTGGGGTTATGAAATTCAGATAATTTTTGATCACCCTCCAAGAAACATCAATAGATATGTTTTGTTTTTTCATTTCACCTGTAGATCATAAAAGGGTAATCATATTATTTTAAGTTATGTTAGAATAACTAGCATGTATAATACTATAACCATTTTGGTTTCGGCTCTTAAAAATGGCTTAGTGGGGAATTACCTGTTTTTTGATAACAAATAAAAAGCACCAATTACTGAAGAAATGATATTTATTACAGTTCAAACTCTCACCATGTATAATCCTGTACTCTCCATGAATTATTGGACAAATTGTTTTAGATTTTAATGTAGGAAACCTTGTGAAATGTGGAGTGAGGCTAATGGTAGATGGGTAAAAAATTCTAGGAATGAAGTGAATTTAATTACATCACATTTGGTAATTATTGCTCTTCGTTCTTTTTAGAGGTCGCAGGAAAATTGGTCATATTTTATTCATTCTGTACATCTGATACAATTGCTCATGTTATATTAATTAACGGTTTTGAACACAATTTAGGAATTTATGTTTGATGAACAAACGAATGACCTTTTTTTCTCATCCACTGTCAAGGTTTGTTTATATATCAATTGAAAACTATTCGGAGAAGATCTTCAAGTGAATGACTAATGTACAGCATGCCCGGATGAGAGAGTACCGTCCCTGATACAGGCTGTTTCAAAAAAAGGTGATCCCGTCCCTAGAATAAATCAAAATATGAAAAACAATTGGGATTTGTCAAGTAAAAAAAATTTGTACGCCATCATTTCCAACATAAAAGGCGTTGAAAAAAAAATATACACATCTTTCGAGATTTCACCAAATACTGGCAACATTGTATTAAATTTGTTTTGGAAAGTGATCCATCCAATAAATTTGTTTCTCTATTTCAGATCATTTAAATTGATGTTGTCGTTTGAATATTACAGGTAAAAAGGCAATTTTTTTATGAATTTTCAACACCCTATATCTTTTGAACGGGGCCAATATTGGAAAAATGTTACAGGAAGAATATGTTTGTTTTGACGTCAAGAATCTTTGGTTAAAATTAACGCAGTGGTCAAAGTCTCACCCTGTATATCTCACGCCTTGAAAGAGTGCAGAATCGATTCCGGAAGGTATTGCTTCAGAGATAATCCGTCAGTACAGCAAAATGTAGATCGCTACCTTATTTTGAGAAAAGAGTTTGGAATATACTTTCTTGAAGATTTATACGAATATACCAAGATGTCAGATGGGCGGGGCTTAAGGTTCAATTGTCATGGATTTGTTTGAGTCACTGTCACGTACGGAGAAAAACAACAGAGTAGCGAAATTAGAGATTCTCGTCTTTGATTGGTCCTCGTGATTTCGCTATATTTTATCTTGATTGGATACGTTTTTCATTGGTCAGAATCATTAAATACCTGGATTTCTTTGTCATAGTATTGAGTACACGTGTTTTCGGTATATTTCACCTTAGAATTGGCATTTTGAAGTTTAGAATTTCTTGTTAGGGCAATTCCAATAAAGGAGAAGACATTTTCTTCCTCATGACCGTTTTGAAATATTGGAGTCATGAAAGTGAGGTACATAATTGCAATTCATTAAGAATATTACAATAAATCAACAAATTTATTCAGCTATTGTTGATATTCGTAACAATCCCCTAAATTTATACGAATTTACCAAGATGTCAGATGGGTGGGGCTTAAGGTTCAATTGTCGTGGATTTGTTTGAGTCACTGTTACGTACGGAGAAAAACAACAGAGTAGCGAAATTAGAGATTCTCGTCTTTGATTGGTCCCCGTGATTTCGGTATTACTATTAAATCGTCATTTTTCCTGTCACAGAAAAAAATTGTGTATTATACACGGGAAAAATATTAGATTTCAGCTCTCGAGCTGAGTATAATGAATAATTATTCTATGTCTGACGCACATAGACGGAGATACGGTTCGTACCAAGTATTTAGAGGGTCGAAAATCGCTTTATTATTTTTCAAAATATTCCCCATTAAGATCCATACACCTTCGCATGCAATTGAACGAATTGTCGAAGCACTTTTGCCACTCAGTTGGCAGATTGCAGCACTAGGTTCGACCAATTCCGAAAGATAAGAGGCAACCCTCGCAAATAACATGTTCGAAAATGAATTTTTTGGACTCACAGACTTCGCTTACGGGATTTCGTCAATACGTCCAAAAAACCCTATTTTCCGCACATGCTACGTAAATTATTTGATATATAAGCGCGAAATAGTTCCTGACCTCATATCACTGACTTTTTAAATTTTTTGTTCATCAATGAAATGGAGCACAATACATTCCTTCTAACTGTTCAGCGAAAACTATTGGGTCGATTAAAAATAGGTCCTCACAACAGTCTAGACAAGGTGTTCGATCTGAATTAAATAATGAACATACCTCTCTTCATTCTATTTATAATAATTGTTATTGAAGCTTATTTCCGTTCAATATTGGCATGCCAATCCGTAGAGAAGCGCCATTTTATTCACACGTCTTCTATCTCAGATAATCAGAAGTTATTCGCGATTTGTATCAAGGTGATAAGTGGTGAAATATACGAAAGATATATCTTTGTACTCTTATGTTGATTGTGAAAATGCATCTACATTTGAGAAAATAGGTTATTTGAAAAATTGAGAAAACTGATTTCAACGAATTAAGGTAGGTTTTCTTTCAAAAAATTTCATGTTTCAATCATTCAAGTTAGATCGCATTCATGACTTTAAGCTTATCTCCTAATTTATTCGATCGAATTTCATGGTAAGTTGGATATGAAAGTTTAAGTACACTTCCAATTAACGAAAAATATTTTCATTACCAAAATATTACCGGTCATACCGGAAATACAGATCAATTTATTTCAAATTATTTTTTTGAAAGAGACATTGTATATCAGGTTTACCTGTATGAAAGGAGCATTTTTTTGTGGAAATAAAACACTAATTATTACAAGGAAAGTGAAAAACATTTCATTCAAAGTATTTGGCATTGTGTTCTACACATTTTGACCACCTTCCTGGCAATTTGTGGATACCACGCCAATAAAGTTGTTCGTCTTTTAAAGCAAAAATCCAGAAACCCAATTTTCGACCTCCTCGAAGGAATCAAAGTGCTGCTCAACCAATTCGTGTCTCATCGATGAAAATCAGATTCAGAATAAGCCCGCGGAAGTCTCTGACCTCACGTCAGTGTCAGTGGTCATAAAATAAAAAAAAGTTTGATTGGATTCCTGAACCGAATTTTCTATACTGAACGATCGCCTGATGACTTATGTCTTACAGGAGTCACAAGATCAAGCAACCCAAGTCAGCTTCCCCGTGTCCCAAAAGAAGAAACCCAGAACCATAAGGAGGTTCGCCACATCTGAAGATATATACCATCGTAACCGTCCACCACAAATATCTAGTTTGACCAACTGGGTAAGTATACTTCTATTAAATGAAACCACTTAAGTGCCTATTGTAACGAACGAAACAGAGGGGGATTGCTAACATCTAAAAGCTAGGGAGTCTTAAAATGTCCACTTTATGTCGCTTTGAATGTCAAACATATCACCGGATTAATATATCACACAATGTGAATCACAAGATATTTCGGAATATTATATATTCTTTTGAACTTTTGGCTTACAATATTCAGTTAGCAAACAATAAAGCATATAGATCAGGGGTGCGTTCAGAATCAACGTCCGATGTCGCTCGGAGTGCACCCTGGCCGTTCGGAATCGACGTCGGATATAATATACCCCGTTCGTAATGAATCGGAACGTTTACCCGGGTGTTAAATTTTGCATCTTGCAAAATACATCGGAAAGATATGCTCGTCCGGCGCAGTGAAGAAAATTTCAAATTCAAATTCTTAGAATATAATAGAAAGTCTATAATAGAAAGACTATAATAGAAAGTCCCTTCTCTAGTCTAAGGAATTCCCAATTACGAAAGTACTTTAAAAGTTGGGGATGAAGCTTCTTTCTGTTGCATTTGTGTATAAGTAAACTTATTGATAGGATCGTTATAGTGCTAGTATATTATATTTAATGATACATGGCTACATTTTCCATTTCGACTAGAAGTCATGAAATTCTCAAAGACGAATGCGGAAGGTTGGTTATTTATTGTGGGGATAAAATATGTCTAATATCTGCTTTTCGGGAGCAATCGTTGGTCTTCCAGATCCATTTATCGACGCTGTATGTAGATGTACTCTATTTTATCAACCAGAATACAAAATGAGGATCTTTTCAATCTGAAATGTTCACTGAATTGTTCATCACTTATATTAGGAATGATATTTTCAAAATAATTCTGCACTCGTAGTGGGGTTTCTCAGGAATTTTGTATTACTTCTACTATTGTATTTTCTTCATCCTCCTCGCTACTCGGATACTCATCAAAAATTTCATTTATACAGTGAATAACGACATTCAATATATTAGATAGAATATTAATATTCAATTCATCGCAATTTAATACACTATCCATTTTTTGTATGTTCAAAATTCTAATTCAGAAAACCGTAATATTATGTTCGAAGAAATCAAATAATGAAATTATTCCACAAACGCAACTTAACCTCAAATATCAAATAAATAAATGAACTGCACGTGCCCACTACAAATAGACAGAGACTAACATAGAAAGAGAGGAGAGATGTCGCCCCAAATCGTTCTAAAACGTTCGACAAGATTTTGACAACCAAGTGCGTTCTACGCCGGACGTACGTTCTTTACCCGACGTTGATTCTGAACGCACTCCAGGGGTTAGTGACGGGGTGTCTTCAACAGTGGTCTCCTATTGATGGAGACAGAGACTTCTTTAAGTTGCCCACATCGAATCTGAAAAAAACACAAAAGCAAAATAAAGAACTGAATAATAAAATACGTAGCATATTCGTTTTAAATTTAGAACCCATTCCAAGAAAGAATCGGAAACATCATGAATAGCCCTAAAAACATCTTGAAATTTATATAAGATGGGACAACTATTGTTGAGATGAGGTATTGTTTCTTCTGCTTCTTCACATGCAAATCTTACGCTTGGATTTGAGTTCCATCTGAAAAGCATACTATTGGTGCGACCATGACCTTTCTCAAACGATTAAGAACTGTCCAAATTTTTCTTGGAAAATCAAAGCCAGGAATTTTTTCAGAAGGATCAGAAACGTGATAATTATTTTACATTCCGTAAGAGTTCCACTCAGTCTTCCATAATTCTTTATAGCTTATGTTCACATTGAAGAAAGTATTATGTCAAAATTGTTTTACGTGACTTCTATCTGGAATATATGAACTAATTGGGAATAAATTGGGAAAATAATGATATTTGTTCCAAGAATTCAGAGTTGCAATCTGTCTGCGAATATGGGGAGGGACAATGTTAGACAAAACTGGTAACCAATGAACCAGTGTAGATTTATGGTGCAAGCAGTGGCAGCCGCTTAGAGGAGGCAGAAGAGGCCAGGCCTCCCTGATTTTAGTCCATATATTCACTTTTAAATTCAAGTTCAAATAGAGAATAATCACATTTCTGTATCTGCATACTTTCTATGATTTTATTTATAAATATAAATACATTCATATTCATACATTCTCCGCAAAACACAGTACAGCGTAGCGAATTAACCGCTCCACAAAGGGCGCGGAGGCCCAGCTCCACAAGTCCAGATTCATGTAAAATTTCAAACTTCTTCAAATGAATGATGCATCGACCACTCAAAATACAGCCCATAAACCACGCGCCGGAGGCCCAGCTCCGATGACCCGAATGAACCTCGGCTATCGCCGATCGAGATCGACATCAGCTGTATTTTGGATTCTACGCTGGAAAATTTAACCTTTTATATTCAGTAACAATTTTTTTACTTATGCATTAATGACATTTTAATGCAAGGTTCATTTTTCTCAATTTTATTCACCAATATGACGGGTTGAGATCAAGAAAGTATCTTTAAGTTATGTTGAAATTTTTTTTTATTTTATTTTTTTTTTGAAGAGTTATATGTATGTTAGTTTATGAAATTTTCATGAGAATTTATTGTCTTCTCTTCAATTGTTACTTTCTGTTGTCGAATTCTTCTAACAGATCATCCCAATCTTCAATCCTTTAGCAAGAGTACTCTACACCTCCACGTTGGTTCTTGCTGGGCAACATTTACATGCATATGCACAAGCTTCCAACAAATGTTCCACATTATTTTTTCTTACTGTATACCAATTTTATTTATTGATAGTACTGAATATATTTACTTGCATTTAAATATGCATCACACTGGCTAAGTAGTGACACTAGTGGTATACTTATATTTTTGCGTGGCCTCGGGCCTCCTCTGATTGAAATCTCACGAGCCGCCACTGAGTGCCAGTAATTATTCTCATGGATATATTCAATTGTGCATCGATTTTTTGTTCTCCTGTTTTCAACCTATCATTGAAGCCTGATTCTATGTAAGTTGTAAGGCTGAGAACCTGATCTGAACAATTTCTAGTTTTGCTAAAGCCTCCCTGGAAATTTTGTAGAGCATCGAGAGAAGATTCAATTCTAAAAAGAATTAACCTTTCTAATATCTTGAAAGGAACACTCAATAGACTGATGGGCCGATAACTACTAGGATCACAAGGATTTTTTCCTAGTTTCAAAATTACTTTAGCCTTACGAAATTCGGAAGGAAAGTTTCCTGAATTCAGAATATTGTTATAGAAAGACAATAACCAAGACAAGCCCTTTTTTCCTAAAAAGCATGGTTGATCATTTGTTGTCGGTAGCGATCAGTATTACCGGTTTCACCAGGTCAGGAGTATCAATTAATGATTCTATACTCTGTAAAAAACCTTTAGACATATTGACCTGATTGACAGAAACTAAGACATCCTAAGAGAAACTCTAATCACTGAGTATAGAATGTAATTTCTATACTCTATGACTCAAATAATAACGGTGGAACGTCAATTTGCGATGTCAACATTTGACATAACCAGTTCAAAATTAACCAGGATATATTAATTTCAGCACAACTCCAAGCAGCAGAGTCTACCTAGACCAAAATCTCTTAACTTCACACCAGAACCTGTGAGATCACCAGTGAAACTCTATTCCATTAGTGATAGCCCAGTGTCCAGATCCTCGACTGGTAATGAAGGAAACTCTTCCCCATTTTCACCAACGAAAGACAGACAGAACGTATATTCTTACGCCTCAAGTTTAACATCGAACCCAAGAAACGGGTACAGGAGTAGTAGTACACAAAAGGTCAGTGCCAATTACTAGAACTACTTTAAACAGATTGTTAAAAAACGAAGGTGAATTTGTCTCTAGATTAGATTGAAGTTGACAGCGAGTTATGTATTCTCTGCGAGCTTGCGCTGACACACAATCGTAATATCCTTAAGAAATAACCATATCAACAAATTCCACAGGTTTTTGGGACGTCATCTTTAAGACTTCCACATCAGAATGATGAATTGCTTATTTTCCGAATGTGTCCCCGAATCGAAAAATGGAAGGTCTTCCTATCCGCCCTGGTTTACAAGTAATATTATTACTCGTCTTAAAACCAAAGACTCTTACCTACGCAAATATTGGTCATCAGGAAACATTGGGTTCTTAAAGGAGTATAAAGACCTTCGTAGAGATGTAAAAAGGGAAATAGCTGCGGCTCGCACTAATTTCACAAGAAAGGCTGAGGCCAACCTAGCAGGCTATCCATCGGATTTTTGGGCTTATTTGAACAGCCTTCGTAACACTCCTTCCATTCCAAAATCGATGAACTATGGGGGTCAATCCATTACCGGTCCCCAAAACATTTTTTCACAGTTCATTCATTACCTCCACTAATTTTAACACGCTGGATGGCGCACCTGATAGCTCCTTCGCACGAACTCTAACTATCCCGGAGATAACGGAAGATATTGTACTCAAGTACCTCAAAAGTTGCAAATCCAATATGACAGCAGGTCCTGACAGAATTCCATTTTTCCTATTGAAAGACTGTGCGGTTGTCCTCGTCAGACCTCTCCCATTATTTATATATATATTTATATATGGGAATGGGAAATCAATGAATTATTGTTATTGACTGTCGCTTTCCACACATCATTTTCCTACTGTTTGGAAAGAGGGTAGAGTCAGTCCAGTATTCAAGAAAGGCAAAAGAAGCGATATTGAGAACTATAGACCAATTGTGATTCAGAACAACTTCAGCAATGTTTTCGAAAAAATACTTTACGACATCATATATGTTCATGTGAGGAGCAAAATTTCTGATTGTCAGCACGAACCAGTAACCAACTTGGCCTGTTTAACTCAGTATATCGGTAGCGCATTGGATGAGTCTTCTCAAGTTGATGTGATCTACACGGACTTCACGAAGGCATTTGACAGATTGGATAACGGCATACTTATCAAGAAGCTGTCTTCTTTCGGGTCAAATCTTAATTTTCTATATTTTTTCAAATCTAATCTTTCCTGTAGAAATTTGTGTGTTCAGTGTTTTGGTTATAGGTCTGGTAGTTTCGAGGCTACCTCGGGTGTCCCTCAGGGTTATATATTGGGGCCACTCCTTTTCTTAATCATCATTAAAGATATCTGTTGGTACCTGACCTGTCCCTTCTGCTGCAACAATATGTTGATGACTTCAAACTGTATCGTCGCCTTCTCTCTGTTGAGGATTGTTGGGACCTCCAGGGTGACATTGATAGCCTAAACCGTTGGTGCAGGGACAACTTACTTCCCCTGAACGTTCAAAAGTAGCTTAATGCCCTTCAGTCGTAAAAGAATTACAATAGATTTCCTTTATTACATTAGTGGTTGCGTTCTTGGTAAGGTTGTTGAATTTGAAGACCTAGGAAGCTTATTCTATCGTGGGCTTAGTTTTGTTCCTCATATAAATTCACTCACCTCAGGAAGCATCAAAACACTTGACTTCATCCTAAGGAACTCAAAGTGGTTACAGAACTCTATTTATACTATTCAATGCACTTGTGAGGTCAAGGCTCGAGTACGAGTGCCTAATTTGGAGCCCTCGGTATAGTCAAAGATTAACTTACAAAGATGGAGCACTCCGGCCTTTTTCTCGTCAACAATTCAATGACCTTGAGAATTCTATCGTTGAAAAAAGGGGCGGAACTAATAAGAGAAGGATATATATCTCTCTCTTCTCCAAATTCGAATTTAAACCGCGAAACAATTCACCGGATATTTCTGAAAATCATAACAGATCCTTTGAATTAAATGGCATATTTTATATAACTTGTCTATGAATTCTTTTCCCTCCATTCGAAAATTTTTAATGATAGTGTGATATATGGAGTAAAAGTTATCGCTGATTTTGTATAGAAAATTTAGAATTTCATTCCGCACGGGTTTTCATATTTGGATTAAGCTTTTTCATAGCTCTGCAGAGAAGTCTGGTTTGTAGATAAAATGAGTGAAACCAAGGGAAGATGTTCAATTAAGTACTGTTCGAATGTTTCGGGTGTAAGATTCTTTAGATTTCCCAGTTCAGATGACCCTCAACGAGCCCTGCAATGGAAATTGGCCTGCAGCGATGCGACAATTCTGAGGAAACAGGATTTGCAGTGATCACTTCAAACCTTATTTAATGACTGGCCGCTACTTAAATAAAACGGCTGATCCTACTTTAAACCTGTTTAAGAGACCGAAAAGCTTTGATATAGGTACACAAACCGATGGAATAGGAATCAATAAGGGAACTCAAACATGTTCCACAATAATGGTAAACTGCAATGTGCAAACATCACAAAACATGAAAGCCGCTGCCACTACATCTCCTCATCAACTGCTAATCCAAAAGCTGAGAACTATCCCTTTCCATCATCCTTGCTCAGTTTCCCTACAAATATATGCTAAATTTGTTTTTAAAAATCAGAATTTTTTACATAATGAAGTATGCAAATCAAAATTTACAGGGTGATGAATGTAACAAAAGGAAAAATAAAAAAATTAGAAAGCTTAATATACTGCAGCACAAATGATGTTAAGTTAATATTTCTCAGTGTTTTCTTCCAAAAGTTACCGTTCAACTGGATATCAAGTTCAGGGATCTGATTCCTTTGTATGTATGAATATTTTTATAGAATAGGAAATTGTTCTTTTATGTTCTGAGAATGCTCAAGATGGAACCGAGATAATTATATGACAAAGATTGATAATGCTGAAGAAAACTTGACTACAAATTTTTAATGAATTTCTTTAACTTTTGATGTAACTATATTAAATGAATCATAAAGAAAATTGGCTTTTTATTTGTTGCACTCTTGTTTTAGTCCATTATTTAGAAATTCAATACATGAAAGAGAAATTATTGTCTGGAATTTTGTGTAACTTTGAAATTGGTGAAACAATTCATAAGACAGAAATTAACTTCTGCGTAAGAAGTTTGTCATCAATAATCAAAGGACTTCTAACTTGCAAACATAATATAATGGTTCCATTAAAGTTTTGATGAAAATATATTATACATTATTCTTACATTCTTGTATTAGGAAATACTTAAAAATTTTGAAGAAATTCTTATCAATCAATTTTCATCCACATATAATAAGATAAATTAAAAGCAAATTTCTTCTTCTCCTACTATTTTGAAAAAGGGTATTTCTTATTCGTTTGTTGACAAAACTGCAGTATTAGTTGAACTATATGTGGGTAACATTACTATTTAATTCGTCCATTGTGTCAAATGATATTTTCTTGTTTCTTATGAATTCTCTCTGGTCTTCACACATATTCCACAGGAAATAAATGTTCTGTTATTGAACTCTTCCTCAAAGTTGTATGGCAATGACCTAAAATTTTAAAAGGAGTGAACTTTTACAATTTTCTCAGTTGAATTGTTGTAGCTTTAAATTATAAGATATTTTAGTAATAAATTAAAATAGATTGCAAATGATCAAAATACAAATTAACAGTGGAAATATTGCTACTCACGAAATTGCGTATTGGTTCCTGAAGTAAATCGTTCAGAAACACTTGTGATGAAAGAAAAGTGCTTCCATATTTCCTAATAAATAAAAATGATTTTTCCAAATTCATCTTCATGTCTATTAAAATCCTTTTATGTTTAGATTTCTGCTACAGGAACTAGGAACCGATTGGCTATCTTATTGCACGTGATAACGAAATGTGATTTCATTGGTGTTGCCTCGATTTACATTGCTCTTATGGGATTTTGAGTCAAGGGAGGAATCGGGAGGAATATGTTTACTGTGGTTTCGCTTCGAAATACGTGAACAAAATTTTCAGTACTAATTTGACAGAGTGCGCCCTCTTGTTTCTACTCTTTGGTATAGTGCACATGTCAGTAGATTAGAGAATGTACAGAGGCGATTTCTGAAGTATCTATTTTTCGAAATTGACGGTATTTATCCGAAGCGTGGTATACCTCCTGAGAAGATTTCAGGTTAATTCTCCAGAACGTCGTCGCAACTATTTAGGTGTTTTATTTCTGCGAAATATAATGTGCTCGTTAATCGATTGTCCTTACTTGCTAGGCTTAATCTGTATACATGTACCTAGATTACCCATACGTACTATTGTCGACCTTGCCCACGATCCAACGTTCTTCAGTTTTCGCCCCTGTACAGAATATGTCATGACTATACGTCTAATGAATATATCGTGGATATTTTTGCTTGCGAACCGGCAAGCTTAAGGAGAGCTATTTTGGACACACAAAATGTGTTATAAATCTGGGTGTGATCTTTCTCATATTGACTTATTATTCTGTCTTCTTGCACTTGGTTTTTCAATTATTATTATTTTTTTTTTTGGTTAATTTACTGTTGAAGTTCATTATTTTTTTTTGTAAACACTTGTAACTTCCCATTCTGTAATAGGCCGCGGCTGTCGAATGCTGTATTACTGAATAAATAAAATTAAAAAAATGAATAAATAAATAAATCAGAGTACGATAGTAGATAGGCTATGAGAGTTCAAGCGCAATTTCGACCAATTTTACATGTAAATCTCCATAAGGAAATCTAAGGTCCATTCTGGTAATTTTTTGTCACCTTTTTCAAGGTTCAAGTCATTCTGCAGGCGAGTTGGGGATTGTGTTTAAGCAGTCTGTTGAGTCGCCTGTCCCTATATAAAAGCGGACTTAAGCTGTGTTGAAGCGGTCGTTAGCTGTGTTAAAGCGGTCTGTAGGCCCGTTGCATCTTTCTACTGAGCCGTCTCTATCTGTATAAAAGCGGTCGTTAGCTATGTTAAAGCGGTCTGCAAGCCTGTTGCATCTGTCTACTGAGTCGTTTCTATGTGCATTAAAGCGGTCTGTAGCTGTATTAAAGCGGTCTGTAGCTGTGTTAAAGCAGCCTGTAGCTGTGTTAAAGCAGCCTGTAGCTGTGTTAAAGCAGTCTGTAGCTGTGTTAAAGCAGTCTGTAGCTCTAATGCAACAGCTGTGTTGAACCTGAATGATAGGCCGCCTGATGTTGTGTATGTGGATATTGATAAGGGTAAGAAATTTGTAGAACCAACGATGAAAGGTATCCATATTGCAATCAATTGTGACTAAGTAACTCTTGGCTTTCTGTAATTGAATAGTAAATGATAAATTTCTTCTCATAATGTTTCAATCTCTTACCCTTGTCAATATCCACATACACAACATCAGGCGGCCTATCATTCAGGTACAACACAGCTGTTGCATTAGAGCTACAGACTGCTTTAACACAGCTACAGACTGCTTTAACACAGCTACAGGCTACTTTAACACAGCTACAGACCGCTTTAATACAGCTACAGACCGCTTTAATGCAGATAGAAACGACTCAGTAGACAGATGCAACAGGCTTGCAGACCGCTTTAACATAGCTAACGACCGCTTTTATACAGATAGAGACGGCTCAGTAGAAAGATGCAACGGGCCTACAGACCGCTTCAACACAGCTTAAGTCCGCTTTTATATAGGGACAGGCGACTCAACAGACTGCTTAAACACAATCCCCAACTCGCCTGCAGAATGACTTGAACCTTGAAAAAGGTGACAAAAAATTACCAGAATGGACCTTAGATTTCCTTATGGAGATTTACATGTAAAATTGGTCGAAATTGAGCTTGAACTCTCATAGCCTATCTACTTACGATCAACAAGCATCTCATTCACAAATCATAAGAAATAGTGAAGAGTCGAGAAAACGATGTCACATCTACAAATATTCCCAACTTTAACCGGTCTTTAAACATTTTTCCTTTCATTCACACATACATACAAGGTGCGTCTAAACTTGAAAGACGAAAGGCGCGGGACCGCTACTTGAAGCGTCCGAACTATTCTTTTTCTTCAAAAAGTAATAAAAATCCTAGGTATTATATGTCGCTAGATAGCTGATGAAGAGTGGATATTCTCAAATACATCAGCCGAACAACTGGTATAATAGTTTCTGTAGATATCTTTCAGAGGAAAATAACCCTTAAAATATTCTTTTTAATGCCTAACTTTAATTGTCTACTACGGTGTCATCTTTTTGGTGAACACTGTTAGCAGTCATGCAGAAATACTGTTTTGGCCAAGAGAACTTCACTGATTTCTTTTTCAGTTGATACACCTACAAATCGACGAAGAGAGTAGTGCATGCAGCTGTAAGTGTTCTTGCAGAGCATCATCGGAAATGACGTCACCGCAAACTATACACTTCAACGAAAAACGAAGCTTATCATGGAGGAGGCTGCACATGTCAAGGGCAAAATTAAAAGCAACGTCAGCCACTTCAGAACTGCTTTCTGGGTTTGCGATGGTTGCTATGGTAAGTGCACAAGAAATAAATGTAAGGAAAAAGATTTGGGTTTTACCAAGAGCCGATTGCAGCTGGGGGTGCCTTCTATTTATATTGTATGAACAGGGTGAGTCTTTGACCACTGCATGCACGTCAAGTCGGGCGAAATTCTTCGAAAATTTCAGCATAATATCCGTCATGATTTAGGTAAGAAGTGAGTAAACAAACACGTTCTTTGTGTACTTTACAAGCGCAGCCGTAGCATCGTAAACAACAACACTACTACACGAGGACAACTCAACTCGCTACGTTTCAGCTGCCTCGTTCGCCCTGGCCGAGAATGCGCGCATGCGTGAATACCAGACAGTGTAAACTAAATTTTGTCGGACTCTGTATATTATAGCACATGAATGTTCGGTCCCCTACAGTAATGGAACCGGCATTCAAGGCCTTCGATCCAAGTAGCCAAGAAATCTTGTCCACAATCCCGAGACCACAAAATAGAAATATCATGGTAATACAAGCATATAGATAAACAACAGGGTGTCCGGGGAATAACTGTACATACTCATACCAGAGATAGAGTTGGACTAGCTGATTACGAATTGACTATAAAAAATTAATTTCTGGATTTCCCTAGAAAGGTACAGGGTGATATTCCAGCTTCATGGAAATACTAAGACCATCATAAAATCCAATCTTATTGACGGATATTATTGAAACTTGAGGCTATTGGCACATGCTAAGGTCGAGTCTGAAAGATATCAATTATTCCATTATTCCAGAGCCGGACTCATTAATATTCATTCAAAGTGTTTAGGGTAAAAAAAACACTTTGTATTTCGAATTACAAATAATTGTTTCGTTTTTTAAAAAGAAGCTAAATTATGCTTCAATTTGTGATATTGCTTAAAGTTGTCACATGAACAATTATTCAATTATGAATTTTTGAATTTGGATAAAGTTCGATAAATTGAATTTTTCACCATGAAGAGAACTGAAAATCACATGTTTGAATATAAAATGCGAAGGTATTAGTAGAAAATTTTCAAAAAGTTCAGAGCTTTAATAAGCACATTCCATAACTAAACAATAACAAATGAAAGAAACTAAAATACAGTAAAGAGTACATAATAAAAATGAACATAGGAACGAATGAACTGCAAATTCAACGTTATCTTAGAAGGGTTCAAAATGAAAACCATTAGCTTGTATACATTTCTCTTACCGAATGTTCAAATTGGATACAGCCTTGCGAATCATATCGCCATTATTTTTTAAAATATCGCAATAGTTGGTAATTCATCAGCTGTTCTCTTGACTGGATTTCTTCAGAATATACCAAATCCTTCAATTTTCCCCATACAAAATAGTCTAGCGGGTTGAAATCTGGAGATCGAGGAGGACATGGAATAGGTCCTCCTCGACCTATCCACCTATTTGGATAGGTATTGTCGAGGTAACTTCTAACTTCCAAGCCAAAATGAGGGCCAGCTCCATCATGCTGGAAATAAATTCCTCTAATATTTATTCCTTGTAGCATGCCGGGTAAAAGATTTTGCAAGAAATCTAGATAAATCGCACTTGTGAGGCGACCGTCAAAAAAATGAGGCCCGATCAAATGTTTGTTTATCACAGCGCAACAAACATTTACTGAACATTTTTGTTATGATTTTCTCAGTCTTGTGATTTTTTCAGTCGATTATTTTCGGCCCAAATGTGCAAGTATTGAACACACCATCTCTGGTGAATTGAGCCTCATCACTGAATATTGTTCTGTACAAAGTGATTTGCAATCCAATGTGCAAAATTCAGTCTTAAAACATTATCGCCAGGTTCTAATCGTTGTACCTGTTGTATGTGGAACGGGTACATACATACATTAAAGTATGTCAAAAACTTATAATAGTCTTCTTCATCATCAGTGACTATTTTAAGAAAGTTTTTTTATTTATTTTCGACCTCCATAAAATGGCTAAGTCCTGTTCAGGAAAATAAATTAAAATTTTCGAACTTTATCCAAATCAAGAAATTCATAAAAAAATAATTGTTGATGTGACAACTTTGAGCGATACCACAAATTGAAGCATAATCTAACTTCTTTCTGAAAAGCGAATCAGTTATTTGTAATTCGAAATACAAAGTGATTTTTTTACCCTGAACACTTTAAATGAATATTAATTAGTCTGGCCCTGAAATAATGGAATAATTGATATCTTTCAGACTCGACCTTAGCATGTGCCAATGTTTCAATAATATCTGTCAATAAGTTTGTATTTTATGATGGTCTTAGTATTTCCATGAAGCTGGAATATCACCCTGTAGCTTTCTAAGGAAATCCAGAAATTAATTTTTTATAGTCAATTCGTAATCAGCTAGTCCAACTCTATCTCTGTATGAGTATGGACACCCTGTATAGCAGTATGAACCAGAAAAATAAATAAACTAAAGTGCTCTCACCACTTGATAAAACAGTAAACATATAAATAATCAACAGTAAGGAAACATAGATACATCGCAGCAAGAAAACAAACATAAATAACATATAGGGATAGTTTAATTAATTCCCTAAGTACTAATATTCTCTGATCTAATCTGATATCGGTCCTCAAAAATCATCACACCTTCTTGAATCTTTCCAGGGGCATAGCTTTACCATCATTTATGAAACATCAACCAGTGATATACAGTGGGTGTTATTCAAATATATGATGTTAAAAACATGAAATACTTAATATGTAAACTAAACAATTCTTTATCTATGGAATTCCACCAATAAAAGATAAATTAATTATTAAACTCACAGGGAACAATATAACTACAATAGATAATGAGGCATGCTGAAATGACGTTGATTTTGTTTACAATGGATTCAAGTTAAATAACACATTCAGATAAATGGATAATATCCATTTATCTGAATGTGTTATTTAGATATTCTGCTAAAGAATAACATATTTATATATTATATAAATATGTTATTTCTTTAGCAGAATATCTAAATAGGGCATAATTAACAAAGTTACGAGATTAAATATCATTCACTATTCAAACTATTTCAACTGAACACTAAAGATCCTTCCACCATCTAAAACTACCCAAAACTAAAAAAGTTTGTTCGTTTCTCTACCAACGCTTGGAATCACCTAACCACAGTATAGGGCCCAAGCAGTAGTCGCACTCCGTGGATTTTGAACTGAAATCGCTTACACCAAAGGGATCTCGTGCATTCCTCCCTGCGAAACTAATCTAATCGACCGCGAATTTAAAAATTGATTAGAAAAGGTTATTTGCGTTATCGGAAAACTTAAATATTTTGATTTAAGCTGGTAATAAGTTTTCACAGTGATATTTAGAGTGTATGGACCATTGTTTAGTCTATATTCATATAAAAATTATGACTCCGCTCATAATGTAACCGTAAATGTAATCACATTTCCTCATTAACAGACCGCATTCAATAAAAGATATATTGTTTTATTGTGGTTTTAATATCACTTTGAAAGAAACAGTAATTAGTGATGAAATTTACTCAATAGTTTGCTCAGGAACAGCCTCTGAAACTTTTTGAAATGTGTTAAAAATCATAGGTACCTTAGGTTTGTAAGTGAAATGACTCATTAAAATTTAGGTTTGCAAGTGAAATGACTCATTAAAATTTTTCTAAACGAAGATTGAGCTGAAGAGTAAACATTAATCTTCGAGTCCATGAAAAATAACTTTCTTTTTACATTGAATTGTTTCGAACAATTTTTTTCAATGAATTCTCTGATGATTTAGTTCGAACTGATACTATTTTTTACTATATTCAATTTATGAAAAGAGGAATTTGATTAAGGAATTCTAGAATTAGTGGCAAGTTTAGCGAGGGACCTGAACTGATCTTGAGTGAAAAGCGGGGAAAGGGGGAGGGGAGATTTAGATTGTTTCCATTCAAGATTTAGCGTTAAAAACTCTTTCCTGAGGGGTTTAATTACCCCCAGTACACCCCCCCACTTAATACTCCCCTACGCTAAATATGCTGAGTGTTCTCTAGAAAGGGTTCCCTCATTATGGTGGGAAAACAATATAAAAAACCTATTGAACTATTGTTATATATATATTATATTATTGTTATTTCTATTTATAAAATTGAAAATCATATAGATACACACTCAAATATTTGTCTAAAAAAATGTCACTCTTCTACATACGCATGCAGTAAGCGTAAGCCTCCTGAAATTCCATGGTTCCTGATATCTCCACGAATCGTAAAGAAATGACGACAGTAGGCGTAAACCTCCTGAAATTCCATTGGTTCCTGATATCTCCACTAATCGTAAAGAAATGAAGACAGTAGGCGTAAACTTCCTGAAATTCCATTGGTTCCTGACATCTCAACTAATCGTAAAGAAATTACTCCGAACAGAACTACCCGCCTTGGTACATGTTATAAGGGAATGTCCGATAAATAAGGCAGAGGCGTAGAGTGAAATCGAATTTGATTTTTGCAACTTAAAAATCCTGGGATGTTACAGTTGTTGATTTTGCTTATCGTTTACTTATTGAGAGACACACTATTAAAGTCAACTTCGCATAGACTAGTCGCATTTCCTGAATAGATATCTGCCTATTTTTCAAATTCATTTTTTTTCTCAGGTAGAACTTCAAATAAATGAACCCACTGGAGTTCCTGAGTGGCTATTTGTGATATTTGCAGTGTGTACCACTGTACTCGTTTCAGTGCACATATTCGCTTTGATGATATCGACCTATATTCTTCCAAATATCGATGCTATAGCAAAGATGGAGATTTGCGAGTGGGTTTCAGAGAGCCCACACGAGAGAATGAGAGGTTTCATAGAGATAGCCTGGGCTTTTTCCACAGTATTAGGTGAGTACCAAAATGCACAGTAAGCTTGTAGAGCCTCTTTCAATAAATAAGAAAAAAAATCGAGTAACGTTAGTAGCGCCGCGAAATGGTGTAACATTCGCCACTTTCTTGTCGAGAAAAAATGACAAATTTTATGAAAAAAAGTAAACTCAACACTATAGTAACACGAACTCCAGATACAAAGAATGGGTCATTTAATGTGATCGTGGGACTCTACGTTATGTTTCAAGTAATGGTTCAGATTCCTGATAATTGAGATGAAGTGTTGAAAAATAGGTGAGAAACAAACATAATAAATGAAACACAATGGTTAGACCCAAACGATGATTTTTTTTCATTTCGGATCTAAAAGACTAAGGAAAGAGCGATTGATTCCAGGGTGTGCAAGCCATCACCTTTAAGTATCGTATGAGCTAAGAAATGAGGAGTGATAGGTAAGGAAACGATTTCCAGGGGCGTCTCTGAGAAAAGTATATTTCACCATTCCTTAAGAGTGTATATAAATGGAGTTGTCATCTGACCGACATTAATGGCCTCTGATCCAGATTCTAAGAAATCTCATAGATATTTATAGAAATGGTCCACAATCCCAAGACCCCAAAATAGAAACATGTAATAAAAAGTCATTTATTTAGACGTACACTTTGTGGTGAGGATTTATTTGCGAAACTGAAGTGGTATTCTTGTTCAGTATTCTGAAGTGTCTGACATTTCATAATGGAACGACTTAGCCTCGCACAGCGTCTGCAAATTGTTCGGCTATATTACGAAAATAGGCGTTCTCCGATCAGGCACTTGAGCGACTTGCGGTCCACATAACCGGCCTGCCGAACGCTAAATTCACTTTACCAAGCTACACTATTCAAAAAATTTTCAACTGATCTCGTATAATTCTTCATGAATCGATGCTAATTAAATTTTTTGTTTCTTTCAGGTTTATTCCTCTTCCTTCTGGAGGTAGCCATTTTGTGTTGGGTGAAATTTTGGGATTACTCGTTTCCCGCAGCAATAGCAGCAACTGTAGTTGTGATACCAGTCCTAATCATATTTGTACTGTTTACGGTTCATTTCTACCATTCCCTTGTAGTTATTAAGTGCAATTCTAGTTTGAACGATATGGTGCAGTTGGAAGATATGAAAAGACATTTGGACAACATAAGTAATCCTGTTTGACAGAATTTTTATTCGGTATAAGTTACCTATACTTTTAGTGACGTTTAGCTTTATTTGGATGAACTATGACAGTATTCAATTAAGGCTGTGAAAACCATACTCAAGTTGTTATGTTTGATATTGTAAATATAATGTATCTGAAGTATAAGAAAACTTTGTCTACTCTTGTTATTCCATATTTTCAACCTTTATCTCAAGTTAACAGCAGACATCTCTCAAACCAATGGCATTCTTATACGTGGGTTGCCTTTTATATTTCGGGATTAGAGACCAAAAACAAATATTAAACATCGAAAATCGCTTTATTGTTTTTCAAAATATTCTTCATTAAGATCTATACACTTCAGCATGCGTTTGAACCAATTGTCGAAGCTCTTTCGCCACTCTGAGATATCTCCAAAACGTGTTTCTTCAGGTGTCGAAAAACGTTGACTTCTCATTTTATTTTTAACATACGGGAATAAAAAGAAGTCATTCGGTGCCAAGTCAGGACTATACGGAGGATGACTCATCAAATCATCAAAAATGCAGTTGTTTGAGCCGATGTACGATAGCGATATATCCAGTTTTTCCGAAAAAACAGGCGACCATTTGCTTGGAAGTTGTCCAATCCCAAAATATAAAAGGTAACCCACCCTCGTTGCAGCCTTTGCAGATGATACATCCGTATTTTCCACCACAGTTCGGACAGGCTACAATTACACCTACGCTTCCACTATGGATTCCAAATGTATATAGTTGTTGCTAGATATCCACTTTTCCTAGAGGTTGCATTTCCAATTGATATGAGCCGGTGTGCTTCCATACTTTATTATTTTTTGTGCTAAATGGCCCAAATCTATTATTCCAGCGGGCTCCGCAACGCTATGACACAACAGAGAAGTAAAGCAGAACGAACGGTTGGTTGTTTCGCATCCAATTCATTTTTATAACCAATAAAATAATATTAAATATATTAAAAACCACAACGTCAAAGTGACTTATTCAAACAGTCAACGACATCTATTCAAACGTTAAATAATAAATAATATATTATTAAACCGTCGATGCGATTAAGCTTTATACGCTCCACTCTGTACACGTTGAAGGAGAAACAGGCAATATGTAAATTAGTTTGCAAAATGAATGAATGATGAATTCAATTAAATTAAAATCCTGCGTTCATTGCTGGATGGCGATGTATATCTACATTTGCCCGAAAACGTGTTTGATCTTGTAATCATCGAAGCTAGGGAGGCAGATGGATGCTTTCAGAAGGACATATACGCCACACATGGTAGTTCAGGTGAAACAAAGCATATCACGAGAACCCTTTTTTATAATTAATAAAATAATATTAAAAATTTACATAACGTCAAGGCGACTTATTCAAACAGTCAACTACAACTAATCAAAGGTTAAATAATAAATAATATATTATTAAAACGTCGACGCGATAAAGCTTCTCTCTCTGATTCAGTTACAGACAGAACTGTCACTCTGTACACGTCAGTGGCGTATATAGGAGAGGGGGAGGGCAGGGGGCCCGGGCCCCCCCGAAATGGATAAAGAAAACTGAACTACTATAATAAATAAAACAGGCTCGGGAAGCATAGCTCCGGCGTCTGATGTGAACATACAACAACTGTTTGTTCGCGTGACGATTTCTAAACTGGTTGGGAACCTATACGCAGGCTCAGATCTTAAAATTCGGAACTATGTGGGTACCAGTTACAAATCTCCGAAGCTCTGATCATATCTTTGAATCCGCGAACGGTTCTTTTCTATCTGCGCTTGCGTGAATAAACCTAATAATAATCTGTAATACGCACGACACGGCTGAAGCCGCTAGGACAGTAGTTGATGATTACCTAAATCTCACGGTTGCGTACTAAGATCGTAAGAGTATTTTAGTGTTCTCGGGTCGTAAATCAAAGCTGATTAGTGAAAGAAAATCACAATGAAGAGACAAAGTTCAATTCAAGATTTTTTCACGAAAAGACAAAATGTGGATAGGCTTGAAGTTGAAAATTTGGAAGCCCGCGTTGCCGTGGAAGGACAAAGTGAAATTGCTTGTGCCGATATCTGTCAAACGAGCTCCTCTGGTCAAGATGTGGAAGGTATTTTTCAAGTTATTAAAAATGTAAACGACATTGGAAATTACTGTCAAAGGAGTTATATTTGTTCATTAACAAATGATGAAAAAGTTTCATTGTTAGAAAATGTATGGAAACCTCAGTCTGGATACAAATTTCCTACCACTTCGATTTCAAACCACACGAGATCCTTTCAAGCGAAATGGCTTGAAGAATTTGAGTGGTTAACTTATTCAGAGGAGAAATGCATTTTGTAAATACTGCGTGTTTTTCTCTCGGATCGAAAATGTAGGGAAAGGAGATCACCAATCATTGGGAATATTTGTAACCCAACCTTTCATCAATTTCAAAAAAGCAAAGGAAATGTTCAATCATCAAGATTCAAAATACCACAGACAATCTATTTTGATTGCTGAAAAAACTAAATCCTTGATTAAAAAAAACGTGAAAGTATTATCGATCAAGTAAATTCTCAAAGAAAATTAGATATTGAGAATAATAGAAAAAAACTGGTTGCTATAATTCAAACTATTAAGTTTTGCGGAAGGCAAATGATTGCTCTCAGAGGTCGTAATGATTCTGGACGAGTAAGTCTTGAAGAACCTGACGAAAATGACGGAAATTCCCGATCATTGTTGAGATACCGAGCTAACAGCGGAGATAATCTTCTCAAGGACCAATTGATCAGTGCTGGTGGAAAGACAATGTACACAAGTCCCGTCATTCAGAACGACATCATTAACACATTCGGTTCTTTGATTCAAACCAAAATTGTGGCAAAAGTTAGAAATTCTATCTTCTATTCCGTTTTAGCGGATGAAACCACCGATATAAGCCAAATAGAACAATTTTCACTTTGATTCGCTATGTTGAGGATGAAACTTTTAAAATCAGAAAAGATTTCCTAACATTTGTTCCCGTTCATGATGTAACTGGTGCAGGTTTGGCGAGACCCTGTCAAATTTAGGTTTTGACTTGAACAAATTGAGAGGCCAAGGATACGATGGTGCTGCCACTATGAGTGGCAAGTTCAGAGGAGTTCCAGCTGCTATCAGAGAAAAACTACCATTGGTCCTTTTTACACATTGTTCTTCGCATACACTCAACTTGTGCTTGTCAGATGCAAGTAGCATTTCCTCTATTAGAAACTGCATGGGTGTCATTAAAGAAATATGTGCATTCTTTCACGCATCAGCTAAGAACACAGAGATGTTAAAATGCACGATTTCAGAGTGCTTTCCTGATGAAAAGAGAAGGAAACTGATTTCATTGTGCGAAACGCGATGGGTGGAAAGATATGACTCAGTTATTCTATTCAAAGAAATTTTAGAAGCTATCATACTCTCCCTACATAAGATAGAAGAATCGAGTGTTTCATCAACTAAAGCATTTGCTTTAAGTCGTGCCATTTGTACTTTCCCATTTATTGTTAATCTTTTCATTTTGAGCCAGATGCTGTCGACTACACACAGCTTGTCTGAGACCCTTCAGAAAAAAAATATTGACCTTAGTCAGGCTATAAGCAACATCACAACTGTTTTAGACCTATTGTCAAAACAGAGATCAAATGCCGAGCAAACCTTCAAACCATTATATGAATAGGTGAAGGCAATAGCCTCAAAACTTTTTGTCACAGAGGAGCTTCCACGATTTTGTCGGCTTCAAACAACACGCAACAATGTACCTCATACCACAGAAGAAGAATATTATAGACGAGCAGTTTATGTGCCATAGGTGGATGATTTTTGTGAAGCGTTAAGGGAAAGATTCCAATCTCATAAAGACACAATAATATCTTTACAAAACATTCTTCCACAATTTTGTATCAGAACAGACATCACTTCATTAGACGCTGCATTGAAATTATATGAATCAGATTTGTCATTTAACGACATTGTGCGAAGTGAGTTTAAGCTGTGGCAAGAAAAGTGGAAACAGGAAAGACCTGAAGTTCTGCCAAAAACGGCGATTAGTTCTCTAGAAAAATGCGACAAAGATTTATTCCCCAACATGTATATCCTTCTGAAAATACCAGCTGTCCTTCCCGTGTCAGTCGCTACCGTTGAAAGGACTTTCTCTAGCCTAAGAAGACTGAAAACTTACCTAAGGAACACAACATCTGAGAATAGACTAAATGGTCTCGCATTGCTCTCTATTCACAGAGACATCACAGTTAGCGACGAGGAAGTTCTTGATAAGTTTGCTTGTGTACCGAGAAAACTGGGGTTTGTTTTGTAACCATCTATGTAAGCAAATGTTCAGCTAACCTCGTCTTCAATATATTTTTTCCACTTATAATCAAATAAAATTTCTCAATGGCTAGAAATAGCAACAAATGGTAATTTCTTTGCATCGAAACGATATGAACATAATTTGTATGAGACATTGATGAAAAACAGGAGACTATGCCCAAAGTTATCCTTTGATTCTCAATAAAAAATTGCCTCTAACCTAATCTAACCATTGGATCATTTAATGGTACAAGCATCTCGCCAACATATAATTATATATAATCAACTATATAATTTATTCTTATTAATGTTAATGCAAGGCAACAATCAACAAGCCATATATGTATTATAATTCAAAGGAAACCATACAAAAACTAAGCTTATGAATTCATTAAATTACAAATCTGTAAATGTCAAAATCGATCACTACCAACATCAATTTCAAAAAATTTCTTGAAACATTTCACATTATATGGATTACGGATAAATATAATTCTTACCTAAACTCTTGAAATAAAGCCTCTATGAAAATATATTTATACCATTAGATTACTAAATATTAAAATATTATGTTACTCCTTCTAGAAGGTCTACACAACCCTTGTCCTCTATGTAAATTCATAATTTCCCTTTTCAATCTCTCTTCTTCAATCTTGGCTCTCTCTAATTCTTCAGTCACTTTTTTCAATTTATCTTCTTCTTCTTCAGCTCTTTTGTTTTCTTTTTTTCTTCTCACCTCTCTATCTAACTCCTCTTTTCGTTTCAATTGTCTTTGTTTTTCCTCTTCTTGCAACTTCGTCAATTCGTCATTATAGTCTTCAGTCATCTTGATCAACACCTCCCGTTCTTTGATTAATTCTTCTTGTTCTTCCCTACTCTTCCTGCAATTCTCTTCGATTTGTTCCGCCACTGTAGCAAGTACATCTTGGATCAATTTTTTTCTACATCTCTCCTCGTTATCCCATATTACCGACTGTCTATCATACATGGCCTGAGCTTCTGAGTCGAACATGAACTGAAGATGTTTTTCTCTCAATTGGTCCAACCTCTTCTGTTCTTTTGAAATATTCAAGAATTCTTCTATACCCTGTTTCACCTCTAACTTTAATCTTTCGTCTTCAATGGCTTCGGCAACGTCCATTTGCTTCAACCGTTTCATCAGTTCTTCTTGTTCTTCCAGACCTTCTTGTATATTTTTCAGTTTTTGTCTCAGTTTTATCTTATACTGTTTAATATTGAATAAAGCTATTTCTCTTTGTTTAGCTGTGTTTTCGATTTGTTTCTGTTTTTCTTCAAGCTCCGCTAGTTCTATTCTTCTTCTCCTTTCTTCCACTTCTTTGTCCATTAGTCTGGATGTTATAGTTTGTCTTACTTGCATCTCCTCCACCTGTTTATCGATTATATCTTTCAGTTCCTTGTTTCTTCTTTCTATCTCTTTTTTCCGTTGCTCGTCTCGTTCTTTCTCGATTTTTAATCTTTCTTCACGTTCTGAAAATAAACGTTGCTCTTCAAGTTTTTCCTTTTCTTTGCGTTCCCTTTTTGCCATCTGCTGATGGAGCCAGCTCATTTTGACATCTTTTGATCTCTGAGCTCTCTCGTATTCCTGAATGAAGGAATTGTTGTTTCTCCATTGGTGGTAGAGTCTGAGTTCGGCTTCTTTCTTACGTTTTTCTTCTTCCCTCTCTTTTATACCTTAAAAAAATGATGGATAATATAGTTTTAGCAATTTTGAAAGCAATGGTTTGTGCAGTTCTTGAACAATGTGTGTGTTTGAAGGAGTATATTGAACCAACCTTGGTGCACTTGCTTCAGTATTTCGGTAGGAATATCATGAAGATTTTCTCTGATGTTTCTCGGGCTTGTTACTTCTTTTTGTTTCAATTCCATGAGTTCTACATCCCAAGTTTGTCTCTCATCCTCGAACAGCTTCCTCAGTTTCTGCCTCCTCAGTTCTTTACTCTCTTGAAGCACTTTCTCCATTTGAAGTTGCTTGACCAGCTGTGTGTTGGTGTCATAGTAGCGTGGTGATGTCCATTCTTCATATTTGGTGTTGTTTTTATCCCAGTGATCATAGTATTTTTGTTGGTCCCCCCAAAATTTCTGATGCTGATATTCTTTTTCTCTTCTCCTTATTATCTGTTCTTCCTTTGAAATGGGTCTTCTCCGTCCAGACATCTGTAGAAGATAGTTTGATACAGTGAAGATGTTTCTCAACAGATCAAGTCAAGGAGATATGCACTCATGATCCTTATAAAACCTGAAGAACACTTAGGTCTATAGACTAAGAGGAACTTGGTGCCTTTTCGGTCCATTTCGGACATTAAAATAATTCAATACATACAAAGATTATGTCGTTATATACTGCTGACAACGTCATACAATCTATTAGCTAGGCAACCAATAGAAAAATAGTGCAGAAAAGCACTGGCGTTCTAAAGTTTCACTTACTCTGAGAGAGTGCGATACAAAAACAAAGGAAGATATTTGCAGTAGGAATAAATACATCAAATATTAGATTGCTCTCTTCTAGAAGTCGAGTTTCGCTTAGTGCTAGCAGGTGTATCTTCAATCGTAGCAGTTCATGTGCATTAATGGCTATTATTTTTTCGGTTGGGTCTAAAAAATCAGAATCTATCAGTGCGGATGTTTCAATTAGCAAAGGGTCATCCAAATGTGACACCTAGATGTCAGCACTATATAATTTTTACACGTGACATCTTTTCAAATGACATAAGTCATTTTTTTTTATTAGAAGGCAGTAACCATGACAGGTAAACACGCAACAACGCGTTTACTTACATCATTCGAAGTTATTATGAAAATGGGCGTTCTTTAAAAATACTCATCGCAAAATTTGTGATTTTTTTTTGGTGTAAATAATCGACCAAATCAATCTTCAATTCAAAGATTAGTGAAAAAATTCGAAAAAACTGGTTGTGTTACTGATAAACCAAAAATTGGAAGACCAAAAACTGTACGCACAAATAAAAATATTGCTGCTGTTAGTGAATGTGTTGATAATGAACCGACAACATCAATTTCGCGTCGTTGGCAAGAATTGGGCATATCTTATGGCTCCTTATGGAGGATTTTGCATAAAGATTTGCATTTACACGCATATGAAATCTAATTAACCTAGAAATTGAAAGAAAGGGACTATTTACAACGTCGTAATTTTGCTAGTTGGATTATTGAACAACGAACGACAGATCCATTGTTTTCAAGCAAAATTTTGTTTAGTGACGAAGTTGATGACGAGATTCAAAAAGTCAATATTGACAGAAGTCATGACAGAAAATGAACGATGTTATATACTCATCTGTGATATGATGATCTTTTTAAGTGGGATCGAACTATCGGCGTCCAAACTTCTGGCAGATCTATAGATGGAGCACTTATGGAATCTGGTGTTATTTTCATAAATGCTGCTTCTTTGATTTTACATCTTGCAAGTTTTTCTTCTTTGGATATTATTGATGCTTCATCCCACTTTATACGATGATTCTCATCTACAGCATGTTGGACCAACCTGGATTTGTCGCTGTCTAGTACTCGTAGAAGCTTCTGATGTTCTTTTATTCGTACATTCAGAGGGCGTTTAGTTTCTCCGATGTAAGATCTTCCGCACTCCCAAGGTAATTCATATATGCAGTTGTTCTTTGTGTCTCATTATTAGGCTTAACTTTTGTAAGTTTAGCTCTGATAGTGTCTTGAGTTTTGAATGCAGTCGTTATGTTGTATCTATTTTCTATTCTTCTCATTTTCTCCGACAAACCTTTTACATAAATAATTACGGTTTTAATGGTCTGATTTATATCTGTTGGTTCAGGTTGACTTTCTCTTGCTCGTTTAGCTTTTTCTAATATCTTTTTGGGGGTAGCCATTGTTTCTAAGAGTTTTCGAGATGTTATTTATTTCTTCATTTTGGTCTTCTTCAGTGCAACAAATATTTATTGCTCTATCAAAATAAACATTTTGCTACACCCAATTTAGTGTTTAGTTGGTGGTTTGAATCAAAATGTAGATATTGTCCTGTGTTCGTTGGCTTTTTATACACAGTGGGTCTTGGGATTCCATTTTGTTTATGTACGAGTACATCTAGCTAAAGCTAAACCTAAACGAACAAGAGAAAGTCAACCTGAACCAACAGATATAAATCAGACCATTAAAACCGTAATTCCATATGTAAAAGGTTTGTCGGAGAAAATGAGAAGAATTGGAAATAGATACAACATAACGACTGCATTCAAAACTCAAGACACTATCAGAGCTAAACTTACAAAAGTTAAGCCTAATAATGAGACACAAAGGACAAAGAACTGCATATATGAATTACCTTGCGAGTGCGGAAGATCTTACATCGGAGAAACTAAACGCCCTCTGAATGTACGAATAAAAGAACATCAGAAGCTTCTACGAGTACTAGACAGCGACAAATCCAGGTTAGTCCAACATGCTGTAGATGAGAATCATCGTATAAAATGGGATGAAGCATCAATAATATCCAAAGAAGAAAAACCTGCAAGAAGAAAAATCAAAGAATCAGCATTTATGAAAATAACACCAGATTCCATAAGTGCTCCATCTATAGATCTGCCAG
Source organism: Micraspis discolor (assembly GCA_030674115.1). Taxonomy (NCBI): domain Eukaryota; kingdom Metazoa; phylum Arthropoda; class Insecta; order Coleoptera; family Coccinellidae; genus Micraspis; species Micraspis discolor. Next base: position 1,863,050 of record JARTUT010001743.1, read on the forward strand.
AAGTTTGGACACCGATAGTTCGATCCAACTTAAAAAGATCATCATATCACAGATGAGTATATAACATTGTTCATTTTTCTTTCATGACTTCTGTCATATTGACTTCTTGAAAATTGATAATTTTCAAAAGGTTTTTTACTTTTCCTCCTTGATAAAGATAGAAGATGTCTATCGAAACGTCGGAAAACATTACATCCACAATAGATGATGGTAATAGCCCAAATAATCATTCAACACGAGCTCCATCATCAACAATATCTCGTCATCAACTCGAAACTATATTGACTACTGTATACTTCACCTAAAATCTGACGGTCTCCTCCGGAATCACCCTGTATCTTCTTGTCGGTTTTCTCTAAGAAAACGAAATTTTAAAATATGAAATATATCAATAATCTACATAAATGCAAAATTTTTTGTTGAGGACAGACTAATGAACAAAAAAAAATTCCGGAATTCTTTAAAAATTATCTAGCTTGTGAATTTTCACAAAATTTGGCAGCCTTCCTTCTCTTAACGTTATTTGGACGATTTTCAAGTTTTAAATCGATCAGATGAATATTTTAGAAGTTGTTATAAATCAAGTAAGCATAAAAAAGGTATATGGGGAAAGAGAGAGAAGGTGATAAAATGAAAATCCAGTTCGTTAAGTAATGAATCCATCGGCAGATTGTAGAGGGACTTCCCAAGAACTATTTCAGTCAGTTGGTTGCATGTTACGCAAGTAGATAACGAACACGTGTGTATAAACGAAGGAACTATTGTTAAATTACAAGGAATGCAGAAACAATGTCATATAGTGATTCTTAAAGCACTTTTTGTCAATCCAGTTTATATGAACAGAATACCCGTATGCGAGTGATTGTCGTCTATTTAAAAAAATTGAATTAATTGATGAGGAATCCCTGGGGAAAATGAATTCATAGCCTAATACATATGTTAGTTTTTTGAATTTATCAACTGTTTTGAGGTAGATTTTGGGTACAAAATTAAAAACTGTCAATGTTTCAATAATTTTTTTTTACGTTTTGCAATCAGCACATCAAAATTACCTCAAACCAGAGAGAAAGAAAGATGTACAAAGGTGAAAAGTAGGGGGTAGCAAGAGAGTGAGTATGCAGATCGCAAACGTTTGCCATGCTGTGAACAGTGTGGGCCAAATTAGCTTAAATACGTATTTTTTATCGTATGAGAATTTAAGATATTGAAATTTCAAATTTAGTTGATGATCATTGTGAAACATGAGTGAAAAAAATCCTACGGACAATGCGATGGATACAAGGTTATGTCCAGGTACGTCTTTCGTGAATATCAATGGAATGTTTGGTTTTCACTTTTGTAAATATATTGACGCTTTCACATTCATCATTAACACAAAAACTTAACTACCTGAACTAACTACTTCTTTACCAATAAGTCAACAAAATTGATGTGCTACATACGAGGGTTGCCTTTTATATTTCGAGATAAAAAACAAAAACGAATATAGATCATCGAAAATCGCTTTATTGTTTTTAAAAATATTCCCTATTGAGATCTGAACACTTTCGCATGAGTTTGAAGCAATTGTCGAAGCACTTTTGCTCCAAAACATACATTCTGAACGCATCAATCACTTCTTCAGGTGTCGAAAAACGTTGATCTCTCATTTTATTTATTACATACGGGAATAAAAAGAAGTCATTATACGGCGGATGACTCATCGAATCGTTGTTTTGAGTACTCAAAAATGCACCCCTCAGAAGCTAATTCAAGCACAGTATAGATACCAACCAGTAGTCGCACTCCGTGGATTTTCTTATACCAAGTCTGACTCGCGCATCTCGCAGGGATTCTAACCTCATATTTTGGTCCTTGTTCATTGTTATCATCAATAATTCTAAGATGTCTGAAATAGTGTCATTATTATTATTTTAGACATCTTAAATAATTCCTCTGTATTGAATGATTGTTTGGGCTATTACCATCATCTATTGTGGATGTAATGTTTTCCGACGTTTCGATAGACATCTTCTATCTTTATCAAGGAGAAAAGTAAGAAACCTTTTGAAAATTATCTTTGAAAATTATCAATTTTCAAAAAGTAAATATTGACAGAAGTCATGAAAGAAAAATGAACGATGTTATATACTCATCTGTGATATGATGATCTTTTTAAGTTGGATCGAACTATCGGCGTCCAAACTTCTGGCAGATCTATAGATGGAGCACTTATGGAATCAGGTGTTATTTTCATAAATGCTGCTTCTTTGATTTTTCTTCTTGCAAGTTTTTTTTCTTTGGATATTATTGATGCTTCATCCCACTTTATACGATGATTCTCATCTACATCATGTTGGACCAACCTGGATTTGTCGCTGTCTAGTACTCGTAGAAGCTTCTGATGTTCTTTTATTCGTACATTCAGAGGGCGTTTAGTTTCTCCGATGTAAGATCTTCCGCACTCGCAAGGTAATTCATATATGCTGTTCTTTGTCCTTTGTGTCTCATTATTAGGCTTAACTTTTGTAAGTTTAGCTCTGATAGTGTCTTGAGTTTTAAATGCAGTCGTTATGTTGTATCTATTTTCAATTCTTCTCATTTTCTCCGACAAACCTTTTACATAAGGAATTACGGTTTTAATGGTCTGATTTATATCTGTTGGTTCAGGTTGACTTTCTCTTGTTCGTTTAGCTTTTTCTAATATCTTTTTGGGGTAGCCATTGCTTCTAAGAGTTTTCGAGATGTTATTTATTTCTTCATTTTGGTCTTCTTCAGTGCAACAAATATTTATTGCTCTATCAAATAAACATTTTGCTACTCTCAATTTAGTGTTTACTTGGTGGTTTGAATCAAAATGTAGATATTGTCCTGTGTTCGTTGGTTTTTTATACACAGTGGTTCTTGGGATTCCATTTTGTTTATGTACGAGTACATCTAAGAATGGAAGTTGTCTGTCCTTCTCGATTTCAATTGTGAATTTAATTGATTCCTCTTGATTGTTTAGATATTGAAGGAATCCATCTATAGTGTCTCTTCCATGTTGCAAAATAATGAAAGTATCATCTACATATCTTTTCCACAGTTTGGGTTTAAGTACATATTTTTCTAATGCCTTCTGTTCGAAAATTTCCATATATAAATCAGCTAAAATTGGTGATAGTGGTGAACCCATGGCCATTTCGAATTCTTGTTGATAAAAGATGTCTTCAAATTGGAAATATGTTGTTTCAATACAAAGAGAAAGCATTTCCATAATTGCATTCACGCTTAGTGTAGTTCTTTCACTAAGGGTTTGATCTTCTTCAAACTTTTTCCTAACTATGATAAGTGTTTTATCTGTCGGAATATTAGTGAACAAACTGGTGATGTCGAAGCTGACCATAACGTCTTCTTCCATGATTTCTTGATGTTTCATTATTTCTATGAAGTGTTTCGTGTTTCTTATCATCGATGTTGAATTACTTTTTAATGGTGATATAATTTTTAGCAGAAATTTAGCCAATTGGTGGCAAGCTGAATTTCTTGAACTCACAATTGGTCTTAGAGGAATATTTGCTTTGTGTATTTTTGGTAGACCATATAAATGTGGTGGTTTACTGAAGTGAGGTGTAAGTCTTGATCTAACGAATTGACCTGGAAATTCATTTCGATATTTATAAAGGATTTTGTAAATCTTGTTTTCAACTGTGGTGGTAGGGTCATTTTTTAGTCTTTTGTATTTTCCTGCTTCTAATAATTCATTAATTTTTTGATTATAAGAGCCAACATCTAGAATTACAGTGGCGTTTCCTTTGTCTGCTGGAAGTATCTTTATGGAACTATCCGATTTAAGATCTTTTAATGCCCTCTGCTCAGCTTCATTTATATTGGGTGTTTTGTTATTTCTGTCTAACAAGTTTCTAATTTTCCATCTGTACTCTTCGGCTTTTTCAGGTTCTGTATAATTAATTTGTTTAATACTTAGAAGAATATAATTTTTTTGAGATCTATTTAAAATTCAAAGAAGAAGTTGAAGAAAAAGATACAACCTAACCTATAATTCAGTGGAATTTCTTTGAGTCAAAATCTATCATGAACCAGCAAAGCTCTTTTATTTAATCATTTATTTTAATTCCAGTAAGTATTCTGTTTCAATTTTGTGTTATTTTCAAATTAATTCCAAAATGATTAACAATTGTAGCATGTACAACTGCAAAAACAATAGTTTCAATAATCCCAAACTTTCTTTTTTCTCAATACGATTAGACACCGACAGGTGAGTGATACATACATTATTGTAGAAAATGTTGTTTATTAAAAGCTCCGTTATTTGAGTAGTGCTTCATTCAATTAGTTGAGATTAGTTGATATATCAGGAACCAATGGAATTTCAGAAGGTTTACGACTACTGTCGTCATTTCTTTACGATTAGTGGAGATATCAGGAACCAATGGAATTTCAGGAGGTTTACGCCTACTGTCGTCATTTGTTTACGATTAGTTGAGATATCAGGAACCAATGAAATTTCAGGAGGTTTACGCCTATTGTCGTCATTTCTTTACGATTAGTTGAGATATCGAAACCAATGGAATTTCAGGAGGTTTACGCCTGCTGTCGTCATTTGTTTACGATTAGTTGAGATATCAGGAACCATCTCAGATATACTGGAGAATCCAAAATTATACATGGTGTCTCACTTGAAAAGAAAGCTCGGTGTATAATTTCGGTAAAACCGGAAACTCTTTGGAATTGAAAATATTTTCCATTAATTGAAGATGCTCTTGGACTCCCATTTCCGAATTTTTATGAAATTCGATTCAGTATTTCAAGAGGTAAGCCTAACATCGTCTAAAACCACCCTGTATTCCTGCATATATCAACATATTTCTGATTGACATCCTGTTTCTCGAAAATAAAGTATTTATAAAATTGATTTTGAGCATTACACGGAAAATTTCATTTAATAATTGCTTTAACGAGGTCATTCGCTCATACTGGTTACCTCTATGTAACAGTTTTTCATTGGAATCCACATCAAGGGGAGTCCCAACTAAAAGTAGTCACGCTAGCAGAGGATTATAGTAAACAGAATGTACAGGATGGACGCATTATCATGATTAACTACTAGAATTTAATTAATTTAATTCTACTTATATTCTTCATAAAAACAAATGACGATATCATTTCTTTATGGGAGCGTGCTTGAAAAGATATTTAACCCAACGCCTTCATCGCCTTAAATCATTCTCATATACCGATTGTCCGCCCGGAAGGAAAACTACTTTCGTTTTGCCATTTTGGTAATCAGTACTTGACAGTAGAGACGTTGAAAAAATTATAAGCAAACAAAATAGTACACCGGGTGACACCCAGTATTGTTGTAACATCTCAGTATTTTGCAGCTCCAAAAATAGTGTTAAATTTCATCTCACGTTTGATACCCCTCTGTTTTATTCATTGGGTGTTCCACGTCCCGTCTCGGAAGAAAGCAGTGTAGTTCTATGTTAATTATCCTTGTGCGTAGGTTATCAAGAACAGCTGATAAAGGGGTTCCTTTGTTAGAAAGGTAAGGCGCCGGTAAAGCTTTACATCGGTTCATTAAGCTTGACTAGTTTTATATGGTGAAGAGATTTTTTAGAGTGCAGTTATCAAATAGTTAGAAGAGTGAATGATATATAAAATAATTTGATAAGCCTTTACCGTTATTGCAGCATGATAACCACTATTTCTTGATTCATTATAGTTTAACTGTTCCTTATGAGTTTAATAACGAATCTTCCATTTATAGGTGGAGCTTCTTTGACAAGGAATTGTTTTGTTTCCACATTTATTAACCCATTCTTGCATATTGGATTAACACCCACTGTACGATGGTTGAATCTTATATTTCGAGATAAGAGAACAAAACAGATATTAATCATCGAAAATCAATTTATTGTTTTTCAAAATACTCCCCATTGAGATCTATACACTTTCGCATGCGCTTGAACCAATTGTCGAACCAATTTTGCCACTCTGGTTGAGGTATCTCCAAAACATACATTCTGAACACCTCAATCGCTTTTTCAGGTATCAAAAACGTTGACCTCTCATTTTATTTTTACGTAGGGGGATAAAGAAAAGTCTTTCGGAGCCAAGTCAGGACTATACGGCAGATGACTCATCAAATCGATGTTTTGAGTGCTCAAAAATGCAATTGTTTGAGCCAATGTATAAGAGCTCGCATTATCGTGGTGAAGGGTGATCCGACCTTGGCAAACAAATGGCTGTGTACCAATCAGAATTGACTGTTCTAGTGGTACGATGGCGAAATGTCCAGTTTTCCCGAAAAATGAAGTGCTACACCTATACATTCGACGTGCTTTGAAGCACCGCGATCATATTTTTGGAGCACTTCTTTCGACTAATCGACACAAGCCTTTTATTGAGCGTTTGACAAATTGTGTGGTATCCAACGCGAACAAATCTTTTTGGCGGTCAAATGTTCATGCAACATTGACTGTATGCTTGTCCCACTAATGCCTAAGGTTGTCTCAATCTCATGATAGGTCACATGACGATCTTGCAATATCAGTTGGTCCTTGATGGAACTTCATCGCCAAAAATCGAATTTAGTTAATCGATTCACTGTTGAGATAATCCATGAGAAAAATATTTTTAAAAATGTTCACGATTTAATTCCATGTTTTGGGCCAGATGATTCTCTTAAGTTACTGTAAACAACACAAATAGCGCTCGTATGTCAAAACATTCTGACTATGTATAACCTCAAAAATGTCAAGCTCTACAATAGAGCTGTCAGTTGGTAGATTACAACACTAGGGTTGTCCAATCCCGAAATATTAAAGGCTAACCTCGTTTCCATTTATCCATTTAGCCGTATATTTATCTTCATGTTTTCATACTGGTATCTATTCATCTATATTTTTGTATTACATGATACTTATACTCTTGGAGTCTTAGGATTGTGGATCATTCCTCATTACTGTATAATATTTCTTAGAAACCTGGATCGAAGGCCATGAGTTCCGGTCAGAATCACTAACATTCATGGCTATAAGGCATAAGAATATAAACTTTTCTTTTTCTTTACACTTACTCTTCAGCCACCGCTCGAACATCATGACCTTACCTCTCTTCCTCAATTCTTGTCTCATGCATTATTTATAGATGATAGCTCGTATACACTAAGACCAGTAGCTTTTATTGTTGTTTATTCTATATTATTGAAATTTAATTCCATAATTGCTATGGTATTGTAATTGTTTTACGTATTCCCATTATTTTGATGTCTGATAGTGATAACTACCTTCACGCTTGTTATCAAATAGATCGATTCTTAAAGCTTCATCTTGTGATCTATATGCATTATGGTATATATCGTGTGGAGGTTTTTTTTTTGTTGACTAACGCCCAGAATAAAACAATAATCTTTTGGGTCTAACCATTGTGTTTTACTTACTATCTTTGTTTCTCAATTATTGAAGAGAGAAGAACAAGTGCGGAAATGTTCCTACCTCATGTCAGTGAGTTTCTTTATTTTCTGGAATTTAAAATGGTATCATTCTTTTAAAATTTCTAATAGTAGTTGAGAGCGTTATTCAGTTCGAAAGTTGTGGCACTAAAACATCTAAATTCGTCCACCATGTACAATTTTATTCCAGTTAAACAATTATCGAACTATTTACTTATCTATTCGGTGTCATTTCGATTACCCATTTGAATCGATACCGAAACCAGAATGTCGCAGATATTTGCTATATCTACAAAACACATTACCTATCGATAGATAACACAGTTGTTCACTTCAGAATCAAAATAAACATTTATGAGTGAAATTAAAAATAAGTCTGGATTCTAGGAACACTGCGTGATCCTCAAGGAATTTTTTCTACACGGGGCAACAAAAATCCCTGCCGATTCCGAGAAAAACCGAGAAAAAACAACATAAATCACGATAAAGACAGGAATTCAGCGTTTCCGGTGAAGAGATAAAATAATTTCCGTATTACGATGTCTCGTTCATATACCGTGTGTTTTCTGGCGGTTAAAAAAGTTCGAATTTAAACAAAACACAATTCAATCAAGATTGTTAAATGATTGTTTGGGCTATTACCATCATCTATTGTGGATGTAATGTTTTCCGACGTTTCGATAGACATCTTCTATCTTTTTCAAGGAGGAAAAGTAAAAAACCTTTTGAAAATTATCAATTTGCAAAAAGGGCCAATATTGACAGAAGTCATGAAAGAAAATGAACGATGTTATATACTAATCTGTGATATGATGATCTTTTTAAGTTGGGTCGAACTATCGGCGTCCAAACTTCTGGCAGATCTATAGATGGAGCACTTATGGAATCAGGTGTTATTTTCATAAATGCTGCTTCTTTGATTTTTCTTCTTGCAAGTTTTTCTTCTTTGGATATTATTGATGCTTCATCCCACTTTATACGATGATTCTCATTTACAGCGTGTTGGACCAACCTGGATTTGTCGCTGTCTAGTACTCGTAGAAGCTTCTGATGTTCTTTTATTCGTACATTCAGAATATCCTAAATTCGCCTGTAAATTGTTCTTGAATTTTGAAATTTAATTCATTTACATCTATGTTTTTTGCAGCATCAATAGCTCGTTCGCTCAACCAATCATGGTTTCTGTAAACACACATGTCCTCCATTGAAATCAATGCTTCATTGTAAATTTCTTCACTGATTTGTATATTTGGATTTCCCATTCTATTCCGTATTTGATACAAAATATCATCACACATATAATCTTTGTACATGATCCACAAATCAATTGGGTTTGATGGGAAGCATGTAGATATGATTATAGAAAACAATGTTCGTATTTGATGAGCGTGTGATGATATTACAGCATCATTGAGAGTTTGATCTCAATGAGCGTCATTTTCAAGCAATTGCAAACATAGATATGATCTTTGACGTTAAGAACACACCTACATTGCTTAGACAACAGTGAGTGCTTGTAATTTAATATGAACTTTATACCATAGCAATAAAGCTCAAATTGACTACGTTTTAGTTACAAATCATTTATATGGGAAAAAGAAAAGGGCTATTTTAAGGGTTTTTCCAGCAATAATTCTAATTTTTCTCACCGTAAAAACCATCCTTGAACTTCAACGAACATTTTAAAAAAACATTTGGCCAAATTGGTCCAGGCGTTGTTGAGTTATGCGCGTACCAACATATTTTGCGATTCATTTTTATATTATAGATAAAAAGTCGCTTGGGCTCAAGTTCCTATACTTGCGGAATATAGCGAGTGCAGTAACCTTATGAGTACCATTGACCACAGTGAACACTCTTTTCTTATAAGTTTTCGTATCTGGAATCTGAATAACCAATACGCTGCCCCGATCTTCCACGTCATCTACGGTCATAGTCACCAGCTCGCCGATTCTACACCGTGCAGTAACACCCATAATAAAAACTACCTTTATCAAGAAATATTGCTCATCAGCAGCGGCATCTCAAAAAAGTATTCAAACTCCTCTCTTGTGAATACCTTCGATTTCTTTGCTACGTATCCCCTGGAATGAAAGACAGATGGAAAACCGAAAAAGCACTTGTGAAATTTAGCTTCAAAGACACTAAAGTAAATCGGTTTTGCATCGGATTGTTACAGGCGATGAAAAATGGATTCATTTTAAGAATCCTAAACGGAAAAAACCATGGGTTAATCCATCAACATCGACTGCAAATCCAGATCGACTTGGCAAGAAGACAATGCTGTGTGTTTGGTAGGACCAGAAAGGTATGGTTTACCATGAGCTCTTAAAACCTTGTAAAACCATTGAAACTGATCACTACCGACAACAAATTATCAATTTGAACCATGCATTGATTGAGAAACGACAAGAAAGGGCTAGAACACACGGCAAGGTAATTTTGCTCCATGATATTGTAAATATCAACACAAAGCAAAACCACTTCAGAATACAATCGAAACACTTGGAGCTGCTACCTCACCCGCCTTATTCACCAGACTTGGCTCCTTCCAACTATCATTTATTTTCATGGATGGGACACGCATTGGCTGAGCAGCACTTTGATTCCTACCAAATGTTTTTCACTTTTCCATTAACAATTAGTGTTTTTATTCACTTATAATACCACAAGAGCTTCAAAATTATCGGGTATTTCCCGATAGGTTCGTGGCAAACAAATGAAGGAGTCAAGTTTTTCAGGTTAAAAAATCACGAGCGCGAAGCGCGAGTGATTTTTCCTGAAAAACTTGACGATTTTATTTGTTTGCAGGAACCTATCGAGAAATACCAGATAATTTTGAAGCTCGTGTGGTATTCGGGGGATTATTTTTCTGTCCCAAATGTCGGCCATTAGAATTGCACCATGAGACAAAATGTACAGTTAACAAATAAGAATTTCATAATGAACATTTAATTAAGAATCAGGGTAGTGCAATTAAAAATGCAATTGTTGTGAAGATTGGTGCATGTTTTCTTCAAGTCAGAGTTATCGGTAATGGTCCCAGAAGAGGTAGATGGCATGAGGTTTATGCTGTTGATGGCATTTTCTGCAGTAGGCTCACTCCTTCGCAGTTTCTTGACAATTAATTCGTGGTGTTCCTGGTCGAGTTGGAGATACTGCTTGATGGAGTTACTGTTGGCATGTCCAGTTATTTTGATTATCTGCTGCTCTCCCAGGCCCGATTTCGCTAGATTGGAGACAGCTGTTGCACGACTGGAGTGATTGGTGATTTTTTGTTACCAAGGTCAAGCCCAGCTTTTGTGCTGACTCATTAACCCACTTTGAAATCGTGTTTTGGCCTACTGGGGAATCCTTGTACCACCTAGCGCCTGGAACTTTATTCCAGAATGGATTTTGGGTCAGGAATAGTCTGTCGCTCTTGATATTGGCATCTCTCTTCTCTCTCAATTTCTGGACCAGTCTCACTGGGCACTTGTCAGATTTCCTGATTCTCCACCAGCCACTTGCTGTCTGATAATTTTTATCACCACCTTGTGTGGTCTTGCTGAAAATTGGATTGTATTCAATTCTCCCAGTTGTTTCCCCGTCATTTCGCTGTTCTGCCTTGAAGTGATGTATTGACGCCATGCTGCCCTCACCACCTCTCCAAGCCAATTCTACTGATATTATCATGAATTATTTTTTCTGGAGGCCATCAGGAGTTTCCTCGTCCCAAACAGTGGTCATTGCATCCCAATCTTTTTCCTCCAACGCTGCTGCACTTGCCCTCCGTTTTTCCGGAATAGATTGTAAAGCCTTACGCTTGGCATCACGAGCTCCTCGAGCGGTCTTGAATGCAGCATCCGAAAATGGGTTGATTTTGATGTCGAAATCGTTCAAATACTTTTCTTGAAGTAATTTGGCAGTCTGATTCCACATTGTTTTTGTTGTACCTTCCTTATAGTCTTCTCCATCCATTTTCTTCATATTGTAAGCGTAATCTTTCATAATGTTTGCCAATTGCGCTTCACTCGTTACAGCACTCAATGTGTATTCCCTCTCAGTACAAAAAGTAGTAAATTGGTTCCAAACTTTTTTTTTGCCTTCTCCGTATTAATGGGAACATTTCCTTTGACTTTTTATCGATGCTAGACAGAGAACAAACTCCAAATCGACTCATTTTCATGCAAAATCTCCAATTTTCACAATTGAATTCAACCTGTCAGTTTGACGTGTGCTTAATTTGACTGGATCATGTTTTGTTTATATATAGCAACTACCAGAGAAAATTTTCAAAAAATTATCAGTATAATACCATGTAGGTTGTACCACGTGACGTCGAATGGTGCAATTCTATTGGTCGATATTTGGGTCGGAAAAATAATCACAAAAAAACGCTCGTTTCATACTTGTATACCTGACAGATCGAGAGCACCTCCTAGTCATTTTACGAGTGACCATATCTGTATTTCTCGTTTCTCCTTGTTGAAATTCAAGACAACATGAGCACGAAGTGTAGGAGAGACAATATCGACTGAGGATTAACATTTCATTGAATTCTTTTCAGTCCACATCTTCATTCTACGCGGGGTTCCCAAGAATCGACCGTCAGTAAAAAACATAGCTCCTGGCGATCTTATAAAAGGTGCCAAGTTCATCCAACTAACATATTTTCAACACCGCTCACCTCCAAACGATATAATTTTTTTTTAATAGCAGAGGAACAAGCATGCGAAGTCACTTCCTCTAGTCAATCACCTAATAGAGGTGTCGGTACTTTACCCACATTAATAACAGCAATAACAACAGAATGAATGATAAATATATCGAAAAATCACATAATAATAATTTGATATGTGCTGAAAAATTTGGCATAGCCAAGTACTCGATTGATCTTCGCTCCTGATAGCAGAGCCGGTATAGTGCGAGATGGTTTCTTGTTTTTGGACAATGATGACAGTGGCAGAGATCGTGAGAGGTGAGGTTTATCGCTTACAAATATTGTATTTGTTATCACATCAATTATTTAAATTGAGGATATCGTAACGTCGTAGATATCGTGAATTAATTTTGATTTCGACTATTCTTTATAACATTTATCATTACAATTTCCGACATCCTTATAGTAAATTTTTATCAACCATTCGAATAAATAAGTGCTTCCAAGGTCAAAACTCATTAAACTAGTAGAATAGCGTCCTGTCATTTCGCCCAAACGTCTGTAAATTTCAATAATCCAGCCGAAAAATGCATTCGAACTCCTTATGGAAAAGATTCGAGTTCGTCCGGCCGGTCGTATACTCTCAATCATCTGAAGGAGATGAGCTAGAGTTTTCATATTTTCACAATAGATTAGCTGTCTGAATATCTCATTTTATTATTTTTTATTTCCTGGATTATATTAATCCTAGAATATCAATCTGATCAATTCGTTATTTGAAAGAGCTTTGAATGAGGTTGAAAAGAATAGGTTTCCAGAATTTTGTCGAAATAGCTAAAAAATTTCATAAGGATTCCTAATTTTTTTTTAATAAAGGGTCTTTCATTGACGATTGAATAATTTTATTTAAAAAAACACAGAATGATCATCAAATTGAATGGAATTTTTATTGAAAGTAAAAGATTATAGTATGGCAATTATACAGGGTGAGTCTTAGACCACTGCGTTTATTTTAACCATAGGTTTTTGAGATCAAGAGAAACACTCTTTTTCCATATTGAGCTGCGCTAAAAATTTACAAACATTTTAAGTTTTCACATTGGGCAAATACCCCTGTGTAGTCCAGTTTAGTTTGAATGAAAATTACCTTCCACAGCATCAACTATTGAATCTGAATTGTTTTTTAACATTATTTTTTCTCTAAGAAATAATTGACTCACTCATGTTTCCTCAGATGAGGTCCATATCCAGAAGGAAGATACAAAAAAATAATAATTTTCTGGTAAAAAAAATTCCACAGTATAAACATAGAATTTTGCCGTTCTACCATACTTTCTTTCAACTAAAAGATTATAAACCATCCCTTTCTAGTGAGAAATTCCAAAAAACCTCAGGATTTTTGGATTTTATCATCATAAATTTGTAATTTTCTTTTCAAGATTTCCAAATCATGAAAACTATCATTTCTGTGAAAACTTCCAAGGCATGAGGTTGTCACATTGCTTTTTTTTTTCACATGAAGCCAGTAAAAATCATCAATGATTTTCCACACACTGATTTTTCTGAAGTTTCTTCTCCTTGACAGGCTTTCTTGAGTATTGACCAGTGAACAGGTCTATCAGGTCTCTTGATATCATACTGTTAAAAATATCTTTTTCGAATTTTTTAACATCAATTAATGATGTCACTACGAATATCTATTTTAATGTGATGTTACTTTGCTTGATGATTATTTTCTGTATTGAATCTCAATAACAATTTACTTGAACAGATTACAAGTATTCAGAGATTTAGGTGTTCAATTATACTTGCTTGAAGAAATTGAGTTTGTTGACCTAAATTTGCTTCTGAAAAACCAACTAGGTGTTCTTTAATAAAATTTTTAAGATATCAACATTTTTGTGAATTATACATTACACTATTCTAAAAGAAAAACCGTGGTTTAAAGAAACAAATTAATAAAGGAATTTTTATTATATTACACAGATATTACAGATATTATTCATTATATACTATAGAAAACAGAAAAAGTCATCATTTAAACCAATTACTCACTAAACATTTCGGAAACTTCTTTTGCGTGACATTCTTGAATGTATTTTAAAACAATCCCGTTTTAAAGACCAGCAGTAATCTGCCATCATGTGAGTATCCCATCTTCCTTGATAGCGATCCTCCAAACATTTGATATCTTGGTGAAATCTTTCACCTTGCTCCTCACTAATGTCGCCTAAATTATCAGGAAAACGGTCTAAGTGGCTGTGTAAATGGTGCACCTTAATGCTTACACCCAAGTGATCTGAAATTATTCAGCATCTCATTGACTAATTCAACATAGTTTTCAGCTTTGTGTTCACCCACAAAATTTTGGACAACTGAAACAAATGAATTACAGGCATTTTGTTCAATCTCAGTCATTGAATTTATGAAGTCAGGGTCTTTAATCAGCTGTCTTATTTGTGGGACATCAAATATTCCTGCTTTAATTTTTTCCTTACTCAGCTGAGGCATCTTTTTCCCTATATATGCAAAGCATGATCCATTCTTATCAAGAGCCTTTACAAACTGCTTCATTAGACCCAGCTTGATATGCAGGGGTGGAAACATGATTTTCTCTCGCGGAACTAAAGGATCATTGATGATATTCTTTCCCCCAACATTCATGTTTTCTCTTCTAGGCCACTCTTTTCTAACCCAGTGTTGCGTTTTGTCTCTGCTATCCCAGAGGCACAAGAAACAAGGATACTTGGTGTGGCCACTTTGCTGTCCAAGGAGAAAGTTTACCATTTTTAAGTCTACACAAATCACCCATTGGTGTTCACGATACTTTATTTTTTCCAAAACCAAAGCTATGTTGTCATATTGCTCTTTCATTTTCGTTGAGTGAGCAATTGGTATCGAGCCATATTTGTTCCCACTATGTAGAAGAACACATTTCAAACTTCGTTTTGAGCTGTCAATAAATAGGCGACAATCATCCGGAAATAGGTAGCAGATCTTTTTGCCTTGTGCGATAAAATGTAATTTTCGTTCCTGGTTCAAGTAAATTTTTTTCCTTCACCCTGGAAGCTTTAGTTTTAGTTAGATTTAGTTTTTATTTGATTTTGGGGTTGTCACGGTTAAATAAATATATAACAATTATAAAAAAAATATTTTGGAACATAACTTAAAGTCATTGAAACTTGGAGAGGTTAGTTTAACTAGGTTTCATTCAACCTAGTAATTATCAAAAATCCAATTATAATGGTTATTTCACACAGATTTTAATTTAATATTGGGTAGGATATCAATTGGGTTATTAAAATAAAGTATGCACCTACCGTAAAATCGAAAATTTCTCCGTGGAAAATTGACAATGAGTTATTTCAACTGTAATCAATATTAATTTAATGATTAACGTAAAATACTAATTTTCATCCAATCGAGTTTCACTTATACAGGGTGAGTCTTCAACCACTGCGTTAATTTTAACCATAGGTTCTTGAGATTAAAAAAAAACACTTTTTTCCCATACCGCTCTTCCATATTCATCTGCGTTAAAAAATTATAAGCATTTTAACTTTTCACATTGGGCAAATACCCCTCTGTAGTCTAGTTTAGTTTGAATGATCATTCAACAATATACTACATCGTCCAATGAAATCGCTCAATTTTTGAAAACGGACCAATAGAAACAAACTGTATCTGAAAACACTCAACCTCACAGTGTTTTCACTTTTAGAAATTTGTTTTTATCAAATGCCTAATTTGCATAGGAATATTAATACGTCCGGATAGCTTTGGCCGTTGGTGGAAGTAGCGGTCGTCATGGTTACGATAAACAAGCAGTTGTTAGCGATAACTTCAACAGCACATTTGGCAGTTTTGTCAGTTTATTTTCGTATTTTACCATAAAGTAGATAAAAATGAAACGTTTTGGGAATTGTAATATTACTTCAATTGGGGAAAGTGTGAAGAAAAGTGTGCCGCTTAATACAGTGAAGTCAAGATCCTACATTTGGAAACAATTTGAAGAATTCTGTGCTGCCCGGAAATACCTTGTAAATGAAAAAACAAGTTTGTCAGAGCTCAATAATATTATGCTAGACTGGGCTTTCAATATGAAGAAAAGAGATGGATCAGACTACAAGGAAAGTGCCGTAAAAACCTTGTGGAATAATACTGCCAAACAGCTGCAGGAAAAATTCTATTCCGAATGGGGCGTCAGGTTCGATCCATTCACAGACGTGGTTTTTAAAACGGCGCGGGATGCACGAAATGCCAAGAGGCGTATTTTGCAAGTGGACCCTGAGAAAAGAAAAGTTAGTGCCAAGGCGCTGTCTTTGTAGCAACACAAAAAGATGGTCAACTTATGTAAAGAAGATAATCCAGACGGTTTGAACAGAAAATTTTATTTTATTGGAGCTTGCTTGGCGCGGGGGCGATGGTTCATCATGCCTAATTTCGCATTTCCAATTCGAAATTGAAAACGATGGTAATCCCACGGGCCGAATTGCCTACAATCCAATATTTTCTAAAACAAGACAATGTGCGGAAACAAAATGGCTGACTCCCAATATTGAAGAAGATATTTGCCCGGTGAGGTTATATAAGCTACTTGTATCCAAAAGAACTGCAAACATAACCACTGAAAGACTATTCCTTACTCCACATAAGAATTGGAAATATGGTTCATGGTTCAAAAACTCCCCAGTCGGTCCCAATACTATAGCTAAATGGACAAAAGAATCGGCAGAACTCATTGGCATCAACACAACCAAGTCGAAGATAACCAACCACTCGCATCGAGCTTGTGCTGTCAGCCAATTAGCCAAAGCAGGGATTGGCGAGGAACAGCTGATGAAGATAACAGGCCATTCTTCTGCAGCGTCAGTGAAACCATATCTCCAACTGGACCAACAACATCACAAAAAAATAATCACAGCCATAAGGAATGAAAAAAATGTCCTTCAAGAAACAACATCAGTATCTACTTCATCATTCGAAAATAATGCTCGTAATGTGTATAATAATTGTACTATCAATAATTATTATTTTGAGAATAAAGATGAATAATTTGTTGTTATGCTTCTATCTGGTTGTTTTTTAATAAAAAACTAATTTTTATTTCGTTTGATCTATATTGTTGAATGATCTTTCCAAATGCCACACGAGATTCGAATTTTTTTGAAAAAAGTTTGAAAATTATACAAAATTAAACAAAGTTATCCTTAAAATACCACGAGCCGAAGGCGAGTCACTTTGTTGAGTGAAATTTAAACGCATAATTCCCAAAAAACAAGAGTGTTCTCAAAAAATTCTCATCCTAGTGGTATTACCCTTGAAAATTATATTCCACAGCATCCACTATTGAATCTGAATTGTCCAAAAACATTATTTTCCCTCTAAGAAATGATTCACTCCCTCAAGTTTCATCAGATGATTATATCGATTTTATTCCTTTCAACTTCAAATATCTCACAAACTACTATACTTACAAAAGTTAAACCTAATAATGAGACACAAAGGACAAAGAACTGCATATATGAATTACCTTGCGAGTGCGGAAGATCTTACATCGGAGAAACTAAACGCCCTCTGAATGTACGAATAAAAGAACATCAGAAGCTTCTACGAGTACTAGACAGCGACAAATCCAGGTTGGTCCAACATGCTGTAGATGAGAATCATCGTATAAAATGGGATGAAGCATCAATAATATCCAAAGAAGAAAAACTTGCAAGAAGAAAAATCAAAGAAGCAGCATTTATGAAAATAACACCAGATTCCATAAGTGCTCCATCTATAGATCTGCCAGAAGTTTGGACGCCGATAGTTCGATCCAACTTAAAAAGATCATCATATCACAGATGAGTATATAACATCGTTCATTTTCTTTCATGACTTCTGTCAATATTGACTTTTTGAAAATTGATAATTTTCAAAAGGTTTCTTACTTTTCTCCTTGATAAAGATAGAAGATGTCTATCGAAACGTCGGAAATCATTACATCCACAATAGATGATGGTAATAGCCCAAACAATCATTCAACAAGATCAAATTTGTTTGAAGCGTCCTAAAGCGAAATTTCAATGTCTATGTTGTTTTAATTTGAATTTGATTAAATAAAAACTTATTTAATAAAATTTCCACATTTATTGTGTTTCAACAATATTGTAACACCACATTTGCAACAATTGTTTCGCCAAATTCTTGGCTTCTTCAGGCGAGTTCGATGTTGAACTACGAATCAGCTGTTGAAAATGTAGTGTTACAATATTGTTGAAACACAAGAAATGTGGAAATTTTATTAAATAAGTTTTTATTTAATCACATTCAAATTAGATGAAAATGGATTTCCATCAAGTGAGGACCTCAACCATTCAAGATCTATGTTGTTTATTAATTTAAGTGTAAAAACAAAGACCTTTACATATGATCAAGGAAGTAATATGAGAGTTGTCTTTAATATTTTGGAATTAGTAAACAAAAACAAATATTTATCATCTAAAATCGCTTTATTGTGCCCTGTTCTTTCCCAAAAACAGGCGACCATTTACCCTTTACAGTCGACTGCTATTCACTGTCGGGTTCATACGCGTAGATCAACGATTCATCACCTGTCACGATGTCATAGACGTGCTTCGAAGCCCCGCAATCGTATTTTTGGAGCATTTCTTTCTAACAATCGACACGAACATTTTTTTGAACGATTGACAAGTTGTGTGGGATCCAACGAGATCAAATTTTTTGACTGTCAAATGTTCATGCAATATTGAATTGATGCTGGTCCCACTAATGCCTAAGGTTGTCTCAATCACGATAGGTCACATGACGATCTAGCAATATCAGTTGGCGCACAGCATAAAGGTTTACGGAACAAAAACTGATGTTGGACGACCTTCACGAAATTCTTCTTGGAGCGAACTACGACCTCGGTTGAAATGACCGTACCATCGATAAACACTGGTCCTTGATGGAGCTTCATCGCCAAAAATTGAATTAAGTTCATCGATCCACCACTGTCAAGTTAATCCACATCGAAAGTTGTATAAAATTATCGTACGAAAATGTTCACGATTTAATTCCATTTTTTGGGTGAGATGAATCTTTCAAGTTACTGTAAACAACACACATAGCACTCGTATGTCAAAAAGTTATTACCACGTATAACCTCAAAAATGTCAAGCTTTACGACAGAGCTGTCAGTTGGCAGATTGCAACACTAGGGTTGTCCAATCTCGAAATATAAAACGCAACCCTCGTATGTTGAATATGAGTGGTCTATGACTCACCCTGTATATTCTGGTTGATTCCAAAATCAAACATCTCCAAACCAACCCTTACGACTGAGCTCAAGTCTTGTACTTACATATGAAATAGGGACACCGCGTAATGATCAAAAAACACATCTGAATAAAATTTTTCATTCCGTCAATGATTCACTGAACTGTCAACGCAGTCATTTTCGAAAGAAAATGAAGAAGATCATGCGTTCAGAAGTTTCTAATTTGCTTAATTTTTTTTTCTCAGGTCAACATTTGATATGAATGTAGAACTCGGTTGAGAGTTCATGATTTTTCTGACGTCATCAGGGGATTTTTGAATTTTATCGAGAAAAACCAAGACAGGGATTCGTATCCAGTTCTCCTGTTTGCGCAAAACATTAATATATAAAGATTAAGGGTCCAGCTCGTAATTCAGTCATTTGGTGATACTCGACAAAGATTTATCTCGGAAATTTCTATTTTTGATTCTTATTCATATCGATCGTCATCTAAATTTTCGCGGATATTATATTGTTTTGATTAGAAAAATGTTGGTTTTAAGTGGAATTCTAGCAGTTTTTGTGATATGTACCTTCACTTGCAGTGATGGTAAGTTTTTCATTTGAAATAAGGATCCCAATGTGTTTCGATTACATTTTATTTGAAGTTGAAAGTAGGAGAAGTGTTTAATGTAACCTTACAATTCAGCAAATGATACAATGGCTTACAGAAAAACATCAGTAATAAACCATTTCCTTCCCTATAAGTTTAATGTATCAGGTATACCGGTATGAAATGAGTGTTTTCTGTGAAAATAAAACACTAATTATTAATGGGAAAGTAAAAAACATTGATTTCTACAAATTTTGACCACCTTTCTGGCAATTTGTGAATACCACGCCAATAAAATTGTTCGTTTATTAAAGCAAACCAATCAGACAACCAATTTTCGACGTCTTGGTAGGAATCAAAGTGCTGCTCAGCCAATGCGTGTCCCATCGATGAAAACAAATGGTAGTCGGAAGGAGCCAAGTCTGGTGAATACGGCGGGTGGGTTAGCAGCTCCCAGCCAAGTGTTTTTTATTGTATCCTGAACTGGTTTTGCTTTGTGTGCGGGTGCATGGAGCTAAATTACATTGCCGTGTCTTCTGGCCCATTTAGGTCGTTTCTCGATCAATGCATGGTTCAAATTTATCATTTGTGGTCGGTAGCACTCAGTATTAACGGTTTCAACAGGTTTTAGATGCTCGTGGTACATTACACCTTTCTGGTCCCACCAAACACACAGCATTGTCTTCCTGCCGAATCGATCTGGTTTTGCAGTCGATGTTGATGGTTGTCCTGGATTAACCCATGATTTTTTCCGTTTAGGATTGTTAAAATAAATCAATTTTTCATCGCCAGTAACAAACCGATGTAAAACCTATCTTCTTTCGTGTGTCTGAAGCAAAATTTCACAAGTGTTTTTTCGGTTTTCCATCTGTCTTTCATTCAATTTTTTGAGACAGAAGGTCGATGCCGGGGTTTAATCAGGCCTCAATCTGCCTACTCCTGATTAAACCGTGATAACCACAAAAAGAACATGCGCTAACTAGGCCTCAATCGGTCTACTCCTAGTTAGAGTGTTAAAAAATAAACAGTATAGAAACATGGAACAAATTTATAATTATACTTAACAACACAACACATAAACGAAGCACAGTACTACATCATGTCGGTTACTCTCTGGTTTCAGTCGAGCTTCCTCGACTATACAGGGTGAGTGTTTGACCACTGCGTTAATTTTAACCATAGGTTCTTGAGATCAAAAGAAACACTTTTTCCATTACGGTTTTTCCAAATTCAGCTGCGTTAAAAAGTTATAAGCATTTTTAGTTTTCACATTGGGCAAATACCCCTCTGTAGTCTAGTTTAATTTGAATGAAAAATACCTTCCACAGCATCCACTAATGAAGCTGAATTGTTTAAAAAGATTATTTTCCCTCTAAGAAATGATTCACTCACTCATGTTTCATCCGATTAGGTCCATATCCAGAAGGAAGATACAAAATACTAATTTTCTGGTAAAAAAAATTCAACACCATAAACATATTTCTGCTGTTCTACTATAATTTCTTTCTACTTCAAGATTATAAACCATCGCTTCTCAGTTAGGAATTCCCAAAAAAACCTCAGAATTATTGGATGTTATCATCATACATTTGTAATTTTCTTCTTAAGATTTCCAAATCATGAAAACCATCATTTCTATGAAAACTTCCAAGGCAAGAGGTTGTCACATTGCTTTTTTTTTCACTCAAAGCCAGAAAAAATCATCTATGATTTTCCAAACACTGATATTTTTGAAGTTTCTTCTCCTTGACAGAGACCTGTGAACAGGTCTATGAGGTCCCTTGATATACTGTTAAAAATATGGCAACCTTTTTCGAAATCTTCAACAACAATGAATGATGTCACTACGAATAATTATTTTACAGTGATGTTGCTTTGCTTGATGATTATTTTCTCTACTGAATCCCAATAACAAATTACTTGGATAGATTACAAGTATTCTCAGATTTAGGTGTGCAATTATATTTATTTGAAGGAATTAGGTTTGATCACCTACATTTGATTCTGAAAAACCAACTACGTGTTTTTTCGTTAGTAAGAATCTATTCTGTTTAGACTATAATTAATTACTGAACATGCGTAAATTTTTGGTTTTTATAATCAGAATATCTGTTTTAATTATGTAAACAAAAACAGAAATATTGAATAATGGTTATTCATAGATTATGTCAAATTTTAATACCTTACCATAGAATATTAATTTATTACCGAACCCCAGGAGAGAAAAAAATTAATAATTGCAAAGTTTTTTTTAAATGAAAGATAATATCTGTAATCATTATCGATCTTCGGTTATAATTTTTCTCAGAATAACTAGAGTGAATTATCACCACATTGAAATGTTATAATAACGTCTCTGTGGTGGGTTGTTCCCAATAAAATAGTGTTCTGTGGTTCCTTGTTATTTTGATTCTGTTTGAAACTGTCAACAGTTATTTGTACCTTAAAAATGTGGAAAATATTATTATAATAAAATAATAATAATAATTTCGATAGTTTGAAATTATTCAATTCAGTATAAAATGATTATGGTCAGAAAATACATTTCTATTCTAATCGTTCTTGTTTATGAACCTATAGCTTCCAGTTTCAATATTGATTGAATTTTAATTAACCATGCATCATAACAAACATTCAGAAATATCAAAACTAAGTCAAATTCTATTATCTCCTAAGTTCGTGTACCAGATTGAATCGGTGTATGAAATAAATATGTGAAAAAACTATAAACCTACAAAATAAATCAAGGAGACTGGATTCGAAGATTTTAAAACTCATATGATCTTAATTTGGAGCATTCCTATGTTAGAATAGATATAATTTGATGAACCCTGAAAGTCTGAAGCTATAAAGAACCAGCTCTTCATAAAGACAAGTCTTCAATTCAACAGGTCCTGACAGAAAATACATTACCTATTTCAACGGTCATGAGAATATACCGAAGTACCAATGTTAGTGAAGGAAATCTTTTTCTCTATTTATTATGGAATATTACTCTGGATTAAATATTAAACAAGGTGCTAAACATCATTAATAATGAATACAGCTAATGGCAATTCAGATTTTGTAGTGAATGTAAGACAAAAATTGTTCAGTGGTTAATTTCATCTATTAGTTTTTAGTGGTGGAACCATAGACTGGAGAGATTTCCCGAACCTTTTGTAGAAATATTTAATAAAGACATAAAATATGGCAACATTGAACAAATCTTATTATTGAATCATTTCAGCACAGAGTTGGATTTGGGAAAATCAGAAAATTTGGACAAAATTATATCGATTTAATTCCTTTCAACTTCAAATAACTCAAGGATGGTGCAATTTAGGAGGAAAGATGGCGAATGATTTTATCTGCAAAAAAGACTAATGATTCCAGGAAGTAAAAGATACGGACCTTTAGTTCAACGATATTTGTTTTTCATGCTATTTAACCAATCTGTAGAGTAGTAGTGAGAAACCCACAAGAAATGGAATAAATCTAATGATGCCAAAATATGCATGACCGTTATCAAAAACCTTCTACAGGAGATCATTTCAATTGATATTGTCGTTTGAATATTACAGGTGAAAATGCAATTTTTTTATGAAATTTCAACACCCTATATCTTTTGAACGGGGCCAAATTTGGAAAAATGTTGTAGGAAGAAAATGTTTCCTATGACGTAAAGAATTTATAGTTAAAATTAACGCAGTGGTCAATCAATTACGAGCAGTGCCTATTCCGTGGAGCCATCTATCCGCCGTTAGGGTTGACTCCCAGATTAGGGGTTCGGGTCTTTCGTTGGCGCTCATGGCGTTAACATGGTTAGCAGCGCCACCATGACACCAACCCAGTAATCAGTAGTATGCTCATATTTTGGGAACAGATTAATTCCCACAGGGCGCGCCACCGTGACGGTGAAGAAGTAATCCCCACAAATTCATGTTGCACCATTTTCCACACTTTTGGATCTTCCCCATAGCTTTTAAACGGTCAGAAATTCTTTGTTGTGCAACATTTAGAAGGGGTAATTTAACTGACTATTCACTGAGAGGGGCGGAAAGATTTCACATAGACAGATGTAGGACAGTTGCGTTACAGAAGACAACTTTCAACTACGGACTTGATGGTTACAATAGCTGTCGAGATAAGATCAGCGGCGACTGTACAACTTTTCAAGCGGGGATTGAGGAGAAAGATGTTCGTTTGATTTCGATGCTGTTTTTATTTTTTTCAAGAGCAATGTATTGAAGTTGTTATGTTTTTGTAATAGCTCAAAATGCTGAATAAACTTATTTAACATTTCTGCCATTCGCTTTTGATGCAAAGTCTCATCTCCATCCAATATCGTTTGCCGTTCGGCGTCTTCAAACTCTTCTGGTGGTCTTCCACGTTCTTCACTTCTCACATCCATATCATTATTTCTGAACTGTTGAAACCATCTTTCGCATGTTGTTTCTGATAGAGCATGATCACTATATGCCTCGACAAGCATTCGATGCAACTCTACAGCACTTTTCTTCAAATGAAAACAAAAAATTGATACTTTACGCAAATCATCACACAAAATTCGACATTTTTAACACGATGATAAAATTTGATGTTGTCTGTTCAATGACTTGATGTATATGACATATGTTTCACATAGATCATAGCAAACAAACAAGAAAAAATAAAGGCTCGTTCACAAGAAATGTTCCCTATCGAGACATTTGTATCTTGACGCTCACTTCATACCGGTATACCTGGTAGAGCTTGTTAAAAAAATAGAAAGACCGGACTTTCAAGACTTTTTCAACTCAGTTCATGAAGGTTTTCAGTATATGTACATTGTCATGTCTCATTTACCATGGTACCTGCTGAAACTTGTTACTGAATGAAAGTCGGCGATTACAGTTTTGTTCAAGTAAAACTTCAAGACATTTAGGCAAAACGATATCAAGAATAAGAAGTTGTTCGTACGAAATGGAACTTCCCTATACACAAAATTAAAACAATAATTCCCTAATCATCGTTTGGTTATCGATTATTTAATAACTACAAGATTAATTTTAGCTTCATCATCTAGATAAAAAGTACTTCAAATTATTGATATGTAACTCCAGTTGAGTGAAAATATTAACGTTTTACGTGAGAATTTTTTTTAATTAGGAACAGAAGGTAATTCATTTAAATAACAATATTCAGTTAATTTACAACCAAGTTATCTAGAAAAGCACTGGAATACCAAAAAACATATTTCTTAAATGAAGAAATACCGAAGTTTCAATTCTCCTACAATTTTTCTTCGAGCACAAACCTGGTCCTTTTATATGTGGCTTGAAATCTGAGTTGAGACGGAATTTTTCAAAAATAAATCACATTTGAAGTAATCCATATAGTTCGATGAATCTCTCGAACGTTTTAGAAATGTTAATAAATTTTCTATGTATTCCTTCAAAAGAAGAATGAACTTTTAGAGACTTTCGATTTGTACCATTTATCATTCGTAGAATTTCATTAAGAAGGATTAACATAGTCAGAAATTACAAGAAATGGTCAAGAATCACAGGCAAATCCAGTAGTCGGCCTCAACACAATTATTCATTCATTCACACCTACATAAAGCTTCACTTGTCTCCTTCGCACGGTGAGTCCTAACTTGAAAGACAATAGGCGCTGCCTGGAGCGTCCCAATTTCTTTTTTCCTACGAAATGTGATACAAATCCTAGATTTTCATATCTAGTTAGATAGCTGATGAAACGTAGATACTCAAAAAGTTATCTGCAAACAACTGCCACAAATTTTCTTTTTGTTCCACTTGGCTACTTCGGCCTATTCAATTAACTTATGCACTATTTTAACGATTGAAGTTCTTAATAGCTATTATTACAACAAGGGAAATGTGAATAGTATATTTCCCGAGGTTGTCAAAGTTACATCCCTAGGGCGGAGCCTGAGGGAATTTTTATCCCTCCTAAAAACCGATATCTCTCTGGAGATATCCATCATCCTGGTGAGATTGGAACTTTAATCAAGTGTTCCAAATCAGACCGTGCGATAGTGAATTCACGGTAGTTGAATCAATAGCCAACTCAAGATTATTTAGGTACGAAAAACTCGAAAGCATCCAAAGTCAGGCATGTTGAATATAGTATTGGCTCTCAGTGTATATTTAATTTTATCGAAAGGTGAGCAAAAACTCTTTGTTTTTTTGCCTAATCATAAACTGCTGCCTCTTCGAAATCACTTGGCAGCTCTTCAGAACTCTTAAACCACCCATTTTGTAAAAGTGAAACTCGAACATTTAATTAAATCTAAATTTAATTCAAAAAACACAAGTTTTTACTACAACTTCTGAAATAATTGCAATCAAAAAAATTCGTAAACTTCAATTGAATCTACTAAAAGGAGTCCTTCGTATTTATTTACAAACACCCAGTATATTTCTTGTGATCCATAACCATCACCTTGAGAATCTCGAACCCTCTACCCAAGCTGATCTTCCCAATGAACTGAACCACCAAGGCAGTCAGATAACCTACTTATATACTATTTTTTTACAGGTTACTCCATATCCGACCTGGACATAGTAACCAGAGACGAATGGCACGCGCGACCACCGAAACTGGTCGAGCCAATGCCGAATCCAGTGCCGTACGTCATCATACACCACAGCTACCTACCAGCCGCCTGTTACTCGCAACAAGCTTGCATCCAGGCCATGCAGTCTATGCAGAGGTTCCATCAAGATGACAGGGGTTGGAACGACATCGGTTACAGCTTCGGGGTTGGAGGTGACAACAGGGCGTACACCGGAAGAGGATGGTCTGCTGTAGGAGCGCATGCGCCACGCTACAACAACCGCAGCATAGGGATCTGCATCATAGGAGATTGGAGAAGTGAGCTTTTTTGGTTTTATTTTACGCGTCGCTCGTTGATTCATTTATTTCTGCTATGGAGGGTGAAGAAAGAAGGCATCACTCTTTTGGAACAGCTGATCAAAGAGTATACTTCGAAATTGCTCTAATATAGATGTCGCTGGTATCTTCGAGTTACCTCAGTGTTGCCCATGATGCCCGATTTATCGGTATTTCTAAGAAAAGCGGTGAAAATTTACCGATTTATCAGATTCATTCTGGGCTTTAGCACTTTGATAGGCAACTAACTGCCCTACTATGTTTCTTCTGTGTGATTATAGATCTATACTGGGTGAGTCTTTCATCATTGCGTTAATTTTAACCGTAGGTTCTTAAGATCAAAAGAAACAAAAAGTTTTCACATTAGGCAAATACCCCTCTGTAGTCCAGTTCGATTGAATGAAAATTACCTTCCACAGCATCTACTATTGAATCTGAATTGTTTAAAAACATTATTTTCTCTCTAAGAAATGATTCACTCACTCATGTTTCATCAGATGAGGTCCATATTCAGAAGGAAGATACAAAATGCTTATTTTCTATTAAAAAAAATTCAACACTATAAACATAGATTTTTGTTGTTCTCCCATAATTCATTTCTACTAAAAGATTATAAACCATCCCTTTCTAGTGACAAATTCCAAAAAAACATCAAATTATTGGATGTTATCATGATACATTTGTAATTTTCTTCTTAACATTTCCAAATCATGAAAACCAACATTTCTATGAAAACTTGGCAAATAAGGCATGAAGTTGTCACATTGCTTTTTTTCACTGAAAGTCAGAAAAAATCATCATGATTTTCCAAAGTATGATCACCTACATTTGCTTCTGAAAAACCAACTAGGTGTTCTTTAATAAAAAAATTATGTTAGATCATTAATATGAATCTATTCTCTTTAGATTACACTTAATTACTGAACATGTCCTGAACATGCGTAAATTTTCGGTTTGCATAATCAGAGTATTTGTTTTAATTATATCAACAAAAACATGAATATAGAAAAATGCTTATTCATAGATTATGTGAAATTTCAATACCTTACAATAGAATATTAGTTTATTACCGAACCCCAGGAGAGAAAAATTAGTAATTACAATTTTTTTAAATGAAAGATAATATCTGTAACCATTATTAATATTCAGTTATAATCGTTCTCAGAATAACTAGAGTGAATTATTACCACATTAAAATGATATTGTAACGTCTCTGTGGTGGGTAGTTCCCAATAAAATAGTGTTCTGTGGTTCCTTGTTGTTTTGATTCTGTTTGAAACTTTCAACAGTTATTTGTAGCTTTCTTTAAAAAAATGTGGAGAATATTGCAAGGACAATTTCGATAATTTGAAATTATTCAATTCAGTATGAAATTATCAGAAAATGCATTCTAATCTTTCTTGTTTATGAGCCTATAACTTCCAGTTTCAATATTGATGGAATTTCAATTATACATGCATCATAACATTTCAGAAATATTATAATAAAATCAAATTCTATTATCTCCTAAGTTTGTGAACCAGGTTGAATCGGTGTATGAAATAAAGATGTAAAAAAACTTCTATAAACTTACAAAACAAACCTAGGAGGCTGGGTTCGAAGTTTTTAACTCATATGAGCTTAATTTGAAGCGTTCCTATGTTAGAATAGATATAATTCGATGAACCCTGGAAGTCTGAAGCTATAAAGAACCAGCTCTTCATAAAGACAAGTCTTCAATTTAACAGGTCTTGACAGAAAATACATTACCTATTTCAAAGGTCATCATGAAAATATACCAAAGTACCTATATGAGTGATGGAAATTTTTTTCTCTATTTATTATGGAATATTGCTCTGGGTTCTATATTAAACAAGATGCTAGACATTATCAATAATGAATACAGCAACTGGCAATTTAGATTTTGTGGTGAATGTAAGACAAAACTTGTTCATTGGTTAATTTCATCTATAGTGTTTAGTGGTGGAACCATAGATTGGCGAGATTTCCCCAACCTTTTGTAGAAATATTGTAGGCTTTTTTATCAATTGTCCAGGGTATATGATAGATTTCGCCTACCGATAACGTCTAAATAAACACGGTTTTCGTATTTACAAGTTTATTTACACTACTAAGAAATAAATAAAATTATCGTCTGATATACAAATACAAAAGGCCGATACTGAGTTCTTCGTCTAAATACTACAACGATCGTTGGCGTCTCAAGTTCAAGACGTCTCAAGTTCGACTTCGCGTCTAAAGTTCGACTGTCCTCTCGATAGGACCATTCGATCTCGAGTCCCTTTCGTCATTTTAGGATTACACCCCCAACTGTCCATTGGTCGACCCCAAACGAATGGGGTACAACATAGTTCCCACCACTGCACTCGGGGTACTTTTCCCAATATTTATCACAACGCTTGAGGAGCATGTCAACTTTTCACATAACACATCCGAGTCTCACTTGGTACTCCATAAATATTCCAAAATGTCAACTCAGAACATGTCCCTTCAATTTGGGAACGTCAAGAGGGTTAGTCTACGCGGCGTCGAAAAAAAAAAACGGTTTGGGCGCAATAAATAAAATTAGTCTAGCTTGTCATATCCGGATCGTCGATACATGCAAATGCACTAAATATCGGATATCACCATTTCACTGCGAAGCCAGGTCCGTACTCCGTCTCAAAATGCTAAATCCTACAATATTTTATAAAGAAAGACGTAAAATATGGCAACATTGAACAAATCAGATTATTAAATCATTTCAGCACACAGTTGGATTTGGGAAAATCAGAAAAATTGGGCCAAATTATATCGATTTAATTCTTTTCTACTTCAAATATCTCAAAAACGATACAATTTAGGAAAAAGAGGATGAATGATTTTATCTGCAGAAAAGACTAATGATTCTAGGGAGTACAAAATACGGACCTTTAGTTCAAGTGATATTTGTTTTTCATGCAATTTAAGCAATCTGTAGAGTAGTAGTGTGAAACCCACAAGAAATGGAATAAATCTATTTATACCAAAATATGCATGACTGTTATCAAAAACCTTCTACAAGAGATCATTTCAATTGATATTGTCGTTTGAATATTACAGGTGGAAATGCAATTTTTTCATGAAATTTCAACAGCCTATATCTTTTGAAGGGAGCCAAATTTGGAAAAATGTTATACGAAGAACATATTTCTTTTGACGCAGTAGTCAAAGACTCACCCTGTATACCTTCTTGTGCACTAAGTCTATTACCTATTTTCTTTCCCTAAACATATCTTTTTTACAGCGCAACTACCACCGGCCAGTCAGCTGAAAGTGGTCAAGGATCTAATAGATTACGGAGTCCAAAACGGCAAAATCAAACCAGACTACATGCTCATGGGGCACAGACAAGTCAGAGATACAGAATGTCCTGGAGATGCACTGTTCAATGAAATCAAGACATGGCCGCATTGGATCGAAACTCCACCAAACGATGATGTATTTCATGAAAATGTGAATAGTGGAGCTAATGCAGTAATCTTATAACAATAAATAAAATTGGACCTGGATCTTTTTTTCATTACCTACTTCGTAATGATATCAGGTTTTTCTTTGGAGTAAGGAAACTCAAAATTGAAGCAAATAGTACATTGTTTACCGGGTAGGAAAAGCTTAACATTCCTGGACGACTGTAAACACAGAGTACAGGAATGTGGCTTTTCCTACGAGGTAAACATACTATTTTTCCGCAAATCGTTTAAAATTCGACAGATATTGATTGATTTAAAAAAACGCGATAATTTTATTCCCAAATAAATGGTGCATTGAAATTCCTAATAAAATTACTTGGGTTACTAAGGAAACGTATTGAGGTTGAATTGTCAAACTTGACGCTTATAAATTTAATTGCTGGTGTTCTCGAAAGTAAAATGATAAGTGATGATGAAATTTCCATTCCTGGGACTCCTCCAGAGCTGGTTGAGGCAGTGAATACTGCTTCATTAGAATTATTGCCAAAGAAATCAAGAGAAAAGTACGAAAATGCATACAGACGTTATATGGATTATCGCCTGAGTAAAAATACGAGTTCTTTCTCAGAAAATGTTGTAATGGCATACTTTCTAGACCTTTGTTTAAAGATGAAATCTTCAACATTATGGGCCAATTATTCAATGCTGAAGTCAACCCTTGCACTTAAACACAATGTAGATATATCTACATACTCAAAACTTCGTTCTTTATAGAAACGGCAAGCTCAAGGTTATAGGGCAAATAAATCTAAGATTTTAACGAAGGAAGATATTGAATAATTTATCCAGGAAGCTCCAGATACAAAAATTTAATGATTAAGGTAATTTACAAGTTTTTAATTTCTATTTAGATTATAGCTTTATTTATTTTTAGGTGGCTGTAATATTTGGTATTTCTGGGGCCTGTAGAATGGATGAGTTAGTCCGAATGACTGTGAATGTGAATGATATAGAAGACTTAGAATCTAAGCTTTTAATCAGCATACCTGATTCGAAAACCAACAAACCAAGATCATTTGTAATTAATCAGATCTACTTGAATGTTTATCGAAAGTATGTTTCGTTAAGACCAGAAAATATGAACAGTGACCGATTTTTCTTTAAATATCAATGCGGAAAGGGTTGTAGACAAGTGGTAGGAATTCATCAATTTAGAAAAATGCCCAAAATAGTTGCTACTTATTTGAACTTGGTAAATCCGACAGAATATACTGGTCACTGCTTTCATCGGTCTTCTGCAACAATATTGGTTGACTCTGGTGCCGACATAACTAGTTTAAAGAGGCATGGCGGATGGAAGTCATCAAACGTTGCTGAAGGATATATCGAAGAATCGCTTAACAATAAGGTTGAGGTGGCAAATAAAATTTTCACAGTACAAAATATTCAACAAAATGACCCTTCCACCCTGCATGTTGTCCAAAATGTTTCTCATAGTTCTAAGAGTGTTCCTCCAATGTTCAATAATTGTACTAACTGTCAAATTACTGTAAATATAACAAATTGATCTTAAAAATGTATTCAGCAATGACTTGATGTTTTCGAAATATAAATTAATTCGAATTGATGACGAGATATTGTTGATGATGGAGCTCGTGTTGAATGATTGTTTGGGCTATTACCATCATCTATTGTGGATGTAATGATTTCCGACGTTTCGATAGACATCTTCTATCTTTATCAAGGAGAAAAGTAAGAAACCTTTTGAGAATTATCAATTTTCAAAAAATCAATATGACAGAAGTCATGAAAGAAAAATGAACGATGTTATATACTCATCTGTGATATGATGATCTTTTAAGTTGGATCGAACTATCGGCGTCCAAACTTCTGGCAGATCTATAGATGGAGCACTTATGGAATCAGGTGTTATTTTCATAAATGCTGCTTCTTTGATTTTTCTTCTTGCAAGTTTTTCTTCTTTGGATATTATTGATGCTTCATCCCATTTTATACGATGATTCTCATCTACAGCATGTTGGACCAACCTGGATTTGTCGCTGTCTAGTACTCGTAGAAGCTTCTGATGTTCTTTTATTCGTACATTCAGAGGGCGTTTAGTTTCTCCGATGTAAGATCTTCCGCACTCGCAAGGTAATTCATATATACAGTTCTTTGTCCTTTGTGTCTCATTATTAGGCTTAAATTTTGTAAGTTTAGCTCTGATAGTGTCTTGAGTTTTGAATGCAGTCGTTATGTTGTATCTATTTCCAATTCTTCTCATTTTCTCCGACAAACCTTTTACATAAGGAATTACGGTTTTAATGGTCTGATTTATATCTGTTGGTTCTGGTTGACTTTCTCTTGTTCGTCTAGCTTTTTCTAATATCTTTTTGGGGTAGCCATTGCTTCTAAGAGTTTTCGAGATGTTATTTATTTCTTCATTTTGGTCTTCTTCAGTGCAACAAATATTTATTGCTCTATCAAATAAACATTTTGCTACTCCCAATTTAGTGTTTAGTTGGTGGTTTGAATCAAAATGCAGATATTGTCCTGTGTTCGAACACATATAGATGGATTCCTTCAATATCTAAACAATCAAGAGGAATCAATTAAATTCACAATGGAAATCGAGAAAGACAGACAACTTCCATTCTTAGATGTACTCGTACATAAACAAAATGAAATCCAAAAACCACTGTGTATAAGAAGCCAACGAACACAGAACAATATCTACATTTTGATTCAAACCACCAACTAAACACTAAATTGGGAGTAGCAAAATGTTTATTTGATAGAGCAATAAATATTTGTTGCACTGAAGAAGACTAAAATGAAGAAATAAATAACATCTCGAAAACTCTTAGAAGCAATGGCTACCCCAAAAAGATATTAGAAAAAGCTAGACGAACAAGAGAAAGTCAACCAGAACCAACAGATATAAATCAGACCATTAAAACCGTAATTCCTTATGTAAAAGGTTTGTCGGAGAAAATGAGAAGAATTGGAAATAGATACAACATAACGACTGCATTCAAAACTCAAGACACTATCAGAGCTAAACTTACAAAAGTCAAGCCTAATAATGAGACACAAAGGACAAAGAACTGCATATATGAATTACCTTGCGAGTGCGGAAGATCTTACATCGGAGAAACTAAACGCCCTCTGAATGTACGAATAAAAGAACATCAGAAACTTCTACGAGTACTAGACAGCGACAAATCCAGGTTGGTCCAACATGCTGTAGATGAGAATCATCGTATAAAGTGGGATGAAGCATCAATAATATCCAAAGAAGAAAAACTTGCAAGAAGAAAAATCAAAGAAGCAGCATTTATGAAAATAACACCTGATTCCATAAGTGCTCCATCTATAGATCTGCCAGAAGTTTGGACGCCGATAGTTCGATCCAACTTAAAAAGATCATCATATCACAGATGACTATATAACATCGTTCATTTTCTTTCATGACTTCTGTCAATATTGACTTTTTGAAAATTGATAATTTTCAAAAGGTTTTTTACTTTTCCTCCTTGATAAAGATAGAAGATGCCTATCGAAACGTCGGAAAACATTACATCCACAATAGATGATGGTAATAGCCCAAACAATCATTCAACAGGAGCTCCTTTATCAACAATATCTCGTCATCAAATTGTTAATCGTTCAAAAAAAGGATCGTGTCGATTGTTAGAAAGAAATGCTCCAAAAATACGATTGGGGGGCTTCGAAGCACGTTTATAACATCGTGATAGGTGATGAATCGTGGATCTACGCGTATGAACCCTACAGTGAACAGCAGTCAACTGTAAGGGTGTTTCAAGATGAGCCAAATCCAATAAAAGTTGCTCGCACACGAAGCACTTCCAAGCCTATTTTTGGGGAAAAACTGGACACAATAAAGCGATTTTAGATGATTAATATTTTTTTTTTGTTTGCTTATTCCAAAATATTAAAGACAACTCTCGTATTACTTCCTTGATCTTATGTAAAGGTCTTTGTTTTTACACTAAAATTAATAAACAACATAGATCTTGAATGGTTGAGGTCCTCACTTGATGGAAATCCATTTTCATCTAATTCGAATGTGATTAAATAAAAACTTATTTAATAAAATTTCCACATTTATTGTGTTTCAACAATATTTTAACACTACTTTGCAACAATTGTTTCGTAGTTCAACATCGAACTCGCCTGAAGAAGCCAAGAATTTGGCGAAACAATTGTTGCAAATGTGGTGTTACAATATTGTTGAAACACAATAAATGTGGAAATTTTATTAAATAAGTTTTTATTTAATCACATTCAAATTAAAACAACATAGACATTGAAATTACGTTTTAGGACGCTTCAAACAAATTTGATCTTGATCTAAAATATACAGGGTGTAACTAAATAAGTGTAGAATATTTAAGGAGGTGACTCCTCATCGAAAAAAAGATAGGATCATATAAAGAAATTTCATTGGAGCATCCCCTCAAAGGGAGCACATAAAATTTGTAGGTATAACAATTTTTTTCACAAGCACCGTAAAGTTACAATATTTTTCTTTCATGACTTCTGTCATATTGATTTTTTGAAAATTGATAATTCTCAAAAGGTTTCTTACTTTTCTCCTTGATAAAGATAGAAAATGTCTATCGAAACGTCGGAAATCATTACATCCACAATAGATGATGGTAATAGCCCAAACGATCATTCAACATAAATTAATTCCTTATAAGCAATGTGTTTTCTATCATTTATGTAGAACACTAACAACTGTACGGAAATATCATTTCCTTACAGTAAGGAAGTCCTGACTTTTTCTTCAAGAAATTTTGACAGGAATGTCAAAATTTCCTGGCGATTTGCGGAAAAATATTTTAATTCAAATTGAGTCAGTTTTGTCCTTTTTTTTTCATTCGAAAAATAATTTAATGATATTTTGACATTTTGTTTTGATAGTTTATTGTTGTTGTTAATAGTGTTTCGCACAATTTTTCTGATTTTGAAAAGGATGTGGTCATTTGAATTGAAATCAAAATTTTCAGAGGAGGTAATTTTGGCTTATTTGGCGCAGCAATCAGAAGCAGTCAAATGCTCCACTCACTGGAGCATGTACTCCATGTTGAAGAGCACAATTTCAGTGAAGAAGAATTTGAATATAGCGTCATTCCCAAAAGTTCTCTCATTTCTCAAAAGAAAGAATGTTGTCTACATTGTTTTCATTAATTGTTTCCTATTTAAAATAAAAGTACCTCTTAATGAATCACCCTTTACAATACAGTTTACAGACGAAGCGCCATCTATAAATCAATTTTTTCCGCCGCTGTTTTGGCGGACAAAGATTCTCCACAAAAACGAAGATTTTCAAAGTGGGACACGTGAAATATGCAACTGGAAAGAGGTGAACCCTACGTGTACGACTGACACGTCACTGGAACCGAAATAGATTTAGCTATTTCTAAACGTTTCGGCATTCCTCGGCACCTCCAGACTCGATCACTCCAAAACGGCGAAAAACAACCTGGACGCGCGTAAAAATCGGCAAAATCACGAAAATTCGTAAAAATAGGATTTTCTTTTCGGAACTATAGTCGAAACCAAACTCGACAATTTGTTGTGAAGTTGTGACGATTCAAGTGAATGTTTTGAGGGATTTCCTGCTAAAAATATAGAAAGAAGTGATTTGAAGGTAAGATCTTGGCGTAGGAATCCTAAATTTGTGAGCGTGCAATTCCTGGTTCCTTTTTATTACACAGGAAGCTTTATCTTTGGGCAAATTTGAACAAACATAAATATTAACATTATAGATAAGGGGTGATAATGGTAATAAGTATAGAGATAGTCGTGAAAACTTTTTTGGTAGTGATGCAATAGCAAGGGTGAATGAATATAACATGTTTCTTGTAGAGAAGATACCTAGATTACTGGGTGATCTGGTTGGTGCACCGTCATCCCACAATATTCCAACCAACAGTAAAACATTTCATTTAGAACCAACTACGCCAGAAGAAATAGGAGAAATAATAAACAAAATTAAGAATAAATTCACAAGTGGAGAGGATGGTGTACCCTCCGGTTTGGTTAGAGTCTGTGGTGACGAGATCAAACATATTCTCTCTTTTATCATTAATAACTCTTTCAAGTATGGTGTATTTCCAGATCAGTTGAAAATGTCACTCATTAGACCTATTTTTAAAAGGGGGGAAGTATCGGCTATGGAAAACTATAGACCGATCAGTTTGTTGTCGTCCTTTTCTAAAATACTTGAACAAGCTATGAGCACAAGATTATTGAACTTTATTGAAGAATGTAACATAATGAGTAATTCTCAGCATGCCTACCTGAAGGGAAAGTCCACTCAATCTGCAATATACCAGTTTACTGAAGAAATCCTTAAATTACTTGAAAAAAATGAACTAGCTCTAGGATTATTTTTGGATCAATCAAGTGCCTATGATTGTTTGGTTAGGGAGCTTCTATTGAGAAAATTAGAGTGTATGGGTATTAGAGAGAAATCAGGAAAGTGGTTTCAATCATATCTGACAAAACGACAACAGAGAGTTAGTATTTTGAAAGAAGGAAAAGAAATAAAATCAGAAGTATTAGAATCGAAATTTGGAATCCCCAGGGTAGCGTGTTAGGGCCGATTCTGTTTATTGTTTTCATAAATGACTTGTACTCTGCAATACCTAGATTGATAACTGGTTTCTCGGATGATGCAAATGTTTTAATTAGTGCCAGTGACTCAGAACAACTAGAAATTAATGCACAAGATTCTTTTGAACAAATAAAATCTTGGTTTACCAATAATAAACTTATCTTAAAAAAAAAAAACAACTGCAGTAATGTTCAGTACAAATAAAATAAGAAATGAGAAAGAATACATTAGGTTGGACAATAGCGATATAAAACTAGAAGG
Organism: Micraspis discolor; assembly: GCA_030674115.1. Taxonomy (NCBI): domain Eukaryota; kingdom Metazoa; phylum Arthropoda; class Insecta; order Coleoptera; family Coccinellidae; genus Micraspis; species Micraspis discolor. The sequence continues at coordinate 1,900,206 of JARTUT010001743.1, forward strand.
GTCAACAAAATTTTTAGGAATTTATATTGATCAGTTTCTGAAATGGACTAGTCACATAGAAAGTCTCTCAATGAAATTAAGTTCAATAGGGTATGGTATTAGATCTCTTAGAAACTATCTAAGTCAACCGTGTCTAAAAGTTGTGTATTTTGCAAATTTTGAATCTCTATTGAGATATGGCATTATATTCTGGGAATAAGTATGAGAGTAAGTGAGATATTTGTTATACAAAAAGAATTGTAAGACTGATGTTTGGGTTGAAATTTTTGGAGTCATGCAGGGGAACATTCAGAAAAAATAAAATTTTAACCGTTTATGGTATTTATCTATTTGAGTGTTTGGTATTTCTCTTTAAAAACAAAAATATAATGTTACAACATACCACAGTTCATAATTACCCTACAAGAACCCTTGATATACACTATCCAAGGCACAGATTGAGTTTGAGTGAAAAACATCCGTCTTACAACTGTATCAGGATTTATAATAAATTGCCAAGTAGAATTAAGATGATAACAAGTCTTGTGTTGTTCAAAAGAAAAATGAAGGAAATATTAATTGAGTTGGAACCATACTCATTAACTGAGTATTTTGAAAGTGAATTTGAGATGGAATTATAGAAGTTATCAAATATTTTGTTCTTTGACACTGTTTCATTTTATGTTGTAACATACTCAGAAATAAAGACATTTATTATTATTATATTATTTTCTAATTTTGAGGAATAAAGTCAGACTTTTCAAAACTTCACTAGTTTTAAATAAAATAAAATTCTTCACAACTGTTGATGAAAATGAAATTTGTTCATTGATTGTAAAAACAATGTACAAGGTGAGCAAATTTCGATGTTTTAGTACAACAACTTTTAAACCAGAGGAGACAAAATCCGATACCCCATTCTCGTTCTCTTTTTCTGAAATACTTACAGGAGTAGTATTCATTTTTAGCTACCTTCTTTTGTTTTCGAGTTATAAGCGAAAATTGGAGAAATCGAAAAAAAATTTTATCTCTGCTAATACTGATGGTAGAGCTCTGAAATCAAAACATTGTACAGGCACTTTTTCACGTAGAATACAGTGGCGTGCTTCTCCTTTTTGCACCATTTTTAATTACGAAGGTATGACCCAATATTATGTTTTTTTAAATAGGAACAATATATTTCTTTGCCATTTTCTGAAAGCTTAAATCTTTTGGATTTCAAAAATGTGCAACATCGTATGGTTTGTATAAATACAGGGTGTCCGGGGAATAACTGCACATACTCATACCAGAGATAGAGTTGGACTAGCTGATTACGAATTGACTATAAAAAATTGATTTCCCTAGAAAGCTACAGGGGGATATTCCAGCTTCATGGAAATGCTAAAACCATCATAAAATCCAAACTTATTGACGGATATTATTGAAACTTGGGAGGTTATTGGCACATGCTAAGGTCGAGTCTGAAAGATATCAATTATTCCATTATTCCAGGGCCGGACTCATTAATATTCATTTAAAGTGTGCAGGGTAAAAAAAATGTATTTCGAATTACAAATAATTGACTCGCTTTTTAGAAAGAAACTAAATTATGCTTTAATTGTGATATCGCTTAAAGTTATCACATCAACAATTACTTATTATGAATTTTTGAATTTGGATAAAGTTCGATAAATTTAATTTTTCACCATAAAGAGAACTGAAAATCACATGTTTGAATTTAAAATACGAAGGTATTAGTAGAAAATTTTCAAAAAAGTTCAGAGCTTTAATAAGCACATTCCATAACTAAACAAGAACAAATGAAAGAAACTAAAATACAGTTAAGAGTACCTAAAAAAAAATGAAAATAGGAACGAATGAGTTGCTGATTCAACGTTATTTTAGAAGTGGTTCGAAATGAAAATCATTAGCTTGTATACATTTCCCTTGCCGAAGTTCAAATTCTTCAAAGAACTTGAATCTTTGAATCTAGTAAGATATTTTGTTACATTCTCCCAAACTGAAAATCATATCTCCTCTTTCTCAGAGTACTTCATAATATTTAATCTTGAGTAAGTAAACTTTAAAGAAACAAACTAATTCAGTTAGAGGTTTTTTACATTGGAATAATTGATATCTTTCAGACTCGACCTTAGCATGTGCGAATTACCTCCCAAGTTTCAATGATAAGTTTGGATTTTATGATGGTCTTAGTATTTCCATGAAGCTGGAATATCACTCTGTAGGTTTCTAGGGAAATCCAGAATAGTATATTCTAATACAAGTTGCAGAATGGGCACCTATTCCAACACGAATACGAAATACGAAAACGAACGCATGAGTGTTGGAATTGCCTTCTTCAATAAGTATTAGATGATATTTTCTCTATTTCTGTCAAAAATTGTGAGAAATTTATAAGAATCCAATGAAAAATTCAGATTATACCTCCTAGTGCCTTTTGTATTTTATTTTCGCAGTTGGTGTGACTGATACGAAAATTGGCAGATTATAGAATTTGAATAGTGCGTTCAAGTCTCTACATGGTTTTATATTGACAATTGACATGCAATGGACGCGTGTTGACATTCGAAAGGATAGGATGTTAGTGTTGTCAACCACAACACGAAAAATATAACTAAAAACAATGCTGTAATGAGTTTATTACAGCACTGTTTTTAGTACTGTAATGAACTCATTACGACACTGAAATAAAGAAATTAATTTTTTATAGTCAATTCGTAATCAGCTAGTCCAACTCTATCTCTGGTATGAGTATGTACAGTTATTCCCCGGACATCCTTAAGTGTATGATCAAAAACTTCTTTTACTTGTGAATTCATTCTAAAATGAAAAAACATATACGTGTTTCGAAAAAATAATGGCGCTGATTTCAATTCAAACTTTCGAATGATTTGACAGTCAAAAACTCTATGGCAGCTGTCCATTATTCTTTGATCTTGGAGAAATTGAAAAAGGAACATAGAAATGAAAAGGCTACTAGAAGAAGACTGTGGTAATTATACGATGCTGAATTTTTCTGTGTTCATCAACAATTGAAACCATAGATGTAATTAGACACAAGTAAAAAAAGGCTTTTGACCATTTTCTATCACATATGCTTAGGCAAACCAAACGATGTTGCAAATTTTTGAAATCAGAAAAGATAATGCTTTCAAAAAATGGTACAGAAATATAGTGTTCCTATTTAAAAAAAAAACCTAACTCTGGTCATAGCATCGTCATTAAAAATGGTGTAATAGGGAAAAGCACGCCACTGATTCTACATGAAGAAGTGCCTGTATAATGTTTGAATTTCCGAGCTCTATCATCAGTGTTAGCAGAGATATAAATTTTTTTCCATCATCACCATTTTTCCAATTTTCGCTTATAACTCCAAAACAAAAGAAGATAGCCAAAAATGATAACTACTCTTGTTACTAATTAATAATTATTACTACTCTTGTTGAGAACGAGAATGGGGTGTTACATTTTGTCTATCTCCTCTGGTTAGAAAATAGTAGTGCTAAAACTAGACTTCCATCCTCCATGCTGATTGATTATCAGCAAATCATTTTTTTTCTCAAAAGATATGATACCTCTGAAGCTACTTCATATAAAGAAATCTACGATGCACTACGCCTACATATAATTGACACAGACGAAACATTTTGGCAACGCTCTGTGTCAAAGACTAGATTTATCGATCTTGAAATCTGGCGTAGATTCAATTTCTACCACCAATTACTCTCGCGAAAAATGTGGATAAAAACGTAATTTTCGAAGCAAATCATAAAGGAATTAATTTCGATGTTGAACTCATGCCGTCTCTTATTACAAATCTTACAATGAACTTTTCACAATAACAATAAGATGGTAAAATGGTTAAATTCGAAGATGTTCTGAATATCAATAACGATATGTTCAAAATTTATGGGTCTCTGATCAATATCTCATAAGATATCAATTGAAAAACAGTTTTGGGATTCATTCAAACATCTTCCAAGTTAGAACTCGAGTGAACTGATTGTATATCTGCTAGGATTCTGAAACTGATAAGCTCTGATATTTGTGAACATTTTGCTCATTGTATTAATGTTTGTGTAAGTTCTGGAATCTTTTCCACTATTTTGAAAAAAGCTCTAGTTGTTCCAATATTCAAGAAAATCGATCCACATAACATCCCTTATTATATGTAGATCGATTTCGATCTTGAGCATATTTACTAAAGTATTTGAGAGAGTCCTGTTCAACCGAATGGTTGGGTATTTTGATAGGTTCAATATACTTGATGATGCTCAACACGGTTTTAGATCAGGTCGTTCAACAGAGACAGCTGCAGTTTCCTTTGTTAATTATGTTTATGAATGCCTCGACAATGTACTACAGGTAGCAGGTTTATTTTTTTACCTGTCGCAGGCATTCGATAGTTTATCACTTCAGTTCATACTCGACAAATCTTACAACTTGGGTTTTCGAGGTGTTTTTTCGGATTGGCTCCGGAGCTATCTTGAGGGTAGATCAATTTTTGTGAGAGTTGGTAGCTGCGTATCTGACGAAAACAATCTGAGTCTTGGAGTACCACAAGGATCGGTCCTTGGGCCTCTTATTTTCCTGCTCTTCATCAATGATTCCCCCGTTAATTACAGATGCCGACTGGAGCAGGAACCATCGAGAGGAAAAAATCAGACGCAAGCAACACTCAGCCAAGGGAAACTTTCAGGCCACCATGGGTTAAAGATGGACCCTCGCCTCTACCGATGCCGAACGCCCCATGGAAATCGAAAAACGTCAGGAGGGATAGCAATACCAGCGATGGAAAGTCTGAAAATCTCTTAGGTAAGTACCATATTCACTGAATGTCTCATTGTGGGTTCAAATCCATCTTGTAAAGATGGAGGTTCTATTTTATGACATGATCCTCATTTAAAGCCTCCTATAAAACGAGGCAATGTAGATGGAAGAACCCTAAAGCCTACTAACTAAAGTATTTACCGCTTTTAAGAGGGTTGTCTTCTATATTTTGGGATTGGACCACCCTAGTGTTGCAATCTGACAATTGACAGCTCTATCGTAAAGCTTCACATTTTTGAGGTTATACGTAGTCAGCACGTTTTGACATACGAGCACTATTTGTGTTGTTGAGAGTAACTTGAAAGATTCATCTCGCCCAAAAAATGGATTTAAATCGTGAACATTTTCGTGCAACTATTTTTCACAACTTTCGACGTGGATTAACTCAACAACAGTGCATCGATGAACTCAATTCGATGTTTGGCGATGAAGCTCCATCAAGGACCAGTGTTTATCGATGGTAAGGTCAATTCCACAGAGGTCGTAGTTCACTCCAAGACGAATTTCGTGAAGAATCCCACTCAAAAAAAAAGGCTCGTGTTGATTGGTAGAAAGAAACGCTCCAAAAATACGATCGCGGTGTTTCAAAGCACGTATGACATCGTGACAGGTTGTAATAAACACCTCTTTCCAACGTCCCAGTAGAAGAGCGGCTTTCCAACGACGAAGAGGTGTTCAAAAGGAAATTGAAAGTTTAAAAATTTAGTTTATTTAGAGTTTCTCCTGACGGGAGAAATCTTCAGGGGTTCGGCTCGTCGCTAGAAAGGCCGAGTCTTCAGTTCTGTAAGATAGGGGGAACTCAATAAAATTCCAGAATAATTAAACTAATTTATTCGCAAGCAAAAAAAACTAAAACAATTTCAAACAAAATATTATTGGAGGATTCGGACTATGGACTTCTGACTCTATATAAAGTTTATATCTGACCTTTTTCCTTCTTCCTTCTAACACGGAAAGGATGAAACTTCAGTACCGTAATTTTAGAACTCACTCAATTAAAATACAATAACTATTTTTCTAGAGCTTTACAGACTGATTTCTTTTATACTTTCAAGTGTTTTCCTTGTTGCGATTACGTTGAACTGCCATTCCATCCCCTAATTTTTCCTAATATCCATTTTTCAGTGGGCGTTATCGAACATAATCCGGAATTCCCTAATTTCTTCTAATTGGTCCCTTTCTCTACGATAGTTCGAAATTTCGCCCAACTTCTTCGAAATCTAAGTTTCATTGGCTTCTGTCAATCGAGTCTCTCGATACATACCTTTGATTCAATTTTAATTTTTACAAAGCGAGCTCTCATACATCGACTCAAACAACTGCAATTTTGAGCACTCAAAACATCGATGCAATGAGTCATCCGCCGTATAGTCCTGACTTGGCACCAAATGACTTCTTTTTAATGTCATAAGTAACAAATTAAATAAGAGATTAACGTTTTTGACACCTGAAAAAGCGGTTAATGTGTTCAGAATGCATGTTTTGAAGATAACTCAACCAGAGTGGCAAAAGTGCTTCGACAATTGGTTCAAACGCATACAAAAGTGCATAGATCTTAATGGGAAATATTTTGAAAAACAATAAAGTGATTTTCGATTATTAATATTTGTTTTTGTCCTCTAATCCCGAAATATAAAAGACAACCCTCGTATTGCAATGATAATGAATTATTTGAGGAAAATAAAATGTTACGAAATAACACATCCTATGTTGATCTTAATGAATTAAGATATGAACTAGCTAATTTAAAATTGGATAGAGTTTATAACATAAATGAAGTAAATGAAGTTCGGGAAGTTTTTGTCAAAATTTTCCAAGAAGAAAAAAAGTAAAAATTCGAAATAAACATTCAGAAGAAAACTTACATCATAGATAACAACTACATCAGTTAAATCCGTGAATCACAATAATAGATAATATAAAAACATGATTAATAATCCAAATAGTATTAAAACGGTGAAGTCATTCACGAAATTTAAAAATGAATTGAAACAAATTAATAAATTAATTTATTAATTGATTAATAAATTTAAAGTAGACTAATAAATATATTTAAAAAAATAATTGATTTATTAAATAATTAATTAATTAATTTAATTGATCAATTAATTAAATAGTTATTATTATTATTATTATTATTATTATTAGACAGATAAGAGTTGAGGCCATGCCTATAAACTCACAAAAAATTTAATATATAAAAAAAAAAAGTGCTTGATTATACAATAAGAGATAATTTCCAAAACAAAAATACAAAATAAGCAGTCCTCAAAATCATCCACGAAGAAGCCAACCATCGTAGTTGTTCTTGAATGAATTCACAGACGACGACCCAACCACAGATGAAGGCAAGGAGTTCCACACACCAAACACCCGATTCGCCAAGATGTGCTGCCTCTGAACCGTCCTGAAGTTCTCTCTTCTCAGTTTTAAACAGTGACCCCGCAAACGGCAATCCGTATTCATCGTGAACAAGCGACGCAAGCTCACACCAAAGAGATCGTGCAAAGCACGGAAAGTTGTTAAAAGGTCACCACGAGTTCTCCGGTCAGCGAACCTAGGCAGGCTCATTATGGATAGTCTTTCATCATAAGAAGGGCGCGAGATTCCGTAGGGAATACGTGTGGCACGACGCTGGAGGTTTTCGAGCAGGGACATATCGCGAGACAGAACCGGACACCACACAGGACCAGCGAACTCGAGGATGGGTCGCACATAAGTTCGGTAAACCAGCGCACATGTATGTGGGTCACACTTGCCAAATGACTTCTGCAGCAGAAACAAGGATCTTTTGGCCCTGCTTACAGTCTGGGAGATGTGTTCAGACCAACTCAACGTATCCGTCACTATTACACCCAGATCACTATGGCTGCTTGAAACAGGAATGGGGATACCATTAAGTAAGTATTGATGTCGCGGATTCCGAGCACCCATGTGAAGAACCACACACTTATCACTGTTGAGTGGCAGCTGCCAGTCCTGGCACCACCTCGAGATAGAGTCAAGATCGTCCTGAACAATGCCGGCACTAGCGGGATTACCAAATAATTTGGTGTCATCTGCAAATTGGGAGATATTCGAGACAACGCAGGAGGGTAAGTCGGATATATATAACAGAAACAAAAGTGGACCCAAAACAGACCCCTGGGGTACTCCACTCAAAACCTCTCTGGGAGAAGAAAACGACTCCCCAACACGAACCTTGAAAGATCGGTTTGAAAGAAATGCCTCAATCCAAGAAAGCAAGCGCCCACGAATGCCAAAGTGCTCAAGTTTGTATAGGAGGCGTCTGTGGGGCACACGGTCGAATGCACGGGAAAAGTCAAGGTAAATCACATCAACAGGATTACCCCTGTCGAGGGACATCGACCAGGCATCAACACAGTCGAGCAGATTAGTGATTACCGAGCGACCCGGTAGAAAACCATGTTGGCATCGGGGGATAAGGTTATGACCCAACGCAAACTGCAGCACCTGTCCATGGATAACTCTTTCGCAAACCTTCGCAACAATTGGTACCAGGCTGATAGGACGGTAGTTAGCGCCACAACGCTTGTTTCCCTTCTTGAAAATAGGTGTCACACGTGCACTTCTCCAGTCAGAAGGCAGCGATGAAGTCGCAAATGAGCGGGCAAATATAAGGGAAAGAGGCAGCGAAATGGAGTGGGCACACTCTTTCAGAAGTCTGGATGAGATTCCGTCAGAACCAGGTGAGGAGTCAACTTTGAGAGCAGACAAATGGGTCTCCACGATGGATGGAGAGAAAATTACATCACCAAGTTCAGCGGATAAGCGAGGATTAATCATCCTAGGTGGATGGCCAGTTTCATGCGTGAAAGATGCCGCAAAGGAATCAGCTAAAACGTTAGCAGACTCTTCCGGACCCGAACACAGTTTGTTGTTCTGGTCGTAGACCAATGGAGTATCCACCTTAGAGTTCAAAGTTGATCTGACATATTTGAAAAATTTCTTGCGGTCTTTAGATTTCGCTATTTTAAGTTCGTACTCCCTTTTGGCATTTTTTATTGTGGCTGATAGGTAACCAGAAAATGCTCGGTGAGCATCATAATCTCTTCGTTTTCTGCCACAAACATACCTCTGCAGTTAATCAATTAATTGATTTATTTAGTGAAATAATTAATTGATTTATTTATTAATTATATAGAACTTAATATGGTCTATAGAAGATAATAAGCCATAAATGCAAGTAAGGAGAACCATTGATAAAATATAAAGTAAACGTATTAAATATTACATAGTTTTTTGTTCAGTTAATTTTATTTCATACAATATACTTTTCATTTGCTTCAATAAACTTTATTTTTATTACGAATTAAGAATTACGATGTACCGATTGACTACAGTAACTACCAATGCCTTAAAGCACCAAAATTTGTGTTGAGCTGTGAACTAATTGAATTATTAAATCATTCAACGAACATAATCATAGATCTAATGTTCTCAAAACAGAACAACATAAAATACTGAAAAACAATACACATTCCTAATTTTCAGCGAATGTCCAGTTGAGAAAGACGTCCATACCAAACCGGGAGCCCCCTGAGAACGGTACCAAAGACGTCACCTTCGTGAAACCACCCCTGAAGCCTGTTCCTCCAAGGGAGACATCTCCAAAACCAAAGGAAAAATCTAAATTTGACGTCAAGCTCAACAGCGTAGAAGATAGAATAAAAAAGGAACCTCCAAGAAGGATGCCGACTGTTGAATCTGAACTGGATAGGGTGAGTTGAAAACTTGGTCAGTAACATTTTGTTGGTCTTGAGAACATTTTGTACCGCAGATAAACGTTGCTTCGGTCCAAGGTAGGTTCACTATACGAGGGGGAATTTTTAAATTCGCGAAATGGGTGACTAAACTTGACAAAATTTTTACTAATTAAGTAACTTGTTATTAGTACAAATACCAAGTTTTATCGTAATTAGGTCATTGGTCTTGAACTATCGTCGATCAAAAAAAATCAATGGGGAAGAGATTGTGGAGTATGGAGAAAATCTAATTGAGGTTCTTATTGAGATTGACACTTTTAAATGAGACACCATGAAAATGATATCAGGCCTGAAATAGAAAACCGCCGTTTTACCATAGGTTGTACTAGCATTGCAAATCGATCGATAAGTACCAACAGAAACGTTACATAGTCAGCTGAGGCATCAGTCAACAACTCTACAAAATCTTGCTTGTCTATTTTTACTGTGTTTTGTTTTGTTTGTGCGCGAAAATGGAGAAATTCGAGCCGAGCAAAAGCGTTATTTGAGGGAAGTGTTGCTTTTTGCATTTCATTAGAAAAAAAATACGCTCAGGCGCGTCCTGGACCCGTGAAAAAGTTCGAGGATGCAGATTTGGAGACTTTGAGGATGAAGATTCTTGTAGAACGTAACAGGAACTTGCAAATTCATTAGGCGTGACTCAGCAAGCGGTTTCTCACCGCTTAAAATGCTTAAGAATGATCCAGAAATTGGGTGCCGTACGAGTTAAAGCCAAGGGACATCGAACTGCGCCTTTTTACGTCCGAACAACCCCTCCAACGGCAAAACAGAAAGGGTTTTTTGCATCGTATCGTGACCGGAGATAAAAAGTGGATACACTATGACAACCCGAAGCAGAAAAAATCGTGGGGTCTCCCTGGCCATGCATCAACTTCCACAGCGAAACCAAACATTCATGGCTCGAAGTTGATGCTGTGTATTTGCTGAGACCAGCTTGTCGTAGTGTACTATGAACTCTTGCAACCACGCGAAATCATTACAGGAGCCCTCTCTCGGACGCAACTAATACGTTTGAGTAGAGAGTTAAAGGAAAAACGCCCGCAAAACGGGGAAGACATGACAAGATATATACTTCTGCATGACAACGCTCGGACACACGTTTCCAAAGTCGTGAAAACATATCTGGAAACATTGAAATGGGGCATCCTACCCCACCCGCCCCTTCTGTTTTCTACCTATTCCGATTGATGACGCATGACCTCGACGACCAGCACTTTCGTTCTTACGAAGAAGCCAAAAACTGGATTCGTGGATCGCGTCAAAAGACGAACAACTTTTTCGACGAGGAATTCAGAAGCTGCCACAAAGATGGAAGAAAGTTGTGGCTACCGATGGAACATATTTTGAAGAATGAGTATGTAACGAGTTTTTTATAATAAATCCTCAAATTATGAAGTAAAACGGTGGTTTTCTGTTTGTACGCCTATGTAAAATAATGAGGGCTTACATACCTACAATAATTACGAAATAAATTTCTCACTTTGAAAGGGAAATTTTAAAAAATGAATACAAAAACAAAACTAACTTACTTCGAGATTACAATGATGAAATTCACTACTTCTTTTCGGCACTCTAGTCTCTGGTATCTGAAAAGAATAACCAATTAGTTACGTACAAACACTCAAAGCACTGAGTTTCGAAGTGCCTTACCGATTGACTCATTGAAAAAAAAGAAAATTCGTGTTTGGTGCCAAGTATTTATCACTCGAATCAGTTCGAGTTGATTTGCCAATTAAATGATACCAAAAAGAATCAGTTCAATCGATGAAGTTCTACTTAGAGTGCACCACACGAAATCGAGTTGAAAATTTTGAATATTCTGTAAGTAGATGCTTGAATATTTATACAGGGTGGGTCTTTGGCCACTGCATTTATTTTGGCCATAGATTCTTGGAGTGAAAAGAATAGTTCTTTAATATAAAAGGAAAAAAAAAAATTAGATTTTAGCTTAGCTTCGCGTTGGAAGACCGACAGCTGAAATCTAATATTTTTTCAGTGTATAATGCACTATTTTTTCTGTGACAGGAAAAATGACGATTTAATAGTGAAAGAATATATTATTACGATATACAGGGTGAGTCTTTGACCACTGCGTTAATTTTAACCATAGGTTCTTGAGATCAAAAGAAACACTTTTTCCAATACGGTTTTTCTATATTCAGCTGCGTTGAAAAGTTATAAGCAATTTAAGTTTTCACATTGGGCAAATCACCCTCTGTAGTCCAGTATAGTTAGAATGAAAAATACTTTCCACAGCATCCACTATTGAATCTGAATTGTTTAAAAACATTATTTTCCCTCTAAGAAATGATTCACTCACTCATGTTTCATCCAATGAGGTCCATATCCAGAAGGAAGATACAAAATACTAATTTTCTGGTAAAAAAATTCAACACCATAAACATAGATTTTTGTTGTTCTACTATATTTTCTTTTTACTTCAAGATTATAAGCCATGCTTTCTAGTGAGAAATTCCAAAAAACCTCAGAATTATTGGGTGTTATCATCATACATTAGTAATTTTCTTCTTAAAATTTCCAAATCATGAAAACCATCATTTCTATGAAAACTTCCAAGGCAAGAGGTTGTCACTGTGCTTTTTTTTTCACTCAAAGCCAGAAAAAATCATCTATGATTTTCCAAACACTGATATTTCTGAAGTTTCTTCTCCTTGACAGAGACCAGTGAACAGGTCTATGAGGTATCTTGATATACTGTTAAAAATATGAAAATCTTTTTCGAAATCTTCAACAACAATGAATGATGTCACTACGAATAATCATTTTAAAGTGATGTTACTTTGCTTGATGATTATTTTCTGTACTGAATCCCAATAACAATTTACCTGGATAGATTACAAGTATTTCAAGATTTAGGTGTGCAATTATACTTTCTTGAAGAAATACCTAAATTTGAAAAAAAATTTTGAAAAATCAACTAGGTGTTCTTTAATAAAAAATTTTTGTTAAATCATTAATATGAATCTATTCTGTTTAGACTATAATTACTGATTACTGATTTTTATAATCAGAGTATCTGTTTTAATTACGTAAACAAGAACATAAATATTGAATAATGGTTATTCATAGATTATGTCAAATTTTAATACCTTACCATAGAATATTAATTTATTACCGAACCCCACAAGCGAAAAAATTAATATTTGCAATGTTTTTTAAATGAAAGATAATATCTGTAACTATTATTGATCTTAAGTTATTATTTTCGTCAGAATAATTAGAGTGAATTATTATCACATTAAAATATTATAACGTCTCTGTGGTGGGTAGTTCCAAATAAAAAAAGTGTTCTGTGGTTCCTTGTTGTTTTGATTCTGTTTGAAAGTAGTTATTTGTAGCTTTCTTTCAGAAAAATGTGGAAAATATTGGAAGGATAATATCGACAGTTTTAAATTATTCAATTCAGTATGAAATGATTATGGTCAGAAAATGCATTCTATTCTAATCTTTCTTGTTTATGAGCTTATAGCTTCCAGTTTCAATATTGATTGAATTTTAATTAACCATGCATCATAAGAAACATTCAGAAATATTAAAACTAAGTCAAATTCTATTATCTCCTAAGTTTGTGAACAAGGATGAATCGGTGTATGAAATAAAGATAATAAAGGTATAAAACAAATCTAGGAGACTGGGTTCGAAGTTTTTAAAACTCATATGAGCTATATTTGCAGTATTCCTATATTAGAATAGATATAATTTGATGAACCCTGAAGGTCTGAAGCTATAAAAACCAGCTCTTCATAAAGATAAGTCTTCAATTTAACAGGTCCTGACAGAAAATACTTTACCTACTTCAACGGTCAAAATATACCGAACAGTGATGGAAAACTTTTTCTCTATTTATTATGGAATATTATTCTGGATTAAATATTAAACAACGTGCTAGAGATCATTAACAATGAATACAGCAAATGGCAATTTAGATTTTGTGGTGAATGTAAGACAAAAATTGTTAAGTGGTTAATTTCATCTATAGTGTTTAGTGGTGGAAACATAGACTGGAGAGATTTCCCCAAACTTTTGTAGAAATATTTAATACAGACATAAAATATGGCAACATTGAACAAATCTGATTATTGAATCATTTCAGCACAGAGTTGGATTTGGGAAAATCAGAAAATTTGGACAAAATTATATCGATTCAATTCCTTTCAACTTCAAATATCACAAGAATGGTGCAATTTAGGAGGAAAGATGAGGAATGATTTTATATGCAAAAAGACTAATGACTCCAGGAAGTACGGGATACGGACTTTTAGTTCAAGCGATATTTGTTTTTCATGCAATTTAACCAATCTGTAGAGTAGTAGTGAGAAACCCACAAGAAATGGAATAAATCTATTGATGCCAAAATATGCACGAGTGTTATCAAAAACCTTCAACAAGAGATCATTTCAATTGATATTGTCGTTTGAATATTACAGGTGAAAATGCAATTTTTTTATGAAATTTCAACACCCTATATCTTTTGAACGGGGCCAAATTTGGAAAAATGTTATAGGAAGAAAATGTTTCTTTTGACGTCAAGAATCTATGGTTAAAATTAACGCAGTGGTCAAAGACTCACCCTGTATATGAATAATAAAGGGTAATAATGGATCTATTGTTGGAAAACGATCGACTCTGTCTCAATATATAGCCAAGCATCTGTGCTGAAGATGTTACAATATTGTCATTATGTAAATTGAATTTCAGTTGGTAATCAAATGTTACACCCAAATCTCGTACATGATATATAGAGGCGTCAGTTGTGAATCCAGAATTGAATAAGGGAAGATCACCGGATTTTTATTTCTGGTGAAACTAATTAGGTGACATTTGCTAATATTTGTGAACAAATCAGTCCCCACACAATATATCGAAAAGCTTTCAATGTCCCCTGCAAAAGCTGGCAGTCATCTGAGTCACGAATCCTCATGAAAATTTTCAAGTCATCGGTAAACTACAATATTCTGCATATCTTAAAGCATTTTACTATCTCATTGATGTAAACGATGAACAATAAAGGTCCTAAATGAGATCCCTGCGGCACCCCAAAGAAAGCTGACATATACCATGAATCAAAGCCTTCAACAGACACATACTGTGACCTATTACTCAAGTAAGACTCAAACCATCTCAAGAGAGATCCGCACACTCCAACCCTGTATAATTTTGCAATAAGTATCTGAACAGATATTTTATCGAATGCCTTACGAAAATGGAGGGGTGATATTTATCCTCAGGCACAACCGGAGTGTTACATCTATTTATATTACAAACAATTACACAAAATTAAATCAAGAATTCTACCATTACCCCTCCCAAATGAAAATGTATCCATAAGTTCTTCGTATTTACTGTGGACATCGATGGCATCAAAGACACCCACACTGTCACCCTTAACCCATTGTAACTTTGACAAATTAAAATCACCCAAAATGATTCTTTATTTTAGCCATGATTTGAGATAATTTTTTCGAAAGAACGATGCAGCATTGGAATCGTATGGGGGTAAATACACACAACACAAAAAAATTGTAGTATTGTTTATCATGATTTTTACCCAAATGTCCTCTGCTTCACTCTGAAAATCGCAAATAAGCATTTATTTGAAGGATTGTATAAACTGAAAAATAAGGTGGCTGCAATAAAACTAGCGCCATCTATTAGTTAGGCTCGGTAGAGATTTGAACGCACTATTCAAATTCTATAATCTGTCAATTTTCGTATCAGTCACACCAAGTGCGAAAATAAAATACAAAAGGCACTAGGAGGTATAATCTGAATTTTTCATTGAAATCCAGTAAATTTCTCACCATTCTTGACTGAAATAGAGAATAAATTTTAAGCACATATACTGGGTATTTTATTCAGTAAGCGTCATTTCATATATTTTGTACTAGATGGCAAAAAAATCATTGATTAATATCTTTTTCGATTCCAATAACTCAATAGTAGCATCTGCAATATTTCTATAATTAATCTCAAATCGAACGTAACGGCTTCTATTTATAAACAATAAGTTATAGCCCATTACTTGTCTGCGACACCAGGCTCAACTTCCAGTAATTTCCCAACCTCCACCAAGAAATCAATACCATATCTTCCAATCCAAAAAAAATCGATCACCATTTCAAAGAGTGTAGTGCTCTATATAAATTTCAACATCGTTCCGTGAAAATAAATCACATGGACGGTTCGCAGGAAATCCCGGCCTTGAGGAACAAACTAGTGCGAGAGGAAAGTTTGCGGAGACTATCACAGACCCCTCCGGCACCCCCTCCACCACCGCCGGCTCCGCCGTCCATGCCACCGGATTTCAAGAGGGATCCACTCAGTAGACAGCAAATAGAAAAGCTGGAGTCGCTAAGGTGAGTGTCAATATAAATTTAAATAATTGATGTTCCATAAGATATTCGTCAGAAATGTTTTGTAATTCAATGCTTTAACCCCCTCATCAATCTATGACCGTGCCCTTTCGGACCTCTTAGCGTTGTAGCAAATATTAGGGAATAAAGGAATATGCTCTCGCGATTTATCATAACTCCTCCCACCATAGGTAGGCTGGCCGATCCAACCCTTAAAAAGTTTGTGACTGTTTCGCTACTTACAACTAATATTAACGATTTTCATGGTGAAAAATAACTTAACTTCTCTCATACTGTGAGAATATACTTTATTTTTGACATACCAACGTCTTATAATTCTGCACGCACAAAAAAACATGACCCATTCTATTTAAGGCTTGAAGTGCAAGCGAACGAGCGACAAAGAGGCACAATCGGCCTCCGCGTTCGACATCTCTCTCTATCCTACTTGAGTGAGCTATGCATCCGCGTGGACAACTGATAAACAATAATACACAAGAATTTCTTGTCAATTAGTTATAGCCACGATGATTGCAACGATAAAGGTTATGATTCTTTCGATATTGAATACATGTTCAGTGATATATTGTCGAATATTCATGCGTTCATCATTAAAATAAATAGCATCGATCCACTAGTGCAGCGACAGAGCTATAACAGTAAGTTAACAGAACTATTTTACAATGAGTAAAAAATAAATTGCTCTACTATTCGATCTAAATAATTATCGGGCCTACCTATGATTTAAAAAAAATGAAAACATCAATGTTAAATCTTCCACATATCATAACAATGTGTCTGAAATGATAGGTTGTACCAGTCAGACGTCGAAGGAAACAATTTTCTTCTATATCAAACAAATTGAGGCTGGCTTTTTAAAAGCTAGAGTTGCAAAAATTTTAATGATTTTGAATTTAAGATCTATGAAGAATAATTTGATTTTAGTTAATTGTTATAATAAAATATTCAACATTTTTACTTTTTAACACGTTTATATAAACTTCACTTGTATTAGGTGTACAAATAAGTTTCCGTGGTTTTTTATAAAAATTAGGAATTTATTGTAAAGGAAAAGTACATTACGTTTTATTCAAAGTATTTTCCATCATTTGCCACTACTTTTCCCCATCTTTCTGGCAACATTCGGATACCCGTCGAAAAAACTCTTCATCTTTTGACGCTATCCACAAATCTACCCAATTTTTGGTGTCTTCATAAGATGTGAAGCGCTGCTCAGACAGACCATGTGCCATCGACCGGAACAGATGATAATCAGAAGGGGCTAAGTCTGGTGAATACGGCGGGTGGGGTAAAACTTCCCAGTTGAGTGTTTCCAAGTATGTTTTTACCGGCGCCGCAACATGTGGACGAGCATTATCGTGTAAAAGAATAATTTTGTCGTGTCTGGAGTAGATGAGCGCGTTTTTCCTTGAATGCCCGACTCAATCTCATCAATTGTGTTCGGTAGAGAGCTCCAGTATTGGTTTCGCTTGGTTTCAGCAATTCATAATACACGACACCAAGTTGATCCCACCAAATACACAGCATGAGTTTTTTTCCATGAATATTCGGCTTAGCTGTCGATGTTGATGGTTCGTCGGGCTTGACCCATGACTTTCTCTTCTTTGGATTATCGTAGTGAATCCATTTTTCGTCACCAGTGACTATACGATGCAAAAAAACTTTTTTTTTATTCCTGGCAAGCAGCATTTCACTCATGCATAATCGGCGTTCAACGTCTCTCGGCTTTAGTTCATATGGAACCCAATTTCCTTGTTTTTGAATCATTCCTAAGGATTTTAAACGATGTGAAATTGCTTGTTGAGTCACTTGTAGAGTAAGTGCAAGTTCTTTTTGTCTTGGGACGAATCTTCCTCCAATAACGCTTCTAATTCCATGTCTTCGTACACTTTCGGCCTTCCACTGCGTTCTTTGTCTTTAACGTCAAACTCACCGTTCTTAAATTTTAGAATCCATTCTTGACAACTTCTCTCACTTAAAGCAGCTTCACCATATGCTTCTAGAAGCAATCGATGCGCCTCAGCTGCATTTTCTGCACTTTTTAGCCAGATATTCTTTATAATCGTGTTTTTTAGTTTTTTTTTAAATATATTTATTATAACAAATTACAATTGAATTTACAAGAATAATTGAGTAACTATTGAACAACATCTTTTATTCAATTCAAATTGTTGCCGAGACACCAATTATAAGTAGAAAGTAATTTTAAAATTAGATTTATACTTCCGTAAATAACCCCAATAAAAAGGAAACATAACATATCCGCAATTTCTATTTAAACCGACATAATTCCTACCAAAATATGAAAATATAAATAAGAAAACAGCTGTATCACCCGCAACGAGCTTTTTGGCAAGCGTCAATATAATAAAATTCGTTTTAATAATGGAAATGACGGATGTGAAGTTTGAAGAACGTCTAGTAAGTCAAACGCATATTTGATACTCGAAGCAATAATCTAAAATAAAATATACGCAAATTTAACAATCAGATGATTGAAAAATCCATACGGGATGTCCCAATTTAACGTTCAGATATCATTCAACACTTGAAAAAATTCAGAGTTTTGTTCGAAAAACATGTTATCATCCGATTTTAAATAAATAATTCTTTCTTAATCTTGAATTTGAAACTTATGAGAAACTATTCCAGGTAACGGTTTCCTCACGGTATTGTTGGGTTAGTATATGTCTTGGCAACATATCGGTGCAGTTGTTTGTCCAAATGTCTCTTCGGTTACATTTCAGTGACCCCAAACCTGTGGTACCTCCACTGGAGAAAATTATATATGACGAACAGCGCGGCGCGATTCGTTTTTCGCTCGAAAAAAATGTTAAACTGTGTGAAATATACCAAATGAACACTGCACAGTGTGGTACTTCATGTATGAACTCGTCAAATACCTATTTGACGGTTAATCAGTTCAAAAAGGCTCGTCAAAGTGTCGAGACAGCGCACTACATTGGGCGTTTAAACAAGGATTATACTAAAAAAAAATGAGCAGTATTGCGTTACTATCGACTAAATATAATCTAAATCAGGTGCTTGCTCCGGCACAATACATAAAATAATTCGTGACACGTTAAACTTTCAAAAAACATGAGCCAGATGGGTTCCCAGAATGTTGTCGCCAGTTCACAAAGAAAATCACTTAAGAATCTGTTCAGAGCGTAAACAACGGTTCGACGAAGAAGGTGAGTCCATTTTTCAACGTATTATAACCAGTAATGAGACGTGGATCCATCATTACGAAATCGAAACGGCAGAGCATGGCATAGAAACGTCCAGTCTCCTGCTGCGAAAAAATCATATATCTTAAAGAAAGAATTTCTTTGAGTATTTTGAGTAATAGATATGTATTAATCGAAAAATCTTCTCTTTCACAGGTCGAGACCCAAAACACGTCCAGACTGGACTTCGATGCTCAAAGAGATCGAATCAAAGAAGGCCCTGAAGCACGTACAATGCAACGACAGATCGAATCCCATCATTCCAAGATGCAAATCGCAGAGCAAAACTGGAGAGCACTTCTTATACGAAAGCGAAAAGGCTCAGCAGAGTACCGTCCACAACGAACTGCTAAAAGAGGTGAAGACAATTGTTAATTTTATACATAAATATGAAATATATTGAACAAATTCACTTCATAACCCTTAGATACAACAAGGTGTACAATTAAAGAAAGTGAAGACAAATGACAGAAGTAAACCACAATTGGAAGGTCTCAGGAAGTTTAGGAGACAAATGACAATAGAAGAGCAAATACAGAAGTCTGTATCCATGGCTAGTATACCTCCGGTAAGATATATCCTTTAAATACACAATTACCACAGAGAATCTAATATTTAAGCGCCAGAGAAATCACTAATTATTAACCCGTCATCAGTCAGCCCGACTGAGTCCTCTGCTCGGCATAGCTTTCTCGCAACCCACCCCATATGGTCCTGGCAGCATTCATCCAGTTCTCTAGAAATCGATGGTTAGCGAGGTTACAAGCACCCCTCGGAGTCACCGTTCGACGACACCCAGAGGCCATCTACCAAGATTCCGGCTCTCCTATCCACTCACTAGAATCTTTTTTTATCTTATAATCCGGAGAATGTACGGCTTTTTCACTTTCAATCAAATAATTACGTGAAATAATAATTTACAAAAAAAAATTGAAATTCAAACAGCTACTTCTGGGTGTTGTAGTTTCTTTATTTGTTTCTAATTCGTAAACGTCAGTTTCCAATAACACAATATTAATCAAGAAAAGTTATTTTATAACTTGTAAAACTGACACTTAACTTACAAAATTTTTACGTGTTAGTAGTATTATTTAAATTAGAAAATTTTGTTTTATCGTCATATATTTGATGACGAGATATTGTTGATGATGGAGCTCGTGTTGAATGATTATTTGCGCTATTACCATCATCTATTGTGGATGTAATGTTTTCCGACGTTTCGATAGACATCTTCTATCTTTATCAAGGAGGAAAAGTAAAAAACCTTTCGAAAATTATCAATTTTCAAGAAATCAATATGACAGAAGTCATGAAAGAAAAATGAACAATGTTATATACTCATCTGTGATATGATGATCTTTTTAAGTTGGATCGAACTATCGGCGTCCAAAGTTCTGGCAGATCTATAGATGGAGCACTTATGGAATCTGGTGTTATTTTCATAAATGCTGCTTCTTTGATTTTTCTCCTTCAAGTTTTTCTTCTTTGGATATTATTAATGCTTCATCCCATTTTATACGATGATTCTCATCTACAGCATGTTGGACTAACCTGGATTTGTCGCTGTCTAGTACTCGTAGAAGCTTCTGATGTTCTTTTATTCGTACATTCAGAGGGCGTTTAGTTTCTCCGATGTAAGATCTTCCGCACTCGCAAGGTAACTCATATATGCAGTTCTTTGTCCTTTGTGTCTCATTATTAGGCTCAACTTTTGTAAGTTTAGCTCTGATAGTGTCTTGAGTTTTGAATGCAGTCGTTATGTTGTATCTATTTGCAATTCTTCCATTTTCTCCGACAAACCTTTTACATAAGGAATTACGGTTTTAATGGTCTGATTTATATCTGTTGGTTCAGGTTGACTTTCTCTTGTTCGTTTAGCTTTTTCTAATATCTTTTGGGGTAGCCATTGCTTCTAAGAGTTTTCGAGATGTTATTTATTTCTTCATTTTGGTCTTCTTCAGTGCAACAAATATTTATTGCTCTATCAAATAAACATTTTGCTACTCCCAATTTAGTGTTTAGTTGGTGGTTTGACTCAAAATGTAGATATTGTCCTGTGTTCGTTGGCTTTTTATACACAGTGGTTCTTGGGATTCCATTTTGTTTATGTACGAGTACATCTAAGAATGGAAGTTGTCTGTCCTTCTCGATTTCAATTGTGAATTTAATTGATTCCTCTTGATTGTTTAGATATTGAAGGAATCCATCTATAGTGTCTCTTCCATGTTGCCAAATAATGAAAGTATCATCTACATATCTTTTCCACAATTTGGGTTTAAGTACATATTTTTCTAATGCCTTCTGTTCGAAAATTTCCATATATAAATCAGCTAAAATTGGTGATAGTGGTGAACCCATGGCCATTCCGAATTCTTGTTGATAAAAGATGTCTTCGAATTGGAAATATGTTGTTTCAATACAAAGAGAAAGCATTTCCATAATTGCATTGACGCTTAGTGTAGTTCTTTCACTAAGGGTTTGATCTTCTTCAAGCTTTTACCTAACTATGATAAGTGTTTTATCTGTCGGAATATTAGTGAACAAACTGGTGATGTCGAAGCTGACCATAACGTCTTCTTCCATGATTTCTTGATGTTTCATTATTTCTATGAAATGTTTCGTGTTTCTTATCATCGATGTTAAATTACTTTTTAATGGCGATATAATTTTCAGCAGAAATTTAGCCAATTGGTGGCATGCTAAATTTCTTGAACTCACAATTGGTCTTAGAGGAATATTTGCTTTGTGTATTTTTGGTAGACCATATAAATGTGGTGGTTTACTGAAGTGAGGTGTAAGTCTTGATCTAACGAATTGATCTTAGATATTAGAAAAAGCTAAACGAACAAGAGAAAGTCAACCTGAACCAATAGATATAAATCAGACCATTAAAACCGTAATTCCTTATGTAAAAGGTTTGTCGGAGAAAATGAGAAGAATTGGAAATAGATACAACATAACGACTGCATTCAAAACTCAAGACACTATCAGAGCTAAACTTACAAAAGTTCAGCCTAATAATGAGACACAAAGGACAACGAACTGCATATATGAATTACCTTGCGAGTGCGGAAGATCTTACATCGGAGAAACTAAACGCCCTCTGAATGTACGAATAAAAGAACATCAGAAGCTTCCACGAGTACTAGACAGCGACAAATCCAGGTAAGTCCAACATGCTGTAGATGAGAATCATCGTATAAAATGGGATGAAGCATCAATAATATCCAAAGAAGAAAAACTTGCAAGAAGAAAAATCAAAGAAGCAGCATTTATGAAAATAACACCAGATTCCATAAGTGCTCCATCTATAGATCTGCGAGAAGTTTGGACGCCGATAGTTCGATCCAACTTAAAAAGATCATCTTATCACAGATGAGTATATAACATTGTTCATTTTTCTTTCATGACTTCTGTCATATTGACTTTTTGAAAATTGATAATTTTCAAAAGGTTTTTTACTTTTCCTCCTTGATAAAGATAGAAGATGTCTATCGAAACGTCGGAAAAACATTACATCCACAATAGATGATGGTAATAGCCCAAATAATCATTCAACATAGTCATATATGTTGAAAATCATGGTACAATTGTTATTTACAGTAACACAGATTTTTAATGATGAAAGAGTTGATACTGATGATGATGATGAACCATCTGTTGACTCAGAAACTGCTTAACTCGAGGACTGCATAACATTTGTACTCTCCTTAATACCAAATAATTTGCTGGACATTTCGATTTTTTGTTGACCGAATCATCAACATAACTCATCGCAATTTCGGTGCTCTTCCACCCTCCTGCACGCTTTAGTGCTAAAATATCTCCACCCGAATCCGCAACCACAGTGGCTCCAGTTCTGCGAAAAGAGTGGCAGGTAAAAGTACAAGTCATTTGCAGCAAAAAATGTCCCAAACACTTTTTCGAAAAGTTGATAGTTATCGAGTTATTTAACACTTCTTGGTTTTTCGAAATTTTTTGCTCTCCCCTTTGAAAACAAGAATATCTCTGTTATTCTTACAGCTACATCAAATCTAATCATATCATCAGAAAGGGCAGTAAACACGTTATTACGTACTCATTATTGTTAAAACATGTTTTATACCGGGTGTTGTAAAAGGGTAAAGTAAAAATTGAAAACAGTGCAAACTTAGTGGTATTTTCTTGTAAGCTAAGCTAAGCATTGAAAATTGGTGAATAGGTAGTGGTTTTTTTCTAGGAAAAACTAGTACATGTAATAGACTTTTAAACGGTATATCAACTTTTCACTTAACTTTTTGTTTTTCCAACAATATCACTGTTTTAAGTCAGAAAAACATAAAATTCAGATACCCAAATTTTATAACAATTCATTTCAAAGCATTGTAAGTTCAAAACAGTCATAAATATTACTATTAGTAACATAAAAACATTAAATAAACTTTGAATGAAACTGAATGAACGTAAAAATCAATGTTATTGAAAACCGAATTAAAAACTATAAAAACTGTTCAAATCGCCTACCCCTTTGCTCAATGCATTTTATACATCTTTTTCGTACAGAATCCATAACCTTTCGAAATTCATTACCTACGTTTTCGACGCATTGTATCACAACATTCCTGAATGCTATTGATTAGTTCTTCTCGTTCATTAATGCGATTTTTATACACATTTTCTTTCAAAGTGCCCCAAACATAAAAGTCTAATGGGGTATTTCTCCCCAAAGCATTGATGCATCCAGTCCCTCACAATTCGACTATTATGGGCAGGGCATCCGTCCAATTGAAAATAAAGTTCATATCTATCCGCTATGGAAATATCTTCAAGAATGTCAACTACGATATTATTTAGTAAATTTGTGAATTCATTGGAATTAAGGCGATCGGGAAGTATTACCGGCCCTAGCCGCCCTCTCATGAATCCCAGCCAAACATTGACTCTTAATTCATGCTGATAATGAGATATAACAGTCGCATGTGGATTTTCCGTTTCCCATATATGGGAATTTCGTAAATTTATTATTCCACTTTTAGTGAATGTTGCCTTATCTGTCCATCATCTGATTTTTATGTTTTTCTGACTTGAAACAGTAATATTGTTGGAAAAACAAAAAGTTAAGTGTAAAGTTGATATACCGTTTAAAAGTCTATTACATGTACTAGATTTTCCTAGAAAAAAAACAACTACTTATTCACCAATTTTCATTGGTACAGCTAACAAGAAAATACCACTAAGTTTGCACTCTTTTTAATTTTTACATTTACCCTTTTACAACACCCGGTATAAAACATTTTTTTTAACATTAGTAACTACCTATTTTATAGCACCATTACTGCCCTTTGCGATGATATGGTCAGATTTGATGTAGCTGTGAGAATAACAGAGATATTTTTGTTTTTAAAGGGGAAAACAAAAAATTCCGAAAAACCAAGAAGTGTTGAATAACTCGATAACTATCAATATTTCGAAAAAGTGTTATAGGACATATTTTGTTGCAAATGACTTGTACTATCACCTACTGAAGTTTGGCACTTATTATAGTACACACCCTGTATATATACAGTGGGGTTCCAACAGCCTCTGCCGCATCTCACATTTCGACCGCCATTCATCCTTATTTCTCCACTCCTCTTCCTTGATTGGTCTGTCTCTCATCACCTCCCTAATGCCATCGTTCCATGAGATACTGGGTCTTCCTCTTTTTCTTCTGCTGTTGGGGACATATTTTAGCGCCCTTTTCTGCCATCTCTCGTCTTTCATTCTCTGTACATGTCCGTACCATATGAATTGTCTACTTTCTATTCAGTCAGTGCTGCTATATATTCTTCCTGTTCTTCTCCGTATCTCCTCATTCCGGATGTGTTGCATTCTCGACACCTGGCATGCTCTTCTTAAGAAATCCATCTCCACCGTGTCAATAGCTTTCCTATCGTTTTTGTCAATTGCCAGCATTCTGCGCCGTACGTTAGAATGGGTTCTACTACTGCTTCATACAATCGTGCCTGTGTGAATGGCTTTGGACCATAATAAAGAATTGAAGGGATCTCCAATAGATAATCTCAGCTTTTAATAATATCTTGATCGACATTAAAACCATAGTAACAAGATCCGTAGAAATAGTAACTCAGCAACCGTCGCAAAACTTTCAAAACCCTAGTAACCTTTCACTTGGCCACATAAACATCAGTTCATGCAATACAACAATTCAATATTTACCTTGACGGATTGATAAGTTTCTGTGTTTGATAGGAAAGGCATTTTTTAATTTTTACCTACAGTTCCCTCTGTTGCCAAATACAGGTACTTATCGATCCAATCTCGTATCTAACAAGAAATAACACCTACTCCGCTCCATTCTAACAACATAAAATTCACACAACACAACAGAGTATTTCAGACACCTTTAACTTCAATTTTTTTTGTATTTTTCAAAAGTTTTCTACTGAAAACGAATTACAGGAGGAGATACCTGATGAAGTCGATGAAATGGATGACATCGATAAAGTTCGAGACGATCTTCAGAGTACCAAACAGATGCTGGCATTCGAACTACGCAATAAAGAGGCGCAAATAAGAGAAAACAAAAGACTAATGGCGAGATTGCAAGCGCTCGAAGAAGAACTTCAGAAAGAAAGAGCTAAAAGTAGGGAAACTAATAGTACAGGTGCAACAAATGAGACAGCTGAGAAAGTAAGTTTAAAAGAATGTACGATACGAAGACTGCTTGAAACATAAAAGAGCACAAAGAAGTCAAACAAATAAATTATACACTGCTCAACAATTGATAGGGATCACTTACTTTTTCTAAATTTATTTCTGAAATATTCGCTCCAAGATTATAAATTTAGTCAGATATCAGAGTATTTTCAGTTGATAATATGGTTCACTTGAGAAAAGAATGAAAAAATGGAAAGTTGGAGAGAAAAAAAAACTTTATTAGGAACACTCAAAATTCTGTGTTTGAATAACATAAAAATTTTATGATGAAACCACAAGAAGGCTGAAGTTTCGGTTAGTACCTAGTTGGTCCCCACGAGCTCGTCTCAAGCATTCTACCCTACGAGGCATACTTTCAATCAAACTATTTATAAAATTTTGGGGCAAATTCGTCCAAATATCCCGTAAAGCGTTAGAAAGGTCCTCCAGGTTAATGATCGGTTGTTCTAAGGTTGACAATTGTCTAGACATCTCAGACCAGACATGTTTGATGCAATTCATGTCTGGAGAGCGAGTCTATCTATTCAATAGCATGAGTTTCTAGCGCTCAATTATGGGTTCAATAATCATATCGTGATATCTCTGGCTGGTCATTGTGGTGTTCTGCAGAACAACCAACTCTGTGCGTTGGTTCAAACAAATGCCTCCCCATACACATATAGAACCTCCGCCAAAAGCTGTTGTGGGTACCATAAACTGTTCTGCATACCTTCGACCTCTTTCCTCCAAGCAAGAATACGTCCATCGGAGTTGACCAAACGAAATCTAGACTCATCCGTAAATAAACATCGGCTCCAATCTTCAACTGTCCAATTGCGGTGCTCCTCAGCCGTCGATGAACCCGGTGTTCCCTATTCAAACAGGGATGTTGTACCCTCCTACGTGCTCTCAAACCACGAACATGTAGTCCTGTTGCAACTCTCAGTGATCTATTGAGCCGCGACGCCGGGTAAGTGGGATTTCTCCTAGCAATGAGGATCAAAAGACGATCTTGGGCAGCTGTTGTACTGCGCTGCCGACCTCCCCATGAACATAAGCTACTGAGTCGTTTTGGATGAACCTATTCCAAGCCCGACTCACGACACTTTGCGAAACATTCAACCGCCGGGACACTTCTCGCTGGGACAAACCTTCCTGTATCCACCGTATGATTTGGTCCAGTTGCACAGGAGCCAAACGTCTTCTCGGCATGACTGATAAGCTGATATTGTTCTCATTTCTTCAATTATTGTCACCTTATGTGTTTGAACGAGAGAAAAAAACAGATTTAATAACAAATACCACATTGCCTTTCACTCCACCTGTAACAGTCTACAGATAATAAACGATTTTGTGAACAAGAGCCGATGAAGTGAGGAAAAATTTATAATCAAGTCAAAACATCTTAATTTTTCCTTAGAGAACATATAATGTACAGATATTCACGAGATAACTTGAAAAAAATACAAATGAAGAGAAGTTCATAAGTGATCCCTAGCAATTGTTGATCAGTGTATATTATTAATTGCGATGTATTTCAAAATTTAGTCCAAAATATTTGGATAATTTGGATAAACCGTACGTTTTGTTTTTTACTCTGAGCATGAATAAACAAATGGCTGGGTATACCGACTCTGGAACAGGCAACATAAAGTTGCCCAAGTGAAAAGCATGATCCCTCCAAATTAACATAAAAATGTGCAGTGGTTGCCCTTGGTTTGTTCGGGGATCAAACATAGGTATATTGATATGATAGCCATCGTCACTTTTCCAATGCAATATTGATCATCGTAACAATGAAGCTACTATTACCAAAACAGCAAGATGTATTTGTGATCATCGTGCAAAATTCAGCACAGGTGCAAGGTCAACTGATCTATTTCGTGGTGCATTGCGTTCGTGCTGCGGTGCTTTAGCTTGTGCAAGTTCATCTGCAGTCTGTAATCGTCTTAATGTTGTGTCAAATACTGCCACATCCGGCACTCGACGACCGTAAGAAGCGAATTATTTATTCTCTGCGAACCTCCGAAGACACACAATTGCAATATCATCATCAGCATATTCCTCGGGTGTGTAGAAAGTCATCTTAAACGCTTCCTTATCACAAGTACATATCAGGGTCCGGTTAACAAGTACAGTAGTCACAAATCAGAAGAAACGGTCCAGAATCACAGCCAAATGCAGACTGCTGCAGACTGACTACCAAAATAATGTCACGTTTGGTATTCCTAGCTCTAACCTTTCATTCACACCTAAATAAATCGACACTTGTCTCACTCGTACTTGAAGAACAATACGCGACTACAATCAGGTTCAATGATCATTCAACACTATACTACATCGTCCAATGAAATCGCTCAATTTTTGAAAACGGACCAATAGAAACAAATTGTATCTGAAAACACTCAACATCACAGTGTTTTCATTTTTAGAAATTTGTTTTTATCAAATGCCTAATTTGCATAGGAATATTAATACGTCCGGATAGCTTTGGCCGTTGGTAGAAGTAGCGGTCGTCATGGTTACGTTAAACAAGCAGTTGTTAGCGATAACTTCAACAGCACATTTGGCAGTTCTGTCAGTTTATTTTCGTATTTTACCATAAAGTAGATGAAAATTAAACGTTTTGGGAATTGTAATATCACTTCAATTGAGGAAAGTGTGAAGAAAAGTGTGCCGCTTAATACAGTGAAGTCAAGATCCTACATTTGGAAACAATTTGAAGAATTCTGTGCTGCCCGGAAATACCTTTTAAATGAAAAAACAAGTTTGTCAGAGCTCAATAATATTATGCTAGACTGGGCTTTCAATATGAAGAAAAGAGATGGATCAGACTACAAGGAAGGTGTCGTAAAAACCTTGTGGAATAATACTGCCAAACAGCTGCAGGAAAAATTCTATTCCGAATGGGGCGTTAGGTTCCATCCATTCACAGACGTGGCTTTTAAAACGGCGCGGGATGCACGAAATGCCAAGAGGCGTATTTTGCAAGTGGACCCGGAGAAAAGAAAAGTTAGTGCCAAGGCGCTGTCTTTGTAGCAACACAAAAAGATGGTCAACTTATGTAAAGAAGATAATCCAGGCGGTTTGAACAGAAAATTTTATTTCTTGCTGCATTTGAGCTTGCTTGGCGCGGAGGAGAGGGTTCGTCATGCCTAATTTCGCATTTCCAATTCGAAATTGAAAACGATGGTAATCCCACGGGCCGAATTGCCTACAATCCGATATTTTCTAAAACAAGACAAGGTGGTGCCCAAAAATGTGCGGAAACGAAATGGCTGACTCCCAATATTGAAGAAGATATTTGCCTGGTGAGGTTATATAAACTACTTGTATCCAAAAAAACTGAAAGACTATTCCTTACTCCACATAAGAATTGGAAATATGGTTCATGGTTCAAAAACTCCCCAGTCGGTCCCAATACGATAGCTAAATGGACAAAAGAATCGGCAGAACTCATTGGCATGAACACAACCAAGTCGAAGATAACCAACCACTCGCATCGAGCTACTGCTGTCAACCAATTAGCCAAAGCAGGGAAAAAAATGTCCTTCAAGAAACAACATCAGTATCTACTTCATCATTCGAAAATAATGCTCGTAATGTGTATAATAATTGTACTATCAATAATTATTATTTTGAGAATAAAGATGAATAATTTGTTGTTATGCTTCTATCTGGTTATTTTTGAATAAAAAACTATTTTTAATTTCGTTTGATTTATATTGTTGAATGATCTTTCCAAATACCACACGAGATTCGAATTTTTTTGAGAACACTCGCCTTTGGCTCGTGGTATTTTAAGGATAACTTTGTTTCGTGAAATTTAAACGCATAATTCCCAAAAAACAAGAGTGTTCTCAAAAAATTCTCACCTCTAGTGGTATTACCCATGAAAATCTGTTTGGAATATCCTCAATTCATCATTTCAGCAAATTAAATCCCTACAACAAGAAGCTGATCAGGCAAGAAAAGTGAAGGATGAAATGGAACAAAAATATCATAAGGCGGCAGATCAACTTGAGAACACCAAATCTGAACTGGAAGACGTTAAAAAAGAAAAATTGGAGCTTGAAAAGAGGCTACAAGATGTCCTGCAAGGTGAGTATAAGACGGTTCATTTTCCAAAGTATCATTCCGTTCTCAAAACTTATACTTTATCTCAACATCCAGTTAATGGAACTTACCACAGTTGGAGCTACAATATAATGAATGGAGGTAAATTTTTCCCAGAATAGAAAGAAATAAATCCCTTCAAATAAGAAAGCATGGGAGTTAAGTCCAGATGTAGTGTGTCTGTATAACAAACTAGAACAACACATTGATGTCCTTCAATTTTCCATCTTACAACCCAATAAATAACAAAATATAATGTACCAAATACAACAGAAATCAATGTTTTTACCAAAAGTTAACATGTTTGTATTATATAGGAAAGAGAGGTTCAGTCGCTAGACAAACAAGCATCGTCAATGGTGAAGAAACAGAAGAAGAAGAAGAAAGCGAAAGCAGTGAAGAGAGTGAAAATGATGACGAAGAAACAAAACAAAGAAAACTGGAGAAACACATAAAGCTATTAACTAATAAACTTCGGAACTACAAGAACAAAGAAGATAACGCCAAAAAGGAAAGAGTTGCCTTGAGGGAGATAATCAAAAAGCATCAAACAGCAATGAGGGAAGAAAGGAAAAAATACAAAGCGTTACAGAAAGAGGTCAGTATCAAAAACAATCATTGAAAATATTCACAGTTTGAGGTATGAATAAGCATAAGTATGAATAATAAAAAAGTATTTGGTTTAATTTTCAAGCCATTAATATTGTAACACTAGCTGACCCGACAGACTTCGTCCTGTCAAAAAGATTTGTAATGTGGCAGTTTTTGTGCCTACGTATTTTTAAAAATTCTCCTAAACAGAACCGTCACCCTGGTGATGGGGCGTTGTGGATAAAAAATAATTAAATAAAACATATATAAGGATTTAAAAGAAAGTAATCGCTTTATTGTTAATCATGTGAATCATAATTATTATTATTATCATTATTATGCTTTGTGGTATACGATGTTTTTTGTTTGATTACCTGGCGCGTAGATAAACAAATCTGATGGTATTCCAACAGGTGAACAGGCAACATACAATTGACCATGTGAGACACATGGGTTTTCTAGATTAATACCACAAACACTTAATGATTGCCCCTGGGACTTGTTTATAGTCATAGCAAAAGCAAGCCGCACTGGAGACTGTAGTCGTTTAAACTCAAATGGCACATCAGTCGGAATCATTGGGATGCGCGGTATGAGAACATCTTCTCCTTTATACTTTCCTTTGAGTAGTTGCTTCTATCACATTGTTTAGTAACTTTTTTATCGCTAACCGTGTACCGTTTCAAAGACGCGGTTGGTTGATATTTCGCAACATTATAACCACCGATCCAACCTTTAATTGAAGATTGTGAGGTGGCAATCCTGGCAAATCCAGCGAGTTTAAAAATTTCGGTGGATAGTTGACTACATCATCTTGATTAGTAGCCGAATCAAGTGATTTATATATCCTCAATTCGCCTGTAATTTGTTCTTGAATTTTGAAATTTAATTCATTTACATCTATGTTTTTGCAGCCAGTACAGCTCGTTCGCTCAACCAATCATGGTTTCTGTAATTTTGAGAAACATCTGGAAACACCTTCTGAATAAGTTCATCTTTTGATCGAGTTAACTGACAAAAACTTTGAGGAAAGTTAATGCAGCCAGTCAACATGTCTATAGGAAATTTGCCATTACCAATGTCAATGAGTTGTTTAGAGAATATGTTTCCAGATTGGTCATTTTGCAACTCGACACGCATATTCTTGCTTAAATGAAGTACTCTGACATGTTTCCACAAATTGGAGGACTTTAGACATGCATTGAGTTCATCAGCTGGCGTTGATCGTGGAATCACTGGCAATGTTTGACGAAAATCTCCTGCTAATAAAATCATTGCACCACCAAATCGGTTATTATTGCTCCGTAGATCTTTTAAGGCTCTGTCTAAAGCCTCCAAAGATTTTTTATGTGCCATCGTGCATTCATCCCAAACAATCAATTTACATTGCTGCAAAACCTTTGCCATTGCAGAGTTCTTCGAAACGTTGTAGGTTGGAGTTTCATTGCTTTGCATATTTAATGGCAATTTTAGTGCTGAATGGGCTGTTCGACCACCTTCAAGCAAAGTTGCTGCGATTCCCGACGAAGCGAGTGCAAGTGCAATTTTATTCTGTGAGCGAATTGTTGCTAATATTAATGAAATCAAAAAAATTTTTCCTGTACCACCAGGTGCATCTAAGAAGTAAATCCCTCCAATTGCATCATTTGTTACTTTCATAAGAGTTTCAAATACATACTTCTGTTGTTCATTTAACAGTGGAAGATTTTTTTGAATTAATTCTTTCAAAACGTTGAGATCATACAGTTTTCCTCGAGCAACTCTTGGTTAAAAGCGTCATGCATTGGACGATTGGGCGCGGTCAGGCCTAATTGAATTAATAGTTTGTTTGACATTATCAAGCACATGTCCTCAATTGAAATCAATGCTTCATTGTAAATTTCTTCACTAATTTGTATATTTGGATTTCCCATTCTATTCCGTATTTGATACAAAATATCATCACACATATAATCTTTGTACTTGATCCATAAATCAATTGGGTTTGATGGGAAGCATGTAGATATAATTATAGAAAACAATGTTCGTATTTGATGAGCGTGTGATGATATTACAGCATCATTGAGAATTTGATACCAATGAGCGTCATTTTCAAGCAATTGCAAACATAGATATGATCTTTGACGTTAGGAACACACCTACATTGCTTAGACAACAGTGAGTGCTTGTAATTTAATATGAACTTTATACCATAGCAATAAAGCTCAAATTGACTACGTTTTAGTTACAAATCATTTGTATGGGAAAAAGAAAAGGGCTATTTTTAGGGTTTTTCCAGCAATAATTCTAATTTTTCTCACCGTAAAAACCATCCTTGAACTTCAACGAACATTTTAAAAAAAGATTTGGCCAAATTGGTCCAGGCGTTGTTGAGTTATGCGCTTACCAACACATTTTGCGATTCATTTTTATATTATAGATTAGCGGAAAAGCCCGTGTCGCCACGGGCGCAAGTAAGGAAGCGCGCGGTCGTTATTAGCAAATGCCCCCTATAAGCAGCCGTTCATGTTATTTTGTGTCTAGCTTTCATCGAGTGAAGACGTGTTTAAAAAAATGCCCAA
Source organism: Micraspis discolor (assembly GCA_030674115.1). NCBI lineage: Eukaryota > Metazoa > Arthropoda > Insecta > Coleoptera > Coccinellidae > Micraspis > Micraspis discolor. The sequence goes on from JARTUT010001743.1 coordinate 1,933,376, forward strand.
AAAACTTTCCGACGCCCAACTGAAACACCAACAGCGGCGATTTCAAAACAGCCTTCTGAAAAAGAAGCAAAAAGAAGAAGAGCAGAGGCAATTGGAGCAACTGCAGAAAAAAAAACGTGGAACGCGTGAAAAAGAAAAGGAAGCTTCTGGAAAATCAGATGAAAGCTCCTGTTTTTCGTGCACGAAACCTGGAGGTGTACGAATATAGCAAAGGGCTACAACCGCCAAATTACAATTGTTCGGTTTGCCTAGAGATCAATGTAAATGCATTAAATCTTAGGCTACTGCAAGCGGATTTTTCACGGTTTTTGCCGTATAATAAATTAAAAACTATCTCAACTACAGCTCAGACCTTGGCGATTCTCTTAAGCTAACTGTTTGGGAAGCAAAACGCAAAGGCACTGTTATACTGGCGTATATTGTTTTGGAAATTCTTCGATTCTTCATCTGTTCCTGTGTAAAGTTCTCTGAGCAAAGCTGGTACTTCTTTCAATTGCATCTGCTCGCTCATTACAACTTTGCCTTTCTGGCAGCACTGGCTGAATCCATCTCGCCCTTTTTCACCCCTAAAATGCAGAGCATTGCAAAATTGACACGATTCGCTCATTTCTCCGACAGAAAACGCGGGATTTTCGTCTTCAACCGGAGCCCTTCTCGCTACAAATACTGATCGCATTGCGTAATTATTGTTATGAACGCGGCGTCGGTTTCTTTCAGTTCGGGTTGTCCGGGTAGCGTTTCGAGAACCCACTGGTCTGCCTCGTCGTCGTGTCTCCATTGTAAATTAAAATTTTACACTTTACACTTTTTTCATACTTAATTGAAAAATCGGACGTGACCCGTTTTCAATTTTTACCCAAAAATGGAGAATAACCATCCAAATTTGGGTTTTCAATATCTTTTTCAATTATAATTTTCTAAATTAACTTACTCGGTATGTTTGGAAATTAAAATAAGCTTAAAATCAAACTTAAAATTAAGCTCGTCAAAACACGTCTTGAAAGTCAAAGCTGAAAATATAGATGTTTATTATAATTATTATCAAACGTTATCAAGTTTGACAATTACTTTTAAAATGAATTTTTCAAAATGGCAGTTTCCATCTTCTATTTTCAAGCACGTCATCTATAATATAAAAATGAATCGCAAAATGTGTTGGTAAGCGCATAACTCAACAACGCCTGGACCAATTTGGCCAAATCTTTTTTTTAAATGTTCGTTGATGTTCAAGGACGGTTTTTACGGCGAGAAAATTTAGAATTATTGCTGGAAAAACCCTAAAAATAGCCCTTTTCTTTTTCCCATACAAATGATTTGTAACTAAAACGTAGTCAATTTGAGCTTTATTGCTATGGTATAAAGTTCATATTAAATTACAAGCACTCACTGTTGTCTAAGCAATGTAGGTGTGTTCCTAACGTCAAAGATCATATCTATCAAAACAATGTGCGTGTGTGCGTTTGAGCACAGAATACATAGTTGGAAGAGTTTAATGTCGCGTTCAGAAACTCGCGTTTCTTTTGTATTAGTTTCGGCATGCGAGATAAAATGCATCAGTTTCCACGTCATTACATCAGTCACACAAAAATCGCGTTACCAACAGTGTTTTATTATTTTTAATATCCAAATTTTAAATAAATAAAACAATTAGTACGGCTTAAAAGGATTTGACTTCAAGTCATATCAAATTTAAAAAAAAAAGTTGTCTGTTAGCTAATCTACTGAGTTTGCTTTTGTCAACTGATACACGAAACAAATTCGTATATCGTGTTTTGTGCAGAGTGTTTAGTTAGTTAGTGTTTGTTTAGTTCGTGATTAGTGAAAATATAATTTATATTTGATATGCCTCCTATAAGACGGAGCAATTTAGGTAGAAGAACCAGAAATGCAACAAACCAAGCTAATTACCGATCTAATCGTACTGCACAAGAACGTGACGACGGAGATGAACGTGAAAGAAAAAAGATCTACGGAGCAATAATAACCGATTTGGTGGTGCAATGATTTTATTAGCAGAAGATTTTCGTCAAACATTGCCAGTGATTTCACGATCAACGCCAGCTGATGTACTCAATGCATGTATAAAGTCCTCCAATTTGTGGAAACATGTCAAACTACTTCATTTAAGCAAGAATATGCGTGTCGAATTGTAAAATGACCAATCTGGAAACATATTCTCTAAACAACTCATTGACATTGGTAATGGCAAATTTCCTATAGACATGTTGACTGGCTGCATTAACTTTCCTCAAAGTTTTTGTCAGTTAACTCGATCAAAAGATGAACTTATTCAGAAGGTGTTTCCAGATGTTTCTCAAAATTACAGAAACCATGATTAGTTGAGTTTAACGAGCTATACTGGCTGCAAAAAAATAGATGTAAATGAATTAAATTTCAAAATTCAAGAACAAATTACAGGCGAATTGAGGATATATAAATCAGTTGAATCCTTATATATGTTTTATTTAATTATTTTTTATTCACAACGCCCTATCACCAGGGTGACGGTTCTGTTCAGGAGAATTTTTTGAAATACGTAGGCACAAAAACTGCCACATTACAAATCTTTTTGACAGGACGAAGTCTGTTAGGTCAGCTAGTATAAAATATAAATAATTAAATATAAAATTATTCAAATGCTCACTTTCTGACCAACTCAGGTAGTACTCTTAAACCTTTTTTAACTCGCCCTAACAGTTCAATATTCACTCAAGGTAATTTTATTCAAATAACAAAATTTGAAATATTTAACTATTGCAAATTCACAAATTATTTTATTCACAAAAATTCACTTCACCCTTTTAAATTGAAAGCCTACATAAAACAATTGAAATAAAGTGTTTTTCCTCTTCTAGCAATGTTACCATATGATTTATAAGTCACATGTTATAATTTAAATACAAATAGAGTTAATCAAATTTACAAATGTTTTTAAAGGGTTATATGACGGTAATGGTGACTTGGAGTGCAAGAAGAAGAAATTAAAGCCCATATCATTAAAAATTTGTTGAGCGGTGGCGCCATCTACAGCGAAAACATGCCAAACACCCTTAATTTTTAAGTTTTTTAGAGAAATTATAGATGTTTGGCACTTGTTATCATTTTTCTGAATCAGTTTAGATGCCTACCGTTAATTTAAAAAAAACTTGATGCAAATCGGTTGATTGGTTTAGGCGCTAGACCCTACTATGCATCATATTATTATAATAGAAGAAGATTGAGTTTGTATAGCAGTCCGTTGTGCGAACCTTGGCCAAAGCTTGGAATGAGTACAGAAATACTGCTGAGCAAAATTTTTCTTCTTCAAGACTTGTCAAGATGATGTTCATGTTGGGATGGATCTGATGCTCTGTCTAGTGGTTCTCTGAGAAACCTAGTTGGTGATCTGGAACTAGTTGGTACATATCCATGTCATCTTTCATCCTTATGAGAAGCAGCTTCTCGAAGAGTTTAACCAGGATTTGTAGAAGACCTATAAGCCTATATGATTCCACATTGTGTTCTGATTAACCAGGTTTGGGTATCATTATAACCTCTGAATACTTCCATATAATGGGGAAATATGCTCATCATTCTAGTGAACAATGTTGTGAGCAGTATAACAATTTTCCTGGGTAGTTTTTTCAGAGTTTTTGTCGTTATGAGGTCGTATCTTGGAGCCTTTTTAGTTTTTCAATCTTTTAATCTTATTGGTTACTTCTGTTGGAGTAAAAGTTTTGAATGGTAGGGATATCCAACATGGAACATCCAGAAAAATGAACTGAGCCTCAACAACTCTCATTCAACCAATGGACGCAACAGTGAGGTCTTTTTGTAGAAAAAAATACAAACTATAAATGTTCATCAAATCTTTTCTTTTTTCTATTAAGTGATGTTATAAACATATTCTCTTATATCTAACGTTAATTTCCTATTCGAATTTTTCGTTCACAGGTCAATAAGATGGCAGCCTTAATGAAAGATGAAGAAGCCGAAGATGCAGATGATGAAGAAGAAAAGGAAGAATCAGAAGACGAAGAGACAGAGGAAGAAGAATCAAGCGAAGAGAGTGAAAGTGAAGAAAGCTGCGATGACAGCGCTTCTGAAAAAAGCATGAGTGAGCCAGAAGATGCTCCACAACCTAAACGAAAAGAAAATTACTCGGCAAGAGTTAAAAGACATGAAAGTATATTAGCAGCATTGAAAAAAGGCAACTATATGCTCAAAACGAATGCTGAGAGGCTGCAAGATGATCTGAACAAGCAGAAAGAACAGACTGCATCTCTCCAAGATGATTTAGATTCAGTGCTCTCAGAATTAGGTTGAGCTGTATGATATATCGATATGTAAATCATTTATCTCTATGTAAATCATTTTAATTTATAAGTTGTGTTGTGCATAATAACTTGATGAAGTTTTGTTATGATATAAGAATTGAGAATGAAAAGTGAGTTCAATTTGAAACCTAGAACTAATATAACATTTTTCATAAACTCTTCATTATTTTCTTTACCATCTTTTACAGTGACTACTAAAAATAATAAGGTTGGAGATATTCACTTACCTTCGATTTACTTTTACACTCAAAGAACAAAACATTCACATGATTCAATACAAAAGCACAAAAATATGTTTAAAACTTTATAAAAATTTTTCGAATTCAAACGAATACAATCAAAACATTGGGGTTGAATGGAAATGATGACATTTGCTCTACACAACTTTAAATCTACTAAACATTTCGACAATAAATGGAAATATAATTACACAATCAGTTATATTGCTTTTAATTATTCCTTTAAATTTGTTGATCTTATCTGAAATTGTAGCAAATTGTAAATATGACATACTCAATAACTTCACAGTAAATCGAAAATTTCGTAGCTCTAAGATCTCGATATTGTAGTAGTTCTATCGTACCAATCTACAATTTTGACGTTTTTCCATAAGAAAACAAAAGTTAAATTTTGGAATTTTTGAGGTGGGCTAATTAAATTTTTCGCAATGGCCAAGTTCCTTGGGCTGGATAAATTATTTTATTTAATGCGTATCGTGAAGGAAAATGGCGGAATCAGAAGTTCATTATACAAACTTTACAGGTAAAAATGTTATGTAAGAAGACATCACATACAACATATTTTTATTCCAGAATGGATGAGCTCAGATCAGGTACCTTGAAAGGTATTGATAAGTACGGTAATAAGTACTTCGAGAACAACAGGTTTTTCTTTGGAAGAAATCGATGGGTGGAGTATGCTCCTAAGTATGGTACAGATTATGATGCTAGCCAAATTCCGGCTGAATGGTTTGGATGGATGCATTATAAAACTGACTTAACGCCAGATGTAGATCCATCTAGACCTAAATATAAATGGATGGCTGATCATACAGAAAATCTTACTAACACTCCAGAGCAATTCATACCTTACTCAACGACTAGACCGAAAATAGAACCTTGGGTGCCCCCAAATCATGTTGAGGTAACAGTGAAGTGTGCATATAAACTCTCGCTATGAAATAAATTGAAGAAAACTTCTTAACAGCATATTCATAGTCTTAGATTGTTATATCGTTTTTGAAAATACTGGGAATAATAACCATAAGTCGATGTTTTAATTATTTATTATCTCCACTTAGTATCCTTAGATATAAACAATAAAAATACAATCAATAGGAGATGAGTTGGCTAACATATAAAACAGTTATTCAGTTTGAATATGAGGGAATTGTTGAAAGTGGATAAAATATTTGAAAGCTGGTTTTAATTCCCTACTATTCATTAACTCTTCTATATTTCAAACTTAACAAATAGAAGTACAGCAAAAGCTGAAGAAATTCGTTATTTGAGCATTTAACCATAATATATGATATATTTACTTGAAACTATAAATATCTTACAAAGTTAAAAGTTAAGTCGATGATGTGTACCTTCTATTTTCAGTCACCAAGAAAAATTATTTACAAATAGAGATGTAGCAAAATGTAAACGTATTAAATAACTTTAAAATTTCTATTAAAGCTGTATAGAAAAAATAACACAATATAAAATATACACATCCATAAATTAACTCATAGAATAACAGTAAAACAACTCTTTAATATTTGTACCTAAAGACTGTCTTTTAGTTCACCAAACTGAACTAGAGATATTCCACGATATCACACTTTATAGAAATGTTAGGGCAACTCCTTCCAAAAGCTATATTATGTTGACTTTTGTTACGTTCTGTCAAAAGTTTCTGAAATATCGGCAAAATCTCGCGGTCTAACAGTTCACTTTCCGATGTTGCATTGTACATCGATTTGTCCCTTTTAGCCTTGATAGATGGTTTTAAAGCGGCCACGTTGGGAGTTGACTGATAATAACCTAGTTTGTTGCACTGTTGGTTGCTTATATTAGATGTTGTTAGTTCTTTCTTGGCTATCGGAGATTTATCCCTTTTCTGTGTATGACGATTTCTTTCAGACACACTTCGGTGAATGTGGCTATCATCTGTAAATAACAAAATTATTTTCTCACTACCATACTACAGATTTTTCAAAATTGTATACAGCACTACCTGCAAATTATATATATGATGGTAATGGAGGCAATGCAATTTAAAAATTTATGGCACAGTTTACTGTCATTCTAGTTTGTGCCTTGTCAATATATTTGTAAGTAAACAATTTTCTTATACATTATTACTTTATGTGAAATCACACTACAGCAATTATGACACCTATTCAATTTCACAATATACTAATTTGTTCATTAAAATAATGTATATCAATTTCATTTTGCCTAGAAAAGAGATATTCTGAGAGCAGATGCCAAATAAATCCGGCCCTGGTTGTTCCTCACATCGGAAATAGAGATTAAATCACTGCAACCAGAGATACATGCAGATAGCTACCTGATGAGCAACCAAATTTGTTAATTCACAGTTCTCCATATATATACAATTAGTGGGTCAATTAATAACGCCAATAATTTTTTTTAGATTCGTCACACCTGAAAGTTTCCTTAAACTTAGTTTTCCCTCTAGTTGAAAACCTGAATGGCTATGGTATACAAACTTTCAATTTCACGTAAACATCATAAATCCCTGAAACTTAGAAGTGAAATTGAAATATTTTTACCTTCGTCCTGAGACATCATCTTAATAGGCTTTTGGTGAATTTTGGAACATCTATGTTGATTTCCAGTATCCCAAAGTTCACTTTTAGCGACTACATGTGTCCCATACTCCGACTTACATCTTAATAGGCTTTTGGTGAATTTTGGAACATCTATGTTGATTTCCAGTATCCCAAAGTTCACTTTTAGCGACTACATGTGTCCCATACTCCGATTTTTTCTTCGGTGTACCTCTTGAGTTAGGTATACTGACTCTCCTTGGACAACCTGTATTATCATCGTTATAATCTGTACTTTCGTTTTTCATACTGCATCTCCTTTTTTCGATTAACGTAGTATCTATCTCATTCACCCTGGACATTTTTCGCTCATGTGTAGGGGTTTTTGTTGGAGTCTTAGTTAAAGTCTCAACTGTTTTAATTTTTTCTTGTAGAATATTTTCCTTATTCTCCATTTCTTCCAGGATAGAATTCTTCGTCGTATTAACATCTATAATTTCCATGTTGTTGTGGTAATTAGATTTGGCAACATTGTTTGTTGTGGGCTGCTTCGCTATGTTGCCATTTTGTGTTATCTTCTCAGGTTCTGGGTCGGGCGGTTTCAACTGAACGTTATTATTGTTTATCTGTGAGTTATGCTTGGGTGATTCGTGAACTGTTGATTTCCGTTTCCTGAAATTTATTATGGATTAGGTAGTTCTGAAAATAAAATTATTCTCGGCTTACTTCTGACTGTCGGTGTGGTGGAGAGATGTGAAATCCTGTGAACTGAGACTGCATAGAGATGTTAGGTCGCTCGTTTCTGTAGCACTGGGAGCTTCTTTACGAATTAGAGGTACTGATAATCTGTTTGTTTCGCTCATGGAGTCTGCTCGAGATTCTAAAATCTCTTTCGCTTCGTTGCCAAGTCTTCGGATCAGCATCTAGAGAGATATTTTTGATTACATACTCAAACAACTGTTATGTAGTCTCTTTTGATTTTCATTTCAGCATCTCAGGAATTCAAAGAGTTTTCCAAAAGGACTTGACAAATCGATAAGGAGAAATTGAAGATAAATATTTGAATCATAGAAACTTTCCTGTGTTACTGATTTAGTTATCATATCTCGAGAAATTCCTTCTGACATGAATATTCAATGCTTGAACGTTATTTCTATCAAAAACTAGGGTATATTCTTACAGTATCTGAAAGTTTTATGATTTTTGGTCATAAAAATGCGTTAGTTATAGTTGTGAGTAGCAAATCAGCCACGTCTATTTAAACGTTCGGATCGGCCAGCCCACCTATGATGTAAGGGTTACGATGCATCGCCTTACCATCTTCCTGTATTTTTAAATTCAGAGATCAGTGTCATGTAGTAATATTAAGGAGTACACTTATTTTTATTGTCGGTTTAAGTAATCAAGATTACAAGTTTAAGAGCGGTATTATTAAATATATGTAAAAAGTTATGTTGGAGATCCTATAATGTTTGAATTACCTGAAGTTCAGACTCTTTATCCAATAGAGTTTTTCTATACTTCGAATTGAGTGATTTGACGTCTTTCATTTTTGTTTCGAGTTCCGAAACGCTGGAATCCCTCCTGGTCTTCGACATGGGCCGCAGGGTAGCTCTGCATCTCTTGTCGATCGAACCTGCGGGATTTCTTCTCAATTCCAGCATTTTCGGTACGAACACCAGCCACAAAGTGGCAGTCGTACAGAAAAGGACGAAAACACCTGTCATAGAAAATAATTTAAAACTATAGTATCAGTAGACTACAACATTTAGAAAAGAGATAAGAGAAAGCGTCTATTTTCTATGTCTGCCTATTACTTATTTATATGTTTCATTATTCAATCAAGTGATTAGAGTACTTTCTGTGTATCTAAATATTTTCTGCACAAATCGGTGAGAGCGCTTCATTCTTAACTTGCTGATGTTTGTATTACATATTTCTATTTTGGTCTCTTGGGATCTATATTAACGTATGAGATTTCTCAAAGCCTGGATCAGGGACCGTGAATGCCGACCATTCACGAAGCTCTTAAGGAATGGTAGAATATGTCCTTTTTAGGGACACCGCTGGAACTCCATTTCCCCACCTATTACTCCTTATTCCTTGGCTCATACGATACTTATAGGTGACAGCTCGTATATCCTGGGACCAACGCTACTATTGTTGCTTAATGTTTGTCATTCTTTTCAAAAAATAGTGGCGAATTATATGAAGGGGAATTTTTCTCTTTCAAACGCAAATAAATAGTATTTTTTTATATTCCTCACCTATGATCAAGAACATAGCATCCTGATGGTCAACCAATACGAGAGCAACTGCAGCTCCACATATGCACATAATGGCAACATTGTACACGGATAAACCAACATGGCGACTGTCATTTAGTGCTGGAATTGACACGTGCCTGGTTTCCCAAGCTAAGAAAGCACCAAATATCTACAATTTGCATTATTTCAAAAGGAGTCCGAATAAATATAAAGATATTTACCATTAATAGACCTTTGTAGGCATATATTGATCCAACGAAAATTGTCATTCTTTCAGATGCACAGTATTCATTCTCTGGTATAATGATGATGTCTTCACTTGAAGGATGGGGCTGAAAAAATGTATTAAAACGAGTCAGCACTTTAATCTTCAGAAGAGGAACTATAAAAGTGTTGAACAATCTTTGCATAAGTAGAAACTAACTACTATCAGTTAATTTTGATTCACTTACGTAAGGCTCCAATTGCTTGGTCTCCCTATAAAATGGATCTGCAACTTGCCAAGTGGTCATGATCACCAAATCGATAAAAAGTAATACCCCAACCACCATAAACAGCTGATAATCTTTGATGACTTTCTTGTTCAACTTGACATCGGTAAATATCGAATGAACTCTCCAGGTTTTGCTGAACATGGCTCCAAACGCAAGTGAGAATCCTGCCATAAGAGTCCAGGCTCTTGCAGTGCAAATGTAGGGAAACGCTTCTAAAGATCACCAAGATTTACAATTAGGTTAAAAGAGGAGGAAAGTATATACATTTGTACTGGTTTACGCCATGGCCGCCCAGATCCCGTGATCTGGTCCCCAAATTGAAAATTCGCGATACTGTTTGAACTTGAACAGAACTCGGATACTAACCTATGCTGGACAATCCTGAATCAAGCCCTAGGAACATTATACTTGTGTATGTCAACATGCAGCCGATTATTATCAAGTTGTTCAGTTGTGGACTCGACATCTTTATGTATCTTTGGTTCCTATATTTTATGTTGAATCCGAGGAATACAGAAGCCATTATAATACCACAGGCGGATAGAGTAGCAAAAATGGCGTAGACAGTCTTGTTCACTCGAGTGTGCTCAATAATCAATAAAGTTCGATCTTTTGGAGGCTGCCTGAAACCAAAGTAAAAGTATATTATTACCTATATATTATATATACATGTATGATGTTTGTGATTTATTTATGTTACATGATGTTTACCGTCTTTTTTAGTACATGGATAAAGAAGGCATGAAAGCTGAAGCCACACTGTATTAACGTACATAGTCTCGCTTCATGGCGACTCTAAGAAATCACAGAAACTCTAGAAATAGGGCGGCGAATATGGACGATCACGTTTTTCATTGGTTAGCGCCATTATCTTGCTATATTTCTTAGCACTTAATAATCGTGTTTCCGTGATTTGAAATTTCTCACATTCATAAATAGCCTGGGAAATGAATGTCATTCGCGACATTGCCTGAGCAACAAACTTACAATCAAGAAATAGCCGACGAAATTTCATCTCTAGTGTTATTATATAATATAATATGATGATCTTGTAATGATGCATTTTTTCACATCGCGCTACGTCCATGTTGATGTTCCCCTCCTCTGAAAGGTACTGAAAGCAGCCAACGCCAGCAACTGTCGGCTGTGGTACGTTTCGATGCCCCCACTCTTGGTCGCGCATGACTGTGACCAGAGGTGGGGAAACAAACGGGGGTATAAAAAGCTAAATCCTGGATCAAGCAGACGATTCGTTCTTCAGGACTGAATCCGGTCGACTTGCAGTTCAAGTCCTAAATGCATCTAGGTGAAATGTTTCGGTTTATCGAAACCGGTCCTTTTAAAACAAACAATAGAATTAGTTAAGATTATTAAGAGGATTTGCTCGCCGCTGTTTGGTATTGAATTTGCATCGTAAATAGGCCTGTAAGAATTGATTAGAATTTAGAATTTAATTTGTTGGTGACCGCATTGTTGCCGATTTTAGATTCGTGACATAAGAATGAACCCATTTGTTTTATTGAGACCGAAATTGTGTTTATGGGTTTATGATGAATACTTCACCTTCCAATCCATTTAAGAGGAGCTCCCAGCGTCAGATCAAGATGTTGGGTTGCAGCACTGTATTCTCCTACTTTGATCTCTTCTCCTTGTTGAAATTGTTTGAGTAAGATGCTCGCTTTTCTTTCATTGTCATAAAATCTCACTGGACCGGTGACCCCTTGAAAAGAGGACTTCAGTTACGATGTGTATTTGCATATTGAACAGAACTCCTTAGGAAATCATTTACCACTAGTTTAATGAAGAAAAAATTTGGACAATGAGTGTATCGCTGCATGCAATGAATGGTGAGAAACTTGAGAATTTGTGCTAAATTCTTACTGATATGTTTGTTGAAATATTTTTCTTTATATAAAATTCATACGATCAATTACAATCTGTTTCATTTATTTTTATCGGTTCTATCAGTGACGGCTCGTCAGGGTGGGCATAGTCGGCTGGGCCGACCCAAACGCAACCGAAAAAGAGAAGGTGAAAATAAATATTTTTTTTAATCGAAACTTATTTGAAAAATTAAGCAATATTGAAATCTCGAGAAATTCCCTTAGTATATTTTCCTCTGTCCTCTATATATCTCATATTTCCACTCAAAACATCAAAGTACACATTATTTCGGTCAAACACCTCAAATAATTTTTATTTCCCGCATCTGTCCTTATACGTAATAACGCAGCTTAGCCAGCCGAGCCACAGCTTTCAGTTTATGATTTCATCTAACACATACGTTACTCGAAGTTCCTATTATGAAACTCTACAATACCTCGACTGTGACACTTGCGAGGTTGGCCGAGAACCCTTGGCCGTCGGCCGTCCCTATGTGAAACGGCAGGCGGGTGAAATTGTTTATTATTATCGATGTTTATTGCAAATATCAAATTAACAATTGTAATTTAATATCCGACATCTTCATATGTTTATCCTAAATTTGAGATAGAAAGAGAAATCATTATGTATTTAAAATTTTGTCACGTATCCTGTTAATAATTGAAATTTTCACCCTCAAATCTCAAATGACTGTTATCACAAATACTTGAATATTATTTTAATTTCAGAAAAATCTGTATTCGTACTGTATGGAATAAATTTTGTGATTTTCTGACCATAAAAATTCATTTTTAGTAACTGTAAATAGCAAAACAGCAACCCACGACTTGTTCATTTTTCAAAGACTAGGTCGGCCAAGATACCCTTGGGGAGGGGGTATATGAGAATTGTATTGCGTGTGTTTACACTTTGGTTATCAGAGTTCAGTTCACTACGTCAGTAGTTTGGAGTAAGATGTTAGTGTGTAGGGCTAACGGTCGTACGAGTTTTCGTTCGTTTTCAGTTACAAGTTGAATGTGAGTTATCCAGATGGCAAGTGTAAGAGAGGTAGTAACAAATTGCGGTGATTTATTCACTTTATGAACACAAACTGCAGGTTCATACAAATTTGAATCCAGGCATACATTTGTGTTACAAAACTACCCCTATTCAAATTCCTGATGAGATTGCAACTTTTATTAGATTGTATATTTTTGTAATAATTACATTTTTAACGTTGCTATAGACCATGTTTCTGAGAATCTTGGTTGACTGGTTTCATTTTGACGTCTTGTCAAAAATAAAATAATTGAAAAAATGTCGACCCACATCGAAACTCAAGCGGCAACGGAAGAAATTTGATTTGAAGTGTGTTGTGACACATGGTAACTAAGGTGATATAGCTCAATATTGGTTCGATCAGAAAAAAAGTTATATATAACATTTTACTCACCTTCAAAACTGGTGTTTTTCAACGCCTCCAGAAATAGTTTCTCCCAAAATGGATCTCTGTACCTAAAATCGACAACTGTGGTGTTTTTGATGTAGTATTTTATCCTGTGGGCGACATTCTGAATAGCTAGAGCTACAGCCCATATACCATCGTAAGTGTATCCATGAAATCTTGAATATTCTTTTCCTCTTCGAGAATCATATTCTATCTGGTATTCCTCAGCAGTCTGTGGAATCAGATTTTATAAATACTTTAGAATTGAAGTTTTTTTGGCAAAATTATCATTTCATTTGTAATGAATCCGACATTTTTTTTACATAACTGTTCTTACTTTCTTGAAGTCATTAAAGTGAGGTACATAATAGCAATTGATTTCTAATATCACAATAAATCAACAGACCTCTCCAATTATTTTTGTTGCGTTGAAATCACTTAAATTGATTCAAATTTAACAAGATGGCAGATGGGCGGGGCTTAAAATTCCCCTCCGGAACACTGTAAGCCCTTTTTATTCATCTATTTATGGAATGAAAATTACACAAGTTGTTTTTGTTTCATTGAACTTACAAATTACTTAAATACTTTTTGGACATCTAGAGTTATAGCATTCAATACACACGTGAAACTACGAACTTACTATTCCAGATATTGTTATTTCCCCGCTAGTTGAAAGTGGTAGAAGATCAGTGAGTAGAGTTTGTTCCAAGGCCAATTCCAATTCATCAAGGGTGCAATTAAGATCTGGTTCTATCCTTTTCCACCACTTCTTCTTATATGTCCCCATCACTATCCATTGGTACTTTCTACCAAACATCTCTAGCTTGTAGGCTTCGCAAAATATTTCTCTGGCCCATTTCTCGTTGAAATTGCCTGGAAATGAGGTCCATAAGGTTTGAACCATATAGGGTTGATAGTTATGAAGGAGTCGTACCTAAGATTACTCTAGTATCTTTTTCTTTCAATTTGGACAATGCGGAATTTACTTCATTTGTAAAGCTTTGGGTTTCAACCACTTGATATCCTAGGGTGTCCAATTCAGCTACCAATCTGCAGGAAAAAGGATTATAAAACAATTCAACAAGGTCTTGTAAGATCATGCTGATCAGGAAAATATTCAAAATCGTCCTTTATTTTGAAGAAATCGTGAAGTATGAAAGCCACAGTCACCATGCAAGAATGGAAAATTACTCAAATAGAAAATGTTTTAACGAATAGTTATTTGCGCTCCAAGGGAAACTTTACCTACGATACCCAATTTTGAAAATCTTACCGAGTTATCAGAGTGCATAATCTGTTTAACAAACTCATTAAATAAATTTAATCTCACCTATTATGTGCCAAGGAATACCGTGGTTCATTCTGATATATGGTCCCGACCCTAGTCCAGTTAAATTCCTTCAACAAGGACAACCGTGGTGGATTAAATGCGTTTTCTGATGGTACTATTCTGAAAAAGTTTGGAAAATTCTCCTTGGTGAACATGGGATGAGTATCGGCGTAAGAAAGCTGAAAAAATAGCAAATTGGTGAATTGAACATTTATTCTTTGTTAATAAAAAGGAACCATCGCTCCAATTGTGCGGGTTAGCCACGATTGACGTATGGTAACACAGAGAATCAAGACCCCCAAGTGAAACTGGGAACCGGTTTCGAGGTCAAAGAACGTGATGAACCCTCTAGACATGTGTAGAAAAGCGAAATCTACATCTTAAAGACTGAACCGGCCTCGCTTTATCTGTAAATGCCGTGCCGACAAAACGGCATTAGAAATCATTTTCTTTCAATATCTTCCCGTCCAAAATATATTTAGCGAGCGAATCACCTCAATTCACCAGTCCTTTGATGAATATTACGCATTTGATGACTACTGGTAGAAGTTGAATTTGGGAGTCACGTGTTGTCGTATGAATCTACCGAGAAAGCGAGGCTGGTTCAGTTTTCTAGATGTAGATGGCGCTTTACTAGACATGTCTAGAGGGTTGATCACGTTCTTAGTTAAAATTGGCAGCCTCCTTCAATATCGTCAGCGCCACACTATGCTGATGAGAGACAGTCCACAGTTGCACTTGGGGTCTTGATTATCTGGGATATCATATGTCAATCGTGGGTAGCTTGTACCATTGTAGCGATGGTTCTTCGGAATTGTCGTTATTTTTATTAACTTACTTTGCCGGTATAACGGTATTAGAAACCGTTTTATTTTAATTTATTCTTTGGTTTGGTTTAAATGGAATTAAGCTCTTTTACCTGTGTCAAATGCCAATGTTTAGACGCTTTAGCTATAGGATCTGTCACGTGGGTGCAGGCAGCTCCGAAAAGCATCAATTTATGTGGACCGCTGTGCATCATGTCGAAAAAAGCTTTAACCCCCACTGCTGCATTGCACTACAAAAAATTCATCAGTTGAATATTAAATCAACCTGAAATTCAATAAACGCAGATAACTTGGAATCCAAGCAAGATAGGTATAGGGAATGTAATAGAAAAATTTTCACAATTTTGTGATTTGACAAATGGTAATTTTTTTGGCCACCCTGTATAACTGATCACTTGGATTCGAAGGCAGACTAAACGATGCCGCATATGTGTTGAAGAGGGGAGGAAACAATTCAAACATAAAATGTGAGGCCACAAGTAATTATTGATGTAATATTTTTCTCGAAAATAAATTTATTTCCAATAATTTTTACTTTTTTCCTGATATGCAAAACGGTAAACTGACTTTGCCGCACCCTGTATACTTGAAACCTGAAGAATAAGCTTTACCGATAAGAAAAATTAAATACAGTGTATACTATTTAAAAAATAAGAGTTCACATGAAATTTTTAGGTTTAAGATGTTGTACTGAATTCTGAATGACCATAGAAAATTATACAAATTCGCCTGTTTAAATGTACCTATATTTACTGAGATAGCTATTGGGTAAAATATACACATTCACCCAGTACATGATAAACTTTCCTACAACTATTATAAAACAAAAATTGCTCTTTGGAACCAATGCTTGAATTCTCGTTTCTTCCTTTGGAACGCAGAGTTGGCTGTACCCTCTACTTTCTCATTATTCATGGCGTCATGAATGTGCAATCTCCAGAAGATTGAACTGGGACCAGGTTGGGAATACAGGGAACGAATTATTTAATTCCCAATCCGCCGCAACTGTCTTCCCGACCTCGTCGCCAGTTTCTATTTCTGCTTCTCCATAGACGTAGTTGAATTTAATATTTGGTAAGTACTGACTTGAATTTTTGAGTTATTGAAATCCGACATTAGAATTATTTAAAAAATAATAATAATAATAAGAAAGCACTGCTGTGAGATCAGATGGCTTTGGCACTCTTGTTAGGCTACTTGCGAGTAGTCATTCACCTTCACGTTCTTCTTTCAGATGAAAATTTGGATTAAATCCACCTTTTTCAATTGTTATTCAAAAATCAAATTTTAGATGAGAAGTGAATATTGTAAAGTTGAAAAATCTTGACATTTTCTTTGAGAGATTTTGTTTGCAATGTCAAAATTTCCTGTCGATTAACGAAAATGGCAGTTTTGGTCTTAATTCACTTGACGTATTTTTTCTCTTGAGACCAATTTTCCTAAACTTACATTAAAGTTACAAAGCTGATTATTTTATGTATCAAAGTATAACTTATGGAGATTTCACTGCAAAAGAAAAAAGTCAAAATATTAGGTGTACAAATAAGTTTCCGCGGTTTGTCAAAAGATGGCCCCACCAGAAGGTTATGGAGAAATTGTCAGGTGTAAAACGTAATATCCCAAGTTTAGTCATCTGGCAACACCATAACCTTAAAGTACTACTGATTCCGTATCAGCATCACGTAATTTTTTTCGTGCAAAAATGTTTTATTCCGAATAAGCATCATTTGCGGGAACTTTTGATTTACTTCTTTGATGTGAAAAAATCTGCAGCTGAGGCGCATCGATTGCTTCTAGAAGCATATGGTGAAGCTGCTTTAAGTGAGAGAAATTGTCAGGAATGGTTTCAAAAGTTTAAAAACGGTGAGTTTGACGTTAAAGACAAAGAACGCAGTGGAAGGCCGAAAGTGTACGAAGACATGGAATTAGAAGCACTATTGGAGGAAGATTCGTCTCAAACGCAAAAAGAACTTGCACTTACTCTACAAGTGACTCAACAAGCAATTTCACATATTTTAAAATCGTAAGGAATGATTCAAAAACAAGGAAATTGGGTTCCATATGAACTAAAGCCGAGAGATCTTGAACGCCGATTATGCATGAGTGAAATGCTGCTTGCCAGGAATAAAAAAGAGTTTTTGCATCGTATAGTCACTGGTGACGAAAAATGGATTCACTACGATAATCCAAAGAAGAGAAAGTCATGGGTTAAGCCCGGCGAACCATCAACATCGACAACTAAGCCGAATATTCATGGAAAAAACTCATGCTGTGTATTTGGTGGGATCAGCTTGGTGTCGTGTATTATGAATTGCTGAAACCAAGCGAAACCATTACTGGAGCTCTCTACCGAACACAATTGATGAGATTGAGTCGGGCACTTAAGGAAAAACGCGCCCATTACTACTCCAGACACGACAAAATTATTCTTTTACACGATAATGCTCGTCCACATGTTGCGGCGCCGGTAAAAACATACTTGGAAACCCTCAACTGGGAAGTTTTACCCCACCCGCCGTATTCACCAGACTTAGCCCCTTCTGATTATCATCTGTTCCGGTCGATGGCACATGGTCTGTCTGAGCAGCGCTTCACATCATATGAAGACACCAAAAATTGGGTAGATTTGTGGATAGCGTCAAAAGATGAAGAGTTTTTTCGACGGGGTATCCGAATATTGCCAGAAAGATGGGGAAAAGTAGTGGCAAATGATGGAAAATACTTTGAATAAAACGTAATGTACTTTTCCTTTACAATAAATTCCTAATTTTTTATAAAAAACCGCGGAAACTTATTTGTACACCTAATAGTTTTATCCATTTTTTTTTAGAATTTTTTCACGTGATTGAGGACAAAAAAAATTTTCTAAAGATAATTATAAGTCGAAAACCGTAAATAATCGCGAAACACACATGGGGTATTTCGGATACACGATGACACGAGGAATCTAATTTTTTCTTTAATCGTCAATCTCTCAGCCACCCTGTATTTCCGTTCGGCTAACCCTCACTCCTCATAGTAACAAAATTAAATGCTCAATGCAACCGATCGGAAAAAATTCATTCAGCAAAATTGCTAGCAAAAAAAAGCAACTTTTTTAAAACTCATATTTATTCAGCACATGCATTAAATCCAACTAATTCATGCCAATTTTTTCCTTACCATGGTATCATTCCACCACATGTGCAACCTATAGTTTCTGAGTACTCCAGAGTGCTCATTAACGTGATCCAAAGCTAGTTTCACACTGGGCATAACACCACGACCTGTGGTAAAAGGAGATTTGTTATTACTTTTGCACAAAAACTCTTTAACTTAATTCGAATTCAATATTTAAAAAAAATTCCTGGCCTGTTGATTTTCACAAAAGTTTTTTCATTTAATGTTTCTCGAAAAGTGACAAATTGTTGACCAAGACCAAATATATACAGGGTGAATCTTTGACCACTCTGTTGTCTTAACGTCAATAGAAACATTTTCTTCCTATAACATTTTGCCAAATTTGGCCCCGTTCAAAAGATATAGGGTGTTGAAATTTCATTTTCACCTGTAATATTCAAACTACAATATCAATTGAAATGATCTCTTGTAGAAGGTTTTTGATAACACTCGTGCATATTTTGGCATCAATAGATTTATTCCATTTCTTGTGGGTTTCTCACTACTACTGCACAGATTGGTTAAATTGCATGAAAAACAAATATCACTTGAACTAAAGGTCAGTATCTTGTACTTCCTAGAATCATTAGTCTTTTTTGCAGTTAAAATGATTCATCGATTTCTTGAGTATGTGCACTATTAAACCAAACAGAGCAACAATACTCAGCTGCAGAAAAGATTAAGGCTAGAGATGCTGTGCGTAGAGTGGAAGCATCATCACCCCAAGATGATCAAGCTTATTTCTAAAGAATATTATTCCTAGTTTTCAGTTTGAGGCGCAGATCATCTAAACTTTGTAATTGAGAGATGAATCTAATTTGAATCATAAGTTCTTGAGATAGAAATAAGGTTCGATGGGGGATCATTGAAAGTTACAGCTAATCTATAATATAAAAATGAATCGCAAAATGTGTTGGTAAGCGCATAACTCAACAACGCCTGGACCAATTTGGCCAAATCTTTTTTTAAAATGTTCGTTGAAGTTCAAGGATGGTTTTTACGGCGAGAAAAATTAGAATTATTGCTGGAAAAACCCTAAAAATAGCCCTTTTCTTTTTCCCATACAAACGATTTGTAACTAAAACGTAGTCAATTTGAGCTTTATTGCTATGGTATAAAGTTCATATTAAATTACAAGCACTCACTGTTGTCTAAGCAATGTAGGTGTGTTCCTAACGTCAAAGATCATATCTATCAAAACAATGTGAAATAAAATTGCACTTGCACTCGCTTCGTCGGGAATCGCAGCAACTTTGCTTGAAGGTGGTCGAACAGCCCATTCAGCACTAAAATTGCCATTAAATATGCAAAGCAATGAAACTCCAACCTGCAACGTTTCGAAGAACTCTGCAATGGCAAAGGTTTTGCAGCAATGTAAATTGATTGTTTGGGATGAATGCACGATGGCACATAAAAAAATCTTTGGAGGCTTTAGACAAAACCTTAAAAGATCTACGGAGCAATAATAACCGATTTGGTGGTGCAATGATTTTATTAGCAGGAGATTTTCGTCAAACATTGCCAGTGATTCCACGATCAACGCCAACTGATGAACTCAATGCATGTATAAAGTCCTCCAATTTGTGGAAACATGTCAAAGTACTTCATTTAAGCAAGAATATGCTTGTCGAATTGTAAAATGACCAATCTGGAAACATATTCTCTAAACAACTCATTGACATTGGTAATGGCAAATTTCCTATAGACATGTTGACTGGCTGCATTAACTTTCCTCAAAGTTTTTGTCAGTTAACTCGATCAAAAGATGAACTTATTCAGAAGGTGTTTCCAGATATTTCTCAAAATTACAGAAACCATGATTGGTTGAACGAACGAGCTATACTGGCTGCAAAAACATAGATGTAAATGAATTAAATTTCAAAATTCAAGAACAAATTACAGGCGAATTGAGGATATACAAATCAGTTGATTCGGCGTCTAATCAAGATGATGTAGTCAACTATCCACCGGAATTTTTAAACTCGCTGGATTTGCCAGGATTGCCACCTCACAATCTTCAATTAAAGGTTGGATCGGTGGTTATAATGTTGCGAAATATCAACCAACCGCGTCTTTGCAACGGTACACGGTTAGCGATAAAAAAATTACTAAACAATGTAATAGAAGCAACTATACTCAAAGGAAAGTATAAAGGAGAAGATGTTCTCATACCGCGCATCCCAATGATTCCGACTGATGTACCATTTGAGTTTAAACGACTACAGTTTCCAGTGCGGCTTGCTTTTGCTATGACTATAAACAAGTCCCAGGGACAATCATTAAGTGTTTGTGGTATTAATCTAGAAAACTCATGTTTCTCACATAGTCAATTGTATGTTGCCTGTTTCCGTGTTGGAAAACCATCAGATTTGTTTATCTATGCGCCAGGTAATCAAACAAAAAACATCGTATACCACAAAGCACTACAATGATAATAATAATAATTATGATTCACATGATTAACAATAAAGCGATTACTTACATTTAAATCCTTATATATGTTTTATTTAATTATTTTTTATTCACAACGCCCTATCACCAGGGTGACGGTTCTGTTCAGGAGAATTTTTTAAAATACGTAGGCACAAAAACTGCCACATTACAAATCTTTTTGACAGGACGAAGTCTGTCGGGTCAGCTAGGTTCCTATATTTCTCCTGATTATTCAGACGGATACAAGATACTTCTTTCTTGTTGTGACTGGGACATAATCACCACTCAATAAAATAATTCTTTAAAATTTCCAAATCAGATGATAGTATGTTTTCCAGAGTATGGAAATCCGAATGCTGGTAACCAATAGCAATGTCATCAGCATAAACAAATTTCTGAGATGATGTCATGAGTACATCACTGAGATATAAATTGAAAACTTAAGGGGCTAGAACTGATCCTTGTGGAAGACCGTTTTGAAATTGCTACTCTTATTGTCAACAAAATATGAAACTTTCTATCAGATAACATATCTTCTAATAATCTCAACTTTTTTCCCACACTTCAGATGGGTATAGAGTTCGAAAATTAATCCATCTTTTCACAGTGTCATATGCCGAAGATGAATCAATGAAAGCAGCTCCTGTTTTCAACCTATTATTGAAGCCTGATTCTATGAAACTGTAAGGCTGAGAACCTGATCTGAACAATTTCTATTTTTCCAAAAACCTCTCTAAAATATTTGTAGAACATTGTCTATACAATTTTCAATATTTGCATTTCTAATATATTTGCCATATGGTAACAATGCACTTCTACACATTACGTCTACTATTGATGGTATTAGATTGTTAGAAAAAAATAAAACCAGAAATAACACCAATGAAAAACAACTGTAGCCAATGGTACATTTTGGAAAAAAAAAATCGGAAGATCAGGTAAGATTATTTTTTGAAATCCTGTGTTCAGTATAATTGAGCCTTTGAATTTGTATCACCTACAGCCATCAATGAAACCTGTATTTAGAATTAACTTTCAATGCATCTTAAGTTACCAAAATTTTTTAGTTTTTAAATCAAAGAGTATAGGTGAACATTTACAGTGCATAGATTTTTTACTTCTTCAACATGTTGATTATCATGTTGTAGTTTCAATTTATTTTGCGAAACTGAAGAGTTTCAATTGAACTTTAGAACAAATGTTATTATTGATGAAGAAATCGGCAATAAAACAATTTGGGTCAAGATTCCAACAATTGCAAGAAAAGCGTCGTCCTTGAGAAGGTTTGAAGAAGAAATATAAGATTGTCTCACCTGTATCTGCATTTTCAACACCTTTACCGTATGGAAAAAACCCAGCTATATACACATCATGTCTCCTATTGTCCGTATTTGGTTTTTGAAAAGAACAAACACTAAACGTAAGAGTAATAAAGAATAACTCAATTCCGCCGTACATTTTTAAAAAAATTACGAAATCACTAAAAAAATTAAGAATTAACGGCTGTGTAACATCCCGTATTCACTGCGATTATCTCGTTTCAGTTCCATTCCAACACACAACCGTAAACACGCCATTTCCCTGATGGAAAATTCACATTCTGAAATTTTCTAAAGACGTTTTCTCAGTTAGGAAATTCTATTTCTGGCACACGTTGTGCAGAGCTTTATTGATTTCCTCCGACTTACCTACATTTCCCTATTTCCCTCGGAAAATTGGCTGAGGCGCGCATGACGTTGTTTTCATTTGTTTTTTCTTGGTTTCGTTCAAGAACGTCTCCGCCAAAGGACGGATTCAATTAAGATCTTCTTTTGCAATTATCTACGGTGCTTTTGATGCTCGACAGCCAGCGGAAATTGAATTGGACCGTATTAATTTTGATTAAAAATTAAATGAACGTATTGTTCTGGAGAAAATGAAATGACTTTACACGGAAAATATGATTTACAAATGGAAATGTTTGAGGTGAGACAATATTGCATTAAACCTTCAACGCTTTAATGTTGAGTTATTGAGGGTGGGCACTTTTAAATGAGACACCCTGTAGATACCTAGTAGAATAGGTTTCAAAGGCAACAAGAGACATACAGTTTGAATTGCAAAAGGTACAACCTGCTGCTTATTCCTTTGAGTTTTTAAGCTAGCAGGTGTAAAACATTGAGTACAATTCTTTATACCTTCAGTCATAATAGGACTTGGTGTTCGTGCTACCTGCTACCTATTGAAATCGCTGTAGGCACCTGTTCAGAGTTGAAAATGAGAGTTTAATATTTTCAATACAGAAGATGAACTGAATGATGAAATCCGAATAGAAAAAATATCTAATCTTGGTCATCTTAAGAACCAAAGTTGAAAATGTTTAGAAATCGCAAAATTTCTTGTCGATATTTTCATTTCGTAGATTTTTTCTAATTTCCACAAACCAAAATGTTTTCTGTGACTACCCCAAGGTGCACGGAAAAAATGTCAACCTCTCTCGTGAAATGACAGTGCAGTGACCGTCTAAGATGGGAAAACGAACCGCCAAAACAGTGCCGAAGAGAGCCTTCATCAAATTTGACGTGGGACTTGGGAAAAAGAAGAAAGACACGAATACACGTCCGAAAATCACCGCCAATCGGATCACGGTTTGTTGCCCGCTAAAATAGTGCATGTTGCAACGGTCTCTCAACAAGTTACATGTTTCCAGGTCATTCCAGGTTTTCTCAGTCAGGGAGTGAAAGTTGCAACTGATAAAAAAGAGGAAGGTAGGTCCGTGATACCAAATATATAAACCCTAAATTCAAAGTTCGATCTTCAGCTGAAAAACGAAGAAACGAAAATATTCTAAAGGAAGATTTGAACAGTCTTTTCTTGGGTAATTACGAGAATAATTCTCTGCGGAGATCTGTGAGGATTTCTAAGAAAAACGCAGTGAATTATGCTGAATTCTCCTGTAAGAAAAGAAAATACTCTAAGCAGAAAAAGTCTATAGATTCCAAATCTTTGGAACCAAACACATACACTATCCCTGAATACACATATTCTCCTCTTTGTAAAATTGAAGAGGAACAACAAAGTTCACAAAGTCTTTTCAAGAAGATTATTTCATCCCAGCCTTTATCCAATGGTATATATTTCTTAAAGTCTTTCTTCACGAACAAAGATCTTAGTGATTCAGAAGATTTCAACAAAAAGGTTTTGGATAAAATAAAAGTGAACTTTAAAAAAGATATTGAAAACACTGTTAGAAATAGGATATTCGAGGAGATAGATAGGGTAAATAGTATTTTATCTGGTAAATTCGATCCTTCTACAATGGACAACATCAGGCAGATGATTAAAGGGCATATGGATGATGTTGAACATCAAGTACCAGAATTTTTGTTTACTCCGGATGATTGGCAATTCGCTACACCTCCTTCCCAAAAAGTTAACCTGACATTCTACGAGGAATCTGCAATACAACCCGCTGTCCTCTGTAACGACGGTACAGGAAGAAACATATATCAATTGAAGAAAGAAATAAATGCTAATCTTATAAACCACATCAACCCAAACAGTATAGAAGTAGATAATAGGTATATGGAACAAATCGCAGAATTCGATAAAGAAAATCGTCCTCTAAGAACATTCAACCCAAATCAAACGAAATCCACTGATGCAAGATCTGATGATGTAAGTTTTTTTAAAATCACACTTCTAATTTTTGTATTTTATATCGTTTTGCAGTTTGACTTCAAACCTAAATTTTTCAATAAATATTTGATGGAGCATTTGATGACTGTTAAAATGCGACCCAAAAAGACTGTGAAGAGGCTGACATTTGCAGAGTCTCTTACAAGGGTTTTTGAATCTACTAAACCTTCAGCTTCTACAACTTACGATCCTCTCGCTATGGAAACTTCTGAAGTTGATTTCACGTATGTAAATTGTTCGAAAGATGGTGAAATGTCGGAGAGTCCTAGGTCTCGCATGAAAAGGGCTCCTAGAGTTGATATTTTCAGTTGTTTGGACAACTGCAAAGAGTTATACAATAGTTCTAGTGAAAATATGGAATATTGAATGCTTTTAAGTTTCCCAACTGTGATTGGTTGGATTTATGATAGCATTGAGGGAGCTGCTAAAGGTACCCTTGCATGCAAATTTCTAGATTTTGTACATATCTATACTTCCATAAAACTTTTATTCTTGTGTATGTATATACATATACACACATTTTCCTTCAATAATCTGATAAACTTTCTTTTGTTTTTGATAAATCAGATTCAATGAGTGAGTTTTTGTTTGCTTTTAGTTAAAATGAAAGTTTTCATTCATATTTTTAAATTTCAAAATATTCCAACAGAATTTGTCTTGATTTAAACATTCACAACTTTCAACACAGACTGTATATAGCTTTGAAATGAAAATATTTTGAGTGATGAAAAGAAATAAAATTCTTCAGTAAACTTGTAATGGTTACAAAAAATCAAAAATATATGTTCACTGCCTTTGAAAGAACTGATCCATGTTTGTAGGTTTATCTAGCAGTATAATTAAGTAGTTTGCTTTGAAATTTTTTTATAAAGTATTTCAAAAATTGATGCAATATAAAAATTACTTGTGCAATCGAGAGTATGCAATATAGGTTAGAAAAAATTATATTTTCGTACAAAATTATATGAATGTAGTTGTATTTGGTAGTTAAGATCTAGCACTGTGATCTAGTAGTATATAAGTAATATGTACTTTCAAAGAAAATCTATTCGTAGCTTCTATTTCAGTTATTCGACTTAAAAAATTTTAAATGTTGCAGTTCCTACAATAAATTATTTATTGTTTTTTAATTATTTTGCTTTACTTATTAACATGTACTTAAACAGGTGAATTTTTTATTTGGCATACACAATTAGATGAGGAAAGTTCAAAATTGTGTATGTTCACGACCCCATTCGGGAGATAGTGTTTCTTGAGACTTCCATATGAAATTCGCTCAGCTCCCCAGGTTTTTCATAAGCTATTCAAAAATTATTCAACATTGAAGGTGTTGATTGATACGTGGATGATGAAATCGTGTGGGGATATACACAAGAAGAGCATGATACCTTGAATAAAATTTTCAAAATCGCAAGAGAAAACTATAACTTCCAATAAAGAAAAATGTAGATTTGGATTAAACGAAATCAAATTTCTAGGACATAAAATTACTAAATGTGGATTTAAAATTTTCCTGTTCTACAGAATAAATGTGATGTTCAGATATTTTTAGGGTTGATAACTTACGCTGGTCGTTTCATCCCCAATTTATCAAATAAGAATCATCCTCTTCGTGAATTGTTTAAAAAAGACGTGATTTTTGAGTGGAGCAAGCGGCATGAGAGATCATTCAATGAATTAAAAAACTCATTAATCAAAGCCCCAGTTTTATGATGTCTTCGATCCAGTAGTTATTTCGGTGGATGCCTCCAAAGACTACCGGTGCATGTATTTTACAAAACAATCTTTTTTGTGCATATGCTTCCAAGGCACTAACAGAAACACAAAAAGATGGGCTCAAATTGAAAAAGAACCTTATACTATTCTGTTTAGATGCGAACAATTCAATGAATATGTTTTTGGTCGAAAAATTTTATGTCGAAATTGATCATAAGCCTTTGCTAAGTGTAAAAGAGGTTATATTGCGGTGAAATTAGATACAAACAGAAGGATAATGGCTGTTGTGGTCACCTGTTGCTGTTTCATTTGTATTTATTCATTTCCATCCCCATCCTGGTTTCTTGGTTGCCTTGCCCTGAAGAAGCCAATAAGCAGAAACACGTGTCGGCAAGTACCTTCCGTCCATTTCCCATATTTTCCGCACTCCTGCGGTTTCACCCATTATCCTTCTGTTTATATCTAATATCACCGCAATATATCCTCTTTTGCGTTTTTCAATACTAGTGCAGAAAAGAGTCTTGTAGATTATTCAGAAGTTTGTGTCATAAATATGAGTTTTTCAATGACATAGAAAATTTAAAGAGTTGATTGAAGAAATATCGAAAGATTCTGAATTAATAATACTAAAAAAATGTTATCAGAGACGGATGGCCGTCAAAAATTGCAAAAGATCCTTTAGAAATCAGACATTATTATAAGTTCAAAGGAGAAATTATCGAAGGTAAAGGAATATTATTCAAGGGGCAGCATATGATTGTTCCTAACAAATTGAAAAGGGATGTAATACAGAAAATTCATTTGGGACATTTTGGCATTAAGAAGTATAAAAGTCGCGCAAAAGATTGTTTTTATTGGCCAGGCATGTGTAAACAAATAGAAGATACTTTACTTAACTATCGTATTTGTTTAACACACAGGTCATCCCAACAAAGACAGCCCTTAATAAATCATGATATACCTAAAATAGCCTGATACAAAATTGGATGTGATATATTATATTTAGGATAAACTATGTATTTACTTGGTAACTGATTATTATACGGAAGAAAATGTCTTCTTCTTCTATCGGAACTGTCCAAACAAAAAATTCCAAACTTCAAAATGCCAAGTAAATGATGAAATATTCCGAAAACACGTGGACTCAATACTATGACAAAGAAATCCAGATATTTAATGATTCTGACCAATGCAAAACGTATCCAATCAAGATAAAATATACCGAAATCACGAGGACCAATCAAAGACGAGAATCTCTAATTTCGTTACTCTCTTGTTATTCACCGTACGTGACAGTGACTCAAACAAATCCACGACAATTGAACCTTAAGCCCCACCCATCTGACATCTTGGTAAATTCGTATAAATTTAGGGGATTGTTACGAATATCAACAATAGCTGAATAAATTTGTTGATTTATTGTAATATTCTTAATGAATTGCAATTAAGTACCTCACTTTCATGACTCCAATATTTCAAAACAGTCATGAGGAAGAAAATGTCTTATCCTTTATTGGAATTGCCCTAACAAGAAATTCTAAACTTCAAAATGCCAATTCTAAGATGAAATATACCGAAAACACGTGGACTCAATACTATAACAGAGAAAACCAGCTATTTAATGATTCTGACCAATGAAAAACGTACCCAATCAAGATAATATACACCGAAAACACGAGCACCAATCAAAGACGAGAATTGAACATTAAGCCCCGCCCATCTGACATCTTGCTTAATTCTAAAAAAATCATAACTTCCGAACGGTACGGACTAGAGATGTCGTGTTCAAGGTATTCGATAAATAAAGAAACAATGTTAAACCAGAAAAATCAGCATCATCCTTCTATACTTTTTCTGAGCTGTACATACGGTCAAAAAATGAGCAACAAATCAGTACACGAAATTTAGTTCAGAACACAAAATTTTAGACAAACTGTACAATATTTTTTCCATTGAAAAATTCGCAAACTACCTTTGAGGTCGACTGGTTTCAACAGCTGTCGTAAATAAAGTAGTTGACAGATGGCGCTCATGTTTGGCACAGTAATTACGGACAGTCCTACCAACAGACATCAAATACTCATCCCCGCAATTTAAATGACTATTTCCGGATCCTGTCTGTAAGATATTTTAAAGAACAAGAGTCTTGTGAAAGAAAGATATTCTAAAGAGCTTTCGATAGAGTAATTTTTTCACTATCCTCCACGTAAACCGTTAATATATGTAACGCCACTGCTTGAAATCGCAGAGATTTCTAGGATTGATAGTATATGATCGTCTCGTAGTAAAAAAAACTCACAGTATTTGGTATAATATGTATTATATTAGGCCTTCATACTTCTATAAACGCCTAGAATAACAAAAATATGACAAACATGTAACAAAATACTTGATGAATTCGTACTTGGATACACATTCCAACAATATTCTATAACAGCAATCAACAAAAACATAATTGGTTTAATATATTTTGTACAAAAAACTAAATATAGTATCGAATGGAAGTACCAACTATAAAACTGATAATGTAAAGACCTTGCAAATGCTATACCTATAAAGTTTGTTATATAAAATGGAAGAACAAACAATTGAGAAATGATACTCATTTTACCTTCCATCTTTTCAAGTTCTTCGTCAGTCTTACTGTTCCACTTTTTTTGTTGTTTACCCTTCTTTATGTCAGTTTTAACATCCGAAGTCACTTTATTGAGCTTAGCATAACTGGACAAATACTTTTTCAACATTGGTAAAAACATTAATAACAATCCAATGTGAAGTGCCAATAGAACAACATGAAAATATGGGCTTTCAAATATTTCTTTAGGCAAAAACCTATAATTAACTGTCCATTTATGTTCAAAAATTCTTCCAAGATCAAAACTGCCCTTTAAATAAGCCCAATAATTATTTAAAAGAAATGGAAACCCTAAAACCAATTGAATGAAACCACAAACAAAAAGGTTTACGAAAGTTTCTTTCAATGTTAAATTTGTTAAGTAAGCTATAAGAAGACAAGGAGCATAAAGAAGTATGTTCATCTTAACAGACACAGCTAAAGAATAAAAAATGCTGCCAAGGATCCATTTGTTTGAAAGGAACAGATTCAAACTTGCATAGAAAAATAAAACTGCAATAGGATCGTTAAATAATCGTAACACATAAATTGAATGTATTCTGTAAGAAGTTAGAGTAGCTATAACTAACGCATATGGAGGCACTTTAGCGGTTATAATATGTAATCTATAGTTGAGAATTGTTTGTAAAATATAAAGGCCTAAAAATATATATTGAGCTAAATAAATGTTTTTTCCTTGAGATGTCACATAGTATAAGATTGAATATATGTACACAAATCCAGCAGGATAAACAAGAGGTCCAGTATCTCCTGCAAGGTAACGAAACGTCAGAAAAGCTGTCTTAATTGAAAAGGAAAGAACTTGCCTTTTAGTTTGCTATAGTCCAATGTTCCATTCAAAAAACCTTCAACTTCTTGCATATATGCAACCCAGTCGATTTCTGTATAGTTCACTTTTTCTATAACGAAAATATTGAGTACGATTTCGAATAATAAAAGAACTATGCACGTAGGAGTTAATAAACTTGGATTATAAATTAGTTCTGTTATAAATTTCTTGCTCAAGTATTTTTTTTGTAAGGATTCCCATAAGGTTATTGAATTTCTGGAGGAATTTGGAGTCTTGTTTTTAGAAGGAGCCATGATTAAATCAGGCCCAGACAGTCAAAAGAGGTTGATATTTATTAGCTAACAAATTCCCAGGGTAAGTTCTACATTTTTAAAAATAGTGAGGTTTACTACAGAATAGAATTGAATTAATCAACCATAGATCATTAATCAACTGTCATTCGAGTGAAGTTATGCACTACTTTCCTTCCTCGTTCGTTTTTGTGTGAAGTTAATAATGGGTTTGCATCAACGTGAAGACTGTCGGAAGTGGGTTAGTGCACCATATAATTTCAGCGTTGCCAGACTTGAAAATAGTTGAAAATAGACACCCATTCCCGAAAGTTGACAGTTGAATCACCACTGAGGGCAAAACATAACCACTTTTATTTATCTATGGGCCAAAATGTAACGAATTGTTTAGAAGCTTGGCAATGCTGCTGTTATATTTCGCGCTAGACAACTTTCGACAGCCTCTATGTCATAAGATTGTATTGTGAAGACGTAGATAACTTCACTAGGTCGAAAAGCGAAGTACATAAAAAACAAAATGCATCGATATTTCTATGAAATATATCTTCTCTGATCGTAGTTCTGAAATCAAATTTTTGACAGTTAAAATCAGCTGAGTTTCTCCAAAAACGAAAGTATTCATAAATAGATGAAAAATCTTTGAATTTTTTCAGCACAATGGACAATTTCTTTTATTTTAAGGATAAAATAGGTATGTATTCATAAATAGATGAAAAATCTTTGAATTTTTTCAGCACAATGGACAATTTCTTTTATTTTAAGGATAAAATAGGTATGTCAACGATAAAACGTTGTATATATGTTGTATATTTGATATTCTGAGTTTACATTTTATGAATTTCTTATTCACAGGAACTGCAGTAGGTAATAATGGTCCTTTCTTTTTTGATGAGAAAAACGAACAACATACTCAAACCCCTTGTTTATTATGCGAAGATGCATTCAATCTCAAAGAAGGTTTTGGTATCTTCGTTCTTCATCTTTTAGAAGTGCACTGTATAGTAATAGAAGAAGTGCAAAATATATATTATCTATCAGAGTAAGTACATCGAAATGAGATTCCCAACTTTTTTTATTCAATCAAAGGTTATAATAGGATATAATGTTTTGGATTTTCTAGATACATTCGGTTTTGGAGAGAAAAGTTCAGAAGTAGGCCCATGGAAGAGATTGTACCATCCCTCAAAATAGATTCTACAGACAAAAAATTCTACCTCCTCTCAACCTTACTCAAAGAGGATAAACAGATACGGCATGAACTACGATTGAATTATTTACTTAAAGTTCAAGAATTTGAGAGAACAGATGATAAATATATCAAGTCTTGTTCATACTGCAAGTTACAGTTTGAAGGTGATGTGGCTTATTGTACAAATGGAATTTTTTGCTGAAATTTATTATTTGTAGGAAAACGACAGGATTTTCTACAACATTTATCAAACCAACATAATTTACTATTAGGAAATCCACACAACTTGGTATTTATTGAAGAATTGATTGAGAAGGTTGAAACAAAATTTAATGAACTCATTTGTTTATACTGCGAGAAAAAATTTCCTGAGAAACATACTTTGAAGGAACATATGAGGAAAAAACTTCATAAAAGGATAAACGAAGAGAATAAAGAGTATGATAAATATTTTATGGTGAATTATCTTGAAGATGGAAAGGACTGGCATGATATTGAAAAGGAAAATGACAGGTTTGCATTGCCCCCAGGTACGTTCTCAAAACATCTCATAAAGCTATGCTAATAAGTTTCGTCCATTTTTGTTATTGGAATATATAGATTACTAGGGAAACTTAATCACTTCAGATAAATTTTGATAACGAGGAGCAATTCTATCGATAATTGTGTCAAATTATTTTCATTCTGTGTTAAAATTTGATAGTTACCAATCCCAGAGTTGTCAACCAATAGAAATATATTATAGTCTTGTTTTTAGTGCTGTCATGAAGTCTACAATATTGAAATAAAACAATTTTTTTCAATTAATGTCCGTTCAATTTCAGATTCTAACTCGGACGATGAATACTCTGATTGGACGGATGTTGAAGAACAAATAAAATGTCTATTTTGTGAACACAAAGAAGTTAGCATAGAAAAACTTCATGAACATATGCAAATGTGTCATAAGTTCTGCTTCAATGGTTCAACTAAGTCATTCACCTTCTTTCAAAAAATACAGTTGATCAATTATATCAGACGGCAGGTTGTAGATAAAAAATGTATATTTTGTAACTTTAATTCAAAAGAATCAGTAGAATTGATAAGGCATATGACGCATGAAGAACATTTCAAGATACCTGAAATGGAAACTTTCGAGAAGAGCGAGTAAGTAATTTTGATATCTCATCTAATTAAACATGCAGTTTGCTTAAGATATATTGTCATCAAAATAGGACGTCCAAGTTTAGTCAGAGCTTCATTTCTGGCTACAAAATTTTACTGAAATCTTCTGTGCTTCAACCATAGAAACGAAATATAACCTCGCTTTTTTCTGATCCTATCTAATAAATAATTGATTGAAGACTCAAATGTTTTTGTATTCCTGTTGTGCAATGGAAATTAAATCCACCAAGTCACTAATGTATTTAAGCTGAAGATTTTCGAGAAATAAATGTTCACTCAGCAGCATGAAGCTGAGAAAATACTTGAACCAAAGATGAACTTTTCCAATAATTCTTTCGAAGTCAAGGAATAAATGAGAGATTAGCAGCAGCTTCTGATTTTCAGTATGAACCGCTTGAAGTGAACCTAGGTTGACCGTTTCCAACTAAGTTTTGATTTTTTATAGCACCCTTGATGTCAATATATCTTGAACAGATATAGTAACTAATTGACCAACTGGTTGTGAGCAGTTTCTTGTCCAGATAATACTCCATTATTGACAATATCACATGAGTAGTGTTGGAACATGCAATAATTTGACTTATATTTTCAGATTCCTTCTTCCAACACATGAAGAAGATGCATTTTTGTATCTAATTGAAGATATAGATGAATAAAAACTGGTAAAAAGTATTAGGTGTGCTACTGTTAATTTTGTTCAGACCAAAGGACTTCAGAGATGAAAAACGAAAAAAAAACTTAAAAGAAAAAGTCGTGAAGTATTGTGGAAATAAAGGGTTTTAGATAAGAAGCCATAATCAGTCGTTATTTTCTTTGTAATCACATTTAGATAAAAAAAAATTATTAGATCTATAAAAAGATATTTATAAATTGTTATTTTTCATCTTTTGCATCATCTTATTCAGCTTATTGTTATTTGAAGATCTCCTTCACATTAAGAAGTTGCATTTTAATCCCATTTCCTTTGGGAAAAGAGTTATATTTTAATGTCCAGCGCATACCCTACTGTCTGCTTTTGCCAATAATCAATTTTTTAGCCACTTTGAGGATTATATTCAAGGTAGCTCTTCGAAGATAATTATTGGTGAAAAAGTTGAATCAAAATGACAAGTATGTATTTCAGCTAATTGCATGATACTCACACTATTTACTTCACTGCATAGCAAGAATACCACATATATCTACTTGGGATCTACAAGCTCACTACAATGGAAAGATTCCTTTGTGCTCGGGTCATTCTGTTCTAAAATAATGAGCTATTACATGAAAAATTCATATATTCTTTTCTCCAGTAGAGGCACCATATGTTTAGGCTCAGTGAAACATTAACAGCAAGACATTTCGACAAAACATATTCAAACCCGACAATACCTTTATTGAAGGTCCTTAGTACGCCAAACTTGGGAAAAAACTCAACAATTTCAAGTTATTACGATTTATAAGAAAAAAACTGTGGAGAGGAATACTCAGATCCTTTTTTTATGTTGGGCCATATTGCTGAAATTGTCATTAAATGAGGTATTTAATGATGCCATAATATACTGAGTGTGCCATTTTAACTAGGAAGGTAGCAGTCAGTTTCCAGTACAAGCTGTAGACGCCAGAAAATATTTTTAGGACAATAAATAATAATTGAAATAATACAAAAATTATTTTATTCAAGTAGAGTACAAAATTATCTGTGGAGTCATCTCCAAAATTATAAAGGAAATCACAATTTGTAAAATATTGTTTTAGGAAATATGACTAGTTCAAACTAATCCATAGTTAAACTTGCACTGAACTTTCTTCTGTTCTTCGACACATTAAAATGCTCATAACAAGAAAATTATATACACGTAAAAAACACCTTGTCCAACTGTTATTATACAAAATTATTTCGATGGATTCATAACTTATGTGTCAGCTGCAACTTTTGATCTTCCTTTTTGTCGTCCTAAAACCAAATAAAACGTTTGAAAAAATTACAATTGATTCAATATTCACCCCTTTGTGGATTTCCAACACTATCAAAATTAACTATAACAGATTTTCCTTTCAACCTATAAAAAAATATCACATAAATTTCTTAATCGATTATTGTATACAGCTTTTACATAATTGCTTGAAGTATAGAACACTTCATTCAACGTTTTACATCTATCCAAGTAATTTAATCTCAATTTCTATTTTTGCATCAAAATATACAGTTTGAAACTTTACTCTAAGTATTCCAAGGAACTGAATAGTGCTCCAACAATTGCAGTATAGACTAAAAACCCGTCATAATACATTAAAACAGTCACTGGTATATGATTCGAATTTCTAAATGTTGTTCTTTAAATATAACAATGGGACGCTATAACTGCATTGTCGATACCAAAAGGAATTTAATTCACACCCCCACTCTTTAATTGACTGCTCTAGTCAAAGGTCATTTGAGCGTTTGGATGATAAACAAAGATCAGCTATTACATATGTTTCGATGTAAACTCGATTGACGATTGGAGAAGATAAATATGTTATTTCAAACATTCAGATACTTTTTTGTCAGAGAGTACATAGTTATTTTTTATTCCTTTCGTAGTTCTCCAGGAGGGAACACCATGTTTCTTCATATTTATAACCCTGCATCATTTTCAATTTGTTCAGTAATTAAAAAAAAAGAATTCATCGAGGTCTGTTTTTGAAGGTTGCCATAACTTTCGAATTCAACAACCACCGCTACAGAGTACCACAAATCAGGTAGTTGTTTGGTGTGAATATCTCGAATACTTCAAAAAACCAACACATTTATGTCAATGGGAAAGAAAAAGATTCATTGGTAATCAATAAAAATAAGCACTGGAAATATCTGGCTTCAAAATTCCCAATTGGTTTTTGATCTAATATTTAGGTGTTGAGAAATTTAGAAAATGTATTTCTAACCATTGGTTACCTTGAGAGCCAGTTTAGTTTAGGTTGAATAAAATAATTACTTGTTCAAAATACTTCTAAAGGGGGTATTATCAAATTAATTTTCTTATGTTGTGTTATTGATTTTAAATGATTATATGATATTGTAAAAAAGAGTACAGAGAATTTTTTGTAATAAATGTCTACATCTCATCTCATATTCTTCGAATTCAAACTATTTTGAACTGGTGAATTACATGAAATTTATTTAATATTGCTTTCTCTTCATCTACCAATTTCCCTCTTTGATGTTTGAGACCACTATCGATAGCTTACACTACCAATCTCTCTGCTGTACCCGGTCATCGATTTCGTTCATCATCAAAACGGTCACACGATTCAGAATGGGTTACAGGCATGTGGGTTAAATTCCTTTATCCCTCAGTGACCACAGAAAAGTTTTTAGGTTATTTCCACCACCGATACAAAAAAATGCTATATTTACTTCAAATATAACAAAGATAGAAATACCCAAAACTTTTCGAGTGCACTCTGAGAATCTAGGGTTATTTAAAGAAGTTAATGATGATGGTGACCTAGAGTCAGTAGTAAGGGAGTGAAAGATCCGAGCACCAGTACCAGCAAATCCATTGGCCTCAATACCGAACTGGGTTTGCTATTTTCCAGTGTCGGTAACTTCGAGTAGGAGGAATGATCATGGGACGATTGCATCAGCTCCGACAAAACGTGCACTGTTGCCACATAAAGGAATGTGCCAGCAGAGAATAGCATAGCTATCCCTAAAAAGAGTATTATGTCATAAACATTTAAAAAAAAAACAGAATAATTACCTGTGGCATTGAAATGATTCAAGGTTTCCTTAGATTCCTGTCCTATACCGAAGTACGTAACCAGAGTTAAAACAGGAGCAGCTAACGAAAATATTAAAAGATGCCTCCTTATTTTGGTCCTGAAAATATTCACTAGCATTAATACAATATGCCTTTTATAAAAAATAATGATAATATCGGGTTTTCCAATGGGGACTTGACAACTTTGAGTTTAATTTGTGAACGCACCCTTAAGTTATAAAAATTCACTACCAAAATTCGGAGTCGGTGACCGCAACTTTAAGAGCCTTACAACCGTTCAAGATCTAGAATTAAAGCCGTTGGACTATTTTAAGCGACGTACGTTCTCCGATTGGGCTCCACGATAATGATTTTCATCGAAAAATCATCTTCAATTTAAAGTCAATGGAGATCCCTAGCGCGCCAAGATAACGAATTTTTTTTTTGCCCCAATTGCAAGGTATGGACTTGGCCAACATGTGGTTTCAACAGGACGGTGTCACTAGCCACACAGCACACGTAACAATCGGTTTATTGAAGCAGTCATTTGGTGCGCGTGTAATTTCGAGAAACGGCCTCGTCGACTGGCCGCCTCAATCGTGCGATTTGACGCCTCTGGACTATTTTCTTTGGGGCTACATCAAGCCACAGGTCTATGCCAACAAGCTGACTCAGGGACAACATTGAACGCGAAATAGCGGCTGTTTCGGCTGAAATGTGTGGCCGAGTAATCGAAAATTGGGTCCAGAGAATTGACCGCTGCAAACGGGCCTGTGGTGGTCATATGAACGAAGTCGAGTTCCATTCATAAATGTTATGTTTGTACTTCAAGCCAATAATAAAGTTTTTTAAATATCTCAAATGGTTTGTATTTAATTAGATTCAAAGTTGTCAAGCCCCTATTGGAAAACCCTTTATGTACACTCTGACAAAAAAAAATCAGGAAATTCTTATTTAAATTGTCCTCATTGAGTATTTTCAAGTATTTGAAGTTTCTGCATGTTGGTAGGACTCTCCGAAATTACTATGCCAAACAAAGGCGCCATCTGTCTACTAGTTCCTTTACAGCTGTTGAAACAAGTCAACATTTGGTTTACCAAAAATGGTTTAAAAGCTTACAGGAGAGTAGAATTATTTTGTGTTGTAACCTTAAACTATATGAGAATAGATCCCTTTATTTACATTGAAAAGTGTCGCATCTGAAACTTAGAGCTGGTCGATTGTAACGTATTGAGCTGGTCCACACAGGTCATAAAAAATTTTCATGTTGCCAAACTGAGCAAATAGTAGGTTCTCTATTCCCCTATAATTGTGAGTAAAAACATTGTATAAAATTTTATATTTGAATTGAAACTGTCTTATCGGATATATTAGCAAGAAGTAAAAGAAATTCAGGTGAAAGTCAAGGCAACGCTGCATGAATTTGAAGGTCACATGTTCTAAAAGACACACGTTGCCACGTTATTTATATGTTCAGTAGCATAGAAAGTTTTAATAGGGAAGTTTTCAATGAGATTATTATAAGATAAAATGAGGTTTTCTTGAATTAAGATTCCCAAATGACGATGAAAAAAGAAGAATTTGGGCTTCGCTGTTGGGATGGTCAAGTATTTGCCCAAAGAAAGCAATTTTCATTTGTTCAGATCATTTTGATCGTGAAGATATTGTGACCCGAGTAAATGGAAAAAGATTTTATGCGGTGTGTCGGGTGAGGTTTCACAAGAGACTTTCAATGAGGGAGTCAAAAAAAAATCGACATTTTACAAAGGAAAACTTTGTCAATCTTATACAGGGTCTTTCACGAGGAAACTCACCCATATTTATACGGGAAACTACTGAACGTATTTTCATGAAATTCAGCACTTATAAGTATTTCACGATGCTGATGAAATCTAAAATATTTTCAAGGCATGAGCACCTCCGGTTTTTCCGGAAATGACGTCAACTTCCGTTTTTCAAATTACAACACCATTTTTTTATTGCAGAAATAGATTCCTTAGAAAATTTCAAGTTATTTTGATGTAACATTTTTCAGTTTGGTTGGAAAATTATCTCTAAGGGAAAATTTGAAAAAATCGAAAATAGAGCTCCGCTGAAACAAGAATAACTTCGAGGTTTTTCGATGGAAAATTTTCATTTTTGGGATTTTTCAAGATGTAAGATTGATGTATCCACTTTAAAAATCGAAATCGCGATTCATGATACAGGGGGTGAAAAAATCGCATTCAAAGTTAGGGATGACAAAATCGTGAAAAATCAATTATTTCAAATTAGAACCCCATTTTTTTATGGCAGATATTGAATCTACGTTAAAAAATAATGTGAGTGTATTCATCACACCCTTGCCTTAAAGTGGATATTTTCTAAGTTATTCACAAAAAACTGTTTTTTTTTCCCTTCACGCCAAAAAGATGAAATTTTCAGGAACTGTTACTTAAACCATGTTTAAGATTTTACAACCCTAATATGCAAGAGAAAAGAGTTACAGGTTGTTCCTAAATAGATGGCGAATTTGGATTCGAATTTGTATCGAAACCTCTTTATTTCAACTAATCGCCATCGGTTTTCTCCAGTGATAAATGAATAATTCCTTATGAACCAAATGCAAAAACTTACCATGTTTTACATTCTTTTTTTAAATGATAGATATCATTAATTACATCTGCCAAATTCCTCTTTATTCAGTAGCAGCATTTTGTGTTTACTATTAATTTGGTGATAATTCGTATTAAGTTATAAAATCGATCACTATGCCTAATTTTACCAATGAAGATTATTTAAATCTCATTCTACTTCATGGAGAATGTAATAAAGTTGTAGATAGAACGTTTCGACTGTTCATTGAGAGGTTTCTGACCGACCCAGACTAGGGATGTTCGATACAAGTAAATACAAGTACTCCATACTTTTGTTTCGATACCAAGTACTTTTAGCATCGAATCAATTTTGCGATACTTACTTGGTATCGAAACGAATGTACTTGGTATCGAATCGAATTTTGACATTGGTTTCCATTTTAACCGTAGGGTACGAAGCGCAGGCGCAGAGACGTCAATTTTGCATACGCATAGAAAGTGATGCTAATCACAAAACTATAAACTGTATTTTAAAGAAAAAGAATTGAAGAGTAAGAATGTGAAATGAATTTCATTTCAAAATAAACACAGCTACAGCATAGGTTATGTTATGGACTTTCTTTCCAATTCCAAATACTGATGATAATATACAGAATAAAAATCTATCCTTACGATCTTTCCCTATTAGTTCTATGAATAGAATATATATAATATACTACAATATTCATAATTTGGATTTCAAAAAAATTATTCAATTCACTCCTGAAGTAAATACAGCACAGCTGTTTTAGAGAGATGTGAATACACTTTGAAAATTTTTCATCCAACATGTTAGCAATACCGCTGCTAACTTTCAATCAATAAATCACTGTTATTGTAAGAATAGTTGTACATAGATAAGCTCAAACCATTTTCCTTTATAAATTTATAAGAAATCTTAAAATGTATCGATATGAGTAAGAGAAGGTATCGATACTTTGGTTCCGATATATGAGTAGGTATCGAAACATGTTTTGAGTACTACTTATATGAGTAGGTATCGATACCTTGAGGGTATCGGAACATCCCTAACCCAGACTAACGAGAGATACCATTAACAGAACCATGACAAACTTGAGAAATGTCGGATCTTTCGTTAAGAAAACTATACACAGAGAAAAAAGTGTAGTAGAATATGAGAACAACGAAATTACAGTTCTTGCATATTTTTCGTGTGAATCCTCACAATTCTCTCAAAGATGCCGAGATTGCTCTGGGATTATCTCAATCGAGTGTTTGGAGAATATTAAAAAAACATAAAATGCACCCATATAAATTCAATATGGCACAGCATTTAAAGGAAACTGATTTCGTCAGGAGAACAGAGTTTTCTGAAGCTATGATGATTCGATTTCAAGAGAATGAAAACTTTTTGGACTGTATAATTTGGACAGATGAATCTAAATTCACAAAGAATGGTTCTTTCAATAGGCATAACAGTCATTATTGGGATGAAGAGAACAACCACCACTTCAGACAATGGAACTTTCAAGAGACCTGGAGTTTCAATGTTTTTTGCGCCATCAAAAATAATGCAATTCTCGATGTTCACATTTATGATGGGACTTTAACTGGTAAGATAGAACACTACACATGTTTGCATTATTTAAAGAATGTTCTCTCCTTAGGATATAGATATTCTGACATATTGACTCAAATAATTGAGCCGCTAGTACAGAACCATAATGACTTATGGTATCAACAAGATGGCGCGCCTTCACACAATTCACTCAATGAATTGAGAGAATTTTCCAACCAAAACTGAAAAATTTTACATCAAAATAACTTGAAATTTTCTAAGGAATCTATTTCTGCAATAAAAAAATGGTGTTGTAATTTGAAAAACGGAAGTTGACGTCATTTCCGGAAAAACCGGAGGTGCTCATGCCTTGAAAATATTTTAGATTTCATCAGCATCGTGAAATACTTATAAATGCTGAATTTCATGAGAATACGTTCAGTAGTTTCCCGTATAAATATGGGTGAGGTTCCTTGTGAAAGACCCTGTATAGTCTGAGTTTGTAACATAGAAAATATGAAAAAGTTTAGTTAAACCTTTATATTATTATTTACACGTCTGGTTTAAAATTTCATGTTATTAGTTAATTACAAAATTGCCGAGTTACGACACACCTTATTGGTTAACCAAATAGTTGGTAAAATTTAGATTAACCAACTGCCTTACCCACCCTTCATGTTTTTACCTTTCGACTCCGGAATGCATCAGATAGGTGACCAGTCCGAAAGCAGCTGGGGCCTTGTGCAGCATTATGGCAAGGAAAACTATAATCTCGACGTCAGTCTGACTTGTGGTAGCAGCAGCACCCAACGCAATGCCGTCTGCTGCTGCGTGCACGACCAGGCCAATGGTGGCCGTATTTATCTTCTCCGGGCTGTTGACATTCTCGTTTCTATTTTGGAAAAACTAGAAATCTCGTTAGATTCGTTGAATTTTGTCAAATTTTTCTTCAAAAAAGTGTAGCTGGGATATTTTCAGAATATACTCTATATTGGAACGTGATAGACAATTACTTATTGGGTTGTTCGTGAATTTCGTATTTTTTGTTCTAGTGAAATACAGTTTTCGTATAATAAACAAATTGTTAAGAGAAAAAGTAACATGTTAAGGATTATGTTGTCACTGTCCGTTCCATCTCAACTGCCATAAGTCTATCTTAGTCCCACTCTTGGTACCTATTTTCAGATGTCGCTGTATACATTGACTGGATGATTGAAACTACATATTTATGTGCAATATGAAGGTATTTCAAGCGAATAACCAAGAGTAACCGGTTATCTTTGGTCTTTTGTGGTAAATACCTTTTGCATTCAAGCGGCTTGGGTTATAGATCAGAGATATAGAGTGGGGAGAATAGGCTTCGACCACTGCGCATCCAAAATCTTATGTCAAATTTCGACCATTTTTATACTTTCGTAGTCAGCTGTTCTAGGTTGACATACTTGTCAGATGAATTAGAAATTGCTCGAGTTTTACATTGTGCTGATAGATACTTCGATACTTTCAACATGTATCGTTAAAACGTGTAAAACTATGAAACAAAGAAGGTCGAGGGAATTTTATTTTATACGTAAGTTTTTATTGAAATTATCCGACTGATCATACCGCATGGCATTGTTTATCTGCTCAGTGACGTGTTGCTTACTTTCCACAGTAAAATGATTCTTTTTAGTTTCCCAAAATCCGTTGATATGAGGACAGTTTGGACTGATACTCTGAGTATAGATTCTGAAGCTAAAGATTTATCTAAAAATTGATATGCTCTATACATTTCATTTTCTTTTTAATTTTATACCAACTATCCCTCAGATACACTGCTTTCTACGCCAATGAACCGAAAGTATAAAAATGGCGGACAAAAAATTAGCCACTTCGCGCATCTCGAAGATTATTTTCCCCATTCTATATCTCTGGGATAACCAAACCCGAGCATTCAAGCGATAATTTCTGGTTATTCTTTCTGGATTTCGTAGGAATGACCAAGAAGAACGAGCAATAACCGCTAGATGGACCAAAATAATAACCAGTTACTC
Source organism: Micraspis discolor (assembly GCA_030674115.1). Taxonomy (NCBI): domain Eukaryota; kingdom Metazoa; phylum Arthropoda; class Insecta; order Coleoptera; family Coccinellidae; genus Micraspis; species Micraspis discolor. Next base: position 1,975,651 of record JARTUT010001743.1, read on the forward strand.
TGGGATTTTCGCTTGAAATACCCTATGATAACAAATAAGAAAATTTTCGTATAGACCTAACCTACAAATATTTAAACTTGTATCGTTCTTTTAATTTCAACCCCCAACGTCTGCAGTCTAAATTTGAGAAAAAATGAGATAATATTTACTCAAAAAGATGATTGATAAACATTGTCTTATATGCGGTGCTTTAGAGGACGAAGTCAATAATTAATTTTGTTTTCCTTCCAACCCTAAGCGGTAAGAATAAAAGTTTATTATTTAAGTTTGAAATTTATTTTGTAGGATCAATTTGTGGAAGAATGCACTTGGTATTCGTTGTAATGCTGTGATAAGAAAACGTCTGAGAATTTGTGGTGGACATTTTAATGAAAATTCTTTTACAAATTCAAATCGCAACAAGTTAAACAGACATGCTATTCCTATGGCTTGGGTCAACCCTTCATCAGGTATTGAAGTAATGGAGGAATCACAGGCTGTAGAATCTATTGAACCGTCTGGTATTGTGAATTAATTGTTTGTATCTTCAATGCAATTATCTGATGAACTGCATTTTTGTTGTCTTTCATCTTTTCACTTGCGTAATATTTCATATTTGCTTGTAAGAACATTTGAATTCAATAAGTTACATGATTCCTTATATTTTCAAACCTTGATCATTTTTTTAGGAAACATCAGAATGAAAAGTTCCGAAATCAAATGTTCCGACCAGACGAACGACAAGGAACTCTTGTTCCATCCCAGACGAACGGATGAGAACAACAAATTACCAAAAATTCTAAGTAAATCCTAAAGTAACAGAATCTGCTCTTCAGGTACCTACTTAGATCCTACGTTGTATTTGAGGACTTGAGTTGTTCAGAACACAGGGATCGCATAAGGGATATAACAACTTTTGAGATCTGTAGGATGGGCATTCCTTGGTGGTGCAAAAATAGATCTGAAGAAATTAAATCTGAAGCTAAAAAAAGGAGCATTCGAAAAAATTGAAGAAAATGCACCATGAGTAATTTTTTATTTATTTTTAATTATTTCAGCAGTCTATTCTGTTAATTCAACCTTTGTTAAGTTCCATGTAAAGTCCACTTATTGTTGAAAGTCGATCCTTGATAATGACTCCAGCCATATCTCAAATTTGTATTGCTAGTTTTTCCCCAACATCTTCATTCCTAATTATTTCTTATCTCAAGCACCCTTGTTATTTTTTGCATCATTATTATGTTATGTTTATTTTCTGTACAATAGTTGTCATCAATTCGAGAACATAGAATAAGTGATAAAATGTTCATATTGTTCAATAAAAAGAGCTGTAATCAATAGTGTGTTATAAATATTTCTAATTTTCAAGATGAAAATATCGATATGTAATTTTAAAAATGTTTTTTGCGAACATAATGAAAATATTTTCATCTTTGATATTGCAAATGTTTGCCTAAATCATACTTTGCATATCGAGGATGAAAGTTTTTCCATTATTTTGGCAAAATTCATTTTTGAAATTCAGTGATCCTGTGCTATAGATTCAAATTTCCCGCCATTCTTTCACCAGCGCCATCTGAAAATAGGTTTTTTTGGAGAGAGATAGAAAATTACATCGGACACGAATTTAGTTCGAAGTTGACCGTCTCGGTTGTCCGTATTTAAAAGAGGATCAACCAAAAACTACTGCATAGAATCAATTGGAATTTTTGACACACAAGCCTTGCTTTATGTGCTCTCGACCCACAGAAATTAAACAAGTCAAGTGTGAAGTTAGGTGCAAAAAAATACAATTGAATCATCTTTCAAGAAAAAACGAAATTACTTACAACATTATAGTATGAGATCTTGAGATTTGTGGATATGAAAAATGACAATCCTACCTGATCAATCAGAAGCATGAAAATAAACCCGAGAACCAAGCTGATTCCGATTGGTCCAAAAGGATCGCTGTGTTCATCTTCTTCAGCTGTGTGGTTATGTGGTTTTTCTATAGATAGCGCCCTTATGCCTTCTGGTATAATCACAGCCAACGCGGTACCAATCAAGAGTCCAGCTCCAAAAACTGTTATCTTTTTCAGTCTATCCTGCAAAAAACAATGGTATTATAAATTTATTCAGGCCACCGAGATGCCGTTCATGTACTCTCTAATAAAAAGGTATCCGGAACTCTTCGACGATCTCCCGACCGTTTTCAAACGCTTTGTACTAAACTGAAGTGGAAATGTGCATCTTAATTTCAATTTTCTCATCGAGTTGGTGTATTAATCAGGAAAAAATCAGAGAAATAGTTTTCAAGTAATAAAGAGATCAAAACAAAGGTAATTCTTCACGTACAAAGTCACGAACGTAAATTCCATAGTCGATAAACTGGTTCCGAAACAACAAGGCCATTTCAAATTTATACATAAAGGAGAATTTATAGTGCATCTTTTCTTAGAATACAGATGCATCGATAATGCTGCCTGCACGTTTTTCAATAGAATTTTCTTCAATTGAAAGCTTGAGTTTGATGACAATTCTAATCATTATTGTAAAATATGTAAAATGTAGAAAAGCACCGACATGAGTTCAAGATCTTTTTCGCGCTTGTTCTTTAATCTGTTCTGTATTCTGGAATAGTCAGTACTAATACAACCGCCTCAATCAATCACAAAACTACACTTGTTGAGCTACTTGCGAGTAAATATTCAAACCATAACAAATCTATAAGCAATAGTCTTTTCTCGTACTATGGGACAATATGATGCAAATATGAACGCCTAATGAATGAACAAACCTATATCTCAAATTGAAAATAACTACTCATAATTTTCCCCAAGTTTTGTTCGAACTGTCGTATTTGTTTAACACACAGGGCATCCCAACAAAGACAGCCCTTAATAAATCATGACCTACCTAAAATACCCTGATACAAAATTGGATGTGATATATTATATTTAGGATAAACTATGTATTTACTTGGTAACTGATTATTATACGGAAGAAAATGTCTTATTCCTCTATCGGAACTGTCCAAACAAAAAATTCTAAACTTCAAAATGCCAAGTAAATAATGAAATATTCCGAAAACACGTGGACTCAATACTATGACAAAGAAATCCAGATATTTAATGATTCTGACCAATGCAAAACGTATCCAATCAAGATAAAATATACCGAAATCACGAGGACCAATCAAAGACGAGAATCTCTAATTTCGCTACTCTCTTGTTATTCACCGTACGTGACAATGACTCAAACAAATCCACGACAATTGAACCTTAAGCCCCACCCATCTGACATCTTGGTAAATTCGTATAAATTTAGGGGATTGTTACGAATATCAACAATAGCTGAATAAATTTGTTGATTTATTGTAATATTCTTAATGAATTGCAATTATGTACCTCACTTTCATGACTCCGATATTTCAAAACGGTCATGAGGAAGAAAATGTCTTATCCTTTATTGGAATTGCCCTAACATGAAATTCTAAACTTCAAAATGCCAATTCTAAGATGAAATATACCGAAAACACGTGGACTAAATACTATAACAGAGAAAACCAGCTATTTAATGATTCTGACCAATGAAAAACGTACCCAATCAAGATAATATACAACGAAAACACGAGGACCAATCAAAGACGAGAATTGAACATTAAGCCCCGCCCATCTGACATCTTGCTAAATTCGAAAAAAAATCATAACTTCCGAACGGTACTGACTAGAGATGTGTTTAAGGTATTCGATAAATAAAGAAACAATGTTAAACCAGAAAAATCAGCATCATCCTGTCCGGTCGGAAAATGAGTTACAAGGAGCAGCAATTGATTTTTGTGTTTAACTTTGTAAAACTTTCACTGAAACGAACGAAATGCAACAAAATGCATGTGGAGATGATTTCATATTTTGTAGATCAATATAAGGTTATCTGAGGTAGATTTCTGAAATACTTTTGAATTTCCATTATTGCCAGATGTATGGAAATTTGGCAACCGCTTCGTTTTCTCAATTGGGACACCCCGTATTTATATTTTTTATGATTTATTGAATTTATTGAGCAAAATTTCAAGCGTACTTAAACATCATTCAATTTCACACAAAAAAGGTACTCTTGGTAAAACTCGATACTTTGTACCGTTTTCGGAGTATTTTGATTTAAAAATTATGAAGTGATAATTCGTATAAAATTTCATTACAATGTTGCCAGTAGTTTCTGCAAAATTTTAAAAAATATGTATAATTTTTTTTTCCTTAAACGCCCTTCAACGTATCTTGATTAAGCATGGCGTTACGAAAATTTTTTACTGAGCAAACCCCAATTATTTTTCAGTTTTCTATCTATCCTAGAGAGGGGGTCACCTTTTTTTGAAACACCCTGTAGAAACCTTCTTTATTTATGGCAAAATCATCACTCAAACATAGATGTATTCAGTTTTCAGTTTTGTCAATTAAATGCCTCACTCTTCAGGGACGATTAGTGAGACAGTTAGATATCTAGTTTCTGTATCTATGTCCAAATGTCATGAAATTTTTACCAACTGTCAAAGAAGGACGAAGCCATCTACCGGTAAAATATTACAACAGACGGCACTAGTGGTAATATTATTTTTAAAAAGTTTCTTTTGGAATGGAGGGTGTATAAGGATCGCAGGTGATTATATCGAAAAGGAAAATAAATTTTTCATTTTTATTTCTTACCCGTCATTCCGCGAATTTAAAAACGTCCCCACGTATACTCACTTCTGGCAAATACATAGCGAGCCAACCGGAAAACATGGGTCCCAAAAACACTGCAACATTCAATAAACCTAAATTTAGAGCCCCACCTCCCATCTTAGACGTTCAACACTCAATCAAGTCACTGAAATACTGAAGTTGTAAATCGAAACGTGTAAGTTTATACTTAGATCGCATCTACAAACAATAAATTTGAAAGAATCATCAAGTCACGGTCAGCGACATCAAGAAAAATGCACGTAAATGCAACACTGCAAGTAAAATTTAACTTTTGAACACTTCGGCAAGTTTCGAGCTTATGTAGAAAAATTCAGTAAAGCACTTACGTGAGTTCAGTAAAATCCTTTATTTCCCCGTAATTTTTTTTTATTATAGTACACATAAAGGGGTTTTCCAATACGGACTTGACAACTTTGAATCTAAATAAAACACAAACCATTTGAGATATTTCAAAAACTTTATTATTGGCTTGAAGAACAAACATAACATTTATGAATGAAATTCGACTTCGTTCATATAACCACCACGGGCCCGTTTGCAGCGGTCAATTCTCTGGACCCAATTTTCGATTACTCGGCCACGCATTTCAGCCGAAACGGCCGTTATTTCGCGTTCAAAGTTGTCCCTGAGCTCTTCCAATGTCGTCGGCTTGTTGGCATAGACCAGTGACTTGACGTAGCCCCAAAAAAAATAGTCCAGAGGCGTCAAATCGCTCGAACGAGGCGGCCAATCGACGGGGCCGTTTCTCGAAATTACACGCTTACCAAATGTCTGCTTCAATAAACCCATTGTTACGTGTGCTGTGTTAGCCCAGTCCTACATTGGAAGCGGATTTAGTCTGGCCAGCCAACCCGACCCGATTTGATTCTCTTCAGAGAAGTCCAGACCAGATCGAACACTGCCTCCAATGTAGGAGGACAGTACGTTTTCTTTGTGTTTGTTTCCTCCAGACCCAGCTAGACCCGTCCAGACTGTCTGATCTGGAGAAATTCCGCTTCCAATGTAGGACTAGCCTTAGTTATCATGGTGCGGTAGCTATCTCCATTGACCTTAACGTGACGATTGTTGGCATCAACGAAAAAATACGATCCAATGATGCCGCTGGCTTGAAGATCGCACCAAACCGTGATTTTTCTGGGGATGCAATTGAGTCTCGTGAATCACGTATGGATTGCTGCCTGTCCAATAACGCATATTTTGCTTATTGACAAAGCCATTGAGCCAAAAATGCGCTTCATCTTTGAACATGATTTTTCGATGAAAATCATTATCGTGGAGCCCAACTTAAACTGTGTGTTAAAACTAACACAGTAGTCAAAGACTCACCCTGTATATAAGAAGTTTGTTTTCCAGTGATAATTTCGATTTTTTACCGATAAGCCAATAAACTCCTTAACTTTTAAGTGTACTTGTTTTCATTTATTTATTATATGTTATTTCCAGGTGAGTCATTTGTTGAGATGCATGCCTAGTTATTTTTTCGAGGTGGATTCAGGTAGCTGGATATTCTTAAATTGTATCCCAGGACATTGTTCCTTACAAAGAGAGAAATTAACCTGCACTGATTTTGTCCAATTAATTTTTATCCTCCACTTCTACGATCATTCTTGAATTTCAAGGACATGGTTCTGAAACATTTGTAAAGCTATTTTTTGCTCTTCATGGATTGCTAAAGCGAATTGTTGTTTCTCTGTGCGTTGGTGTATAGTGTATAGCAAATACAACAAAGGGCCCAGGAAACTTCCTTGCAGAACTCCAGATATTATAGGGAAGTAGTCTGTGATGTGGTCATTCACTCTGACCCTGAATTTCCTTTCAGTAATATAGGATTCTAACAGATTGAAGTATATTGGTTGTAGAAGTTTTTTATTTTGAATAGCAAGCCGGGATGCCAAACTTTATCATAAACTTGGGTGAAATCCACAAACACCGATAAGCAGAATTTCTTTTCTTCAAGCTCTTTATTCACCTCTTGAGCGATTCTCTGGATTTGATGAACTGTCGAATGCTCTGATCGGAAGCCGAACTGATGAAGTGGAATCCACTCTTCTGTGTTTGGATCATTTTTCAATAATTTTTAGAAGCAGTAGGTAGCATGCTAATTGGATGGTAGGAGGTAACGCAGTTTGGCTCTTTTCCTGATTTTAGGATCATGATTATTTCCGCAGTTTTAAATTGTTTTGGCCAGTAGCTTTCTTTGATGATGGCGTTGAATATATACATGAGTTTGGAAATTCCTTTTTCTGGAAGCTCTTTGATCATTTTTGGACTGATTTTATCCACTCCTGCATCTATTTTCACGTCTAGGCGATTGATTTCAGATTTTACTTCGGAGTATTTAAAAAGTCTGATATTTTCTGTAATTCCCTATTGATAGTGTTGATATTTGGAGTAAATAAGTGGCTAGATGATCTGCAAATACTCCAGTTTTTTCTTCTGGCCCAATTGGAATGTGTATTATTGACCTCATGCGGTTTTTCATTGGTCTCCAAATGGAGTTGTCAAATCTGTTCGTGTTTGAAACATAGTCATGGAAGGATGCTTCTTTTGCCTCGTTAATTTTAGCCTTCAGTCCGTTGGTTACTCGACTGAGGTTGTTCTTGTCAGCTGGAAATGCCATATTGATCTTGTATGTTAACAGTTCTTTGATTTCTGTGGGTATGTGGAAGGTTTTGTTTGGCTGGGCTATTGTTAGAGTTGCCTCCTCAACAGCTTTAGAGATCTCATTGTTGAATGTGTTTAGAGCTTCTTCTATGTTTGAAAATTTATAAAAATTGGAGAGATTATCAATTAACGCTTCAGCAAAATTCACAATAAATAGTAAATATTGTCTTTGCTGCATGAAATTGGGTCAATTTTTCAATTCATTTGTTCATTAGGTTGTATGTTATATAGAATGGAAATGAAAATATTCGTTCACAAGCTTGAATAGAATCTCCCAAAAATTTCTTGACATATTCGAGCACAATTCTCTTTAGCAGAGATTGTTATCCTTTATAATAGATTGTCGAAACATATACATCAAAATATAGAACTTTCACTAGTACCTATATATGCTTCAAAAAGCTCGTGAAAATTTTAGTCAATTCGAAACCTTTAATAAGACTAATTAATGAAACTAATACTGAATCGTTCAAGAATTGAGGATAGCCAAATCGACTAAACTATGGCTAGTTTAGAAGAGGAATAAAGAAATCCTAAAAGTTGCAAATATAAATTATATCTTTAGTGGACATCAGAAAAAGTAGATATGAAAATTGTACTTACGTCCGAAAACACGAAAAAAAGAGGTATATTTCCAGCTAAAAATGACCCTATTAACATAACCAGCACTAAAGATATCAACATAAATGTCTCTTCCATTTTTTGAATTTCCACTACCTATAACTTTCACTCGAATATTTATGTATATTAAAAGTTGCCGAAAATTGCAAACACTTCATAAAAAAGATTGCAAAAGTATAATATAAACAAATATATCATAAACCGTACACGTATTTACATTTTTAATCTAAATGCCAAATTTACTGACTGAAAAAAATTCTTCTTTGACATTTTGTGCATTTCATGAACAGGATTTTTTTTTTTTTTAGGTTGGTGAAAAGTCAAATGAACTACTTCCATAAACAAAACGTCATAATTTGACAACCAGCACAAGCAAAATAAACATGAAATTCAAATTATTTTATTGAACAAAAATTCATTCGAAATGAATTTGCTGACTATTTTTCAAGATTTTAACCCGAGGTGAGACTGTGGAAATGAATCATTTATTGCATAAGTTATGAGTTATACTTGTTTTTACAACTTTTTCAAATCTTGCATAACTTCCTTCCAAGATGATTTGTTTCTGATTTTATCTTTTATTATTCAACTGACTGCCAAGGAAGTACTAACACGATGTATTCTTTCAGTAAGTTCGTCGTTCATACGTGTTTGTTGATTTTTACTATTTTATTCGCTTTGAAACTGGACAATGTGATCTCTTGGTCTTATTGGTGTGTTTTCATTCCGATATGGGTTTGGAAAGGCTTAGTTATTCTTGGAGCCTCAGTTGGGAGTTATGTTTGGTGGAGGTATCCACATTTCAGGTTTGTACTTTATTTAAGTTGTGAATATGCCGTATACTAATATATATTATTTTAGACTGGAAGGAGAAGCTTACATCCATTATAAGTCAATGCTGATATCACTTGCCTTGCATTTAATACTTTTAATGTTTGAATTGTTAGTGTGTGATAAGTTAGAATCTGGAAGACATTTATGGATTTTGGTATTTATCCCGTTAATTTTTATCTCAATCGTCAGTATAGCAGTGTGTATATGGGCTGTAAAACATGATAGAACGTTTGAGGTAATATTCTGAAACAAGTCATAGCAAATATCACAGAATTATTTTTTTAGTTGGAGCTATTCTGTGCAGTCAATGTTCTGCAGTTCATATTTCTCGCATTACGCTTAGATCAGTTCATCAGTTGGTCTTGGGAGGTCGTTTTTGTGCCATTATGGATTGTGATGTGTTTATCTCTGGTATGACACTGATTTCTTTGTTCATTCAGCAAGCTCTTATATGTTTTGATTTGCAGGTTGGAGTATTATATACAATCATTTTTGCCGCTATACTAATAAGGACGCCAGAAGTCAGTGCTCAACAAAGAAGAGCCAGCTTTCATTCAGCTCTTGGCTATACTTTTCTTGTGATTCCTATTTTAATATTTCAGGTAAATTCGATGGTTATTGTTATTTTCAAATCATAATTTTCAATATTTTAGGTTCTCCTGGCCAATAAACTAGATGATGATATAAAAGTATCGTATATAGTTGTTGCAAGTCCTCTTTTTATATCATTCGTAACATTGATCATCATGTCGTTCAATGCCAAGGGTTGCAATAAATGTAAGTGTAGATTTTTTGCTCAGAATCTAAATTGAAAATGATTGAGTTGGTTTTAGTTGTTAGCATGTAGATGCTTTTCTTCTTATCTTTTGTTTGATTATAAAAAAGGTTGAAGAAATTCATTTTAACAATTGATACATCTGCAAGCAAGCCTTGAAAGTGTAGTCGATGCTCTATTTCTGGATACTAATATGTTCTATGCTTGAATCATAGAAATGAATTATAACCTTGTTTTTTCCTCATCCTATATTATAAATAATTAATCAAAATCTTGAATATTTATGCATTACTGTGATGTGGATCTTCTTCTTGATGCATGATGAGGAACTTCAATATTAATAATAATAATAATAATAAATGTATTTAAGGCCATCGACCTGAGTCCTTCAGCCATCAATATTAATAAAGTGAAAATTAGACATTTTTTGTTGCATTCAATAATTTTAATGGATTTTCAAAAATAAATGAATCATCTCACAATCTATATGAAAATTATCAATTATCCTTAGTTCAAGTATCCAATGACAGTTTATCAGCTAGTGATTTTCAGGAGAAACAAATTAATCTCGATTTTTCATAGCTCTTTTGATGACAATATATCATGAACAGACTATGGTATTTTTTCAACGTCAAAAGTTTCCATGTTATTTTAATTTACAGAAGTCCTAGGTCCATATTATGGAATTTGATTTATTTGTTACGATATTGTTGAGAATTCACAAATAATTTTTTGTAGGGTGGTTCGGGATGCGTAAAGACTTCTGTTCCTTCATCCTTGGAGTTTTTCCCTGTCTGCAGGAGTACGCCAATATATCATACCATCCGGAGAGACGGCAAGAGGGTGTTGAACTCGAGCAGACCGAGAAGATGGACCTTGCTTATATGAGAAGAGCCGATCTTCTAAAGCCGGTGTTGCCAATTATCTCGATCGAGACACCAGACTGATTTTTAGGTTACGAATGCTATACAAGTGCTTCCATAAGATCTATTGTTACAATCTGTGAATATTTAAACTTAGTTTTGCATTGCACAAATACGGATTTAATTTATTTTTAGGCTCAAATGTAGTTGAATTTTTTTCGTTTGGTTCGATATTTTATGAGATTATCTTTTTTTTTTGGTAGCTTTAGGAAGTTTATCCTGAAGGTATATTTGTGAAATCATATGGTGAAAATGCTTCGCACACCTTATCGATATGGTTTTTCTGTCAGATGATGACTATCACAGCACGTAAGGTATTGAATTGATCTAAATCTCCACTTGTTGAACTGTAGGATGCACTTAAGAAAATGTGATATTTTCATTTCTGTTGATAAACTATTTACGTAAATCTGAACCGTTTTGCGTCACTGTTATCTGCGGTTTTTGATCAAATTCTCGTACTTGTCTTCCTTATTGTTATCAGAAATAATAATAAGTTATATTATTAACTTTATTACTCTGATTTCTGTTTTTTTTTCTGATAATTTTAATTATTATATTATTTTGTTCATAACAGCATTGCTTTGCATTGTACATATTTTATCACCATTGCATATCATTCAACTTTAGAAGAATAATGAATATTAGAGCTCAAATGTTGCAAATATTTATTGTTATTATCATTGTAAGTTCCTAAATTGTATTAAGCTGTATATAAAATTGTACTTACCTTAATGTGCTTAGAAGTTTTGAGAAATACTTAAACTGTTATGAAGAATTGCTTCTATTTAATTTATTCAAAAGAAACATGAAATTTATCAATTTCCTTCAATATCGATTAAGATGTTATCCTAAATATTCAGTCAGAAACATTGTTGAAAAAGATCTTCATGAAGTTTTAAAATTTTATATATCACATATCAACTAAAACACAATGCCTTTTCTGCTTCTAGAACATGTTCAAGCATAAACAAAGAGTTTCAAATCCTCGATAATGCCAATAACCAATCTTCAAGCTAAATGAGAAACGTTCTTTAGTGCCAATTCGTAACTTATTTTGTACTTAATTTTATAGACTGTTGTAATTCATCCTTTGGGCTAGTAAAATATATTTTATACCGAAGTTGACTCGATCCTTTCTTTTTTTTCTAGTTTTTTTGCGTCAAATCTTGCGGCACCCAAACATCAAGCTCTTTTATGTATCCAGCCTTCTTCAGGTGGTTCAATATGGTTTGGTGACTAACTCCCAACTCCTGGGCGATGACACGAGATGACACATGCCGGTTTAACTCGATGTATTCCATTATTTCATCGGTATTTGTCGTCACAGGTCTTCCGCCGGCTGGCTTATCCATGGTGTCGTTTTCACCGGCTCTGAATCGTCGAAACCATTCCTCAGCGGTTCGAAGTGATAGAGTACCATCCCCAAAACACCATTAATCTCACGGAACGTTTTTCTAGCGGATTTGCCTTGAACGAAGGAATACTTTAAAATAGCGCGAATTTCGGCGTTAGTGAACTCCATGTTTACACGTCTTAACTACTGTTGAACGCAATATCCAAACCCAAACAAATCATGCATAGCGTCGATTTGTAGGTTATGTCAAGACCTTTTACATATATATATTAGTTCTTATAAGTATATGACCTTTCAAATTATAAGGTATTTCAAGCGACGAACCAAGAGTAACCGGTTATCTTTGGTCTTTTGTGGTACATACCTTTTGCATTCAAGCGGTTTGGGTTATAGATCCGTGACGTCATGAATTAACCTCAATTTGATCGAGAAATGTCAAATCAAACCAAAATCGTAACCCTGCTCGAGAGCAGGGTTACGATTTTGGTTATAGGGCTTTCCAACCTGCTGTCACGATCAGCTGTTTAATGGCCGCTGTAGGAAAAACAAAGCCTTTGTTTACAAGTAAATAGTTGTGTTATTTGTAAAAATTAGTGAAATACTTAATTGTTTTTATACAAAATGCCTAATTTTTGTTGTATTGTTGGCTGTGGAAGTGTAGGAACCCGTGACAGTGTTAGAGATTTTTCCCAATTCCTGCTATTTTGAACTTTAAGCATAAGATTGAAATGAACAAACTGTCGGTTTTAAGACGAGATCGTTGGATAAATGCTATACATCGAAGTGATCTGACACTCACAAAGCTCAAATACTCATTAGTATGCTCAAAGCATTTTATTTCAGGTAAGAACTTGATTGTTTGACTGTTTTATATGCACTGAAAGCTTAATTTATTTAAGGAGCTCCAGCAGATCTAATGGACATGTTAAACCCAGACTGGGTTCCCTCACTGAATTTGGAATATGAAAAACATGGTAGTACATGTTCAGAAGATGCTGAAAAAAGCTTAATCGTTTTAAACGAAGAAAGACCAGAGATATGTTAAAAGATGAGGTAAGGCATTGAATCATTGCATGAATCGAGTAGTGCTAAGGTAAGATAATATGGTTGAAATAAAAGTGTTACCATTGTATATTATAGTATATTACTATAATAATTCTAATCATTTAATCTCTTGTCTTCTGTCCGTAATCAAATTTTCAGAGGTAATTGGGCAGTGTTTATGTATTAATCAATTTGTATTGATAGTTTTTAAATGAATAGGTACATTGTGCTAGCAATAACCAACCTTCAACATCTTGTGAAGAAGATACTTTGAAAGCATTGCCTGATGAAGATTTGAATTCGAGAGCTGTTCAGACAGATATCGATAGTGAAGAGATGATAGGATTGCAACTCTTGAGAAGTCGGCAGCATTATTTGGAAACGAGGTTCATTAAAACATCCTTCACGATGGAAAGTTTCAAAAGTAATGATACTCGTACAAAGTATTATACGGGACTGTTGTCCCGATGTCTCTTTTGAGCACACAAGATGAGCAACCGATTTTGGATGAAATTGTTCATGTTTCATGTGCTTTGAATAATTTATGCCCATCAGTTGTTCTTTTATAAATAAAAACATTTCAATAAATTATGTAGTTTCTTTATGAGATGTATCTTCATCAAAATAGTCACAATTAATTAGCATTCAGGCCTTATATTGAAGAACAATGATAAAGAATTACTACTTACTATAAAAAAAATATTTATTTTGCACTCATTCCAAGATAAATATAATTAGAATTTTTATAACAGCATTATTGAAGAAATTATAACGATAAATGATCTGGGGTTGTATTCTCTAAATAATGTGCTGCAACATCAGGATACTCTTGCTGAAGTTTATGGAAATATTCACTCATTTTACGTATAACAACAGAAATTATATACGTTAGAAATTAGAGTATTAAGCACTCTATTTCAAATAATTCGCTTTATAAATTATCTATTCAACAATCGTCCACTATTCTTTAACAATCATTTCACCGAACGAACAAACTTCGAAAGGAATATGCGATCGTTTTATCTTAAATCTTTCATTACAAAAATGATAAAACAACACAGCGTTCAATGCAAACAAACGTTTGTTTTTCCTACAGCGGCCATTTTGACACATTTGAGGTTAGAACGTTGGAAAGCCCTATTAGAGCAAGTAGGGTTAGATGTGTATAAACATGAAAATAGTAAACAATGCAAGGACTTTGAATTGACTGATCTTGGTAGAACCGAAAGACTATTGAATATTTCACAGAGATAATTAATAATCAAAACTTTATAAATAGCAACACGAATTCGATTTAATGAAATGGAAGTTCAACTCCAGGTAGGAACTAAGGCAATTTAAGATCAAATTAAAAATAATACGCTCTTCCTAAATTCACAGGTTCAAAAGAAACTTGAAGAAAGTGAGTAGATTGAAAGAACTCATCAAAAATGGGACCACAATACCCTGATATCAAATAAGAAGAATGTAGAGTGTTTCAACATAATAAAAAACAGAGCAATTATGAAATACAGTTCTTGAAAGAAGGAAATACTCAGGATCTAATATAATCATGTGCTTCTGAATAATGTTGCTGAAAATCATGTGGAAATCGTAAATTACAGATCAGTAATACAAATGGTCTGTCAACTGAAGGTGCGTTGAAATGAAACTTATAAATCCAATGATTTTCTTGAATTTTAACATTGAAGGCTGTAGGTATTTGATCACAACTTAAATTTTAGGAAAACTCAAAAATAAAATTGGAAGCAGAAACTATACATTCAATGGAGAAAATTTCATTTCTATAAATCACCTAGGTAAAAAAATTATTTGGAAAACATTAGAAGCATTGTAGAATGTACAGATTAGGTGCAGCTGCAAACATTGAATGCAGAGAGTACCTTAACCAGTCATCAACTGAAAGTACGTTGAAGTAACACAGAAAAACCATCTTTTCTTATTGAATTTGTTATAAAGATAATATTCAATTCTATTTCAAATTTCAGGATAAGTCTATAAGAGAAGAAATAAAAGGTTCAAAGAGAAAATGTCATTTGTGTGAAGCAATCTAGATTGATAATGATTTGAAAATTACAAGAAGAACCTGAAAATTATAGCCACAAGAAATCAATAAAAATTCATTGAGAATTCTGTTAATGAAACTATGAAAAGATAAATTTTCAGGTTGCTTCAAATTTATGTTATGTGTGCAATACTGAGAGTATCTGCAAAGCATCGTATCAATAGTTTGGGTGTTCTGAGAATGCACAATATGGTAGCAATTTTAAGGTAGATCATTAAATTGAAAGAAGAACCAGTAGAAGTGACCAAATAACTCTATTTTTTTTAAATTGGAATAAACTGAAATATACAAATTCAAAATATTGTTTGTTAAAACCATCATGAGATTTGTCATTGCCGTTCCTAAGGTTAAGAGTATAAGAAGTTCTTTCATTGCCTTTTTGTATTTGTTTCAAATTTTCATCAAATATAATCTTGAAATAATGGAAAAATAGATTTAATTTCTAACTCTGGAAAAAAATTCGTCATTGACTTCAAAATTAAAACATTCCTCTTTGACTTAATTTTCTTCCTTTTACTAGCTGTTTATATTGATATTTTTCATTTTAATCATTTCTTGTCAATTTTTTCATTCCTGGTTACTCACAAAATAATTTTTTTATGATCATTTTTTACATGTATAGATATTATATGAGTCTAATTTAGTATTTTTTCCTTGTTAAATTTATTTTAGTTTCAGTAATTCCATTATAAGGATATATTGGCTAATAAAAATTGCTTATAAAAATGTCTTTTTGTTTATAATAAGCTTCGGGAATGGGCCATCTGAATCAGATAAATGCTCAGATAACGTGTTATGCAGATAACCTATGAGCATAAATAAACGCGAATCAAAAGAATGACAGCACGGATAAACAAACCCGAGCATTCAAGCGATAATTTCTGGTTATTCTTTCTGGATTTCGAAGGAATAACCAAGAAGAACCAGCAATAACCGCTGGATGGACCAAAATCATAACCTGGTTACTCTTGGTTCGTCGCTTGAAATACCTTTATGTATAGTATTGCCAGTTACGAGCTCTGTAACGCTTTGAACATAGCCGCGAAATTCAAAAGACAAAAAAGCGGAAGGGAGATATTTGGCAACCTTATATATTTGTAGTCCGTTCAATAATAACTTTCATTGCCAAATCTCACATTAATGCATTTCCCAAAAATGTCAACAGAAAAACTGATAATTTCGAGGTTTTCTCGTTCCTTGTCTACCCACGGATAGATGGAGCTACTTCGTTGAATTAATCAATATTTCCGAAAATATTTCTGTTAATCTGTCTCTTTCTTGCGCATGTTTTAGAGAGAAATGTAGAGAAACCGCTTGTCGTTGCTTTTCTGTGTTCCCTTGAACTTGAAACAATTTTTGACGGCGTCTGTGGAATAAACTAGTTTTGTCCGCCATTGTTGTGTGTTAGTGGCCATATTGTGCGACCATCTTTTATAAACAAAATAGGGAGCCATATAATCATGGCGGATCACCAAAATTTAATGTGTGAAGTGGAAATACAGCCGGACATACAGGAATGTGTGGAAATCGAGTCTATTCCAGTAGATATGAGCGATGCAGTTGAGACTATAGTCGAATGCGGCGATACGATAATGGGAATGCAATCTCTGGAAGACAGGGACATAATTTTAGAAACACAAGAAGAAATTATTGACGATTCCGGTGATCCTTTGAATTTATACGATGTACCGGTACCCGATTCGTCTGATTTATATGTCGAATCGTCCCCCGGGCCTTCTAAAAAGAAAAGAGGCTTTAATAAAAATCGCGGAATGATGGGTAGACGAGAAACTGAAATGTTATTGAGTGATATGCATGTAGAAAGTAAACCTAGAAAATGGGAACAAAAGCAGGTTCAGATTAAAACCATGGAGGGTGAATTTTCGGTAACAATGTGGGCATCGGGCACAAGCGATGGTAGGTTCAAGCTCTAGAAATTATTTCCGCAAACCGGTTTATTACTTATTCCACTTCACGTATTGTTTTTAAAAGTAACGCAGGGTTGTTTACAAACATTTGATACCTGACCTTGTTTACTGGATGTGATTTATGAGCTATTACGGGTTTTAATTACATTTGAAAGTTTAAATTTCTTCAATGCTACTGTAATTTCCTTCGTCTTCTCAAAACGTCATACTATAACAATAATTGACAGAACAGGTTGATCTGTCAAACTGGGTCACAGTCATAGAAAATTTTAGTTCATAGAATTTATTGGATGCGTTCACTTCAAGCGTTAATAGGATTGATTTTTTTTTCTAATATAAACAAACAGTTTTCCCTTTCAGATGAAGGGTCGAATCCTGAAGCGGATTTAGACCTAAAGGAATATATGACAGGTAAAAAAATTCCAACAGATGGAATGCCTGGTTTAGATTTATCAGATCCAAAGCAATTAGCAGAATTCGCTAGGCCAGGTTTGAAAAGTCCAAGGGTACGAAGACCTAATCAAGACTGCTCTGATAGAACCATTGCCTGTCCTCACAAAGGTTGCAATAAAATGTTCAGGGATAATTCAGCTATGCGCAAACATCTTCACACACATGGTCCTCGAGTCCATGTATGTGCTGAATGTGGGAAAGCTTTTGTTGAATCCTCCAAGTTAAAAAGACACCAATTGGTTCACACTGGAGAAAAACCTTTTCAATGTACTTTTGAGGGCTGTGGCAAGAGGTTTAGTTTGGATTTCAATTTGAGGTGAGTGATTTTATCAATAGGTGATTATTTGAAATTGTAACATTTGTTTATTTATTTTAGAACACATGTTAGGATACATACTGGTGATAGGCCTTATGTTTGCCCGTTTGATGGTTGTAATAAGAAATTTGCTCAATCAACAAATCTTAAAAGTCACATATTAACCCATGCAAAAGCTAAGTGAGTATTTTTATCTATATACTTGAATATGCATTGAGTATATCTGGAATTTTAAGGTCAAGAAATAATATATCACGTGCACCTAATAACATGCAGATGCTTCAACCCCAATTTGTACAAGTAGAAGTTGCAGAGCCTGAATATATTGTTTATACTGATTAGGTAAGGAAAAACTGGTCTGTTTGACTTCAGAGATCTAAATTTTAAATTACTGTCTAGTCCATTTATGATATTAGAGAAATCGAAGTTGGCAATGGCCGATCTAGGTACATTTCAAGGTTTCACTTATAGAACTTGAAAATTTATCCCTCCAAAATCTTTGATTGAAATACATTCTTGACTTGGAGGATATAAACATATATTTGTCTTAAATTAACGTGGTTGTAATTTATTTCTGTGGTTTAAGCACAGAAAAGAAGCATCCACTATACTTTCAAGGCTAACTTTGATGAAATTATATCTTAAACGGACTATAGTTACAAATAATTCTTTTTGTGAATACATATCTTATACAATACCTTTTTTTTTTTAGATGGAAATCTGTTCATATATATTTGTATATAACGAGAAAAAGATTGAGTGACAACAGAGTGTCCCTACTTTGAGAACAGTTCTGGGATTTTTATTTTAAGACTGATCAGTGAAATATTCAATATTTACTTTTAATGAAGTCTTATGGCATCTGAATCTTTCGATAAAAGTTTTTCGATCCATGTGAATTTATTTTCATTGACCAAATGTATACTATATCTCTATTTTTTCAATAAAAAAAGGAATTTTTGTTAGAGAACGATATGGACTTTTGAGATTTATTGACAGACCTTACGAAAGAATGGAAATATATGGTTTCATTTATGCATAAGATCAAATTTCAATTTTTTCTTTTAGTTGTGTTTTGCTACTAATTATTTTACCATAAAATTTAACGATTAGGTGAAACATCTCAAAGTAGAATCGTACTCAACACTGATACTTTGTAAACCAAAAACTGTTACCTGAAAATGCATATTTTCAACATGCACAAGGGATTTTAAAAATATTAATTTTATTTGTGCAAATTCATCTTCTGTAACTTTAATATTTAAAGTTTAATTTTTTAAGTCATTGTATAAATATGTTTTATAGTTTAAGTGTCATGTAAATAAAACAATAAATAGGGCAATTTTTCATGGATGTTTCATTGATTGAAATTTTTAGTTTGTCGAAATTTGCACAAAAGCGATCCGATCTAATTTAAAATTTTTCATGTGAAAAACAGGCTGTGAGTGGTTGTAAACTTGTGGGCTGTTAATTATATACAAATGGAAAAGTTATTGGGATTTATTTATATCTAGTTTAAATGTACATTGCTCATCTTGCAGAAGTTTTATTCTTATGATTGTCATGCACATGCTTTTTAATGTTTTCCGATTCCATTGATTTCAGTTGATAAGTATTTGAGGTGAGAAACATCTTTAATGTTTATACAAATTCATGTCACGATTGTATCAATCAGAGAACAATTAAGGAAAAGTTTTACTTATCAATATTTTATTTTACCTACAATATTTACATTGCGTAATAAATATAAAACTTTTAACACATCATTTCTTAAACTGCAGCAAGATAAAGATCGATCATCTAGGCTTAGTTCTTCTCATTTTCAATTTTGTGCAACTGAAACGTACTCCATGTTTGAACAGGATTAAACAAGCATAACCTCAATAATATCTCCAGATCACCTCTCAATTCACAGCTTTATCCCATCTCCAAATGGTACCATCATCACAAACACACAATAGAATACCTGCATCACGACTCAAAGTAGTCTGTCGAACTGCAGTGTTACATCTAGGATGTTGTAATGTATGACACCTAGCCTGGCTTGGATCTGGTACATCCAAATCCCATACAAACATTTTACCCGTTTGATTGCCTAATGCTAAGATTTTTTGCCAGAAATCCATGGAAAAACGTATGAACCAGATCTCGCATTCTTTATAATCAAACCTGTGAATGATTGTTGATGTAGTTTCACCTTTACGTAATTTATTATCTTCCAAACGGCCAGGTTTCCAACAGATTATACAGTTCTCACATGATTTGCTTAAGACAAAATCGCCCAACCATTTAACACAGTCGACGTAATTTCGATGTATATCTCTGGTAGAAAAATCGGGAAAATGCTCTTTGAGGGAATCGAAGGTCTACTATTCCTATTAGCATTCCAGTTATATGATTGCTTGATAGCATCTATCATATAGTCTTTATCCAATCTCCATAACTTGAGGGAATGGTCCATGCCACAAGACATTATTCTATTTCCACACACATCAAAATCAGCACTTAAAACTTCATCTCTATGTCCCTCGACTCCACCAAAAATTGCTATGCAAACATCAGTTTTTATATTCCACAACCGTAAAGCATGGTCTTTAGAAACTGAGAGTAACAAATTTGGATCTCTGGGATGAAATTTCAGCTCATTTATAGCATGTCCATGTCCTATATAATGCCTAATGCAGCACATAGTTGCTGGACTTAAAATACGTATCACACCTCGAGAGCCAGCAACTGCTAAAAGAGGTTTTCCTTGTTCATCATCGTAAGTCCAAGCGCAAGTATAATAATTCTCGTCCAAGTCAGGATCAGCATAGCATTGTACCAACTTTATTCCATTTTGTTCAGGGCATTCGTAAATGGTAACACGATTACTGCCAACAGCTGCAAATATCTTCGGTTGCCCCTCTTTCAGATGATGGTTGAATTGAGCGCCAAAAAGGGGTTGACCATGATCTTCTTTGATGCTACATCGGAATGTGTAAAGGGGTTTAGGAGGTTTGACTACGCTCAACTTCTTCTTTCGCTTTTTCCCCCTTCTGGAAGGTTTGTTAGTGGGTGTAGCACTTCGAGAGGTAGTATCAGTTGTTGAATTGCTTCCAACGCTGGAAGTTTCATCAGCTTCTTCACCAGAATCCTCGGTGAGGTTGTGAGAAACCGAGGAGTCATTTCCGTTCGTCACTTTAACTTTATCTTTCATTTTTGGAATTATTTCGGTTTTAGCAGAACACACGTTAATTTTTTCAAGGAATCCGCGAAAACCGTTAACCCATAGATAAATAAAATGAACACAACAACTTAACCTCTTTGCAATTTGTCAAAGACATAGAATCTAATAACCATAGACAAAGTATCTCTAGAGATACTTTGTCTATGCTAATAACTTATTTACGGTTTTCACACGGGTTTTGACAAGTAGAGCGTTACCCGTGGAATAGAGAATTCTTTAACAGCGTTGCCAAATTAATTTATACTTTTAGATTCGTTAAATAGAATCTTGACTTCTCACTCCTCCATTGTTTCACATAGGAGAAGAGTCAGGAAATAGTGAAAGCTCCGAAATGATTCTTATACTGAAATATTCGTTTTTGAGTACACCATAATTATCCCTGATAGGGTTGAAATTGATTATTTATGTTTGTTTCATTATAATGAATCAATAAAAATACAAAATATTAGTTCATGCTTTTTTCCATTCCATACCACCACACCTCGAAAATATGCAAACATAGATTAAATTCTTCAGTATGACGTATTCGTAAGCGAAAGGAGAAAAATAAATAGGTTTGACAATGTCGCTTGATGATCGATTTCCATCCCACCATTATCACACTACACTTCAAAGACTTTTGGTGGAAACCGTGGATAAGTTAACAAATTAATTCACCACAGAACACTAATATAGAACCTCGACTTTCGTCATCATTTTCATTAATTAATTAAGTTCAATAAAAATTTCGATAGTATTTTTACCCATTGTTATAATTGTTTTTATTGATGCAGCTGAAAAATTTAAAGAAAACGTAGTAGATTGTTTGAGTAGTTCCAATCCGATAAATCTGAAAGGTTGACAAACACGTCAAAATTGTCACTTCGCGATCCTTGTTTGATCGAGGTGGTGTGCAAATGGTAGATTTGGTTAAACGAGAAGTTATTAGTGATGATTACCAGTTACAAATATATCCTTTCAAGCCAAAAATGATGATATTAGAATGCAATTAGCTAGGTTTTTGCTCCTTCATTAAACACTCAGATAAATATGAAAGCAAAACCATCAAAGAGAGTAGCAGGAATTATCATAAGATCCAGAAAATCAATAGCCAAAGATGCCGTAGTTACTGTAAGTTTTATTAACATTTTGACTTTGATCTTATTTATTTCTTTCTAATGGATCCTTAAATTCTTGTTTTCCAAATAAGATCATAGTGTGACAAGTTAGGCGTATTATCTTATCTTATATGTGAGGTTCAGGAAACTCGAACTACATGTCGAAAAGGTACCTGATAACATCAGGTGCAGATATCATATTTTAGTTTTAAATTTCACTAATTAAGTTTTCTACATAATTCCACTATTTGCGATGGGCATTTTTAATAATTAGACACACTGAAATGTCAGTGAAATTTTGCGAAAATTAACACCAATTAATTGTTTAAATATTGTTATGATTCATATCATTCCACTCTTTCTAGTGAATAGGATTGAAGTCGGTAAAGTTTTTAGGTTTCCTTATCAAAGTTTGCGGAATCTCATCAAAACTACTTGTATTTTACTCAAATTCAGGTTTAAGGATCAGTTCATATAGTTGAATTCTCAAAATGAAACAATTAGATAATAAAATGAATGATCATTATTACGTATTTTATTTCCTTGATTGATTTGGAGAACAATAGTTATGCTCTTAAAATAATCAATAATACTTCTGTGATTATTTCTGGTTTTATTTTTGGAGTTTCGGATTCTGTCGCAATTCCAGTTTTATTGTGGTAATTTATAGCATTCAGTTATGTGTGGTTCCACAGTTTTCTTTCAATAGGTTTTAGCATTTCCTAATTTAACCTCTGTTAAAGATAAGACATTATTTGAATAAAGTGACTACTCTCTGGACTCTGAAGGATCCCAAATAAGAAATTCAAGCATCTAATCTGATTGTTTAGAATTTTTATAATGAAAGTAACGTTTTAGATTTGGAATTACTGACAGCATTAAGAGTAGCAAGTAATATTTATTTACATCTTTACCTTAAACAAAATCAACTACATGTGTATTAGTAGTTAAAACCTTTTGTAAATAAGTAAGGAGCTGTTTAAATTTAAATTTTTTTCATCGTAAATCAGTCTAATAGCTAATAATTACGTCAAAATCATGGAAAATATTCATTTTCTAATAAGAAAGAATTTTTTTTATTAAAATGAAAGTAATGATTGTATGTTCAATCTTCAATTATTTACTTGACATGTTTTGACCTCAGGGCATCCTCAGTAGTATCACCAAACAATCAGTCCTCTGTTATTGATGATACTTCTGAGAATGCCCGGAGGGCGAAATATGTCAAGTAAATAATTAAAGATTAAAGATCCAGTGAATATGTTCCATGATTATCAGCTAATAGACTGATTTACGACGAAAAAAATCTAAATTTAAACAGCTCCTTCTGGGTTTTGCTGTTTCTTTGTCAGTTAGTGACGTTTCCCGAAGAAACATGTCTTCTGATTGAAATATTTCCCTTTTAGAATTCCGGTATAGGAATGCCCAGCCTTTACCATGCCCTGGTGGTCATCTTCTTGGAATTCTTCGCATGGGGACTGCTCACGATGCCTCTAATTCAGGTCTTGAACACTACATTCCCAGACCATACTTTTCTCATGAATGGACTCATAATGGGCATAAAGGGTATATTATCATTTTTGAGCGCCCCCTTGGTGAGTCTTGTTTTTTTCATTAAGGTATTTCCTCTTAAAATCGGTATTTTTCAGGTTGGAGCCTTAAGTGATGTGTGCGGTCGAAAACTTTTTCTCCTGGTCACAGTATTTTTCACATGTTTACCGATACCCCTCATGACTATCAATAATTTCTGGTTTTTCGCAATGATCAGCATCTCAGGAGTGTTTGCGGTTACGTTTAGCGTTGTTTTTGCCTATGTGGCAGATGTTACGGACGAGAGGGATAGATCGTTGGCCTATGGACTGGTCAGTGCCACCTTCGCAGCCAGCATGGTCATATCTCCTGCGTTGGGGGCTTACTTGATGGAAAGGTATGTTCATAAATGGGTAAATAAATCACCGGATGGCAGAAAAGTTTCCATCTTGTACTTTCAAATTAAAAAATTCAATCCCTTTCAGGTGGTCCGTTTCCCTGGTGGTAGCACTGGCCACAGCCGTCGCCATATTGGATGTGTTCTTCATCCTTGTCGCGGTCCCAGAGAGTTTGCCGGAGAAGATGAGATTGTCGCCCATCAGCTGGGAGCAAGCGGATCCTTTTTCGTCTCTGAGGAACGTCGGCAAGGACCCTACCATATTGCTTCTGTGCATCACTGTGTTCTTGTCATATCTACCGGAAGCTGGTCAGTATAGCTGCATCTTCGTCTACTTGAAGCTGGTGATGGGTTGGAGTGCCTCGATGGTCGCGGTGTTCGTAGGCCTGGTCGGGTTGTTGGCCGTGCTTGCCCAGTTGTGTCTAGGTGAGTTATTGTATTGAATTACTAAAAATAATCCAAAAGAAACGCTTTTTTCTGAATTTTATCTATGATCTCGAAAGGACTCCAGTGGTGGCTCAATTCGAAACCTGAAATCGCTTATAACTTTGCAACGGGACAGAATAGGAAAAAGTGCTGAAGGAAAAATATGTTTCTTGTCATTTCAAGAGTCATTAATCAAAATTAACGCATCCTGTATAAAATATTTTCATAGAATATCCTTACTTTTATATATAAGTTGTTTTTGAGCGTCAATAAATTCCAAATTTCTTCGATTTCGATGTTGATGTAATACTGGATTTTATCATAAGTTGATTTTCCTTAATTTCACTTTAAAAACTTCCTTGCAGGTGCTTTAATGAAAAATTTAGGTTGTAAGCATACAATAATGTTAGGACTCCTTTTCGAAATGCTCCAGTTACTGTGGTACGGTTTTGGTACCACTACATGGATGATGTGGGCTGCAGGTTTTCTTGCCTCTATGAGTTCAATAACCTATCCTGCCATATCAGCATTTGTCTCGATTCACAGCACTCCGGATAAACAGGGTGTTGTTCAAGGTAAGAATTCATCTTATTTACCATTGAAAAATATAATAAATGTATAATGAAACCAATGTGAGGTCAAACTAACCTAAAATCGTAACTAATATAGTTCAACGTTGTTTCTGAACGTAACCTCGAAATGTATTTCATTTATCCAAACAGTCTTCTATGGTTCGATTGAAGCTAAACAGAATTTTTTTGCAGGAATGGTCACTGGAATGAGAGGTCTCTGTAACGGCCTTGGTCCAGCTATGTATGGTTTAATTTTTTACATATTTCATGTAGATCTCAACGAAGGTGAAAATCATGAAGTCAAAAATAATGCTCCTATACTTTTCGAAACATATTCTCAGGTAATTGATTACATTCCGTTCTTATAAAATTACTTAGCTTATCAAGTGAGATTAACGCATTCCAGTTGTTATTATCAAAAGTACAGGTTAGGGTATCTGTTGGCCATTTTTTTTTTTGTGACTCCAGATTGCTCTGGAGTGTTCGTTTATTACATCCAGATGGAGTTGAGTACACCTCTGGATTATTCGGCAAAGAACATCTGAGCAATTATTTTTAGGTTATATTGCCGATAATTTGACGTTTAACTGTCGTGAATCTGTCATTATTCCAATGAATTCTATGCACCTTCTCCTTTAATCAATCGCGAAAAGGATTAAACCAGCTTCTCTACTAATTGCCGAGTAAAAACACCCTTGTTTAAGTAAAATTTAGTTTAACCAGCTGTCTTACGGATAAATTTTCTGTTTACCTATATTGCATTTGTTATATGTTCATAGAGAATACATATCTTTGGAAACATTTTTTCATCGTTCTATGATTTTTTTCAGCTGGTACCTGGCCCTCCTTTTGTATTTGGTGCATTTCTAGTCATCTGCGCTCTGCTTACGGCTTCTTTTATACCAACCTCCAAGAGGACAGAATCCGGTAGGTACCGTAAGTATTGGCATGAAGTTTTCTTTTCTTTATTTTAGTTTTGTTGTGTTGAGTCTGGTAACTTACTTACGAGTTTTTGGTTTCCAAAGCAGTTTATAATTTTTTTTTGGCTTTGCTGATTAAGTATTTAAGGATTTACTTTTGAGCTTGGTGAGTAATTCTGAAAAAAAAAACTTGAAAATGGTATCTTTTCATATTTTTCGTTTCTTGATTTAATTAATTCACTGAACATTGAGAAATGAATATTGAACTTCTCGGCAAACGTAATTCTCACTTGTACACACGTTGCAGGTATACCTCTAGATACTCACTACGAGGTGGAAAAAGGACAAAAAGTAGCGGGTACCCTGAGCCCTCTGATACCAAACAGGGGCATGGAGAATGCAGCCATCCTATAAGACTAAAAAGTCCCAGAGAATACGTCCCCAGGTATCTTTTGCGTTCTGAAAACTTGGAGCTCGACACAGCAAATCAGAGAAAAGTTGCCCGATAAATGTTAATGTGATATAAGTATAAAAATGAATTTTCTTCAGTATCTCTCTACCTCCGACGGGCCTTGGTTAAAATGGTCGACTCAAACGTAACCATCGTAACTTTCACAATCCAATTAGGTCAGGTTGGCTCTCTTAAGTTCAATATGACATTTGTGACTTTACAAACGCCAAAGAGGTTGATATTTTTCGAATTTAACGACATCTATGGTCTAGATTTATTTATGGTTAAGATTAAAGTACAAAAGATGAATCTGTGCTCGTTACGATGGTATGATTTAATTTCTATGTTCGAACCCATTGTTCCAACTTTCTATGGCAGAAGAAAGTAGGTTAACTTGATACTGATTTCGTATTCATTAGCGATAAGGATGAATTAAAGATGTATGTTAGAAATTCCGACCTAAATAGTATTTTAGAAATATCGTAGGTTATTTATTTGCCGTTACGAATAGGGTTCCTTGCACACGTTCTAAAAGCACCTGATTTTTTTTTTTTTTCATCATGGACGTTTATTGGATTGAAGATGTTTTGTTAGAGCAGAAAAGAGATCGACTTTACCTGCGAAAGGTGAGTTGAGTTCAAAAAATTCGCAGATTTCAGACTGGATCTTTAAAGGAACTTTTACAGAAAAAAAGCTTCAGGTTTCGACATTGTTTGCATTGATTTTTTTGAAAGTTTATTGCAGTTTTTAATAGATGCTATGGTCATATCAACCAGAGACTTTTCAAATTTAATCTGTGAGAAATAGAAATGTTCTCAGAATGAAAATATACCTTGAGATTTTATCTATACAGGGTTACAACGGAAGTCGTGCTAGATCTTTTGAAGTTGTGGAGTACCCATCATTTCTGACTCATTTCACTATGAAACACCCCACAATAAATTTAAACCTTTCAAAATATGTCTTAATTTTTCTATTGAATGTTGCCATTTTTTGGGCTACGCAATTTAGTTTTGTTTATTTTGTGTGTCTTATTATTGTAATTGCATTTTTACATGTGTAATAAGATGTTTTGGAACGTCAATCATTAAAATATCCCATAAGTACAAAAGTTGAAGTTGAGAAATTAAAAAAAAATTAGAAAGTTTATTTTTTTCTGAAGGATATCTGAAAAAATATGGCAGTTTTCACAGATATGTTTTAAATTTACGATTCATCAGCTATTTAACGAGGTATAACAATCAGGAATTTGTATTATATTTCTTTGAAAAAAGAGGTTTGGACTCCAGGTAGCTGTTGTAATGGTCTTGCGCCTATTGTCAAGTTAAGACGCACCATGCGAGCGAGACACGTGACGATTTATGTGAGTGAAGAGTAGATATTTTAAAACACATCTGCAGATCAACTGTCAAAATATTTCGTATAGATATCCTTACAGAAGAAATAAACTTCCTATTATTTTTCTGAATTTGCTAACTTTCTCTTGTCTACTACGTCCTATTCAATTAACTTTTGTACGGTTTTAATTATTGACGTCCTAAACCATTTCATTACACACGTAAGAATGAGATAATAATAATAAGACACACAAATTCAAAAAAACTGAATTTAGAAGTCTAAAAAACGGCAATAATTTTCAATGAAGAAATTCAAGTTGGTATTCTCAAAAAGGATTAGGTTAAGGGTAGGGTGATTCATATTGAAATAAATCAGAAATTATAGGTAGTCCACGCCCTTAACGTATCTAGCACGACCCCGTATGAACTTGAAGGGCTGAACTAGTTTAATACTTCATTTCCAACTATTTAAAGGTGGTACAGATCATCATTTTGAAAAAGAATATTTTCTATACCATTGTAGAAAGCCCTCTTATGGCCCAGTAAACCAGGTATTTTTGTATTCCCTCAAGGAGATCACAACAAAAATTTTCTAACATCTAAACATCATTCATTAACTTTGTAAAATACATATTGGTGAATAACTTCTGACTTTCTTTGTTTTACAAATATCATTTTCAGTTCATCTGGACACATACCCTGTTCAATTGAGCCTCTGTAATTATTTTTGATATGACACATGTCATTTTAAAACACTTGATGTTTTAAAGAAATGCAGAAATTTTTCGATAATATACTAATTCTTCGTTGGTTTATCCACATCAAGTGCATCTTGAGGTGTCTCAGATTTTTTGATGCCATGACTCAGATGTGATCATAGAACATTTTAAACAAACTGTCATGACAGTTGAATGTAAATAAGACTTGTTGAGGTTAGTGTTCTGCTATCGTCAAAGATATTGAGTAATTGAATGTCTTTGGCTAGATGAAGTTTAAACGTGTAATTATTTACGAATATTACTTGTTATTTATATTTATTAGGAATCGTTCCACTCAAGCGTTTTAACTGACACAACACAATGTGATCGCTAGCCAAAGATATTGGTTATGTCCACAGAAATTCGAAAATAGCAAAGAATTATTCGTTTACACCTCGTTTCAGATTCAGATGTGAAAAATATGATATGAAGCATCCCATCTGGTAATGACAAACGTTACTTCAGATGTAAACGATCCGAAAAATGTGGTTAAACAAACGCTTGAGATGTATAAGATGCATCTGATGTGGATAAACAAACGTAGCATAAGAACTTGAGATTTTGTACAAGATGTTCGTTAATTATGTAGTGAAATTCTAAAAGCAGACTTGCGCCTCAAATTAATATTTTTTGTCACAACTTGCTGAAAATTATTATACATAGGAAAAAAATTGGCAATATAACTACATATATGGATATTCTATAGTATAGAGGAATTGAATACGTTAACTGTTCCATATCATTAGGATAGTTGGCAGCAATGGTGTTGGTACTATTGCACGCAGTTTCCTAGAGCATATGAGAGAAAACGCAATTTAGTCAAGCTTGCTTTTAAAATTGATCAGCATGTTTTTATATTCATTTAATATAAAACGAATATAACTTTCATTTAAAATAGAAAACTACATAGATAAATCAGATTTATCGTTTTCATTAATATGAAATGTTAGAAACTGAAGGTGTGGAAGAAGGGTTTTTTGGAAATGGATTAATTTTTGGGCGAAATTGTGAGAAATAAACTGGGGCTTTTCTAAGAAAGTAAATATATCGAGGTGATATGTGATGGCTTGTACATAGTATTAAAGTAGGAGCAAAAGATATATCATATTTATTTTTTAGAAAAGCTATAGCTGTTGATTATTATTGTTGAATTGTTTCATAATCATTAAATGATCTGTTTCATGTTACTTAAGGATGACTTCAAATTTCTAATTCTGATCGCCAAAGATTGTGCTTTACAGATAATCACTTTTTTGTTATTTTAAATTAATTCTTCAATCATTTTGCAAATATTAATTAGTTTTTACTAATATATTGAATGAGGATAATTGCTTGAGTTGTTCCTTGAAATTATGCAATAAATGTTGCTATTATAAAATTTTCTTTAACTTTTATTAGATCTTTTTTATTCTGAATAGAACAAAACTTGTTGCAATACTTATAAATTTTCAATGATGAAAGTTCTTCGCCTCATATTTATTTTTTTACCTAGTAAAATTGTCCAAAGACTATATGATGAATTTGAGTGGGGAGTTTTCGAGAAATTTTCAAAGTCGTTTTAATCGAACTATGTATTTATTTTGTTTTTGTACTGTACTAGGAAAACCAATAAAAAGAAATAATTTGACATTCATTTTATTAATTTTAATGATCCTGGAAAAATTATTCACACTTTAATCGATGGATACATATTTATTATTATTGAACTTTTTGAATTGATGCAATAGAAGTTTATAGAGGGTAATCTTGATTTCCTACCGGTGGGATTAGTTGACTCGATTTGCGCATGTACCACGAGCATCTTGTTGCCAGATTGTGCAATCGATATTGATCCTTAGAAAATAATATGTTCTTTTCTTCAATACTATTTGACTGGCGTTTCAATGAAACTTATTAATCAATTAATAGGAATAATCAAATTTATTTATTATATTTGATTGGGAGTGATTAGGTTAGCTTAAGTTTTGTTATATAGAAAAACGACCTCAAAAGTAAATTTTCACCAATCTGAATTATCAAAATTTAAATACCTTCAGTCAGTTCGAGAGCGTCAAATATTACCACTACGAGTCATTCTCGTATACGAATGAACGTATGATCTGGCAACGATGCTGCCCATTTTAAGCACCGCCCATAATCGACCTGTAGGAACAAGATTACCACCCCTTCAAAAAATCAATCAATATACAGGTTACAGAAAAAGTCGTGATAGATCATCCATTCAGGACGTAGTTTACCTACCATTTCGGATTTATTTCACTTTTCGAAATATTCGACTTTTGATTATTTTATTGTAATTGCCAATTGTTAGGCTACTTCATTTTAACCTAACACATAGATGTCGCTAGTTTTATTGCAGTCTCCCTTTTTCAGTTAATATTGTAACGCCCTTACGTGCAGTTCCTTTATCAGTAAACTCGGGCGCCAGACTATTTGCTTCTGAGGGCGTCACCCTCACCTATCGAGCTCCTCCGGAATGTCCAGAAGCTCGAGCCTAGGTAGACTCCAGTGGAGAATGAAGTGGGTAGCTGTTGGAGGTGGAGGTGTCACCAATAAAACACTCGGTTAACTAAAAATATACTCTCTTATTCATACTAAATAAACAAACTTTCCAAAATAATACGTCTCACAGTCCTTAAAACAAATCAACAGTTCATATTCGGTACAACAGTCCTTAATCTAAATCACAAAATCTTCATAGTCCTAAACCTTTAAAACCCAAATCCCAAATCTACTTGTCCATCACCAAAAGTCCAGTAACATTCCGTGAAGGGGTTAGAGTGCACACAAAACGATTACAGTGGCGAGTTACTCGATGTATTAGGCGTCAGAAGGAATTAGGCAAGCGAAAATGACTTAGACATAAAAATGGGTTAGGCATACCAAGAAATCAGGCAGAGAACGGATAAGGCAATCGCTCAACCGGAAATTGCTCATGCATGAAAGTCGAACACGGCCATGAGATGAAGACGAAAATGACTCAGGCATGAAAATGACTAAGGCCGTGTGATAAAAATGAGAATGTCTCGGGGTTAAAGTGAGAGGGGGGGAAACCAAAGCCTCACTCAGGCCAACCTGGACCATCCAAGCGGGGGGTCCGTGAGGCACGGTTCCACACGGCGCAACTAGTGTCCGTGCGCAACAGAACCCCTCGAAGAGAACTGCCAAGGCCCAGCCCAAATCGGAGTGACCGGCGGTACGGCGTGCGCATGCGCAAACCACCGCGCGTTCACCCGCGATGACGACAGGACCGAGGTCGAACCAAGTGCCTGCCGCTCAGCAGCCCACGCCACGGAAAACTTTGGTCTCAGCACGATTGAGCTTTGCCCATCTCGCACATCAACGTCAGTCCCGGGAGATGGACAGCAGGAGTCCGCCAAGGTAAAACGGCCCACAACCTAGGGACGATTGAGTTTCCTCATCTCGGCACCCAGATGTCGGGATACGCAATACCGGCTAAAGGACCCAGCCGACACCCGTGACGAATCCCGCACCCCCAAAGATCGGGCCAACCCAGTGCCTGCCGCGCAACAGCCCACGTCACGGAAAGCTTCGGTCTAAGCACGATTGAGTTTCCTCATCTCGTACATCAACGTCAGCCCCGAGAGATGGACAGCAGGAGTCCGCCGAGGTAAAACGGCCCACAATCTAGGGACGATTGAGTTTCCTCATCTCGGCACCCAGACGGCGGATACGCAATACCGGCTAAAGGACCCAGCCGATACCCGTGACGAACCCGTGCCTTCCAGGGGTCGATTCGACAAACGACAACAGGGGGCACACCACGACCCTCACCGCGCAGCATCCCACGTCACGGAAAGCTTCGGTCTAAGCACGATTGAGTTTCCTCATCTCGTACATCAACGTCAGCTCCGAGAGATGGACAGCAGGAGTCCGCCGAGGTAAAACGGCCCACAACCTAGGGACGATTGAGTTTCCTCATCTCGGCACCCAGATGTCAGATCCGCAATACCGGCTAAAGGACTCGTAAAGGACGTGATGCCCTAAACGCCCTCCTGCAGCCGTCGTTCGGTCTCAACGATCGAACCTCACACTCACCCTCCCACCAAACGGTAGAGGCTTTCCCCTTATTTTGAGTTCCGCGCCGTGCGAGGAACTGCCGTTCCAGTGCTCGACTCGCCTATAAATACCATTCTCGGTCCCCTCCACCAACCTACGTCGTGCGCACTGCAGATGGAGGTGGGAATGATCGGTCGGTGTCCCCACCGCTCGGCGTGATCTCGCTGGAGTCGATCAAGGTCAACGGGTTTCTGCCACGCAAACAAAACCACTTCGTTACAATATAAACCTTCAAAAGACAGCTGTTAAAGATTTAATTATATTCTGTTCATTAGTTTGTGAGTTATTGTGCTAAGAGTGACGCTACTCTTGTTATTTAAAAAAAAATGGATCAAAAACAATTTGGTGTTTTAATTTCACACTGCTTCTTGATGGGAAAAATACCATTCAAGCGAAGCAATATCTTGAAAGGTGTTATGGGGACTCCGCTCCATCAGAAACAATAATGCAGAACGCAGTGGACGTCCAAATGAAGCGGTAACACCAGAAAACACAAAGAAAATCATAAAATCGTTTTGAATTATGGGTAAGTGAAGTTGCGTGAGTTAGTTGACATAGTAAAGATATCAAAACGACCTGTTGGCTTTATATTGCATGAGAATTTGACTATGAGAAAGCTTTGTTCAAGGTGGGTGCCGCGTTTCCTCACTGTTAACCAAAAACGAGAACGTATTGATGATTCTAAACAGTGTTTGGACATGATTAAACATAATAAACCGGGTATAATATTTATCGACTACGTTGAGAAACGAAATACCATCAACAGTGAATATTATATAGCGTTATTGGTTGTTTGAAGGCGAAATTGTTAAGTAAAAAATTTTGTTTCATCAAGAGAACGCACCGTATCACAAGTCAATCAAAACAATGGCAAAACTACATGAATTGAACTTCGAATTGCTCCCACATCCACAGAGGTGAAAAAAATGCTCGCCGGTAAGAAATTTCGCACCAATGAGTTGGTTATCGCTGAAACTGAGGCCTATTTATTAAATTGATCCAAGATTAATCGCTTGCCGCCTCTGATGTATCTGAATCAGTTAATATATCCCAATCTAAAATGAAAAATATGAAGAAAAAAATTACACATATTCAGGAGATCAGCTCCTACTTTAGAACATGTGTCACATCCATTCAATATAGATGAATTGAGGGCTGCAATCAAGTCTACCAAATCTTGAAATGCAGCAGGTTTTGACGGAATTTATCCTAAATTCATCAAACATTTAGGAAAAAAGGCCTTGTCCTGGTTATTGTCTTTCTATAACAATATTCTGAATTCAGGAAACTTCCGTTCCGAATTTCGTAAGGCTAGAGTACTAGGTATTATGAAACGAGGAAAAAATCCTTGTGATCCTAGTAGTTATCGACCAATCAGTTTATTGAGTGTTCCTTGCAAGATATTCAATAGGTTAATTCTTCTAGAATTGAATCTTCTATAGAAACTGCTCTACAAAATTTCCAGGGAGGCTTTAGGAAAAATAGAAATTGTTCAGATCGGGTTCTCAGCCTTACAACTATCATAGAATCAGTAACTGTAAATGTAAAAATAATTTCAAGATTTTGACATTTAAAAAACTTCAAAATCCCCAATTAAACTTCAATTTGTCAGCATGAAAATTCCACCCATAAAAAGATATTTTTAACACACTTAATACAATAAGATGCCTCCTCCTGTACGTCGCGAAAAACTTTTTAGAAATGGATCAAACACTTACAATTTTACCAAATACCAACCCCATCTCAAGTATTGCACCCTTAATCTCAACTCAAAAACTGCAATAGAATATGTCTGCTACACATACGAGGTCTGCTGTCTACAAGGATGCTGCGCAGGTTATTCGATGAAGAATGTACAATCCTGGCAATTGTGGTGAGAGTATTTTTTATTAAAAAAGTAAAAATAATCTGTTAGCTTACCGAAAAGTTGAGATGGGTATTTTTATACAGGATCCCGAAATTTGGTGTATTGATAATAATAATTTATTAATCCTTTAGACATAACGAAGTAGATATAGGACACGCCACTGTTAGAAGTTACTATAGATATTTTCAAAATTATCGTATAAGTAGTCTTGAACACCAAAGAAACATTTTTGTAGAAGTAACTGTTGAATAAGTCTCTTAAAATTAATTGCATTAAGAGACTTAATATCACATGGAAGGTGTTTGAATATAATTGCAATTGTTTCGAATATCACAATAATCAAAGATGGCAGATGGGCGGAGCTTAAGGTCCAATCCAATGGCGGTCCTTACGGTGTGAGGTTAGAGAGGGTAATTTTCCAATGGTTCAACATTTGCCACAATCCAATTTCATTTGATCCTCATAGAGTCAAAAAATAAACCCTTTATGAAAATACCCAGTTCAAAACACTCCAGGCAACGTCCAATAACTTTGTCTCATTGCAGGGGTCCCATAGTTTTTTTCGTTGTCCTTGTATACTTCCTGTCACAATGTTGCATGAGCGCAGAGAAAAGGAGGAATCATCGCCATGAAATTGTTCAACAGACTAATAGAAGAAGGTGCATTTCTCATAACGTTATTCCTGTTTCACATCATGTTCATAGCGAGATGGAGCATGTTAACGTTGATCATTTCCTGGAGCAGTTGTTCCAAGAGTACAGGATCCGTAAGTTTTCTCTGTTGTTGAACTACTGAATTCTGATCATTTACTGCGATTATTACCAAAACATGATGATTGAGTACTAAAACAGGAGCATTTAACAAGATAAGTCGCTGACCATCAGTAACCCGATCGTCTTGTCGCCACTCCTTTCATACCGTGCCAAAAATGAGATTTTAAGCCCCGCCCATCTATCGTTCAACTTCTAAATTCTGGTCATTTCTTGAGATTATTACAAAAACATGCACAAGGGCATTGAGCAAGATATCTATCACGTATAAGAATATGTCTCGTTAATTAATCGGTATACCTCGTATAATAAAGACGAACCTTTTCGTCCCAAAAACCCTATTTTCCGGACTTGTTACCTTAATTACTAATACAGCTTGAATGGGATACAATGCCACACCCACCATATTCTCCAGAGCTAACAATTGGTTTATTAGGATATTTAACATAGAACTGCATTGCTTCTTTCATGATACGGGAGATGAAATATTCGTTAAATAAAACAGAGGCGTATCAAGCGAAGGGAATTTGACTTGATTTTGAAGCTCAAAAACCCTGGGATGTTACAAGTTAACATTTATTTCGAAGGGGACAATCCATAAATAGTTTTTGAAAAAATGGGGAATTCGCGATACTTTTTGAAAAAACTTCTTTAGTTTCATTTTGATATTCATGATATCGGTCTCCATTAGGGTATCCAGATAATGAATTTCCAGCAGAAAATAATGTTTGTCCGCTGAATCTGCCAAAACCTAATGCCCCACCATGTTACCAAGACGCTTTGCTGATGCCTAAACCGCAAAAAGAACCGACCAATGGGAGTATTGATGGGAACAACAGCAACAACACAAAAGATGAAGAACAAAACGAGGAATCTCTACCAACATATGAAAAAGCAACAAGTCGATGAGTAGTATTATCTCTATACATTAGTAATTTTTAGGATCCCATCTAGAGGTTCCGATAATAAAACTAGAACTCGATTTTAATTTTTTTTACTGGGTGGCCATAATACATGAATGGGACAGTTAACGAAGAAAAATTAATAATTTGAGTAACAAACTGAAGAATTATTTGTAGACCGAAAAAGACGGATAAATAAAAACTGGATTAATCGACTTATCAAATAATAATGCTATTCAGGGGGACAATTCCTTATATATCCTCATAGGGAGAGAGAATATTCAGGATACGTCTTATCACGCAAAAAACAGATTTATTAAATCTCGACTACGTTTTTTACCCTTTTGGACTCACTAATGAAGAATTCTTGTCATAGATCCATTCGGTGCAGATGTATGTGAAGCCGTTACCTTTGGAACGGAACTGGCTAGATAGTTTATTCTAAACCAGCGTGGTTTTGAATAAGAAATATTAAGTGAAAGAATAAAATTCTTTATTAAATTCTGTCCTTAGTCATAAAGAAAATATACCAATTATATATGTCAACATATAAAGGAATTACAAATAAATTAATTTGAGCACTCTACTCTCAATAGATATGCAAAATACCAGTTTTGTCTCATTCAATGAGAGCAAAATTACATCTAAATATACATCTTTTAGCACGTTTCAAGGGTAATGATAAAAAAATTTTCTCGAAAGGCTTAAACTATATCATCCTATGAAAATTCAACTATTATATTCCTGTAATTTGTTAGGGTGGGTAAAACCAAGTCATCTTCAAGTGGAAAAACTGATAATAGACAAATTCCTATTCTTATAAACCGTTGGGAATTTAAATCGAAAACCCTGAATTCTAAGTATACAATTCGAAATGGACTCGTTGAATGCTTATAGTCTATGCTAATAGTGCTTTTATATCGTTGTTCTCTGCGGATTCTGCATAGGACTTGCCATCTGGGGCCACTCCATCCTTTTTAGCTCCTTTATCTAACAGAAGTCTTACACAGTCTGTGTGACCTTCCCATATAGCAGCTAATATTGGTGTTATACCATGTTTGTCTGTAGACTGAAACAAATATAGGGTTTTAAATGGAAAGAATAATTACAGCATAAACATTAACCAAGTGTTTATATTGTGATAACTATGCAATTTTTCGATATTGCTCATTATATCATCAATGTAAACAATTATCCTGTTGAATCATCGAAACATTTTCATAGAGAAATCAAAGTTATATGCAACTGTTCTGTGCGTACACCATAAAACAATGAATGTCCTATGTTCATCAGAAGTTAAGCACAAACACAATACCGTTTTATCAGCTCAGCTACCATAACTAATTAGCAAATTACTAATGCAGGGATAGTTATTATAATCTGCAAAGATTCAATTAAACTTACATTCACATCTGCCCCAACGGAAATAAGATATTCTATAACATCTTTCTGACCATAATCTGCGGCATAGTGGATAGGAGGCCTACCATCAATTTGCTCATTTAAATTTACAGCCTGTAAATGAAAAAATCTGTTATGATTCACCGGTTTTTCCTGCATTGTTCACAAAAGACCTTCTTCTCAACGATGTCTTTCACTTGGTCTAAGTCGCCGTTTTTAATTCCCCATACTAGCTCACTCATTTTACTTAGTTTTTAATTAAAAAATTTAATTCACCAATATGTTTTTCGCAAATCTACTGCTCTTACTTTGACGTTTTCTGTAAACAGTGTCACTTGCGTGACAGTGACCATAGAAAGCTGAATAATGAAATCTACCAGGTAGCACAAATTCTACCTCAGGATCTCTTGATTTTTCAACTCCATTACAAAAAAATTGAAAAACTCACAGATATCTTAGTAATACAAATTTCTTAAATACAAATTCACAATAATTGGAAAACAAAAAACATGAAAATTTTCTATAGACAGGTTGTCGCTAATCTCTGGTTGCGATTTATAACCTAATTGATTTGAGTTCGTAAATTTAAATTTTAAACAAACTAATTTTTTTGCAATAACAAACTTGAAATACCTTTTTCACATAAACAATGACTTCTGGTTTGGATTCATTCGTCAACCGTATCCTTTTGTTAACTCTTAATCGGTGAAATAGTTTGAATTTAATTTTTTAGAAAAATTCCTTAACAGCTCTTGTAGATACTGTATCAATAATTACATCAGATGGTAGAAATTTTATAGTAAGTTTGCGATTACAACATATATCAAATATTCAAATGATTTGTTTTTAGGGCACTCTGAAGGGATTTGATCAAACTATTAATATTATTTTAGACGAATCTCATGAAAGAGTCTACTCTACTTCGTCAGGGGTTGAGCAAGTAATGCTTGGACTACATATTATAAGAGGCGACAATGTGTAAGCATTCGTAATATTGAATAGTATATTTCGAAAACATTCTATATAATGTTTTTTTTCAGAGCTATTATCGGACTAATAGATGAAGACATCGACAATCGATTAAATTTTGCCAATATAAAAGCTGAGCCACTGAATCCAGTGGTGCATTAACTGGAATTTCTTATTATATAAGAATAAAAGCTTCTGTAAATTATTTATTCAATGAATAAAATTAAGTTCATTCAACAATAATTTTTTTTTCCCAATTTCTAGGTTGCAAAAATCAATTTGCAGAGAACTTGAGAACTTCAAACTATCCTAATTTAGATGAAGGAGAAATATTTTTGAATAATAACATTTTAATTTAATAATTTTAAAAAAATTCATAGAATTTAAAGAATTCGGATTCTATGGTTAACCTTGATCATGACAATTCCGGTAAACCCTAACCACATTTAAAATTTGTTTTATTTTTCAAATAAATACATTTCTGGCTCTGTTCAATCATATACATTTCAAATCAAAATATACCAATGACTACAAAACTTTGAGTACTTATTAATGAAGGCTAATCTTATCTAATAAAATATGGGGCAAACTAGGATATTGCCAACAAATCTAGCGACGTCACCTCCTATATAACCGCAAAACATGTTGGTACTCAAGATTATTATGTATATCAAAGATTTAAATAACTAAAACGGCAAAATGTTGCTTAAATATGGAAGAATAAGGAAATCCCATACAAGAATACTAATAGTCTTTTTCATAATACTATGGTTCATTTTATACGTAAAATTTTTCAAAACAAATTTATTGACTGAAACCGATGGAAAAGTCGCCGAATTAGCAGGGAAGTATGAACGGGTTTTGAAGGATTACGAATCGAAAATGATTAAAGGTCTAGGAGATGAAGGAGAGCCAGCTTATCTAGAAGGTGTTGATAAAAAGAAAGGAGAAGAATCGCTGAAAACTTTCGCATTGAACACTGTTTTAAGCGATCGTATGCCATTGAATAGGAAACTTAGGGATCCCAGAAGCCCAAGGTATCAGTCTACAGATAAATTAAGAGTGTTGACTTGCTATATCTTTGTTTTGTTCAAGGTGCAAAGAGTTTTCTTATGATCCAAAACTGAAAGCTTCCATAATAATCATATTTTATAATGAACTACTATCTGTTGTACTTCGTACCATTTGGAGTGTTATTCTACAAACACCTCAGCATTTATTGCAAGAAATTATTTTAGTGGACGATTGTAGCACAACTGGTTGGTGAATAGTACAAGATCTGAAGTATCAGTGTATTAAATTGTGAATTTTACAGAGTCCTTGAAGGATCTACTGGATTACTATCTGTTAACAAGACTGAAAGACCAAAATATAAAAGTAGTAAGACTTTCAAGTAGAATGGGACTTATAAGGGCTCGTTTACAAGGTGCACGAATTGCCACAGGGGATGTTTTGGTATTTCTCGATTCCCATTGTGAAGCTACAGAGCAATGGCTGGAACCTTTGCTTTCTAGGATAGAGGAAGATAAAACTGCTGTGTTAGTTCCTATTATTGACGTCATAGAGGCTAATACATTTGCATATTCTACCAATGGTAAGTTTTTTATCAATCCATGCTTTTCTTCAATTTTTGTTCATTTCTATATGTATAATGCAGTTCGCAATTGTTTTTATTTCAGGGGAGACAAACTTCCAAGTAGGAGGTTTTTCTTGGTCCGGTCATTTTACCTGGATTGACATCCAAAATGAAGAAGACAAAGATACCTTACGACCAGTGAGGTCTCCAACAATGGCTGGTGGACTATTTGCGATAGATCGCAACTTTTTTGGGATATTGGTTCGTACGATGAACAGATGGATGGTTGGGGCGGGGAAAACCTTGAAATGTCATTCCGGATTTGGCAGTGTGGTGGAAAACTTGAAACTGTGAGAGAATTTGACATTTTTGTATTCATCGAAATATCGATTTTATTTTATGTTATTTTAGAGAACTTGTAGAGTGAATCATGAGGTTTATACTAAAAAGTTACTTCCATGTGCTAGTTTTGAAATGAAATATCAAAAATGAAAAAAATATTTTAAGGAAAAAATAATCTTAATATTGAATTGAGCTAAATTTTTGAAATAGCTTGCATAAAATTTTTTTTTTCAATTTTTAATTTATAACTTTTGATCTAGTAACCGCACATTCCGTTTGATCAAGGTAGATTTCTGGAATTAAAAGAATTTTTCTAATAGTATAACCTCTTTGTTTGCAGGTGCCTTGCTCGAGAGTTGGCCATGTATTTAGGGATTTCCATCCGTATTCTTTCCCAGACAACAAGGACACCCATGGCATCAACACTGCCAGACTTGTAGAGGTCTGGATGGACGATTACAAAAGATTCTTCTATATGTTCGAACCATCTCTAGAGAACAACCCAGTTATAGGGGACTTGACTCACCGTAAACAGCTTCGACAGAAGTTGAGGTGTAAAAGCTTCAAGTGGTACCTAGATAAGATCTATCCGGAGAAGTTCGTACCAGATGAGAATGTACAAGCATATGGCCAGGTTAAGAATAGGGGCGAGTATTGCTTGGACGACCTACAATTGGCAGAGGGTAAGGAGATATTCAATATTTTGTTTGAATGTTATGACAGAGTTAGAATTTACAGTTCTTTGGTCCAAATTTAGTGCTTTTGAGAAAACGGCTTTCGAAACAAAAAAATTTATAATTGCTAAGCTACGGAAGATAAAAAAAATATTTAAAAAAGTGAGCTGATTGAGGCGTATCTTGTCTCCATAATTTATTCCAAAATTCTTAAAAATTTCATGATTATTTTATTATAATTTTTGCCATTTTTTATAGGTAAGGTTGGACCTCTTGGACTTTACGTCTGTCATCCGAATCTAGCCATGTCCCAGTACTTTTCGTTGAGTTCGAAAGGGGAACTTCGAAAAGAAAATTTCTGCGCTGAAGTTCACAATCAACGTACTGTACAATTGACCGAGTGTCACGGTCATAAGCGAAATCAATATTGGAGTTATTTTTCTAATGGTACCATGTACCATCCTGCCACCAAAAAATGCCTAACCACCTATGAAGTAGAGCCTGGAAAAGGGCTTTTGGTGGAGAAATGCAAGAGGTCCAAGTATCAAATGTGGAAATTCACACATTTAAACCAGACAGTCTTTAAAAAGAACAAAAAGTTAACTGAGGATTTGTCCTTTTACTATTGATTTTATTAAATTTTCATCACTTTCAATTAAGAACTATTGTTCTTTTTGATATTTATATTTCATACATCACAATTTAATTTATTCTTTTTTTTTTCAAGAATTTTTCACAGTAGCCAAAGACAAGTTAGGTATACATCTTTTTTTTTGTCGTTAACTGTGATAAAAAAATCTTTGAACTGATATCAAGCTCACTATAAATATGACTATTTTTGATTAAATCTAAACTTTAAATATGTTATTTTGAAGAATAAATAAATGGCATCTATCCTACTTTTGTGGATTAATATATTGAAGTTATATTTAACTAAAAAATGATATATATTTTTAATTCTTAATGTAACGTAACACGGCTGTTTACTATTTTTCTGATATCATAAAATTCGATGTATATTTTATAATTGTAAGTATAACTCTTGGATGTTTGAAGTAGGTGTTTCCCCTCCATGATATCGTTTTTCTATATTGTTATACAAAATGTGTTTGAATAAATGAAAAATCTATTTTCAATTCGAGTTTTTTTAAATACCCTTTTCCCCTCCCATTGAGACGTCCCTGCGGTTACGCATGCGGCAGGTGGTAAGCAAAAGAAGCATCCAGTTATGGAAGGTAGAGGGAAGGAGAACAATCTCTTATGGTGCATCTTATCGAAAAGTATTCAGCGGAGTGGAAGAAATAGAATAGTTCAAGAAATCACCACAATGAAATGAATGAAAATGAATCGAGATGGATGGGATGAATTCAGTTTGGTACGTGACGTGGTTGAACGTTGTTTAATAGAATCGTGTGGTTCCAGAATCAGAAAATAAAACCTATATATTAAGTGTTGACCTATGTTAACTATAATTTTTTTTATTGGCTGTTTTGAACATTTTTGGAGTAATAATGGGAAAAATTTGTGCAGTGAGAAGTTGCCCGAGTGGCCGTAAACAAAAAAGAATAATGGAGATGATCCACCCCAGTTAGAGAGGAACAGTGTTGTGAAACATATGAATTTGTATGAGGGGTTACTACACTATTGTGGAAACAATAACAGAGATATCAAATGAATTGCAAAACACAAATTTGCCAATGGTTGGTTGTAGAGATCTCAGCAAAGAGGTTGCCAAGATAGTGGTTGATATATATTTTGTTATGAGGACTCATTTTTTAGCAAAATAAGAAAACAAAAAAATTGAAGCTATCAAGAACACAACAAAAATGTATATGCAGCATAATCACATAGATGACATTTGTGAGTCTTGGAATAATTAATTGATCTCTTGGTGGGATTTCAGATCACCCTTGGGTGGTATATCAATATTGAAAAGCTCACTCTATTTGTCAACACAAAGAGATGATATGTCCATCTGACTGTCGGAGCATTGTGATTACAGTACTGAATACTGGTGTTATATTGGTCAGCTTCAATAGATGACTATTTTGTTTATTTCTCTTCTGAATAATCGTGTTTCCGGTGTAGTATTTTATATTTGATTTGGCATGTTAATGTCTACGAAAACATTCAGTTATTAATGTTTTTCTGATGAACTGATTCAACTTTAGCAAGAAGATTGTAGATGGGCGGGGCTCTACATCGTTTCTGATTCGTCGGCTAATCTTCTTTGTTTCAGTACTGAATCCTGGTGTTATATTGGTCAGCTTCATTGGATGACTCTTTTGTTTATTTCTCTTCTGAATCCTCGTGTTTC
Source organism: Micraspis discolor (assembly GCA_030674115.1). Lineage (NCBI taxonomy): Eukaryota > Metazoa > Arthropoda > Insecta > Coleoptera > Coccinellidae > Micraspis > Micraspis discolor. Next base: position 2,018,949 of record JARTUT010001743.1, read on the forward strand.
CGGTGTAGTATCTTATATTTGATTTGGCATGTTAATGTCTACGAAAACATTCAGTTATTAATGTTTTTCTGATATACTGATTCGACTTCAGCAAGAAGATTGTAGATGGGCTGGGCTCTAGATCGTTTCTGATTCGTCGGCTAATTTTTGTTTCAGTACTGAATCCTGGTGTTATATTGGTCAGCTTCATTGGATGACTCTTTTGTTTATTTCTCTTCTGAATCCTCGTGTTTCCGGTGTAGTATCTTATATTTGATTTGGCATGTTAATGTCTACGAAAACATTCAGTTATTAATGTTTTTCTGATATACTGATTCGACTTCAGCAAGAAGATTGTATATGGGCGGGGCTCTAGATCGTTTCTGATTCGTCGGCTAATTTTTGTTTCAGTACTGAATCCTGGTGTTATATTGGTCAGCTTCATTGGACGACTCTTTTGTTTATTTCTCTTCTGAATCCTCGTGTTTCCGGTGTAGTATCTTATATTTGATTTGGCATGTTAATGTCTACGAAAACATTCAGTTATTAATGTTTTTCTGATATACTAATTCGACTTCAGCAAGAAGATTGTAGATGGGCTGGGCTCTAGATCGTTTCTGATGCGTCGGCTATTATTCTTTGTTTCAGTGCTGAACCCTGGTGTTATATTGGTCAGCTTCATTGGATGACTCTTTTGTTTATTTATCTTCTGAATCCTCGTGTTTTCGGTGTAGTATCTTTTATTTTATTCGGCTTGTTAATGTCTACGAAAACATTCAGTTATTAATGTTTTTCTGATATACTAATTCGACTTCAGCAAGAAGATTGTAGATGGGCTGGGCTCTAGATCGTTTCTGATTCGTCGGCTAATTTTTGTTTCAGTACTGAATCCTGGTGTTATATTGGTCAGCTTCATTGGATGACTCTTTTGTTTATTTCTCTTCTGAATCCTCGTGTTTCCGGTGTAGTATCTTATATTTGATTTGGCATGTTAATGTCTACGAAAACATTCAGTTATTAATGTTTTTCTGATAAACTGATTCGACTTCAGCAAGAAGATTGTAGATGGGCGGGGCTCTAGATCGTTTCTGATTCGTCGGCTAATTTTTGTTTCAGTACTGAATCCTGGTGTTATATTGGTCAGCTTCAATGGATGACTCTTTTGTTTAATTCTCTTCTGAATCCTCATTTTTTTGGGTAGTATTTTATATTTGATTTGGCATTTTAATGTCGACGAAAACATTCAGTTATTAATGTTTTTCTGATAAACTGATTCGACTTCAGCAAGAAGATTGTAGATGGGCGGGGCTCTAGATCGTTTCTGATTCGTCGGCTAATTTTTGTTTCAGTACTGAATCCTGGTGTTATATTGGTCAGCTTCATTGGATGACTCTTTTGTTTATTTATCTTCTGAATCCTCGTGTTTCCGGTGTAGTATCTTATATTTGATTTGGCATGTTAATGTCTACGAAAACATTCAGTTATTAATGTTTTTCTGATATACTGATTCGACTTCAGCAAGAAGATTGTAGATGGGCTGGGCTCTAGATCGTTTCTGATTCGTCGGCTAATTTTTGTTTCAGTACTGAATCCTGGTGTTATATTGGTCAGCTTCAATGGATGACTCTTTTGTTTAATTCTCTTCTGAATCCTCGTTTTTTTGGGTAGTATTTTATATTTGATTTGGCATTTTAATGTCGACGAAAACATTCAGTTATTAATGTTTTTCTGATATACTGATTCGACTTCAGCAAGAAGATTGTAGATGGGCGGGGCTCTAGATCGTTTCTGATTCGTCGGCTAATCTTCTTTGTTTCAGTACTGAATCCTGGTGTTATATTGGTCAGCTTCAATGGATGACTCTTTTGTTTAATTCTCTTCTGAATCCTCGTTTTTTTGGGTAGTATTTTATATTTGATTTGGCATTTTAATGTCGACGAAAACATTCAGTTATTAATGTTTTTCCGATATACTGATTCGACTTCAGCAAGAAGATTTTAGATGGGCGGGGCTCTATATTGTTTCTGATTCGTCGGCTAATCTTCTTTGTTTCAGTACTGAATCCTGGTGTTATATTGGTCAGCTTCAATGGATGACTCTTTTGTTTATTTCTCTTCTGAATCCTCGTGTTTTCGGTGTAGTATTTTATATTTGATTTGGCATGTTAATGTCTACGAAAACATTCAGTTATTAATGTTTTTCTGATATACTGATTCAACTTTAGCAAGAAGATTGTAGATGGGCGGGGCTCTAGATCGTTTCTGATTCGTCGGCTAATTTTTGTTTCAGTACTGAATCCTGGTGTTATATTGGTCAGCTTCAATGGATGACTCTTTTGTTTAATTCTCTTCTGAATCCTCGTTTTTTTGGGTAGTATTTTATATTTGATTTGGCATTTTAATGTCGACGAAAACATTCAGTTATTAATGTTTTTCCGATATACTGATTCGACTTCAGCAAGAAGATTTTAGATGGGCGGGGCTCTATATTGTTTCTGATTCGTCGGCTAATCTTCTTTGTTTCAGTACTGAATCCTGGTGTTATATTGGTCAGCTTCAATGGATGACTCTTTTGTTTATTTCTCTTCTAAATCCTCGTGTTTTCGGTGTAGTATTTTATATTTGATTTGGCATGTTAATGTCTACGAAAACATTCAGTTATTAATGTTTTTCTGATGAACTGATTCAACTTTAGCAAGAAGATTGTAGATGGGCGGGGCTCTACATCGTTTCTGATTCGTTGGCTAATCTTTGTTTCAGTACTGAATCCTCTCTCCCACGGAGCAATTGAGTCCGACTAGAAATTGTCTAGATGTCATATACTGTACAGGTAGAATTTTTGGCTTCGATTCAGTCAACCGGTTATTTTTCCACTAATTATTGCTATTCACAGATCGTATTTGTTGATGAGAACCTTCTAGACCTGATCACTTTTGAATCATTTGCTGGTTATTGGATACTTACGAGGGTTGTCTTTTACATTTCGAGATTGGACAACCGTAGTGTTGCAATCTGCCAACTGACAGCTCTATCGTAGGGCTTGACATTTTTGAGGTTATACGTAGTCAGAACTTTTTGACATACGAGCGCTATTTGTGTTTGAGAAAATGAAAGATTTCTCCTAATGCCTATTGCGCCGACATGGCATGCCAATATGTTAAAATAGAACGACAATTATAAATAACAATCGTTTTAGGGTGCAAGCTAGTCATTATTGACGTATGGTAATCTCAAAGAATCAAGACCTCAAGTGCAACTGTGGACCGGTTTCGGGGTGACTGCCTCTCATCAGCACAATGTGGCACTGACAGTCTTGAAGGAGGCTGCCAGTCTTAACAAAGAATGTGAGGAACTTTCCAGACATGTCCAGAAAGGGCGCCATCTACATCTTGAAGACCGGAACCAGACTCACTTTCTCTGCAGATCCATACGATGTTGTCGTATGGATCTGCAGAGAAAGTGAGTCTGCTTCCGGTCTTCAAGATGTAGATGGCGCTCTTTCTGGACATGTCTGGAAAGTTCATCACATCAGTTCATCTGTATATTTATATGCGGAAATTATGTACAATATAAGATTTCTTAGAAGTTAGGTCAAGATGGCATGAATACCAGACTTACACTGTTGTCCAGGGTCAGCACTAGTCTCTCTTCATGAGGACTCAGAGAAATTGCCCCTGAAATTTGATATATTCCTTATCACTTCCTTATCTATAGCTCTATGTAAACTCTTAGCATAAACAAGGTCTTTTCAATTTCATCCTTCAAGGTATTTTATTCTACATTATCATTTTGAACTTTCTTCATATTGCACATTTTATCGAACTATATCTTAATCTTATGCCTATAAACTTAATATTAGTGGAAGACTAGATATTGATTTCACAAGCAGGGTCAGTTTGCAAGAAAACCCTCAATTGATTAAACCATAAGGAATGTATTCCCTTTGGGAGTATAAATCAGAGTTTTTGTGATCTACAGGGTGACCGTGTAGTAACTCTGCCATGAAACTGATGTAAGTTATTGCCAATCTCAATGTCTCTATCCTGGAAAGTCTCTTCTCATAGGCAAAAGTGGGTACCTGGAAAAACAAAACATTTCAAATCATGCCTGTTCCCCAGAATTAAATAATATAATTATGTATTGCCAATAAAAAGTTATACTTTGTAGAGTTTATTCTTTCATTTTTAACAAGTTATAACTACCCTTAGACGATATAAGATAGACAAAGCATTACTTTGTAAAATTTCGATTTGTTTTGACTCCCTCATTGAAAATCTCTTGTGAAACCTCACCCGGCAACACCGTATAAAATCTTTTTCCATTTACTGGGGTCAAAATGATGTGAACCAATGAAAATTGCTTTCTTTGGGCAAATACTTGACCATCCCAACAGCGAAGCCTAAATTCTTATTTTTTTCATCGTCATCTGGGAACCTTAATTTAAGAAAACCTCATTTTATCATACAATAATCTCATTGAAAACTTTCTACGCTACTGAACATGTAAATAACTGAATACTTCGGTTCTAACAATACACTTATCTATGGAACCATAAATTCGGATTAAAATTCCTGTCTTTACAACAACTTTCGCACTTACGAACCATTTTTAGTGCGATGAAAAGTAATAAATAATAAAAAATATAAAAACCTAATACTGACTCTCACAAATTTTCTTCAATTTGCGTATTTATTTTCGATACAGAGGTTGCAACGTGTGTCTTTTAGAACATGTGACCTTCAAATTGTCAAGCGCAGAATGAAGCAGCGTTGTCTTGAGACGACGAGGAATTCAGAAGCTGCCACAAAGATGGAAGAAAGTTATAGCTAGCCATGGAAAATATCTTGAAGAATGAGTATGTAACGAGTTTTTTATAATAAAACCGGAAATTATGAAGTAAAACGGCAGTTTTCCATTTTTACGCCTATGTACCTAAAACCATCTTAGTTGCATTATAATATCGGTGTTCAATTAGTGAAGTGATTCGATTGTTAATTCTAGAGTGAATAATTAATGTGCAACTAATTATTGACAACCTGAAAATTACGATTTTCTCATTCTCTACCTTTCTTCTGAGTTTGTCGAAGGCCTCATTCAAATTGAACATTCTTCTTCTTTCTCTGATATTTGCTGCTCTTCTCTGTGCCAATGTTGCTACTCGTCTCCTCGGTTTTTTGGTGGACGTCACTGCATTTGGTCCATTCCTTGCCAATCTATTCGATACCATCGCACCACATTGTTGGCGAGGCCACACTGTAGGAAAATATTGGCAAATTACGAGAATTATAAAAGTGTTTTATTCTTAAATTAAATGAAAATACAACAAAAAAACTTTGTGATCATTAAATGTGCATGATATTCATTATTTCAATATATTTCATCTGTGAATTGGCATTTAAAAGTTTCGAATTAATTGTGAGGTCGATTCTGACATAATAATCACACATTTTCTTCCACTCAACTCGTGAAATTGAGGAACACAGCTGCAAGTGATTTCAAATATCACAATAAATCAACGAAAATATTTAGTTTATGTTATATTCCATGAAAATCTCATAAATTGATTCTAATTTAGCAAGATGGCAGATGGGCGTGGCTTAAGTTTCAACTCATGGAGGTCATATGTGGGGAGGCTAGAAGAAATTTTTATAGTTTTGCATTCGTTATACCATTGAGTATAAATCTACCTAGAGGGGAAACGCAGTTCAAAGAAATGAAGCCAAAAATTCTACCGGTAAAGTGGCGGTCTCAAGCGTGTAAACACGGAAATATTTATTTCATTGTATTTATGGTTGCAGCGACTTGGTCTCTCTGTTTGAGCTGGTCTGAGCCAGGGCCGGATTTAATCGATATCACCTCTCAGAATAATTCATTATTTAGATATATTGACTTACTGCCCAATGATCTGTGTATATTTAGATGACGATTTTAATGAATGAATTATGGGCATATTGTTGGTGATATTAAATACGTGAAGTGAATTTAGATCAGTTACGCATGTACACAAGAAAATTGTATGTAACATATATATTTGAATGAGCAATAAATGGACCAAGTTTTTTTTTCGTAAGATATAATGACAGCAGAAAGTCTGTCATGGTATTTTAAATTACACAATGAATGTAACGCATAGAATCTTATAACATATTTTCAAGTTTAATCATTATTTAATCAATATTCAAGTTCATATTCATTACAAAATACAGCGCGAGTTAAATTATTATGGGACCGTCTATTGTCTATTAAGTTACATAATTGCCTAAATGTGTGAAACTCCATTAATGTGAAGATATTTTATGGTTGCGTTTACGTTACATTCATTGTGAATAAACCCTCACGATTTTCATTTTTAAGTTGAAAATGATAGCCGAACGTAAACGCGCCATTTCAGTTCGAAATCTTATGTTCGTTCAAAGAAGTGTTTCCTGAAATTCTATAAAAACACAAGTATAATATATAAAATCATAACTGAGAAGATCCAATGACATAACATACATGGGAAAAATTCGGATAAATCATGATATGAGGGATTCAATATATAATGCTACTATCTTGTCCTCCCCTTGAATCTTAGTTCGGATGAACAAATATCGAAACGAAATAACTATGAATCTTCGTGAAGAACAATATATTTTCTGAAGCCGGCCCTGGCCATCGTCTAATAGTTCGGTAACTCTCCGTTAGATGCTGTAAAGAACAAATACATTTATTTCCAGAAACATACAGTCCATCTATGAACCAGAAATCGTACTAGTAAATTTCTGGCTTCATTTCTTTGAACTGCGTTTCCCCTCTAGGTAGATTTATACTCAATGGTTATACTGAAATCTTTATAATATGTGTGAATGTTCAACTACTAGTAATATACATCTTGATTATACTTTTAACAAGAATGTTAGTTCGTTTTTGAACTCACCTAAATCTGAATTGAAAGCTGCACTCAGGATATCTGGGTAATTGGAAAGACCAGCGGATGGGTGGTTTTGGCCTGTCGCTGCCACTGCAGCTGCACTGAGGCAATGGTGTGGATCCCACAATGGCCCATAACCCGCAGCTATGTCACTTGGTGGATAAGAAGGAAAATCTGTTCCCTGTAAATTGAAGATTGTCATCAATTTAGTTAGGTTAGGTACGATTCAAACCACTTCAGTTCTTTTTCTATTATTCCATAGGTTTGTTATTTTTGTAGGGTATCGAATGCCTTCGATAGGTCCAACATCAATCCTACCGTATATTGAATTGACGAAAATATTTAATACTTGAAGATCTTTTAAAGTTTGATTATAGGAGAAAATAATATCTTGACGGACGATTTGAATGAAGTACGTAAAAGCTTTGTGTTGTTTGTTGATATATTTGTGTATTTATTATTATGTAATTTACAGGAAATTGTTGACTGAATTATATTCCTTGAAAAAGGTGTAGACACGGCGAAACATGTGTTGGAAAAATAAAATAAATAAAATAATAATTTAACAATTACCATTTATTAGTAGAATAAGTGCTATACACCCAAGAAATTTTAAACAAAAAAATTTATATCAAAGCACAAGAAATTCTAACAAAAAAAATATATATATATATATATGGTCAGGTGGTGTAATGAAACGATCGTTATCGTATGTTGCTAAAAGCAAATTCAACTATACCACGTAGGGTGTTTTATTTCTACACTATCCTAGGAAATTGCGTTCTGAAGCTGAAGGCTGAATATTTGTTGGATAGTTATAGGAAAATGATCCAGAATGGAATATAATCCATAGACTTCAAATGAATTCGCTTAATAATATAATGGCTATAAATGACCGGGAAAAAAACAAATACGATAACGTAATTCATCAAGAATGGCCAAAAATTATTGGCCTACACTTCGAAAACATTTATAAATAATTTCAATTGACGAGTTTTCATGATGCACATAGAATTATCTATTCGTTCCTATTTCTCACTGATTGAGTTAATGTTCAATATTGAAGACGACAAATTAAACACAGCCTTCCTTTAATTGATAATCTCAAACAACATCTGATCATGAAGTGATAATAGAAAAGTGGTGCGTTTTTAAAGTGAAAATAATCATTTGCGATTGGCAAATTGAACAAATCTTTCATGTCTAAGGTATTTTCCCAATTTATGAATCTAAAAATTGGAGTTCTTTTTAAATAGCGAAAAATGTGGGAATTATTTATTGAGCTTTATTAGATTTACCCTAAATTATTCTTGATCGATTATCTGATATTGTTCAAAACTAGTTGATATTATTTTTGTGTTTGATGACCTGAGCGATCATTTTTTCAATCCTAAATGTATTAACTGTAAGTTATTTATCAGTTTGGCTGATTATTTGTTTCGATAAATTATTAATTTTTTTATTAATAAATATGAGAAAATCAAGAGCGAGTATACAGGGTATACCGAATCTAAATGTTAACCTGGATATAGATAAAATAAGAGAATCACTGAACAATATCCTCACACAGGATTAAGACATGTCATTTAATGAATCTTCATATACAGGGCGAGTCTTTGACCAGTGCGTTAATATTTTAACTATAGATTCTAAACGTGAAAAGAAACATTTTCTTCTAATAATATTTTTCCAAATTTGGCCCCGTTCAAAAGATATAGGGTGTTGAAGTTTCATAAAAAAATTGCATTTTCAGCTGTAATATTCAAACGACAATATCAATTGAAATGATCTCTTGTAGAAGGTTTTCGATATCAGTCATGCATATTTTGGCATCAACAGATTTATTCCATTTCTTGTGGGTTTCTCACTACTACCATTGAGTATAATTGAGTGTAAGTGATAAAATAAGAACTTGGTCCATTTATTGCTCATTCAATTATATATGTTACATACAATTTTCTTGTGTACATGCGTCACTGACCTAAATTCACTTCACGTATTTGATATCACCAACAATACACGCATAATTCATTCATTAAAATCGTCATCTAAATATACACAGATCATTTGGCAGTAAGTCAATATATCTAAATAATAAAATATTCTGAGAGGTGATGTCGAATAAATCCGGCCCTGGCTCAGACCAGCTCAGATAGAGAGACCAAGTCGCTGCAACCATAAATACAATGAAATAAAGGTTACCGTGCTTATACGATTGAGACCGCCACTTTACCGGTAGAATTTCTGGCTTCATTTCTTTGAACTGCGTTTCTCCTCTAGGTAGATTTATACTCAATGCTACTACTGTACAGATTGGTTAAATTGCATGAAAAACAAATATCACTTGAACTAAAGGTCTTGTACTTCCTACAATCATTAGTCTTTCTTGCAGATAAAATCATTCGTCATCTTTTTTCCTAAATTACACAATTATTCAGGTATATGTAGTTGAGAGGAATTAAATCGATATAATCATCTGATGAAACATGAGTGAGTGGATCATATTTTAGAGAAAAAATAATGTTTTTTCTGGTTGATGACGAGATATTGTTGATGATGGAGCTCGTATTGAATGATTGTTTGGGCTATTACCATCATCTATTGTGGATGTAATGATTTCCGACGTTTCGATAGACATATTCTATCTTTATCAAGGAGAAAAGTAAGAAACCTTTTGAAAATAATCAATTTTCAAAAAGTCAATTGACAGAAGTCATGAAAGAAAATGGACGATGTTATATACTCATCTGTGATATGATGATCTTTTTAAGTTGGATCGAACTATCGGCGTCCAAACTTCGGGCAGATCTATAGATGGAGCACTTATGTAATCAGGTGTTATTTTCATAAATGCTGCTTCTTTGATTTTTCTCCTTGCAAGTTTTTCTTCTTTGGATATTATTGATGCTTCATCCCACTTTATACGATGATTCTCATCTACAGCATGTTGGACCAACTTGGATTTGTCGCTGTCTAGTACTCGTAGAAGCTTCTGATGTTCTTTTATTCGTACATTCAGAGGGCGTTAAGTTTCTCCGATGTAAGATCTTCCGCACTCGCAAGGTAATTCATATATGCAGTTCTTTGTCCTTTGTGTCTCATTATTAGGCTTAACTTATGTAAGTTAATAGGGCATTAAAAGATCTTAACTCGGATAGTTCCATAAAGATACTTCCAGCAGACAGAGGAAGCGCCACTGTAATTCTAGATAATGGCTCTTATAATCAAAAAATCAATGAATTATTAGAAGCAGGAAAATACAAAAAACTAAAAAAGGACCCTACCACCACAGTTGAAAACAAGATTTACAAAATCCTTTATAAATATCGAAATGAATTTCCAGATCAATTCGTTAGATCAAGACTTACACCTCACTTCAGTAAACCACCACATTTATATGGTCTACCAAAAATACACAAAGCAAATATTCATCTAAGACCAATTGTGAGTTGAAGAAATTCAGCATGCCACCAATTGGCTAAATTTCTGCTGAAAATTATATCACCATTAAAAGTAATTCACATCGATGATAAGAAACACGAAACACTTCATAGAAATAATGAAACATCAAGAAATCATGGAAGAAGACGTTATGGTCAGCTTCGACATTACCAGTTTGTTCACTAATATTCCGACAGATAAAACACTTATCATAGTTAGGAAAAAGCTTGAAGAAGATCAAACCCTTAGTGAAAAAACTACACTAAGCGTGAATGCAATTATGGAAATGCTTTCTATTTGTATTGAAACAACATATTTCCAATTTGAAGACATCTTTTATCAACAAGAATTTGGAATGGCTATGGGTTCACCACAATCACCAATTTTAGCTGATTTATATATGGAAATTTTCGAACAGAAGGCATTAGAAAAATATGCACTTAAACCCAAACTGTGGAAAAGATATGTAGATGATACTTTCATTATTTGGCAACATGGAAGAGACACTATAGATGGATTCCTTCAATATCTAAACAATCAAGAGGAATCAATTAAATTCACAATTGAAATCGAGAAAGACAGAAAACTTCCATTCTTAGATGTACTCGTACATAAACAAAATGGAATCCCAAGAACCACTGTGTATAAAAAGCCAACGAACACAGGACAATATCTACATTTTGATTCAAACCACCAACTGAACACTAAATTGGGAGTAGCAAAATATTGATTTGATAGAGCAATAAATATTTGTTGCACTGAAGAAGACCAAAATGAAGAAATAAATAACATCTCGAAAACTCTTAGAAGCAATGGCTACCCCAAAAAGATATTAGAAAAAGCTAGACAAACAAGAGAAAGTCGACCATTAAAACCGTAATTCCTTATGTAAAAGGTTTGTCGGAGAAAATGAGAAGAATTGGAAATAGATACAACATAACGACTGCATTCAAAACTCAAGACACTATCAGAGCTAAACTTACAAAAGTTAAGCCTAATAATGAGACACAAAGGACAAAGAACTGCATATATGAATTACCTTGCGAGTGCGGAAGATCTTACATCGGAGAAACTAAACGCCCTCTGAATGTACGAATAAAAGAACATCAGAAGCTTCTACGAGTACTAGACAGCGACAAATCCAGGTTGGTCCAACATGCTGTAGATGAGAATCATCGTATAAAGTGGGATGAAGCATCAATAATATCCAAAGAAGAAAAACTTGCAAGAAGAAAAATCAAAGAAGCAGCATTTATGAAAATAACACCTGATTCCATAAGTGCTCCATCTATAGATCTGCCAGAAGTTTGGACGCCGATAGTTCGATCCAACGTAAAAAGATCATCATATCACAGATGAGTATATAACATCGTTCATTTTCATTCATGACTTCTGTCAAATGACTTTTTGAAAATTGATAATTTTCAAAAGGTTTCTTACTTTTCTCCTTGATAAAGTTAGAAGATGTCTATCGAGACGTCGGAAATCATTACATCCACAATAGATGATGGTAATAGTCCAAACAATCATTCAACAATGTTTTTTCTGTTCACATTTCATCTCTGTTGAGAGGTAACAAAATATAACATTTTTCCCCGGGAAAAAAAGGTAATACTTTTTTCGCGGATATATATACAGGGTGTCTCAAGTTCGAGTGCCTATTAGACGTTTCTGGAGAACTAGACATATTTGAAATCTTAAAATTGGGATTATGATAATATTCGAAGTTGTCTACAGAGCTAAAATATTTTCGAAGCCCAAACACTTCCGGTTATACAGGGAGTGAAAATAAATTCGATGAAAAAATTTTTTGTCAAGTTTTCAATTCCTGGTATGATGGAGTATTCAATAGTGAATACATTTCTGTTAAAACCATTGTATTAAATCGAATAATTTTCAAAATATCAAAAAAAAAACTGGAAAAAATGTCAAGTATGTTCAGTCAGTAATATGTTCATTATTCTTATTTTAAATATCCTTAGCGTAAACCGTTTTTACATCATCGAAGAGGAAGGATGTGAAAAGGTCATGCATCTTTTGGATTTCAAAAATATCATCACAGGGTGTTTCAAATTTTGTGTTGAAAATGGTGATCTTAAATTGGTCATAACTTCTGTTTTTCAAATTAGAACCCTATTTTTCTGCGGTCGAAAATAATGATATATTTCTCGCATGATTATGCTCCTAAATTCAATAATTTCTGAGTTATTTGAGCACCCTGTATTTTGATGAATGTTCAAACCAGATATTTAGAAATTATTGTGATTATCTATATACTGTATTCATAAAGTATTATAAAATAAAAAAAAACATAATTTGTATTAAAAGAAGATATGGCAGCTAGGAAAACGATTCAATATATCCCCTTTTCATCCATTCAACTTTCGTAGAACTAGGTACAAAAAATATCCATTACTCAGTTTATTTCACGAACTTCTTTCTTTGATGAAGTTTTTAATATGCCAATCATCAAAAAATTGAAAATCATTAAAATTATGACAAAAATCCAGAAAATTATCCAACTCACATTGCTCGGATCCCACGGGGGAGGATCACTTGAAAACGACATTTTCATCGATAACAGCAAAATTAAAAACTTCCCACAAAGATCAAAACAAAAACACACCCTCTATCAACAAGATCAACTAGATACTGATACATTTATTAATCAAATATCAGCATTATTCTTTTAACCATTACAATACAAGCATTGGTGGAAATCTCACATAGGGGTGGGTTTTACGCTCAACAACCCTATCTTGCGACCAATGGTGTTACGAAGGTATGTCGAGCAGGGTGGAAGTCTGTTTCGACCTTATGAACGTTGATTTTAGAGGGGAAATTGGATTGTACGGTTGATATTGACTTTTGGAATTTCAACAGGGATGAAATAGGTACGATTTAGTGGGGGAAATATGAGTGTATGAGTTCATATTCTCGATTTTTATCTTAAGGAATTCAAATATGATATCATCAGAATATAAATAAATTAAATCACTTGTGATAATTTCGATAAATGGATAAGTTTTCGAAAAATAAGAGAATAAAGGAATACATTTTTTTTATATTAAAAAAAAATTAAAATGAATTTAATTTCGATGCAAAATTTTTCAAAGACTTTATGGTTATTTTTAATAGAATTAAACATTTTAATTTCTTTTTAATTTGTTTTTCGAAAGCAACAACAAATTGAAAAAATCATTTTTTTAAAAGAAAAATATTTGACAAGAAAATCCTGAAACAGGACAATTTTTATTTGAATTTAGAGGGTTGCTAGAGATGGCACAGGGTGCAACAAAATCCTCCAAAAATACATATAAATTTGGTGAAAATGAAACAAAAGTTGACCTGTTTCCTGATTTTGTTTCCAAATATTTTTCTTTCTTCGAAAATGCATTCTTTGCTTTTATTTATATATTTTTCCACCGTAAATGACCCATTTCGATTAATTTTTCACCAACTGAAACTGAATTAATAAGTCCAACCTATGTCAATCGAATAGGTATCTGTGAACACATTCTGAATTGAAATTTTTGACGGACCTTTTGACATTTCTGATCTTACGAAAAATTCTTATATTCAAACGAATATTTTAGGGCTTTTTCTGTAAGTTGAAGCAAATGGTGGGTGCCAGGAGATCGAGAATTTCTTGTAGTTCCGTTTTGGACCGTCGTTCTAAAGTTTCAAGACTTAAGAAAGTAATTACACTGGTCAACAAAATTTTGTAACTAGAAAGGTGCTGACTAATTTTGAATTACCTACTTACAATCATTTTATAACCATATTTATTTTGATTCCATCAGATCTAGTTTTCGTGTTACAGCTATTGCCTACAAAATTAAAAATAAACTGTTTTGTTTTACTTTCGCATTTAGAGAATTTATTTATTTGAAGAGTGCAGTGATTTGTTCTGATTTTAAAGTGAAGTGATTCTTAAATAATGTCAAGAGAGTATACAAATAATCCTGACAAGTTCTGTTACATTTGTGGTGACATTACTTTTAAAACTCAGCGAAGGAATTTGACATCATTAGTAACTAAGTTATATGAACAGTATTTTGGTTTTGCCATCGGACAACAAGACAAAGCGTAGGTTCCACACGTCCTTTGTGTTACATGTATGAGTCTTCTCACTGGATGGGCGAAAAGATCTCGATCTATGACTTTTGCAATCCCTATGATTTGGACGGAACCAACGCACCACTCATCTGTCTTACTGATACAAAAGGTATTACAATAAAAAAAAAGTAAAAACAAGTATCCTGAGCTACCATCAGCTAAAAGACCGATCTCTCATAGTGAAGATTTACCGGTACCAGAACCGCCTCAAACTAGCGATCTGTCCCTTACGCCAGAAGTCGAAAATGAGACATTGCATTCTGACTGTGAAGAAGCTTCCTCAACCACATCTAATGAGCCACATCTTCTACCACAAGGAGATCTCAACGGCTTGGTACGTGACTTAAATTTGTCCAACAACAGGCAGACCTTTTGGGCTCTCGATTAAAGGGATGGAATTTATTACAACCTAAAACAAAAATGTAATACTTTCGCAATCGAGATGAGGAGCTAAAAAAATTTTGTTCACACGATAATCAGCTTGTATTTTGTAATAATGACTACGGTTTAATGACTGTCTTGGGTATAGAATATAAAGCAGAAGAGTTATTTATTGATGGGTCAAAAGTAAGTCTAAAGCCTTTTTTTTTATTTGAGAAATATGTGCTTCGACCACTAGGGGTCATTAGCACAGTCTATTATCTACAAATGGAGTTCACATATAAAGTTAAAGTTATCAAATTTGATGTGATATTACAATTAAATTATACACTTCAAGTCTGTATCTTATATTCTGTCATAAATTTCTATTTCTTTGAGATAGTTTAAAGTTTTTTCCAGTTCTTCAATATTATTTCCTAATGCAACTTACGATCACTCATTAGCACTCATGACGTTTCGCTTGAAATTTTGGGCATTCGCTTATTAGGTGTTTAACAGTCACACACAGAGGTCGCACTGTGGAGGTTTTCTCTCGAGATCAGGAAACCATGAGTGAATTTGGTGTGTCCACTTCTAAGACGACTAACTTTAATTTGTTTTTTACGTCCACTTGGATAAGCTGATTTTTTCAATGGAGTTGGTTTAACGTTTTTGAGAAATGATGGATTATCTGACCATGCTTTTTGCCATTCCTTTTCTATTTTTTTCTTGACCTGTAGATTAGCTTCTTCTCCAATGAACACTCTCTTAATATGTTGGCTAGCAAGTACTTCCTTTGCTGCTACGTCTGCCATCTCATTTCCCTTTATTCCAGTATGAGAGGGTACGTATATGAAAATGATAATTCCATTAGGTGAGGCTTCTAACATGAAAGAGTCTTATGAAACAATTAAGTTTATCTTGAGTATTCCTGAAAATTTCATCTTTTTGGCGTGAAGGGAAAAGAAATAGCTGAAAATTCAAGACGAAAAACAGTTTTTTTTGAGTGAATAACTCAGAAAATATCCACTTTAGGGCAAGGGTGTGATGCATACACTCACATTATTTTTCAACGTAGATTCAATATCTGCCATAAAAAAATGGGGTTCTAATTTGAAAAAATTGATTTTTCACGATTTTGTCATCCCTAACTTTGAAAGCGATTTATTCACCACCTGTATCATGAATCGCGATTTCGATTTTTAAAGTGGATACATCAATCTTACATCTTAAAAAATCCCAAAAATGAAAATTTTCCATCCAAAAACCTCGAAGTTATTCTTGTTTCGGCGGAGCTCTATTTTCGATTTTTTTTTCGAATTTTCCCGCTCAGAGAGAATTTTCCAACCAAAACTGAAAAATATAACTTGAAATTTTCTAATAAAAAAATGGTGTTGTAATTTGAAAAACGGAATTTGACGTCATTTCCGGAAAAACCGGAGGTGCTCATGCCTTGAAAATATTTTAGATTTCATCAGCATCGTGAAATACTTATAAGTGCTGAATTTCATGAAAATACGTTCAGTAGTTTCCCGTATATATATGGGTGAGGTTCCTCGTGAAAGACCCTGTATTGATGATTACTCAAAACTAACAAGATGAAAAAAAAACACTCACATAAATAAGGAATTTCTTGACTGAGGAACCATGTTAAGGCTAAGTATCAGTTGAATTAATATCTGGGTGAAATACAAAACTGCTAGCAATCAAGAGAAAACAAAGTTTATTTTGAATTTATAAGGGATTCCTAATCATTAAGAACTATTAAAACGAGTTTATAAGAATATCAGACTTTTTTGTCGATGGATGATATTAAAATTGTAAAATCAACGACACAAGTATTATTAAATGGAACGTGCAACGCAGACTGAAATAACATAGAAATTCAAAAGATTGTTTCAAAATTTAAATTTTGTTATTTATGTGTTATTTGATAAAAAAAAATCTTTGAATTGTAACTCATTTACAAAGAAAAATTTCAAAATATAATTTGTACATTTATAGTACCATCAGAAAGACTTCAGATAGAAGTCGAAACTAGTAGGCCTTGTTTGAAGAATTGGTTTTATTTCTACCCTAGACCTATAACCTGTCAAAAATAAGCAAAGATTTATTTTTTGTTCTTTCAATATCTTTTACTTATGAATTGCACAATTCTCCAAATTATCCATCAAGTATTCTATAAACTTGTCCACTTGTTCATGTGTAAGAATCTTTGATTTTTTGTGGCGATATCCTTCACTTTTCAGTTTTAAATATGCCTTTACTTTGAAATATTTACTAATATCAACACTATTTTCATCAAGGCGCTTGATCATTGAAAATTTACTCCACATAGTTGATGAGCTCCAAATTTTGATTTTTCTTGTAAATATGCTTTGAAAACAGGTTTACTGGAGTTCTTTTCTACATTTTTCAAATTGCCCCAGGCAAGGAAATTGGTATATGCAATATCGTACTGCCGAGTTGATTTTATTTTGTTCGTTTCAAAGTTTAAAAACCCAGTATATGGAATTACCATCATTTTTCGCTCAGTTACGTAAAAGCACAATAAAAATCACCCCAATATACTTCCATGCTAAATCTGCTATAATCCCTGACGATTTGAAGCTTATTTGAACAATTAGCCATGGCCAGAAGTCATATTAAGGAAATCAGGGCCGAAATGAAAACAACCCCTCTTGTTTCATGCCGATTTGGGCGCACGTGTGGACTAACAAAGGGGATGATTTGCCCAATATTGTGACTAGAGACACTTGCGTTACAGTTTTCATTAAATACAATATCACTGTCGATGTTCGAATCTGGATTTTTCCTATTTACCGAAGGGGGTGCAAGATTCTGTAAGTTCACCCCCTATCTGATTATGATATTATTTATGCAGTTTTTGCTAACACGATTTTATATGGTTGGGGTGAGATTGTTTCGGATTAATTAAATTTGGTTGCAGGTTTTTCCACCCCGAAATTGTATAATCGGAAGAATAACTTTTTCTACGTTAACATCTTCATTACCATAAAAGTGAAAAACAAATTCACCAAATTATTAGGAAATTTTGACATCCAGACAAAATTTCTCGTAGAAAAAATCAAGATTTCCCAACTGCTAGAGAATATTCAGACAAATTTCTTTCAGGGCAAAGACTCCTGACCCCACGTCAGTGCTTTTCTTTATTTTTCATTGGTCGTACCGGATTACGTGGTGAATGTCGCATTCAGACAAATATACGGCGTGATTTCATAATAAAACCATTGTTCAGTCATTGGTGTTTTTTTGTAATCAACTTGAGTACTGCATCGAATATAGTAAGGACATGGCTGATGGGCGTGGCTTAAATCTTAATTGTTCTCACCGTTCAACACAACACGGTTATCAGGAGGAAAAATCAAGATGTGAAATGTCGCATGATCTAGACAATTCACTGGTCCGAAACGTGAAATGATCTGCTCGCCGAAATGCTCTCGCAGTAAAGCTATGGTTTCACGGGCTGTATGGCCAGTGGCACCATCTTGTTGCAACCACATTTCCTAGAGACCACGGGCTTCAATTTCGGGCAATAAATAGTCTGTTAGCATGGTGCGATAACGGTCACATTGCACAGTAGCATTCCGAACGTCTTCTGTTTTGAAGAAATATGGACCGATTATTCCACCGACCCCTTAACCACACCAAACAGTTGTTTTTTCTGGATTTAACGGCAATTCTTGAGACTCTTCGGGTTGTTCATCACCCCAGATTCGGGCATTTTTTTGTTCACGAACCCATTAAGTGGGCCTCATCAGTGAACGAAACTTTTTCGAAAAGAGTGGATCCTCTGCAAGCCTGCCAAGAGTCCAACGACTAACACTTTAACGATTCGGTTGGTCGGTCGGCTTCAGTTTTTGAACTAATTGAATTTTGTAAGCTTTCAAAGAAAGATCCTTACGTAAAATCCACCAAGTCGTTGAATACGAAAAGCCAAGCTGTTGAGAAGGGCGACGAATCGACACTTCAGGGTCATCACGTGAACTCTACCCCGCCGCAGCTATATTCTCTTCACTACGAGCTGGATGTTGTCTATTTGGTCGAGTTCAATCCAATAACGAATATTGAGTCTCAAACTTAGTGATGGTAGAGCTATTATGTGGACCGTAAGTCGCTCTAAGTGCCCGATACACATCAATCGGAGAACGCCCATTTTCGTAATAAAGCTGAACAATTTGTAGACGCTGTGCCGGGCTAAGTCGTTCCATTATGAAATGTCAGACACTACTGAACAAGAATACCACTTCAGTTTACAGGACGCATGCGCGATCTACAACTAAAGTCTCACGACAAAGAGTACAAAGAGTTTATAGTACGAGATCCTCAAACAACGAAATTCACCATTAACTTGTTAAATTTCTTCATTTTATTAATGAATTATGTTTATTGCATTCTCAATCTTTGGAAACAATAATTTGTTTTTTTACAGCTGTTTAATTTTTTTAAGTTATTCATCACATATGAAAAAGTTGCTATATAATTTGATTAAAACTATAAATCTTGGAACATATTTATTCATTGATTTTCTTGTAATCATCTAACAAATGGTTTCGAACTTACGAATATTATTCCATAAGGGTAACACTTAATAAATGTCCTCGCAGTTCAACACAATTCGTTTAAACACTTTTCATTGGTCAAACGGGGTCACGTGGTAAAAATTTCCATCTTCAGACAAATATCCTGTGTGATTCCTAATTTCGAAACAGTCTGTTAGAGAGTGACGTCTCGTGCCCTGTAGGAGTGGGTCAGCCAGACCAAGCATATATATATGTAGATATATAATTTAGAAGCAATTTTCTTGGGATTAGAGGACTAGATTGAAATTAGGATTTCATCTTTTTTTATTCATACTTTACTACATATGTTTCGGCGTACATTGAGCCTTTTTCAAGTTTACATGTTACAAATACAGTGTCAATCATATCTAAAATGTATAACTGTCCAACAATTCATCTTAAAACTTAGTAAAATTAAAATCATATTCATCATGTTGTGAACGCTGTCAATTAGAATTATTCTAATAATGGACAACCTGTTATCTACTAAAAAATTAATCAAATCACCGCAATTTGATACTACCTCTCTTACACTTCCCATCTGGATCACTCACATTCAACTTGTAACCGAAAACGAACTAAAACTCGTAAGACCCTAAGCCCTACACACTTACATCTTACTCCAAACTACTGACCTAGTGAACTGAACTCTGATAATCAAAGTTTAAACACACGCAATGCAATTCTCATATACCCCCTCCCCAAGGGTATCTTGGCCGACCTAGTCGTTGAAAAATGAACATGTCGTGGGCTGCTGTTTTGCTATTTACAGTTACTAAGAATGAATTTTTATGGTCAGAAAATCACAAAATTTATTCCATACAGTACGAATACACTTTTTCTAAAATTGAAATAATATTCAAGTACTCATGATAATAGTCATTTGAGATTTGAGAGTGAAAATTTCAATTATTAACATGATACGTGACAAAATCTTAAATACATAATGATTTCTCTTTCTATCTCTAATTTAGGATAAACATATGAAGATGTCGGATATTAAATTACAATTTTTAATTTGATATTTGCAATAAACATAGATAATAATAAACAATTTCACCCGCCTGCCGTTTCACATAGGGACGGCCGACGACCAAGGGTTCTCGGCCGACCTCGCAAGTGTCACAGTCGAGGTATTGTAGAGTTCCATAATAGGAACTTCGAGCGACGTATGTGTTAGATGAAATCATAAACTGAAAGCTGTGGCTCGGCTGGCTGAGCTGCGTTATTAGGTATAAGGAATTGGAATAAAAATCATTTGAGGTGTGTACTTCGATGTGTTGAGTGGAAATATGAGATATATATAGAGGGCAGAGGAAGAGATACTAAGGGAATTTCTCGAGATTTAAATATTTCTATTAATTTTTCAAATAAGTTTCGATTAAAAAAATATTTATTTTCACCTTCTCTTTTTCGGTTGCGTTTGGGTCGGCCCGGCCGACCCTGCCTACCCTGACGAGCCGTCACTGCTGTTAGATAATTACAAAAAAATCAATGAATGTTCAAGATTTATAGTTTTAATCTACACTTAAAATTGTCATATATTATCTTACCTAATGTCCTCACACAGGATTAAGACATGTCATTTAATGAATCTTCATATACAGGGCGAGTCTTTGACCAGTGCGTTAATTTCAACTATAGATTATTGACGTCAAAAGAAACATTTTCTTCCTATAATATTTTTCTAAATTTGGCCCCGTTCAAAATATAGGGTGTTGAAATTTCATAAAAAATTGCATTATTACCTGTAATATTCAAACGACAATATGAATTGAAATGATCTCGTGTAGAAGGTTTTTGATAACAGTCATGATTATTTTGGCATCAATAGATTTATTCCATTTCTTGTGGGTTTCTCACTACTACTCTACAGATTGGTTAAATTGCATGAAAAACAAATATCACTTGAACTAAAGGTCCGTACCTACCTTGTACTTCCTAGAATTATTAGTCCTTTTTACAGATAAAATCATTCGTCATCTATTTTCCTAAATTGCACAATTCATAAGATATTTGAAGTTCAAAGGAATTAAATCGATATAATCATCTGATGAAAAGTGAGTGAGTGAATAATTTCTTAGAGGAAAAATAATGTTTTTAAACAATTCAGATTCAATAGTGGATGCATCGAAAGGTAATTTTCATTCAAACTAAACTGGACTCCAGAGGGAAAACTTAACTGAATATGGAAAAACGGTATGGTGTTCTTTTGATCTCAAGAACCTAAGGTTAAAATTAACGCAATGACCAAAGACTCACCCTGTATATGGCAACTTTTTCATCACGATGAATTTAAAAATAACATGACTTGAGAAAAAACAAAACAACTGTAAAAATAAATATTGTATCCTAAGATGAAAAAAAAACAATTAACATAATTCTTCACTAAAATGAGGAAATTCAGCAATTTATTTGCGTCAGACCTCGTAAGATAGAAAGAACACAAAAAATTCAAATAGTTCAAACTACGAGATTTACGTGAGAAAATTGTTTTCGTAGCATGTAGGCCAGTTTTTTCCTCTAACTCCTTCAGGAATTGGTGTTTCCCATCAAAAGTATCCAATTTAGACCAATCAGTACACAGGTGCATATTCCAGTTTGAATCACAAAGTTCAATAAAGCTTAAAATTTATACCAACACAGATTTCAGCAATACGTTAAATCAGAAATAATGAGTTTTGCATGTTTTCCGTAATTCGGTCAGTGTCAAGTACTAACCTGCTGTTTCGTAATTTCGCCCAATTGTTTTATTTATTCATACAAACTGGGTCTTTCGAATTGGACAATATCCGTCACTTCAATTATATCCGATTCCGTTATACGGATGAGGTTGAGAAACCCACTCATTATCTCGTCTTCTTTGCTCGCCCTGTTTGTATGACAGTTCGCGAGGTTTCTCTTTGATTATGTCGTAATTTTATTTAAATCGCATTAAGGAAGTTTCGGAAACTTCCATTTATGGAGGTTCCTGGAGATATAAGCGTGTTAAGGTTTTTCATTTATTCACCATTTCACTAGTCAACAAAAAATTTTTTTGGATGTAACATGAAAACTTTTGTCTAGTTATGTTTAGGACAAGGATAAGGATACTAGAATTAAAATTAAAATGCTTCAAATATGAATACTTTTTTCCGCTATTTGAGTGTCGTAATGTCGTACAGCATTGTTTTTAGTTATATTTTTCGTTTTGTGGTTGACAACACTGACATCCTATCCTTTCGAATGTCAACAGGCGTCCATTGCATGTCAATTGTCAATATTAAACCATGTAGAGATTTGAATGCACTATTCAAATTCTATAATCTGTCAATTTTCGTATCAGTCACACCAACTGTGAAAATAAAATACAAAAGGCACTAGGAGGTATAATCTGAATTTTTCATTGAATTCCATTAAATTTCTCACAATTCTTGTCTGAAAAAGAGAAAATATCGTCTAATACTCGTTGCAGAAGGCAATTCCAACACAAATGCGTTCGAATTTCGCTTTAATGTTGGAATAGGTGCCCATTCTGCAACTTGTTTTAGAATATACTATTATTGTGTTCTTTGGAAACTGTTTCTTACAGCTGTTTAATTTATCATTCATCACATATGAAGAAGTTACAGAAGTAAATTTGATTAAAACTATAAATCTTGGAACATATTTATTCATTGATTTTCTTGTAATCATCTAACAAATAGTTTCGAACTTACGAATCTTCTTGCATATGGGTAACACTTAATAATTGTCCTCAATGTTCAACACAATTCGGTTAACACTTTTTCCATCTTTAGACAATTATCCTGTGTGATTGCTAATTTCGAAATAGTCTGTTCAGCCGGGCCAGGAAATATCCCTGCCGAACTTCTTAAATATGGAGGAAATGGTTTGATATACCGCCTTACAGATTTTTTTAATCGTTGCTGTCAGTTAAATGAATTACCAAGGGAAATCAAGGTGTCCCGCATTGTGCCATTGTTCAAAAAGGGCAATAGAAAAAACCCTGGGTGCTACAGAGGTGTTAGTGTCAATGGATCTATCAGTAGACTTTTTAGAATAATCTTGCATGGTAGGCTCAAAGATGATATTGGTCACAAAATTGGTGAAGATCAGAGTGGATTCATTTCAGGACAATCCTGTAATGATAATTTGTTTGTACTTCAGTAAATTATGGAGAAAAAATTGCGGTTGACCAGGAGGTGCACCTGGCATTTGTTGACCTAGAGAAGGCCTACGACTCTATCCCTAGGGCCCGTTTGTGGGAGGCTCTTGATGTTCTCGGTACTGACGGATCTCTTGTCTCTATGATTCAGGAGTTGTATAAAGAAAATATATCTCGCGTCAGAATAGGAAAAGAGCTATCGGAGCCAATACTAACAACAAAAGGATTAAGGCAGGGATGTAGTCTGTCGCCGCTGTTGTTCAACGCCTATGTTGAAGTAGCACTCAAATGTTGGAAGCGAAATTGTCAAGGCATGGGTATTCCAATTGGAGAGGAACATCTTTTCTCGTTAAACTTCGCAGATGATCAGGTGGTGCTGGCGCAGGACTCGTACGATTTGGAGTTTATGCTGAGGAGACTATACAATGAATATAAGAAGTGGGGGTTGCATGTAAGTTTGGAGAAAACAGAATATCTAGCTGTGAACACTGAAGCAAGATTTGAAATTCTAATTAATGAAGTTGCTATCAAACAGGTGGATAGTTTTAAATATCTTGGAGTTGCAGTGACCAAAGACGGTATAGGGAGAGAAGAAATGAAAAAGAGAATAAGGAATGATATATATATATATACTTTTGAACTTTTGGCTTACAATATTTAGTTAGCAAACAATAAAGCATATAAATCAGGGGTTAGTAACGGGGTGTCAGGAATGGTAAAAGGATTGTAGGATGCCTCAACAGTTTGTGGTGGGACAAACATATTTCCCATAAGACCAAAAAGAGAATTGGTCAAGCTTTTGTGGAGTCAACTCTTTGTTATGGCGCTGAGCACTGGGCTATGGGTGCTGATATGAAACGCAGTGTATTAGCCGTGGAGATGGATTATCTGCGAAGAAGTGCTGGTATATCACGACTGGAAAGAAGAACTAACGCTGAAGTTAGGCAAATCATGAAAGCTGATGACACGGTGCTTGATAGAGTTGAGAGACAGGGATTGAGATGGTTTGGACATGTCCTAAGAATCCCGGAGGATCGATGGCCGAAAAGAGTATTTAAATGGACTCCTCCTGGCCGCAGAAGGAGGGGTAGACAGAGAAGATCTTGGAATAGATTCATGAAAGAAACAATGACAGCGCGAAATTTACGAGAGGAAGATGCATTGGACAGGGAGGCCTGGAAGAGGGAAACGGGTAGACGGCTTTTGGCTGTAACTTAGGCTAGAATATTTTTTTTATTTTACATTGTATTTTATGTAGCTTAAACCCCGTAATATATATAATTATCTAACCTTTTCACAAAATGAGAAACAAATAAAATATAAAACAATACACGCAAGGTAACGGGTTTTACTGGCTCAAGCAGGTTATATCCTCCATTCGCCAGTAAAAACCCTCTTACATTGCTAGTAACGTTATATACTATTTCAATGACATATTACCGCCCAAAGCCTTATAAGTAGATATAAAGTAGAGAAAATTTTGTTGACCAGCATTTTCAGTAGTTATATTCCTAGGATATTGAAAGAAAATATATGAAACTCCAAAGCTCCATCCCTGGTAACAACTAGAGTTTTTCTTTTGTTGTAAGGTACTAGTTTGGAAATTTCACTTTATATTTCTTTCGACGAAATATTTACAAATCAACAGGTTGACTCTTTTCTTTAATTCTCTACTTTTGACACGTATCGCACCATTTCACAAATAAGTATTCACCATAGATTAACTACTAAAAGTTGATTGTTCTCCTCATGATATTCATTTCTCAAACTATCTTTGAATGTGAGAAATGACTAAAATATACCGCTGCACTTGCTAAGTTTTGTGAAACGAGATTTGCTATTGGAAATTCTCCAATAAAAATGGAATTAGTGAAATAGTCTGCTAACCACATACCAACTAACTGAACCAGTCTGTATCATTAGCCTAACCGTTTTGATGCAAAAAAACACGGTTCATTTAAAATAAAGCAATTAACGTTCCCATTTCACAAGTCACGCCAATCTTTCTTTGTTTCAAACAACATATTTAAAGTTGAACTCAAAGAAAAATTGGTATAATGTCTTATCCACTTTAATGACATCAAATTTCACGGTAGAGAGATTTCTCTTAAGAAAACTATAAAATGAGTCACTCTAGCCACAAATTGGTGCCTTCACTTATATTATTCTGTGAATAACTTCTGTAATGCATCAAGTTATTAAAATTCGCCAAAGTTAAAAGTGAAGGTTAAATATTGGAAAGATACGCCTTTGCTCTTTTAAATGGGACTGGGTTACTGGTTGATGGTCGAAATAGAAGAAATGTACTGGTTATTTCGCAAGAATTGGTTCATTCCAGTTATTTGTTTTGTATCGTTAACAAATTTATTATCCAGAATTAGTATCGCCAAAATAATTTCTTCAGTATTAATCACTTCGTAGAAAAATGTTCGAATATGTAACCTTTAAATTTTGAAATAAGTGTTATACAGGCTGGTCACAGAACACTAATTTACAAGAAATGAAAACTACTAACTAATTTTTGGTAACACAAATCTGCCGCCATAGTTGGTTGTACAGGAACGAAGCAGCGGGAAATTTGAATTACGAAAGCGGCGGGAATTTTGAATTTTCTCAGGTATTCATGGTAAATATATGCACTTATTATTCCGATCAAGTGAACTTAAGACAAATGCTAAATAATAAAGAAAAAAGTAGTTATAGATTTTCATTATTTTATTCTTCATTCTGGTAAGATTTTGAGAAATATAATATGCAGAGTATCATTTGAACATGCTTTCAAAACTGAACAGAGTATATATTTGGTTGGATCAATTAATGTGAATGGAAGGGAAGATATTAAACAATTCAAGCGTAACATAATAAAAAGAAAACATCAAATGAAGACGAGAAAATCAAATGAAACTGGAGACATAAAAAATAAACGGAAGAAAAATATTTTACTTATATTTACAAAAAAATTATCTCAGAAAATTTTGAAAATTATAACATGAGATTTAACCATGAACATGAAAACGATATGAATAAACAAAATTTTGCCTGGAGGTTTCAAAATTTTCAATTAGCATACTTAGAAATTATACTGCGATTAAAAACTATGAGATGTAATAAATAATATTTATTTCAAACGAATAAATCTAATAAATGCACAGATCTAGTGTTAAATACACTTATTACTTTCTGACTTCACAAAAATGTTTTGGTAGAGAGAATAATTATGATATTGAATATTGAATAAGAATAAACTTCTGGATCACAAGAAAAATTTCATAAAAACATAATAGAAAAAACGGTCACCGTGTGTGAAAAACAGTTGTGCTAGATAATACTTATGCTAATTAAAAAACATCTACGAAAAATAAAAACACTAAATAATAAAAATAAACAATAAAATATCACAGTGAAAATAAAATATTCTAGAAGAAATATTACAACAAATCACAGGATATCTTATGGCATGAAAAAACACTTATTCTTAATAAAAAACAGTCATGCTAAATTAACATAAAAAATAAGAAATTAATAAAATATAACAGTGGATATAAAATAATCTAGAACAAATATTACAATGAATCACAGGATATCACATATTGTCATCCGTGCAGTATATCACAAAAATTGTTAATGTTCTTATGTCACTTGGTGTTTGTATCATCCAGGTGTCCTAGAAAAAAGAAAGCAGTATCAAAACTTATGAGGAGATTCAATAAAGACATAACCAACATGGCCTTTACTCAAAAATTTATTTGATGATTTTTTCTCTGATATATTTGAAAACCGTTATTTTCATACAAATACTAGTTATTTTTTTTAAACATGATGAGTGCCAATAAAGGTGAATTCCCCACATTCTCTAATTACTATTTCTATAAATGTGCTGTTATACCTGCGCAGGTCGACCGGAGCGTGAGTGTCGTAGTTTTTCAAGCCTGCACAGGTCGCCGGAGCAAATTTGAGATTCGACTCAGTCTATTGGCCCCGTAACGACCCGTTAACGACCAGACGACCCGTACGGTTTACCACACACGAGGCAGACCTGCGCAGGTATACTTGTACATTTTTCCTCTCCGGTCTACCGTAGCGAGTATGCCCTGCATAACACGCATCCATTTCCCTACTTCTATTCCTAGTTTTATACAAATGCCTACCTGCGGTGCAGATAGCGTCATATGAAATTTCTCTTTAGTAACGAGTTGTTGAAAAGTAAATCTAAAAAGTAGATTGTTAATGTGAATTGTTGTATTTGTGTTGTTGGATAGAAACGAGTTCAAGTAGAAGAAGCTGTGTACATCATCCTGATATTTTTTGCTACATATGCGGAGAATACACGTTCTTGGAAAACAGAAAAACTATTAGTGACTTTGTAAAGAGGGCTTATCTTGGATATTTTGGTGTTAAGCTTGGTGATCAGGATAAAACCTGGGCACCTCATATTGTCTGTAAAACTTGTACAGAGCATTCACGACAGTGGACTACCGGGAAAAGGAAAAGTCTGAAATTCGGAGTACCAATGGTTTGGAGAGAACCAAAACATCACTTCGATGACTAGTAAATATTACTGGAATCAATCGAAATAACCGTAACAAGCGGACTTATGCAGATTTAGTCTCTGCAAGACGCCCTATCCCTTACTCAGAAGAAGTGCCAATTCCAACTTTTCAGCAGCTACCAGAACTCTGTGAGAACACATGTCTTTCTGATCAGAATTCTGACACTACTGAAGTGACAGTGATTTTGAAACGATGTCATCAATTCCCCAATGTTTCAACCAAGATGAGTTAAATGACCTCACTAGAGTTCTCAACCTGTCGAAAAAAGCTTCTGAATTACTTGCTTCCAGGTTGAAGAAAAAAATTTACTTGAACCAGGAACGAAAATTACATTTTATCGCACAAGGGAGAAAGATCTGCTATCTTTTTTCTCTATTAGACAACTCCTGGTAAAATGGGTCTTCCTGAATATTTTCCGGATGATTGGCGCCTATTTATTGACAGCTCAAAGCGAAGTTTGAAATGTGTTCTTCTACATAATGGGAACAAATATGGTTCAATACCAATAGCTCACTCAACGAAAATGAAAGAGCAATATGACAACATAGCTTTGGTTTTGGAAAAAATAAAGTATCATGAACACCAATGGGTGATTTGTGTAGACTTAAAAATGGTAAACTTTCTCCTTGGACAGCAAAGTGGCCACACCAAGTATCCTTGTGCCTCTGGGATAGCAGAGACAAAACGCAACGGGTTAGAAAAGAGTGACCTAGAAGAGAAAACATGGATGTTGGGGGAAAGAATATCATCAATGATCCTTTAGTTCCGCGAGAGAAAATCATGTTTCCACCCCTGCATATCAAGCTGGGTCTAATGAAGCAGTTTGTAAAGGCTCTTGATAAGAATGGATCATGCTTTGCATATATAGGGAAAAAATGCCTCAGCTGAGTAAGGAGAAATTAAAGCAGGATTATTTGATGACCCACAAATAAGACAGCTAATTAAAAACCCTGACTTCATAAATTCAATGATTGAGATTGAACAAAATGCCTGGAATTCATTTGCTTCAGTTGTCCAAAATTTTCTGGGCAAACACAAAGCTGAAAACTATGTTGAATTAGTCAATGAGATGCTGAATAATTTCAGATCACTTGGGTGTAACATGAGCATTAAGGTGCACTATTTACACAGCCACTTAGACCGTTTTCCTGATAATTTAGGCGACATTAGTGAGGAGCAAGGTGAAAGATTTCACCAAGATATCAAATGTATGGAGGATCGCTATCAAGGAAGATGGGATACTTACATGATGGCAGATTACTGCTGGTCTTAAAAACGGGATTGTTCCAAAATACATTCAAGAATGTCACGCAAAATAAGTTTCCGAAATGTTTAGTGAGTAATTGGTTTAAATGATGTTTTCTATAGTATACTATATAATGAATAATATCTGTGTAATATAATAAAAATTCCTTTATTAATTTGTTTCTTTAAACCATGGTTTTTCTTTTAAAATAGTGTAATGTAGAATTCACAAAAATGTTGATATCTGAAAAATTCGAGCTGACAGGCAAAAAATAATAGCATATTTGAATTCAGGGCATCAAATTCATCTGAAATCACCTCCAACATCTTCGTCACCAAAACCACTGTTGGAAGCAGCGGGAAATTCCGTTCAGGTGAACTTAAGAAAAAGGCTTAATGATAAAGAAAAAAAGCAGTTATAGATTTTCATTATTTTATTCTCCATTCTGGTATGATTTTCAGAAATATAATATACAGAGTATCATTTAAACTTAATTCCAAAACTAAACATATTAAATCAACAGAAAAATAACAAATTGATAAAATATCATTTAATTCTAGTTGAGCCATCTATATGTTAGTTGGGGTATTTTTCAATTGAACTAATATTTTGTGTCTGGAATTATAAATTTGTTGATTCTGCATAAGAAGTGAACAAATGGGAAAATTTTAAATCCACCTACGCTGTTACTTATTGATAAAAGTTTCTATTTGCTTTATACAGAGATTACTTTCTGTAATTGTGAAATTATATGAATGTACATTCGCCATTTATAAATCAATTCGTAAATCCAAGTACTAAGAAACCAATTCAATTTCCTACAATCTAGTTGTGCCTCCAATGAATTTCCTTTTTCTGAAAAGGTTGCAGAGCAGGTGTTCGAATTCTTTTACTTGCGGAAGACGTGATTTCATGGCCAACTAGACTTGTTCGTTCCAAGCAAAAAAATTCAACTAATTGGATATATTTTGCGAAGTTAAGAGGCAGACACCACTTTCTATATTGTTTTGCTCAGTTTATTCATCATTTGTGATGGCTGGTTAGCAATAAGAAAACATCTTTCTCTCTAGTTACGTCTAATAACTCTTGTTCCGATCTAGAACGCAGATGATTATGAAGCTGTGGATGAAAGGTGAATGGGAAGATGGGTTTTCAGAAGAGCTCTTGACGAAATGTGTATAATTTTCTGCACAAACGTTGGATTAGGAATTTTTTAATCGATAGTTTAGTGAATACAGGTGTGAAATAGTATATTCTAAAACAAGTTGCAGAATGGGCACTATTCCAACACGAATGCGAAATTCGACTCGAAAACGACAGATGTTTACAGAAACGTTGGTCATAGGAACAATAAGAGATAATAAGTAGGGAATTGCTCAAGTTTATGATCTCCTCATATACGAACACCTTGTGCATCTTAGGTTTATACCTCAAGCAGTTTTGTAAAGGGTTTTCCAATAGGGACTTGACAACTTTGAATCTAAATAAAACACAAACCATTTGAGATAACTTTATTATTGGCTTGAAGTACAAACATAACATTTATAAATGGAACTCGACTTCGTCCATATAGCCACCACGGGTTCGTTTACAGAGGTCCATTCTCTGGACCCCATTTTCGATGACTTGGCCACACATTTCAGACGACACGGCCGCTATATCGCGTTCAATGTTGATGACGAGATATTGTTGATGATGGAGCTCGTGTTGAATGATTGTTTGGGCTATTACCAGCATTTATTGTGGATGTAATGTTTTCCGACGTTTCGATAGACATCTTCTATCTTTATCTTTTATGCAGAAGAAACTGCACAGAAAATTCGAGAACCTGAAAAAGCCGAAGAGTACAGATGGAAAATCAGAACCTTGTTAGACAGGAATAACAAAACACCTTTACCCAATATAAATAAAGCTGAACAGAGGGCATTAAAAGATCTTAACTCGGATAGTTCCATAAAGATAATTCCAGCAGACGAAGGAAACGCCACTGTAATTCTAGATGTTGGCTCTTATAATCAAAAAATCAATTAATTATTAGAAGCATGAAAATACAAAAGACTAAAAAGGACCCTGCCACCACAGTTGAAAACAAGATTTACAAAATCCTTTATAAATATCGAAATGAATTTCCAGATCAATTCGTTAGATCAAGACTTACACCTCACTTCAGTAAACCACCACATTTATATGGTCTACCAAAAATACACAAAGCAAATATTCCTCTAAGACCAATTGTGAGTTGAAGAAATTCAGCATGCCACCAATTGGCTAAATTTCTGCTGAAAATTATATCACCATTAAAAAGTTATTCAACATCGATGATAAGAAACACGAAACACTTCATAGAAATAATGAAAAATCAAGAAATCATGGAAGAAGACGTTATGGTCAGCTTCGACATCACCAGTTTGTTCACTAATATTCCAACAGATAAAACACTTATCATAGTTAGGAAAAAGCTTGAAGAAGATGAAACCCTTAGTGAAAGAACTACACTAAGCGTGAATGCAATTATGGAAATGCTTTCTATTTGTATCGAAACAACATATTTCCAATTTGAAGACATCTTTTATCAACAAGAATTAGGAATGGCCATGGGTTCACCACTATCACCAATTTTAGCTGATTTATATATGGGAATTTTCGAACAGAAGGCATTAGAAAACTATGTACTTAAACAGAAACTGTGGAAAAAATATGTAGATGATACTTTCATTTTTTGGCAACATGGAAGAGACACTATAGATGGATTCCTTAAATATCTAAACAATCAAGAGGAATCAATTAAATTCACAATTGAAATCGAGAAAGACAGACAACTTCCATTCTTAGATGTACTCGTACATAAACAAAATGGAATCCCAAGAACCACTGTGTATAAAAAGCTAACGAACACAGGACAATATCTACATTTTGATTCAAACCACCAACTAAACACTAAATTGGGAGTAGCAAAATGTTTATTTGATAGAGCAATAAATATTTGTTGCACTGAAGAAGACCAAAATGAAAAAATAAATAACATCTCGAAAACTCTTAGAAGCAATGGCTACCCCACAAAGATATTAGAAAAAGCTAGACGAACAAGACAAAGCCAACCTGAACCAACAGATATAAATCATACCATTAAAACCGTAATTCCTTATGTAAAAGGTTTGTCTGAGAAAATGAGAAGAATTGGAAATAGATACAACATAACGACTGCATTCAAAACTCAAGACACTATCAGAGCTAAACTTACAAAAGTTAAACCTAATAATGAGACACAAAGGACAAAGAACTGCATATATGAATTACCTTGTGAGTGCGGAAGATCTTACATCGGAGAAACTAAACGCCCTCTGAATGTACGAATAAAAGAACATCAGAAGCTTCTACGAGTACTAGACAGCGACAAATCCAGGTTGGCCCAACATGCTGTAGATGAGAATCATCGTATAAAATGGGATGAAGCATCAATAATATCCAAAGAAGAAAAACTTGCAAGAAGAAAAATCAAAGAAGCGGCATTAATGAAAATAACACCAGATTCCATAAGTGCTCCATCTATAGATCTGCCAGAAGTTTGGACGCCGATAGTTCGATCCAACTTAAAAAGATCATCATATCACAGATGAGTATATAACATCGTTCATTTTCTTTCATGACTTCTGTCAATATTGACTTCTCACTTTTCTCCTTGATAAAGATAGAAGATGTCTATCGAAACGTCGGAAAACATTACATCCACAATAGATGATGGTAATAGCCCAAACAATCATTCAACGCGTTCAATGTTGTCTCTGAGTTGTCTTCGTCGGCTTGTTGGCATAGACGTAGCCCCAAAGAAAATAGTCCAGAGGCGTCAAATCGCACGAACGAAGCGGCCAATCGACGGGGTCGTTTCTCTAAATTACACGCTCACCAAATGTCTGCTTCAATAAACCGATTGTTACGTATGCTGTGCGGCTAGTGGCACCGTCCTGTTGAAACCACATGTTAGCCAAGTCTATACCACAGTATAGATACCAACCAGTAGTCGCACTACTGGTGCAAGATTCTATCCTTATATTTTGGTCCTTGTTCATTGTTTTCATCAATAATTCTAAGATGTCTGGAATAATGTCATTATTATTACTTAAGACATCTTAAATAATTCCTGTGTATGATTAATTCGTTTAATATTTAGAAAAATATAATTTTTTTGAGATCTATTTAAAATTCAAAGAAGAAGTTGAAGAAAAATATACAACCTATCCTATAATTCAGTGGAATTTCTTTGAGTCAAAATCTACCATGAACCAGCAAGGCTCATTTATTTAATCATTTATTTTCATTCCAGTAAGTATTCTGTTTCAATTTTGTGTTATTTTCAAATTGATTCCAAAATGATTAACAATTGTAGCGTATACAACTGCAAAAACAATAGTATCATTAATCCCAAACTTTCTTTTTCCTCAATACCATTAGACATCGACAGGTGAGTGATACATATAGTATTGTAGAAAATGTTGTTTATTAAAAGCTCCGTTATTTGAGTAGTGCTTCATTCAATTAGTTGAGATTAGTTGAGATATCAGGAACCGATGGAATTTCAGGAGGTTTACGCCTACTGTCGTCATTTCCTTACGATTAGTTGACATATCCGGAACCAATGGAATTTCAGGAGATTCACGCCTACTGTCGTCATTTCTTTACGATAAGTTGAGATTTCAGGAACCAATGGAATTTCAGCAGATTTACGCCTGCAGCAGACTTAGTATAGTCGTCATTTCTTTAAGATTAGTTGAGATATCAGGAACCAATGGAATTTCAGGAGGTTTACACCTACTGCATGTGTATGCAGGAGAATGAAATTTTTTTTAGATAAATATTTGATTGTGTATCTATATGATTTTCAATTTTATAAATAGAAATAACAATAATATAATATATATTAAAATATTAACTAGAAGACAAGTTTTTAAAAAACATTTAGGAAGTACTATTTGAATGAGTTTTATTAGTTACAAATGACTACCATCTATCTAATCCGCGCTTTACAATTCGAAACGGACTTAAATAAGTTTCAATATGCTATCTCAGTATTCGATGATCAGTTGCCGCATTCCTGGGAATACAATCTACCGAGGTTACATAAAAATATATAACAATAATTCAATAGGTTTTTATTTTTATCCCACCATAATGAGGGAACCCTTTCTAGAGAACACCCAGCATATTTAGCGTAGGGAGTATTTACGGAGGGGGGTGGTGTTGTACTGGGGTAATTAACCCTCCCAGGAAAGAGTTTTTCACGCTAAATCTTGACTGGAAACGATCTAAACCTCCATTCCCCCTTTTCCCGCTTTTCACTCAAGATCAGTTCAGGTCCCTCGCTAAAACTTGCCATTAATTCTAGAATTCCATAATGAAATTCCTCTTTTCATAAATTGAATATAGTAAAAATGGTATCAGTTCCAACTAAATTATCAGAGAATTCATTGAAAAAATTGTTCGAAACAATTCAATATAAAAAGAAAGTTATTTTTCATGGACTCGAAGATTAATGTTTCAGTGAAATTTAAGTATTAAGGATTTTATATCAAACATATTCGATGCTTTCAACCACCAAGTACTTATTTTTCCATATAATACCTACTCTTCAACCCAATCTTCGTTTAGAAAAATTTTAATGAGTCTTTCACTTACAAACCTAAGGTACCAATGATTTTCAACACATTTCAAAAAATGTGTTGCCTGTAAAGTCGGTATACGGGCGAAAGTTTTACGTGACAACGCAAGACATGAACCGGTGTGTATTCTTATCTCTCTCACTCTCTCTCTCTCTCTCGCTCTGTCTCTCTCGCTCTTAGGCGGGCTAACTGTGCTCGAGTGGAAGGGACGCGTGCCTTTCACTTTTTATGTCTGTCTCTCTCGCTCTTAGGCGGGCTAACCATGCCCGAGTGGAAGGGACGCGTGCCTCTTACTCGCTCTCATTCTGAGCGCATAACGTGAGCGGGGCGTAACGCAGTTTCAGAGGCTGTTCCTGAGTAAACTATTGAGTAAATTTCATCACTAATTACTGTTTCTTTCAAAGTGATATTGAAACCACAATAAAACAATATATCTTTTATTGAATGCGTTCTGTTAATGAGGAAATGTGATTACATTTACGGTTACATTATGAGCGGAGTCATAATTTTTATATGAGCACTCTAAATATCACTGTGAAAACTTATTACCAGCTTAAATCAAAATATTTAAGTTTTCAGATAACGCAAATAACCTTTTCTAATCAATTTTCAAATTCGCGGTCGATAAGATTAGATGCGCAGTGAGGAATGCGCGAGTTCCCTTTGGTGTAAGCGATTTCAGTTCAAAATCCACGGAGTGCGACTACTGCTTGGTCCCTATACTGTGTCCATACCTTGCAATTGGGCCCAGAAAAATTCGTTAGCATGGCGCGATGGCGATCCCCATTGATCGTAACGCGATTGTTGGTAAAATAAGGTTCAATCATGCCGCCGGCGTGAAGACCGCTCCAAACAGTGATTTTTGGGGGATGCAATTGAGTCTCGTGAGTCACGTGTGGGTTGCTGCCTGTCCAATAACGCATATTTTGCTTATTGACAAAGCCATTGAGCCAAAAAAGAGCTTGGAAAATTGGAGTTAAGGCTCTTAAAGTTGCAGTCACCGACTGCGCATTTCGGTAGTAAATTTTTATAACTTTCAAATGTTGTTCGTTCGTGTACTTCACCATGATGAAAATGTTCACTTTACTGAATGAATTGACGTTGACAGTTCGATGATTGGTCTAAGGGTGCTTTCACAAATTAAATTCAAAGTTGTCAAGTCCCCATTGGAAAACTCGATAGTATTAAATATTGGCATAATTGTATATTGTGAAGATCGAAAAACAATCTGTGGAAATATTGAAAGATAAGTGGACCCCTCCTCTTCACCATTATTTCACATAAATCTTAATAACTCGACTGTTGCGTATTTGCTTATGATATATGGCTGAAATTGTCATCAAACAAGGTATCTATTGACGCCTGGGTCATTTGAAATGACAAAGTAGAAGTCAGTTTTATTATTGTTTCATTATTTTAACTGGCCAGAAGGATAGTAAAACACAAAGTTTTTAATCGTCAAATTAAAACCTTTACTTTACACACTAACACAATAACATTTATATGCAACATTACTCTTAAAGACTCCAGAATGATAGAAAGATAATGCTTTGTCATCCTCAGCTGTTGAAAACCACAGAAGAGATTGGTACTACTTGAACTTCTACTCAAAGATATTTTGACTGTAGATGAAGGTTGACAGGATGTATGGGCACATGGCGGCAACCAGCTGAATTTTGTTGGTTGCACCAATATAGAGCTAAACTCAACATTTATCTAGAACCGAAAATATTTTCACGATAAAGATAGGGATAATAAAAATTCTTAAATGTTTTTTCTCTTTTCGCTAATCCATTCGTCAAACGTGTGATAAATGGCTTCTAATCAGATTTGACAAGCAATTCTCCGTTACAATCTTCCTCAGTCTATATGATACGAATGTTGACTATTGCGTTACATAACGGCAGACAGAATGAATCAATCAAACTGCAGAATAACCATTTATATTGGTCAAACATCTAGTCCATCCATGACTTTTACTTTCGTCTGCATTCAGTTTCTCACAAAGGTCAGACGGAGAGCTAGATCTGTTCCAAAACAGGTAATGCGGAACCAAATTTGCATAGAAATCGTTCCCAAGTTTTGCTCATAATCAATTAAGCATTTCCGCAACTTTGTATCTATTGATTTGGTTTAATATGCAGTTGATGCAGTGAATTATTTAGTTATTTTCTGAGCAACACAAATGTTAGGGGTGTTCATTTAAGGCTGTACATCACCTTCTTTGTGCCTATACTATTTCAATGCTAATTTACTTCAAGAATAACGCATAAACCGTTTGTCGGATTTCATTCAAAATTTGAGTGAGCATTGGCATGAGTATTCCCTAGTGCGTACTTTCCGCCGATTTTTGATATGATGCATAGTTTTTGGCTAATTACACTTTGAAAATTGAAATACTCTTCAGAGGCAAATATTTCCTCAAGGAAATATTTTATCGAAAAAACTCATAGGTAGTCGTTCGGTATTACATTGAACTTTGAAATTAGCTAAATTTTTTTTTTCAATTTTCTTAATTTTTCGAGTTATTCTCGTTCTTGTATTAAATAATTGTATTTGGCCCGCCTCCCAATGGTTGACACCTCTTTACGGCAGATGGGCCAATAGAATCTTATCCTTCATTTATGATTATTTATGACCCCAGGTATGGTACTATTTTTACCAAATTCAGGGACAATTAAATATATGCCGTAGAGAATATTGCGACTTGATTCTTTATTGCGATAATGATTTCTATGTGGAAACCATAATAAGGGATCGGAATTTCTGGAGATATACGATGCTTCCAAAATTAGAGGACTTTTACAAGAAGTGCATTCTTCCAGAAATAATAGATGGCAGAATACCAAGAGGAATGAGTGTCCGCGAGATAAATTGAAATTATTATGGAAGTGGGTAAGTGTTTCTCACGAACGAAGCCTACATTCTACTCTCTCAGCGGAAAAAATTATATCGAATTTTTTCAGATGCAGGGGTCGAACACCCGTAGAAAGTTATATTTTTTGACACGGAGGCAGGGTTTTTTCTGCTGAGGTTTTTCCTGGACTATTGTATCATACGCAGAATTGTATGGTACCCCGTGCACCAACCTCAGCTAGGGACATTTTGTTTCAATATGTATTGCATTATATCAGCTCCCTCAATCCAAATAATATATTTTAAAAACAATAATTTTTTATTTCCCATGTTTGATGTGCCCAGGAAATATGTTTTGGAGACATGGAAATTTTATATGCTTCTTCAACTGATTAGATTTGTCCGAATAAATTTTTTTTATTAAGGGGTCATAAATACCGTACAGACCGTCCTGTTTCGTACAATGGGCGTGCCTGTTTTCAGTTCCTTGAAATTTTCGCTTGGTGCCATCTAGCGGAATTCGAGTTTCGCCGCAAGGTGGTGTACAGCCTTAAAAAAAAGTATAATCTCAATCCGACTGTTATGATACCCCCCGACGTTATGAGGCACAAAAGGAATCCTTAAAAGGTAGAGAGAAGTAAATAAGGGAATGTATTATGTACCTACTGGACTACTGAAGTGTATTTTCGTCTCATAATTGATTTGAGAGGGAGTTATTAAGTTAGCGGAATGGGTTGGAAGAGCAAAATGCTCAGACCTCAATTACATCCTGCTATATACATAGGTATATATTTATTCTTTTGAACTATTGGCTTAGAAACAAATGTTAGCTGGGGTTGCTGGGGCCATACAATTCGGTGTATGGCATAAAAGCCTAGGGAAAAAACCCTGGCTCACCGCCTAAGTATTGTTGTGTGTACATAATTAAACTTAAATATATTTGAGGAACTTCTTTCTTCAAGAGTGGTTTTCAAGTAATAATCACAGAGGCTTCTTCAACTTGCACATTTCGAATCTGAAAATAAAAAGACAAAAGCAGAAAAAAGAACTGAATACAGAATATACATATTAAATTTGTTTAAAATTTATAACCCATTTCAAGAAAGAATCTGAAACATCGTGAATAGCCCTTGAAGAAGTCTCTGTCTCCATCAATAGAAGACCACTCTTGAAGAAAGAAGTCCCTCAAATATATTTCAGCTTCTTTTATGAAATGTTAAATAAAAATCTCTTTTCTGATCCTTTTACTCGGGTTTTTCCCCTAGGCTTTTATGTCATACGCCGAATTGTATGACACCCCGTCACTAACCCTGATCTATATGCTTTATTGTTTGCTAGCTAAATATTGTAAGCCAAAAGTTCAGAACAATAAATATATATATATAACATTCAGTTAATTTTTCCAATTCAACAATAATTGTTAATTATTATTGAAAATTCTATTCGACACAGATGAAAAATTAAAATGTAATTGTTGTTATTATTATGGAAAGGCGAAATATTCAGCTTCTCATTATCCAAATAAACAAAAATTATAAGATATATAGATGAACTGTAATACTGAAAAAATGACTTTTATAAATGTTATAATTTTGAATTGCGACGAGCCATAAACAACCAATATTATAGAGTTTAAAAACTGAATTAGCATGGTACAAAGTTTATATTTATAGTTGACTAGCTGACCCGACAGACTTCGTCCTGTCAAAAAGATTTGTAATGTGGCAGTTTTTGTGCCTACGTATTTTAAAAAATTCTCCTGAACAGAACCGTCACCCTGGTGATAGGGCGTTGTGAATAAAAAATAATTAAATAAAACATATATAAGGATTTGAAAGTAAGTAATCGTTTTATTGTTAATCATTGTGAATCATAATTATTATTATTATCATTGTAGTGCTTTGTGGTATACCATGTTTTTTGTTTGATTACCTGGCGCATAGATAAACAAATCTGATGGTTTTCCAACACGGGAACAGGCAACATACAATTGACCATGTGAGAAACGTGGGTTTTCTAGATTAATACCACAAACACTTAATGATTGCCCCTGGGACTTGTTTATAGTCATAGCAAAAGCAAGCCGCACTGGAAACTGTAGTCGTTTAAACTAAAATGGCACATCAGTCGGATTCATTGGGATGCGCGGTATGAGAACATCTTCTCCTTTATACTTTCCTTAGAGTAAAGTTGCTTCTATCACATTGTTTAGTAATTTTTTTATCGCTAACCGTGTACCGTTGCAAAGACGCGGTTGGTTGATATTTCGCAACATTATAACCACCGATACAACCTTTAATTGAAGATTGTGAGGTAGCAATCCTGGCAAATCCAGCGAGTTTAAAATTTCCGGTGGATAAGTGACTACATCATCTTGATTAGTAGCCGAATCAACTGATTTATATATCCTCAATTCGCCTGTAATTTGTTCTTGAATTTTGAAATTTAATTCATTTACATCTATGTTTTTTGCAGCCAGTATAGCTCGTTCGCTCAACCAATCATGGTTTCTGTAATTTTGAGAAACATCTGGAAACACTTTCTGAATAAGTTCGTCTTTTGATCGAGTTAACTGACAAAAACTTTGAGGAAAGTTAATGCAGCCAGTCAACATGTCTATAGGAAATTTGCCATTACCAATGTCAATGAGTTGTTTAGAGAATATGTTTCCAGATTGGTCATTTTGCAACTCGACACGCATATTCTTGCTTAAATGAAGTACTTTGACATGTTTCCACAAATTGGAGGACTTTAGACATGCATTGAGTTCATCAGCTGGCGTTGATCGTGGAATCACTGGCAATGTTCGGTTATTATTGCTCCGTAGATCTTTTAAGGTTCTGTCTAAAGCCTCCAAAGATTTTTTATGTGCCATCGTGCATTCATCCCAAACAATCAATTTACATTGCTGCAAAACCTTTGCCATTGCAGAGTTCTTCGAAACGTTGCAGGTTGGAGTTTCATTGTTTTGCATATTTAATGGCAATTTTAGTGCTGAATGGGCTGTTCGACCACCTTCAAGCAAAGTTGCTGCGATTCCCGACGAAGCGAGTGCAAGTGCAATTTTATTTTGTGAGCGAATTGTTGCTAATATTAATGAAATCAAAAAAGTTTTTCCTGTACCACCAGGTGCATCTAAGAAGTAAATCCCTCCAGTTTCATCATTTGTTACATTCATAAGAGTTTCAAATACATACTTCTGTTGTTCATTTAACAGTGGAAGATTTGTTTGAATTAATTCTTTCAAAGCGTTGAGATCATAGAGTGTTTCTCGATACAACTCTTGGTTAAAAGCGTTATGCATTGGACGATTGGGCGCGGTCAGGCCTAATTGAATTAATAGTTTGTTTGACATTATCAAGCACATGTCCTCAATTGAAATCAATGCTTCATTGTAAATTTCTTTACTGATTTGTATATTTGGATTTCCCATTCTATTCCGTATTTGATACAAAATATCATCACACATATAATCTTCGTACTTGATCCACAAATCAATTGGGTTTGATGGGAAGCATGTAGATATGATTATTGAAAACAATGTTCGTATTCGATGAGCGTGTGATGATATTACAGCATCATTGAGAGTTTGATCCCAATGAGCGTCATATTCAAGCAATTGCAAACATAGATATGATCTTTGACGTTAGGAACACACCTATATTGCTTAGACAACAGTGAGTGCTTGTAATTTAATATCAACTTTATACCATAGCAATAAAGCTCATATTGACTACGTTTTAGTTACAAATCATTTGTATGGGAAAAAAAAGGCTATTTTTAGGGTTTTTCCAGCAATAATTCTAATTTTTCTCGCCGTAAAAACCATCCTCGAACTTCAACGAACATTTTAAAAAAAGATTTGGCCAAATTGGTCCAGGCGTTGTTGAGTTATGCGCTTACCAACACATTTTGCGATTCATTTTTATATTATAGATAATAACACCCATGATCACTGTTAATTAATTTTCAATATTTTAAATGGACTCATCTCCTTTGAGATTTCCACAAATAAAAAATCGGTGCTTGACAAATAACTGGTTAAATTCGACATTTACAGATCCGCGAAGATAAAATAAATTAACTGAGTTCGAAAACAAAACGTGTTGCCCATCCCGTGTGAAAGATAAGAATTAATTTGCAAAATTAAAAATCACAGGAATCACAGTTGACACTATTGTAATCTCGTATTCTTGATTTAAAATAAACGTCATAATCACGACTCTTTTGAAAGATATTTGTTCTGATCAAATATTTACATTTCACTATGTTAGTATTTCCTTTTCAGTCCATATTATTTCAGGACTGGTATTTTGGAAAATTCAAAATGTACGGTTAAGAATCAATTGATTGGTGAAGTAGAAAAACATGAAGAAAATATTCGGATTCCTTGATAGACCATGGTTCAGACAGGTGAGTCATTTTGACTAGTTTTATATCCTCATTTCCTAAAGTAGAAGGTATTCTATACGTAATATTGATCATTAATTTATTATATGAAACAATTATAAATGCTGAATGAAACATATATTTTATCTAATTTTCACCTAATTAATTCTGAAAGACGACTGGTTTCGGTTTTTAAAACATCTTCAGACCAAAATATATTGAAGAACTGCAAATTGTTTAACTAATTTTCATATTCTGTCTATTTCATATTTATGAAAGTTAAAAAATTTTCTGAAAGCTAATTTTATCTTGAAAACGACAGATGTCTGTTGAAATGTTGGTTATAAGAACAAAAATAGATCATGGTTATTTACTAAATAAAAATTTTATACGAGTTCCATCATCAACAATTAAAAATTTTTTTAGGACATATAAAGAAGATTCAAAATCTAAAAATTTTATCAAAATTCAAACACTTCAACGAACTAATTCCCGTTGGAATTTTTTCTTATAGATAATTTTCCAATAATCTAGAGGTTTGTCAATTAAAAACTTTTCCGTTTGGCAGTTGTTGTGCTATCCCACAGTTCCAGGCTCTAGGAAAATACTTTAAATAAATATAGTTTAAAAAAAACTAAAAAAACATGCTTATAAAGAATGAAAAAGTTAGAAATAATTTTAAAAATCAATTTATGACAATAGTATATAAAACATACCTACTAGTGAAATAGAAAAAGAAGCCTGGGGCGTTGATATTCGAAAATTATGCCACCAAGCGCCCCACGCTTCTTTTTCAATTTTCCTACTATGTTTCATATACTATTGTCATAAATTGATTTTTTAAATTATTTCTAACTCTTTAGCCCGATATTCTTTATAAGCGTGTTTTTTAAACTATATTTATTTTTTACTTTTGAGTGACTGACTAAAAATTTAATGGTAATCATTAAGTTATGATTGCACGTCGGAAAGTAGGGCAATGTTTCACACATACACAGCTATTCATCAAGGTTTTGAAATGAAACCCTAAATTCTAATATTCTACAATCTCACAATATGGCGGAAAACACATACTTTTTTCGGTGTGGACGGGAATCGAACCCACGATCGATGAATCCAAGAGATGGCGTCACCGAAGACGAACTTCTTAGACCGCTCAGCCAACGAACGCATTTGAAGAAGTGGAAGAATGAGCCACTCACGCTTCAAGAAAGAAAGTTACAAACTGACATACATACAAGTGAAGCTAATATAAGCGTGTTAAAAAGGCGCGTAAAAGCTGCTAACCTTATGTCACGCTTTTTTTAAATTTCTTGATTATCTAATTGCTGAGACGACTCGTGCTCTGTGTTCATAGTTTTTATCAGTAATTTTATTACAAAAAATAATTTGCAATAAGATACAATTCACTACGTCCAAATAAGAAATCCATGCCGAATACATTTGATTAAAACCTCCAATTTTTATTGGAATATATTTAATATTATGACAAATTGAAACTTTATTATTTTTTTCAGGTGCTTGTAGCTTTGGGTCCAATAGTTATTACCGGTGCTTTAGGGATGACAGAAGGATATTCTGCCATTTTAATACCCCAACTGCAAAATGAAAACAGCACCATCAGGATAGACACCCAAATTTCTTCACTGATAGGTGAATACTATTTTCGTTGTATTGTCTTAAAAAAAATTTCCCAAATAGTGATCACTATTGTTCATTAATAAAAATAGTAATATAACATATTTATCAGAGAATTGTAGTCTGGAAGTGCTGGGCTGTAAATTAAGTAATGATACTGGCAACGTTGCGTTTGATCTGGCAACACTGGAAGTGCGGAACTTAATGGGGCGGTAGAGGATCATGTGATTCACCTTCAGTACCAGTCCTTGTGACTTTTTTCTCTTCCCAAAGTTGAAAAATTACCTCAACGGAAAACATTTTGTGACAGTCGAAAAAATTCAACGGCTGTAACCGACCAGCTGAAGATTATTTCAGTATCGGAGTTCCTGCACAGCTATAAGGAGTGGAAGAAACGTCTTCAGCGCTGTATAGCATAGACTACCTATAGATAGGCAACTCTGGCATGAATTTTGGTCCCGGCTTAGAGCTCAACTTA
Organism: Micraspis discolor; assembly: GCA_030674115.1. NCBI lineage: Eukaryota > Metazoa > Arthropoda > Insecta > Coleoptera > Coccinellidae > Micraspis > Micraspis discolor. The sequence goes on from JARTUT010001743.1 coordinate 2,063,298, forward strand.
CAGCGCCATCTTTCGTCATCTTAGAGTTGATTACAGATTCCATTCGCACAACGTTTCGTCTCGTGGGGCCCTCTAGTGCATTTCATAAGAGTTATCATAGGATTCCACGCAAGCGCAGGTTGAATCCCATATTTTTATTGGATTTGAAAACAAATACATTTGAAATGACCATAATTCTTTTAATCTGCTGTAGATTGTCACAATTTCAATAAAAAAATATCATTTGATCAGAAAATTGTGACAATTTGCAGCAGTTTAAAAGAATTATGGTCATTTCAAATATATCTGCCTTTCAAATCAAAGAACATACTAATCTTTAGAGGATGAAAGGAAATAAACAAAAAAGAAACTTTAGAAATATATATATAATGCAGTAAATAATCAATTTACAAAAATTTCAATATCGAGGGAAAGCATAAACGAACCAACAATAATTATGCAACAATTACTCATCAAGTTATGAAAATACATTGAAAGAATAAATTAGAATATTAGTGACAGATACATCAATTTAAGCATGAAATGCATTAGATTTATACTTTTATGACAGAAACAATTTCTAAAAGTCGGAGTTCGAATGCCATCTTCATTATTGGATCATAAGATCTTATTGTTTTTTTTTCACGATAAAATTTTATAAATAGTTCTGTCATAAAAGTACAGAAATAATATCATGGCAAAATCAATAAACTTATTAACTGAAATTCCTTGAATTTGGCGTTTCAACGGTAAATCTCACATATCCGTTGAAGTATTCTAGGAATCTTCTGATAGACGATTTTTATGAAACCTACTATAAGTGGAATACCCAAAACTATAATCAATGACCATGAGTAGTTCACTTATATATAAATACCCTGTTGCCTCAAAGTTTCTTAGGAGTTCTGGAGGGTAGACAAAATATGCTTACATAATCTGAAAGATTATTGAAATTACAAAAATGATAATCATAGGGAGTAGAATGAATTACTTGGCAAATGAAGTGTTGGTAGAGCAAATCTTTTCAGCTTTCCATGAGGGTCTATACAATCCATATGAAAATGCTTTATGCAAATAACACTTTTGGATGAATGAAGACATGGATTTCCGATTCTTTCCAACCAAACATTTCTAACACCCTCAATTTGTGTAATGAAAAACCTAGAAAGAAAACAGTGTTAGAAACTGTCCCAAATTTTTACTAATCAGAAATTACTACACGAATATGAAATTGCTACAGAAAATATTAATTCACAGTACATTTTTAGTGAGTTATAAGTTAATCCAAAACTACTACTTATATGAATGCAACACATACCTTTTGACATTACTATCACTGTAGCAATTGGGAACACAGCAAGAATAAACCATTTCATTCAACCAGTTCATGCTCATCATAAAATAGTTTCTTTCTCTTCATAAAGCCCACCAAGAGTGAGGTCCGATAAAATCCGTTTTTACCGATCACTACTGAGGAGTCCTAGTTTACCGATCCGAGCTTTTGAGACGACAACAGATGTCTCTACCGCTCGTCGAAAAACGTGACCACCTTTGTAGTAGGCGAGTTCCCACCCCCTGCTGTATAGCCTCAGAAGAAAGTTATTTTGAATGTTCAATATTGAATTGTAATTATTTTTGTATTGATAATTTGAAAAAAAATCGGTCTCATTGCTTACTTTACAGACCTCGTATTAACGCAATTAAATAAAATCATAGCAACACACTCATGGTAAAGACTATAATAAGTTAAGTACCTATTCTATCAGTTGGTTATGTGAAAATTCAAGAAGAAAATCTTCAGAAGCACAGCTCTGAACGAAGACTTACTGGGAAGTACTGTTCCAAAACTCAGGATATAGTAGCAGACAACCTTCGATCAAAAAATGATTAACATTTTCAAGTTTCTAGAATTGTCAGTTCACTATGGGATTGAAATTACCTGGTAGCTCGCCTCAGATATATATATACAGATAGAATAATCTCGGCTTCATCTAGAGAACTAGGTACCAGTGACGGCTCGTCAGGGTAGGCAGGGTCGACCGGGCCGACCCAAACGCAACCGAAAAAAAGAAGGTGAAAATAAATATTTTTTTAATCGAAACTTATTTGAAAAATTAATAGCAATATTTAAATCTCGAAAAATTCCCTTAGTTTCTTTTCCTCTGCCCTCTATATATCTCATATTTCCACTCAACACATCGAAGTACACATTATTTCGGTCAAACACCTCAAATAATTTTTATTCCAAGTTCCTTATACGTAATAACGCAGCTCAGCCAGCCAAGCCACTGCTTTCAGTTTATGATTTCATCTAACACATACGTCGCTCGAAGTTCTTATTATGGAACTCTACAATACCTCGACTGTGACACTTGCGAGGTGTCCCTTGGCCCTATGTGAAACGGAAGGCGGGTGAAATTGTTTATTATTATCGATGTTTATTGCAAATATCAAATTAAAAATTGTAATTTAATATTCGACATCTTCATATGTTTATCCTAAATTTGAGATAGAAAGAGAAATCATTATGTATTTAAAATTTTTTCACGTATCCTGTTAATAATTGAAATTTTCACCCTCAAATCTCAAATGACTATTATCACAAGTACTTGAATATTATTTCAATTTCAGAAAAAAATGTATTCGTACTGTATGGAATAAATTTTGTTATTCATTCTTAGTCTGTAAATAGCAAAACAGCAACCCACGACTTGTTCATTTTTCAAAGACTAGTTCGGCCAAGATACCCTTGAGGAGGGGTATTGAGAATTGCATTTGATTATCAGAGTTCAGTTCATTAGATCAGTAGTTTGGAGTAAGATGTAAGTGTGTAGGGCTTAGGGTTGTACGAGTTTTCATTCGTTTTCGGTTACAAGTTGAATGCGACTGATCCAGATGGCAAGTGTAAGAGAGGTAGTATCAAATTGCGGTGATTTGATTAGTTTTTTAGTAGATAACAGGCTTTCCATTATTAGAATAATTCTAATTGACAGCGTTATCAACATGATGAATATGATTTTAATTTTACTAAGTTTTAAGATGAATTGTTGGACAGTTATACATTTTAGATATGATTGTCACTGTATTTGTAACATGTAAACTCAATGTACGCCGAAACATATGTAGTAAAGTATGAATAAAAAAAAGATGAAATCCTAATTTTAATCCAGTGCTCTAATCCCAAGAAAATTGCTTCTAAATTATATATATACATATGCTTGGTCTGGCCGACCCACTCCTCGAGGGCACGAGCCGTCACTGCTAGGTACCCACTTCTGATGTTCCTAAATCTTAATTCAATTCCATGCCTGTAGTTTATAATAGGAGGTGACTGGACTGCGATGTACACCTATTGGGCATCATAAATCTAATGGAGGTGATAGCAAACAACAATTTTGACGTAGTTTCACCAGGTTCACTGAGCTACCGGCCAATAGACAGAAACAATGTAACATCCTAGGTTTTTTCAATACAAAAAAATTGTAGTCTCATTCCACCCTATGCTGATTCGCCACTGGCAGTTACCAAACCGTGGAAATAAATTCCATGGTTAGAATCGGAGAAAACAGAAAAAGAGCGTGACTCTCACTGTCTGGTGTCAACGTCGAGCTGCGAAAGTGCGTCGGTGTAGAGAGAAAAATACAAGATGAACGATGAGGGCCATTATCGGTTGAGTTGTGAGAGAAGTAGGTGAGACCCAAAAAGTTTTAGTTAGTGCCTTTGTGTGAGTTCGAAAACGAAGCCATCTTAGTAACTCTAGAGTCTATTTTGCAAGTATAATTCAGACTATTTTGAATGTTGTTAGTTGTTTTTCCATTTTATTAATTTTTGTTGATGAATAGCATTGGGAACTCGATTGGTTTAGTGAATTTATTATTTTTCTGTTATGTTTGTAGATTAATATTGTTATTATGAAATTTTTGTTAGGTTTCATGGTGTATTAGGTGATTTTTGGGCCCTTGTCATTGATCCTGTTTTCCTTGTGAATGTAATGCTCTGTTTTTATGGATAACCCTATTTTCTTTGTGCATGTTATGCTTTGTTTAAGTTGTAATACACTGCTTGTTACCTAGGACATGAATTACATTCCCTAGCCATGTAGTGTCACCAATTTCAGACTACAAATCTTGGAGTTCGCATGCCAACTCTAACAAAGAAGGCTCTACTTTCAGCTTACCGCCAAATTTACGTAATTGTACCCAAAGCAATTATTTTCATCGTACGCTATTTTGCAGCATAAATTGCCAAGGCCTTCATGGACCAGGATCTGTGGTTAAACTACAGAAACGTATGATAACGTCTGAGATCATCGACTAGTAGTGTTACTAGTATGTTTAATACAAAGTAGTGGACGTAGCTCTTTGTGTGTAGCACCATAATGTTGTATCGAATAGTGAGAGAGCTTTTGTTCAATTACTTCTGTTTTCTGGCTACCATTATGTATATTTCTTATTGTCGATTATTTATATTTTTTATTGATTTATGTGTATTTCTTACTGTCGATTATATTTGGTTCTTAGTATAAATAATTGTGCTCATGTTCCTTACAGTTATTATGACTTTTCTTCACTTACGGTTACTTTCTATCAAGTGATGAGTGATCCTTCATTTATTTAGTTGTATGTTTTCTTGTAAGCTTTGTAGAAATTGCTTCATTATTATTCATATTGTTCTCTTGCTGCTATTTATGTCTATGTTTCCTTACTATTGATTATTTATATGTTTACTGTTTCATCGCGTGGTGAGAGCACTTTCGTTTATTTATTTCTATGATCTTGTACTTCTATCTATTTATCTATATGCTCGTATTACATGATATTTTATTTAGGGGTCTCGAGATTGTGGACCATTTCTATATTGTTGTATGAGATATACTTTTTTTTATCGACCGCCATACGTTCATTCATTTTTTCAGAGCCGCCGCTGGAACTCCATGACCTTATCCGTGTTCCCAATTCCTTAGTTCATACAATATTTATTTAAGGGGTTTTATGCCTGAGGCTTTCCCCTACATTTTTTTGACCCCAAATAAAGAGCTGATTGTTTGGGTCTAACCGTTGCGTTTTATTTACCATCTTTGTTTCCCAGTTATTTTCACTGATCTCAACTATCACGAACTTGAATTATCACTTAAACATAACGTAGTCCTAACCTGGCTAGACGATCACATCAAATGGCCAAGTCTTTGTACCTGGAGTCATTCATTCTCCAGTGTTGTAGTTAGTTTTTAAAATAATATTTGTCATCCTTGTCGAAAGAAAAAGTGGCAAGATTCCTGATGTCACGAATGGAATTAACAATAGTCACATACATGCGGAATCCTATACTCCAGACCTTTCATCTGATAACACTCCACACAATACCTAAATCGTGTGAAATTTAATTCTTCACTAACGGCGGAGAAAATTGTCACCTAAGATATTATTTAGTGATTTTGTCAACAAAGGGAAAATTTCAAACTAATTTTCTCGTTCCAGCTTCGATGTCAGCTCTTCCAATGGCCGCTGGATGTCTTCTAGGCGGTTACTTAATGGAACAGATTGGCAGGAGAGCCATCCACATCTGGTCTTGCCTTCCACTGATCCTTGGATGGTTCTTGATTGCTGCAGCACCAAACGCTTTACTGATCATGGTTGGAAGATTCTTAACTGGCGTCAGTGATGGACTTCTCGGACCTCCAACAGGAGTTTACATAGCAGAAACGTCACATCCAAGTGCTCGTGGTGTACTCATTATGTCAACATGTGTAGCCATCACTGTCGGACTTTTTGGAGTACACCTCCTCGGCACTTTATTTACTTGGAGACTCACAGCTTTTATAAGTGGTCTGATACCTGTACCCATCGTAATTCTCATGTTTTTCGTTCCGGAATCTCCAACATTTCTAGCCAAAAAAGGAAGAGTGGAGGAGGCAGCCAACGCCTTCTACTGGTGCAGAGGAAAATCTAAAGAATCTCAGAAAGAGCTAGACGAATTGATTGAAAGACAAAAAATTTTAAATGAAACTCCAAAATTACCTCTGATGGATCAGTTGAAGAATATTCGTGATCCAAAGTTTTGGAAACCTACAGTTATGATTTCTGTTCTTTTTTTTACAGCCCAAGCTACCGGTAATAATGCTATTGCCAGCTATTCTATAGAGATAATACGAGAATGTGGTTTGAGCGGTGAAGTATTTGATGAGTACATCGCCATGGTGTCCATGGATTCCTTCAGGGTTCTAGCCTCAATTATATCTTGCATCCTTGTTTTCAAATTGAAAAGAAGAAGGATGATGCAACTGAGTGGGTTCGGAGTGTCCATTTCGATCTTTTTACTCTGTACTTATCTTTATTTTTTCCGAGGAACTGAATCGAGTTCGATTATTATAGTCCTAGCTCTATTAACGAGTTACGTTTTCTTTATAGCTGTTGGATTGATACCATTATCATGGACAATGATGGGGGAAATCTTTCCGTTAGCTTACAGAGGATTAGCGGCTGCCATCACCTCTTTGGTGTGTTATGTTGTTCTTTATTTAGTTGTTCAAACATTTCCATTCTTTTTCCAAATATTCCATGGAATTGTTGGAGTTTTAGGACTGTACGGAGTTTGTACTATAGTTGGTACGGTTATTTTAACACTTTATCTTCCGGAAACCAAAGATAAACCTTTGTATGAGATAGAAGATAGTTTTGTGTCAAAGAAGAATAGAAAAGAAAAAGATATTACTATTCAATCACAACTTTGAATTTATAGATAAGAGAAGAAATGAGAATAAAGCACTTGGCTGAGTGATCGTTGGATCTAACGAATGATTTCAGCTCTGTTCTCAATCTTACTAAGAACATTCAAATGGTGAATCCGATTTTTTCAACGAAGGGGTTGTTCGGTCATACAATCAGTTATGTAGTCAGATTAAAATTGTTGAATTTGAATGTTATTCTTTACCGATCATTTTTCCTGTTCTATTCCTCACGAAGTAAAAGGTTTACTGGACTACACAATGCTGCATGCGGCTATGTTAAGAGAGTACCAACGGTACTAAAGGATCGTCAAGCATATGAAGAGGAAATGCAACAATGTATTGAAGAAGTATCAAAAACAAAGTGAAAATTGTTACCTCCTGAAGATAGAGAAACGGAGATCGTGTTACTATGAGTTTCTTCAAAAAATAGATCTAGAATATACTAGGTGTTAGCGGGGAAGTTACGACTTTGTTTTGAGGCCATATTGGTGAAGATTTGACTCGACAGTTCATATTTCACTGAATTAGGGACGAGGAAAATTTATTATTTAGAAAATATTCGATAAGGCAATGTGTTTTTCTTAATTTTATCAAAGATTCATCAAACTATACATATTCTCAACGTACTATCACCCCAGAATGATGGGTACATATTCCGACTCGCTAGTTCGCATATTTCCCAATTGTCCAACAAGCTCGGCGAATATCCACAGTTTTTGCATCCTGAACAATAAATCGTATATTTCCGGACAATCTGTATATAAGCTTACCTCAAACAATGAAAACAACATATCGTGCTGAAACCATCACCATAAAATAGGTGCATTCATTATTACCCACGCCAGTCGACCGATCTAAAAAGAACCGAACCCCTTCTCTGTCGTGTCGTTTCACACCGCCGGTAACGTTTGTCTGTCTGTCCGCGAGGCTATAAAAGCCGCACCGTCACCAAGAACTATTCAGTTGGATCGGCAGATACATTTTTGTAGTGTGGTGTACACGAAGAATCAACTCAAAAAATGAACAGGTATATTGGAATTTTGGCCGCTGCGGTACTCGCCGTTGCGGTTTTCGCCGCTGATGAGGAGAAGAAAGAGAGTGACATCAAGACCTACAAGAGGTTGATACCTGCTGATGTCCTTAGGGGTGAGTTTCAAAAAAAAAAAAATTCCTGAATTCTGGGAAAATTTGAATATGCGGCAACAACGTTCTGATAGTTGATGCGGGGTTGGAAATTTACGTGAAGTCAGGAGATTCAGGGAAATGAGCCAAAGTTGAATGCAGTTATTTATTGAACATAATATAGCTGAGACAAAAATTAGTTAGTGAAATAAATTCAAAAAAGAATTTATTGGCGATAGCGGTCTTGATTTATATTTCAATCAAGAATTGGTAGATTAAAATGACAGTATTAAGATAAAAAAATTTCTTTACTCAGTCCTCCATTTAAAATTTCGGAAAAATACGATAAAAAAATTTCAATGTTCACTTTACCCTCTCAAAACAATACATTTATAACTAAATCTTTGTTTTTCAAAAGAATAAATTTATAAATCAGAAATCATAATATATTTCAGGAAATCAAAAAGAAATTGAAAATTCTTATTTAACTCAAGTTGTTAAAATATATGATAAAATTTTAAAATGCGAAACTGAAGTCAATTTCTCTACATAAATATAATAAAATTATTGTCTTTTATTTTGTACTTTATTATTCATTATAAAAGGGAAAAAATTTGAATTTCTTTATAAATATTGCTAGAATAATATTTTATATTCAGTAAGATATCTATGTTTGTTGTACAGATATCTCCAAAGTTTTTTCCATTTTTTAATAATTATTTCTTCGATCTTTGATTGAATTATTATATTATTTATGAATACAAGAGTTTTTCCGATACCCTTTATTGCTTTATTATTTGCTGCTACTAGAACATCAAGCTATCGTTTCGTTCAAATGTCTGTGTTTTTCGTATATTGAATCTCATATTTCGGATGAAGAATCCGAGGTCAAACTCGAATATGTCCATCCGGCTCTATAATCTCTATCTTTGAAGGAAGATGAGCTAGAGTTTTTATATTTAAATGGTTAAATGTCCAAAAATCTCGGTCAAGTTCTTTACTATGCTAAATCCGTCGAATAGTTCAGCAGTTATGTGTTTCTGAGATTTAGTTTCGTCAATAACTACCGAAATATTCACCGTATCGATTTGAAACTCGAAAATCGTTCGTATAACCTTGAAAAAGAGGACTATGCCAAATTTTGTAAAAATCCTCAGTTTACAAATTATTTTACATAATTCGGAACATTTTTTTTAAAAATATTTGAATACTACTTTAATATAGTACAGTAAGCCCACTGAATGATATAGAAGTTTCTCTATGTTATGAAGTCACGTGATAATACAAATTAGATGGTATTATCATATCTTTGGAGGAAAAATAGTAACATTCATTGACATTTCTAGAAGGACTTAGACAATGTATTATTCTATTCTAATCGAAAGATTCATCGAATTATATACATGACATCAAATGCCAAATGTAAGCTACTGATCTCACGTCAGTGCTTCTCTATATTTTTATTTTGTCTCGTAAAATTGATACTTCGGATATCTGACATAATGTGCTACCAAACAATGTGATTTTTCTCTTTATATAAAACATTTTGGATGCTATTTCTTGAAAACACTTCGTTGTAAAACCTACAGATCAGTATCAGCTGTTTACAATACCTAATAATTCAAGAATATAGTCAATATCTACTCAAAATTAGGTATTGGTGGCGAGATCGATTAATTTCGTTTTACTGTCTATTCTATTATTTGTCCTTCATATAACGAAGAATAATGGCCCAAGAAGAGTTCCTTGTGGTACTCCTTGAACTAACTGAAATATATTGCTGTATTCATCGTTCAGATCCACCACTTCAGTTTTTCTTGAGGAAAAACTTTGAACAATGTTAAATGGTACTTAATCTAAGTTTATTCCTTATTATACAAGGTGAGTGAAAAATGTGTACGCATTTTTAGGGGGTTATAGGACATTGAGAAATAAGTGGTTTGATGAATAAACTTATGTCGCAAAATGCATAGTAATTAAGAATTTCAATATAACACGAATAAGGTGACTTGAAAAGAAACGAATTCTTACTACTAATCTCCCCAAATCTCCGACATTGCCAAAATTACTATGAAAAATGACTTCTTCCTCGATTTGAATCATCTAATTGTACGATATTACGTAACGCTTCTTGTCATATAAGTAAACTTGTTGGTTTATCCAATTAGCAATTATTTTTATGAAGTCAACCCACTTAAAATCCTCTAGCAAATATTTCCTGTAACTTGATGTCCACCACCAGTATATTTCAAAAAAGAGAATTTTTCATTCAACGGAAATTTATATCTTAAATTTAAAATAACTACGTACAGTTTCTCTTCAGTTTCGTTTGAAGCCTATACTTTCTTCTCAAAAAAAAATAATTTATTTCTTTTCCATCGAATATCTCATAGTAATTGATACCATTTTTTCCAGTAAATCATAGATCAAAGAGAAATATTCCTTTTAATCTATGCAGTAGGTGTTTAATTGATCATTTTGACAATTCGTCCAACAAAGATACTTTCTATATTTATCAAAAACAGAACCTATCATTTCCTATAGAAATGTCAAGGAATTTCACAAATTTTTTCTCAAAAGACAGTATGCCTGGTGAAAGTAATGATAATTCACAATTCCGATTTGTATCATTTATCATTCATAGAAGTTCATGAAACAAGAATATCGATGCATAATTATATTCTATAAACTTCGCTGTGAAGATAGGTTCTCCTATGTATACAGACAGATTTAATTTTGAGGTAACAAATTAGTATTGAATACCAATTCGTCAAAATTAACATTATAAACTGAAACTTTGTCATAATTCACTGGATAGACTTTCTAATGAAAACGCAGTCATCATCATTTCAAGCACGAGTAAAACCGAAACACCTTTGAATCACTCCAACGAACTAGAACAATATAAAATTATAATCTATTAAGTAGAAACTGCACGTTTTCAAACCATTATCACATCCTCAATAATACATTAAATTATAGACACATTATATCGCTTATAGTGGAGTGTATAATTATTTATTCCAAAGATGATCTCTTTAGTCATATTTCAATTTGATTTATTGCAAGGAAATTCGACAAAGGTGCTCGACTGTGGGACTATGCCAGTACTCTTCGATCTCGCATATTTCCTGCCAATCCTGATACCTGAAAAAATTACAATACACCATAGATTAAAAAGTTTTCTTTAATCTATGACTAACACCACAGAGCATAATCTTAGTTCGAATGGATCAGCAGTACTTCCATTGTTGCCAATTATACTCTTTGTCATTATTTGACAATTGTTGGATCAAATCTGCCAATCTGAATTTTTTTCACTTCAACAACTTCTAGAATATCGACCAGATCAATACAGAGTGTCCAAAAACTCAATAATAATCTAGTACCGCGTTAGACATCGAAGTACCGTTATGAATGAAATGAGAAAAATCCTTGTCACTTAGTGAAGCAATAATGAAAATTTTTGGAAAAAAATAAAAATTTTTCACCCTAAAACGCATCTTTAAGTACTGTGATCATAATTTCCACAAATGTGATCTCAAATAATTGTAGTAAGTAAAAATAAAAGTAATATTGTTTTTAACTAAGTGAAATAAATTGAATTTGAAAGTGTTTATTATTGTCAGTTAATTTTAATCGAAATGGCACATTTCGATAAGAGTGTTCAAAGATTCCCAAAAAATCTATATGTCACTTCCTGATACACTTATTTGAATAACGAAAATCTGGTTTTTCGAAAAAACTGGGACCTCAAACAGGTAACATTATAAGTTCCATAAATACCATTCAAAAATACATAAATTAATTCGAGCCAGACCTTCGAATATTCTTGATTTCTAGAATTACAAGTGATCTTTCGAACATTTGAACTTTTCAATATTGATAATGACTCATAATTGATCTCAAAAAGGCGTGAGAGATATGGAGGTGCCGGAGGGTTCCTTTCAAGGACCTGGTGCATCTTCGATGTGCCGTTTATCGATGTTTTGTCGTGGGTTGGGCCACTCTCTGATCAATTTCATTTTCTGCAGATTACTTTCACCGCTTTTACTCGTAGGTGTGTTTGAATGACATCATAACCGGTTAGCTGGCACACTTTTCTGAAACCAGGTGACGTGATCTACTGTTGTTGTTTTCTTTGAATTACTGTTGGATAAGATCACATCATCCTGTCTCTCGTTCCGTCCAAATGTCTGTGATTCAGATATATCGAGCCGAAAACCGATTGGGATTGAATACCTGATGAAGAAATTAGAGTAGGTCCGACCGGCAGTCCATTAGCTAGAGTTTTCATATTTTCAGAATTGGTCAGTTCTCTAAATATATCGATCATATATATGTGCCATCCTATTTCAAGAAGCTAGGTTTCTTCAACATGTGAAGACGTTCAATGATTAAAAATTTTGATTTCATAGAGAAACCTAGATTGCGATTTTCTCTGAAATCATCGATTAGAGGGTTTAATAAAGATCGATGATTGAAATATTCAAAGAATCCATCAACGCATTTGATAATAGTAATTTATTATACAAGGGAAAAAAGCGATTTATTCGTGAAAGAACATATTATTACAATATATTAAAGTCAGAATGTTATCAATATGAAATTTTAATTTTTAAACTAGTAAGCTATTAGACCTGCGTTGCTAAGGAAAACTATAGTGTAATCAAATATCAGTTTTATAAGATACCTGAAACAGTAGCTAATTTTCTTCAACTTGAAAATGCTAACTCATATACAGGTCATTCATTTCAAAGATTCAGGGCTATTCACTAACTCAAGTTGCTATGAATAGCCACCGAAAATCGTGGTCATCTTCAAGGTCAGTTGCTAAGCGCGAAATCGGTATTCACTATTCAAGAAAGTGGTTATGAAAGTTACTTTGCATAACGACTAGTGACTATCCCTAGTAGTTTACTGGCAACTGCTTTATAGGTGTAGCTATCGATAACCACTCTTGTCGGCTACTGTTTGTTTTTTTTTTTTTTTCATTCATGTGAACAATTAGAAGTTTTAATCGAATAAGAATGACATTTTTAGTGCAAATGAACTTTTTAATGAATTTGGAATTATAAAGGTATTAATATAGAGTATTGTAGGGTAAATGCGCCACTGCTGCAAAGGCTTAACGCTGTCTTCATATTATTTTTATTCAACTCTTTTGTGAGTTGCATTCACAGTTCTCCAACTTTTACTGATTCAGCTGGCGATAGTTTTACTTTCATCATCACTTTATGTTCGCTCAGGAAATTCATCATAAATTGATATCTTCATTGCTTGCCTTTTTAAACCTGTTATGTCTAAAATAAGAGATGTTAAATTAAAAATACCGAAAATTGTCTATTATATAACCTCATCCTTCTTCCATAGTTACAGTACAGATTCCTCGAAAATAATTAAAATCTTTTCCCAACTTTCTTTAACGGTCATTTTTCGTGATTTTGAAGGTTATGTATGTGCTTATTTCACAGACAAATCCATATCATTTGTCTATGGTTGTATCGAGAAAACGGAAATTTGAACTATTTTGCGGTGTTGCCATGACTCTCTTCACAAAAAGTTGTTATGATAACAACAGTTGTTAATGGTTAGTTAGGGAATACCAAAAAAGGGTAGCAGTGGCTATCGAAAGTTGTTCTACGAGTTGCTTTGGATAGCCACGGCGAAAGCAACTTGAGTTAGTGAATAGCCCTGATTGAGTGATTTCAAGGTGGATTGTAAGACAATTGGTTAAACTAAATTTCACTTAATACTACGTTGAAATCGGTCTTTTCAAATTTCTCCATAATTTATAGGTTAATCTAAGAAATGTCAGAGTTACCAACATCTGAATAATAATCAGGGCTATTCATTAACTAAAGTTGCTATGAATAGCCACCGAAAATCGTGGTCACCTTCAAGGTCAGTTGCTAAGCGCGAAATCGGTATTCACTAATCAAGAAAGTGGTTATGAAAGTTACTATGCATAACGACTAGTGGCTATCCCTAGTAGTTTACTGGCAACTGCTTCATAGGTGTAGCTATCGATAACCACTCTTGTCGGCTACTGTTTGTTTATTGTTTTTTTTTTCATTCATGTGAACAATTAAAAGTTTTAATCGAATAAGAATGACATTTTTAGTGCAAATGAACTTTTTAATGAATTTGGAATTACAAAGGTATTAATATAGAGTATTGTAGGGTAAATGCGCCACTGCTGCAAAGGCTTAACGCTGTCTTCATATTATTCAACTCTTTTGTGAGATCATAAATTGATATCTTCATTGCTTGCCTTTTTAAACCTGTTATGTCTAAAATAAGAGATGTTAAATTAAAAATACCGAAAATTGTCTTTTATATAACCTCATCCTTCTTCCATAGTTACAGTACAGATTCCTCGAAAATAATTGAAATCTTTTCCCAAATTTCTTTAACGGTCATTTTTCGTGATTTTGAAGGTTATGTATGTGCTTATTCCACAGACAAATCCATATCATTTGTCTATGGTTGAATCGAGAAAACGGACATTTGAACTATTTTGCGGTGTTGCCATGACTCTCTTCACAAAAAGTTGTTATGATAACAACAGTTGTTAATGGTTAGTTAGAGAATACCAAAAAAAGGGTAGCAGTGGCTATCGAAAGTTGTTATATGAGTTGCTTTGGATAGCCACGGCGAAAGCAACTTGAGTTAGTGAATAGCCCTGATTACATTGCGTGCTTCCTCTAAGTCATTACTCAATCTTCCATTCATAATTTCTCAACACCAAAAGTAAACAAACCAACTATCTTCCTCGAAATTATAATTATATCGCAATCCTTATGATAATTAACAAGATCGGAACGATGCATCCGACCGTAGTTTGCGTGTGAATTAAACCAGTGTCGAAATCAAAATACATTATAAAAAACAACAAATTAATTACTAGAAAGCATTCCGCCCATGAGTCATAAATGTCGATTTCCACACATCAACGATTCTATGGTGTTCTGTTGACCTTTTCTCTGGATCAGCGAGGCGTAACTCGTGCTGGTGCATGGGAAAAAATCAATGGTACTCCCAAAAAGGACATCATGGGTCGATGGAGCCAACGAACGGTACTGTACTTTTTGTTTTTAAAAGGTACTACAGATTGTGAGGTCGTTGAATGATTTTATAGGAAGCTCTTGCTCATTCAGAGTAACCTATTCTGAAAAAAAAATGTATTGCATCCATTTCATAATTTCATCTCTACTAAGTTTTTGTGTCAACTAAGGCTATAGATAATTGCCTAGATCTCCCAGTGTATTATAAAATCATGGAAAAGTAGAAGGCCATCAGGTGAAGTTGGTTATTAATTTTAAAAGCGCAATTTCTTAAGGTGACATTCTACCTACTGGCAAGAGATTGGTTTACTGTATCACTTTCAGAATCTACAAGACGTATATCACGTTCATTTCAATGAATACGACGAACAAGAATAGAATCATTCAACACTTAATCTAGATCTTACGTAAGATGCTAATTTAATTATGGATTTATATCTTCCTGATTAATAACAATGCGTTCATTTACATAAAAATGCATTTCGTTTCACCTACTTGAAGATTGATTTAAGATATAATCTGTTACGTAAATTCAAGTCGTGTTTGAATGATTTTTTGTTAATATCATAAGTTTGAAATCTTCTGCTCGGAATTTGATGAAGTTAAGAAAACATAGCATATGTAAAGTAAAGAGTATAGTGTTAGTTGGACATACCCAAGTTTTACCACTAATTCTTGATAAGGAAATCGAACCTACTCGATTGAGAACATTCGTAAAAGATTACTGATTGCTCGCTAAAGGTGGAAACTTGTAATTAAACGTGATTGATTTTATTGACTCCAAAATGATGGATTTCCAAACGCTTCGGATAATTTTCTACGCAACTTTATGAATCTTCTCTTTCATTTTCAGATTTCCCCGGTATGTGTTTTGCAAGCACCAGATGCGCAACTGTAGAACCTGGTAAAACCTGGGAACTTCACCCCTTCTGTGGCAGATCCACTTGTGTAGTATCTGAAGACAAACCACCAAGGCTTCTTGAGCTGGTAGAGGATTGCGGTCCTCTACCCTTGGCCAACCCCAAATGCAAGCTCGATGAAGGTGAGGAATCAATAAATAAATATCAACACTTATAAATTACTTTATTTCTATACCGGTAGTAACATATAAACGGCTCTGCTTCAACACCAAAGTAAAAGTATGTGAAAGAAGTCTTATCATTTTTATCCTGTCAAGTACAATTTGAGGTCCAATTCAGGTTCGAATAAGCCTTAAGATTATCTTCAAATCTCAACACCCTTGAAGAGACAGGTTTTTTCCAATATGTGTTGCCAATGCTCACTGACGGAGCCGAAATTTTCATCCTCGCAAAGCATTCGTCAAGTAAGAAAGAATTGACCTTGTTGAAGCTTTCCTAGGTACTGGATTCCATTCAAATCAAAATTAACAGTTCTATTAAGGAACTCAACAGACCTTGATGTCGCAGTGAAGAATAACCACTTATAACTATTAACAATAAATAATTTCATGTTGTGCATTTTCTGTTTTTTGTATTTTGCCAGTGATTGAATTAATTCTTAACTATTTTCATTTCATTTTCAGAAAAAACCAACAAGACGGCTGCTTTCCCATTCTGCTGTCCTGTCTTCAAATGCGAAGAGGGTGCCAAACTAGAATATCCTGAAATTCCAACCATTGCTCCTGTACCAGAGGAACCAACTACCCCAAAAGCTTAAAAAAACACTTTAGAAAATCAAATTTCCAAATAACTGCTTCACGAAATCCTTCACACATTTATCTAAGCTGAATTATTTTCAATTTAAATCTTTCTACTCTCATTTCTGTTTCTTACAAGAACTGTTATTTATTGTTTTTCTTTATTTTGTACATTATAAGATCTTGTGCCTTCTCTAAAAATCACTGTTTCACCTCTTTATGAACACTACATGTTATTGATAGGTTTAATTTTTTCTTTTTTCATGTATCGAATTATTTCTCAATAAAAATAATTTATTACATAATATGTTTAGTTTCATTTAAACAGGATGTTGCATGGATATCTTTATATGGTGATCCATATATTGATTATATCAGTATTCAAAATTTTGGATGAACTTATAATTTCATCAAAATCATTCCTCTATATTTAAAGTTCTCAAGATAAAGACGAAAATAAAATAAAGAAAGCACAATCTCCAGGCCCCTACTTGCGAATTTTGAGAAACCACATATCCGAAAGTGATAGCTTAGATTGAGATGAATCTTAGAATATCATCACCATTCATTTAATTCTAGTAGTTTTTTCTATGTATACTGTATGACACACAAATGTTATGGAAATTTTCATCATTCGTATACAGGATTAGAGGGTATAGATAAATGGTGAACTGAACATATGGAAATTTTGAAATTCTAAATCTTTGCAAACCCAAAACATGGCGGTGAAGGTTGCCACCTTAGAACATAGAACCAGGTTCTTTATTCAAAGGTTGCCACAGATTACTGAGGATACTGCTGAAAACTTTTTTAGTGTTCTGAGGTTATAAAAATCTTTATTCTATGCTCTACGATTCTATGCATTGTTATTTTGTGATTTCGCTTTGGCGGAAAAGTTAAAAACAAAACCTTCAAATAGAATAATTTCATAACAAATAAATTGAATGGTTTGGACCATAATTCAAATGATAATCTCATCATATATGCACAATGGTTAGTGGTTTTATCAACTGTTCCTTGCAGCTGTGTTAAATTAATGAAACTGAAATTTTAGAGACGAAGTCTAGCACCTAGTCAAATTGCAAAGTATGGTGTACCGGAATCTCCGAAATTTTCTAGTCCATCTAGAGAATATGTACCACCTAAAATACAAAGTAAAAGAAGCAGAGGAAAGACTGATGAACAACCTAATAAAAGAAAACCCTTATCCTTAATACATATCGGTAGAATAACACTTGATTTGGATCATGTAAGTGTTCGACCAGACTGGTTGATGTCATAGTTATAATTATTCAATTCACTCAGGAGGATATCATCAAGAAACTTTCCAAACCTTTCAAATGTCCGCTTCCAAATTACCAAGGTTGTAATTCAAGAAAAAATTTAGGAATAAGACGATTGAGGGTGAAGAGAGCCTTATATGATCCAAACGCCCCTAATGCTTTAGTTCTGTATGCTCCTCCGGAGCTAACTGAGCATGAGAAGCTCAAAAGTGATGCGTTAGTACATATTTCTTATATTTTGTGAAAACTGACATAATGTTAAATTTATTTTAGTGTTGTTTTGGTTCATGTAGTGGTGGATCCCTTACTGGGCAACATTCTGAGGCCACATCAGAGGGAGGTAAAAAATTATGTTATAATTTTTATATCAAATAGCTCTTGCAGTTTGAAAAATTTCCAGAAAAATAGGCCATCGACATAGATATTGCACATATTCTATTTTCAGGGTGTCAAATTCATGTATGATTGTGTTACTGGTGTTCAAATACCAGGGTCCTACGGATGTATCATGGCTGATGAAATGGGTTTAGGTAAAACTCTACAATGTATCACCTTATTATGGACTCTGCTTCGACAAGGTCCAGAATGTAAACCCATAATCGAAAAAGCAATTATAGTATGTCCAAGTTCGCTCGTAAAAAATTGGAGTAATGAAATTGATAAGGTATTTATGTTCAGTATCTCTCAAATGCAAAAGTAGAAATTTGTGTTCTTCAGTGGCTTGGCGGTCGACTTCTTTCTGTTATTATGGATGGAGGAGCAGATGCTAAATCGAAACTCTCCCAATTTATGCACGCCACTGGTCGGACAGCAATACCGGTACTAATAATCAGTTACGAATCGTTTCGATTACACGCTGAGGTCTTGCATAGCCGAGAAATTGGAATAGTGTTATGTGATGAAGGCCACAGGTTGAAAAACTGCGAGAATCAGACTTATAAAGCCTTGATGGGACTCAATGCAAAGAGGAGAGTACTTCTAAGTGGTACTCCTATACAAAATGATTTAACTGAATACTTCAGTCTTATACATTTCGTTAATGAAGGATTGTTAGGAAGTGCAGCCGAGTTTAGAAAAAAGTTTGAAAATCATATATTGAAAGGTAGGTGGTGAAGTGAATTTTTTAGGTTATATGAACATAGAGTTTGATTTTAAGGTCAAGATAGAATGGCCACAGATACTGAACGCAAAAAGGCCATAGAATGTCTTGAGGAGCTATCGGCGTTGGTAAACAAATGTCTTATAAGGAGAACTTCAGCGTTGCTCACGAAATATCTACCAGTTAAATTTGAAATGATTATAATCTGTCAATTGACGGAGCTTCAGAAGCAAATTTACCTCAACTACATAAACTCGGAAGCCATCAAAAGAACTTTGAAGGAGGGCGAGACTTCCAAGCAGACAATCAGCAGCTTGGCTGCCATAACAACACTCAAAAAGTTATGCAATCATCCTGACTTAATATTAGATAAAATAGAGGAAGAAGCAGATGGTTTCGAAGGGGCATCTAGTTTGATGCCGTACGGAAAAGGCAACCACGAGGTACGTCCAGAATTATCTGGGAAACTGATGCTTTTGGATTGTTTTTTAGCCAATCTCAAGGCTAATTACAATGATAAGATCGTATTAGTGTCAAATTACACTCAGACTTTGGATTTGTTCGAGAGACTCAGTAAAAAACGGTAAGTGAGGATATGTTTCATATAAAATTTGATAAAACAAACCTTTTTTGAAGATGCTACAAATATGTCAGACTGGACGGATCGATGACCATCAAGAAGAGAGCGAAGGTGGTAGAGAACTTCAACAAGCCTGATTCCGAGGAGTTTATATTCATGCTGAGCTCGAAAGCTGGAGGTTGCGGTCTGAATTTGATAGGGGCCAACAGATTGATCATGTTTGATCCCGATTGGAACCCTGCAAACGACGATCAGGCCATGGCCAGGGTATGGAGAGATGGACAACAGAAGCCCTGTTATGTCTACAGATTTTTAGCTGTAAGTTTTTCGTTTTCTGGTGTTTTGATTGAAGAAGTGCATAAATGTTCATTTGAAATTGAGACGTTTTGTATTCTATAAGGGATTTTTCAAATTTACCAATGGAATTTAAGTTATTTTGGGTATGGAATTGCTTGATCAACGAGTTCATCAGGAGATCAATGTTTATAAAACCCAGCATATCTGTTTTTAGTTTTTTATTCAGTTGTCAGATTCTCAATTCATTTTCATTCCTTATTATTTCACATGAAGTTCTCAAGAGCTTTCTCTGTAATTTGGACTCGAATGTGGTATTACAGAAGACATTCTTTTGGTTGATTTCAAGATTTGTGTTTCGAAAAAAACTGAAGGAAAACTGTGACTTCAAAACAATCTTTCAAAAACTTCTAACCTCACAATATTGCTTATTTAATTTTTTATATTCTAAATTTATTGTGGAGCCTGTCACCTATGTATTGATGATTTCCAGGCTGGCACAATAGAAGAGAAAATCTTCCAAAGACAGGCGCACAAGAAAGCACTGAGCTCGACGGTGGTAGACAACAACGAAGAAACAGCCAGGCATTTCAGCGCAGCGGAATTGAGGGATCTCTTCAAACTGGAAGATACAGAATCTGATACTCACAGGAGGCTCAATTGTAAGAGATGTCTGAATCGAATAGAGATCAAACCACCTCCGGAAGATGCAGATTGTACTTCCGATCTGTCGATTTGGTACCATTCTTGGGAGAAGAGGGGACTCGCTGATATGGTGAGTTTAGCCAAAGAGGGTGCCCTCTGTCGATTTAGTACTGAGAATTTTGTTTCCGTGTTTCGAAGCGAAGCCACAGCATTGTGAATTATAGGGTATTTCAAGCGAATAACCGGTTATTACTTTGATTCATCTAGCGGTTATTGCTGGTCCTTCTTGGTTATTCCTTCGAAATCCAGAAAGAATAACCAGAAATTATCGCTTGAATGCTTGGATTTGGTTGTCCGTGCGGTCATTCTTTTGATTCGCGTTTATTTATGCTCATAGGTTATCTGAGCATTTATCTGATTCAGACTTATTATATATATTTATATATTAAGTCAGTCTTCAAAACTTCTGGATCATATATACTTGGTTATATAAATTTGAAAATTTTTCTTACACAGCTGTGCTAGATCAATATGTATATTTCATTATGCATATTCAGGATTTTTTAACAAGGAAAATATACCAAATTAGACTTATGTATCTATACATATAAAACAATGATCATAAAAAAAATATTTTGTGAGTAACTAGGAATGAAGAAAATGATTAAAATGAAAAATATCAATATTAACAGTTAGTAAAAGGAAGAAAATTAAGTCGAAGAGATAGAATGGGAATGTTTTCATTTGAGAGTCTTTCACTCAATGACGAATTTTTTTCCGGAGTTAGAAATTAGATCTATTTTTCCATTATTTCAAGATTATTTATATTGATGAAAATTTGAAACAAACACAAAAAGGCAATGAAAGAACTTCTTAATCTCTCAATCTTAGGAACAACAATGAGAAACCTCATGATGGTTTTAACAAAGAATATTTTGAATTTGTATATTTCAGTTTATTCCAATTAAAAAAAAGGAGTTATTTGGTCACTTCTACTGGTTCTTCTTTCAATTTAATGATCTTCCTTAAATTTTCTTCTTATTGCTACCATATTGTTCATTCTCAGAACATCACAACACCCAAACTATCGATACGATGCTTTGCAGATACTCAGTATTCCACACACAACATAGATTTGAAGCAACCTGAAAATTCATCTTTTCATAGTTTCAGTAACAGTATCCTTAATGGATTTTTATTGATTTCTTGTGGCTTTAATTTCCAGGTGTTTCTTGTAATTTTCAAATCATTATCAATATAGATTGCTTCACACAAATGACATTTTCTCTTTGAACCTTTTATTTCTTCCCTTATAGAGTTATCCTGAAATTTGAAATGGAATTGAGTATTATCTTTATAACAAATTCAATAAGAATAGATGGTTTTTCTGTGTTACTTCAACGTATTTTCAGTTGATGACTGGTTAAGTTTCTCTCTGCATTCAATGTTTGCAGCTGCTGATAAAATTTTTGATAACTGCAGCTAACAGAATACACAAGGAATTCTGTTTTTCTCTAATGAAAAGCAAACCTAATCTGTACATTCTACAATGCTTCTAATGGTTTCCAAATCATTTTTTTACCGAGGTGATCTATAGAAATGAAATTTTGAAACTCTACATTCTGCTTATTTGATATTAGGGGTATTATGGTCCCATTTTCAATGAGTTCTTTCAATCCAAACAACACAACTTTTCAACCACATTCTTTAAGTTTTCTTTGGAACCTGTGAATTTAAGAAGAGCGTATTATTTTAAATTTTATCTTAAATTGCCTTACTTCCTACCTGGAGTTGAACTTCCATTTCATTAAATCGAATTCATGTTGCTACTTATAAAGTTTGGATTATTAATTATTTATCTCAGTGAAACATTCAATATTCAATAGTCTTTCGGGTCTACCAAGATCAGTTTTTCAACTTCCAAATAATTCAAAGTACTCTTGCTATTGTTTACTATTTTCATGTTCATAGGGCTTTCCAACGTTCTAACCTCAAATGTGTCAAAATGGCCGCTGTAGGAAAAAGAAACATTTGTTTGCATTGAACGGTGTTGTTTTATCATTTTTGTAATGAAAGTTTTAAGATAAAACGATCGCATATTCCTTTCGAAGTTTGTTCTTTCGGTGAAATGATTGTTAAAGAATAGTGGAAGATTGTTGAATAGATTATTTATAAAGCGAATTATTTGAAGTTTGAAATAGAAGTGCTTAATACTCTAATTTCTAACGTATATAATTTCTGTTGTTATACGTAAAATGAGTGAAACGAATATGAGTGAATATTTCCATAAACTTCAGCAAGAGTATCCTGATGTTGCAGCACATTATTTAGAGAATACAACCCCAGATCATTATTTATTGTTATAATTTCTTCAATAATGCTGTTAAAAAAATTCTAATTATATTATTCATCTTGGAATGAGTGCAAAATAAATATTTTTTTATAGTAAATAGTAATTCTTTATCATTGTTCTTTAGTATAAGATCTGAATGCTAATTAATTGTGACTATTTTGATGAAGATATATCTCATAAAGAAACTACATAATTTAGTGAAATGTTTTTATTTATAAAGGAACAACTGATGGGCATAAATTATTCAAAGCACATGAACAATTTCATCCAAAATCGGTTGCTCATCTTGTGTGCTCAAAAGAGACATCGGTACAACATCATGGAGACCACAGTCTTGTGGTGTTTGTAATTTGACCATGACTGTGCTGTTGAAAGTAAATTGCTAGGTTTTTGTGTTTTTATTTCGAAGCAATCAATAATCAGAGTGGTTTTATCTTGGAAAGACTCTTTGAAACATTGTGGTAAATGTTTCAAGATTGTGGCCCTCTCTGGAAATACAATCAAACCTTTATATCGTAAATACATTGTATGTAGCACGTTTTTGAAATATGTTGAAGTGCAGGATTTACTAATGCCAAATCGATAAGCCAAATCTGTAAAGTCTGAATTTAGACGTAATTTAATTAGCGTTAGCAAAATCTGTTCTGCATGAGATAACGCAGTGGTCGTAGTAATTTTGATATCATCTCTTCACTATCGATATCTGTCTGAACAGCTCTCGAATTCAAATCTTCATCAGGCAATGCTTTCAAAGTATCTTCTTCACAAGATGTTGAAGGTTGGTTATTGCTAGCACAATGTACCTATTCATTTAAAAACTATCAATACAAATTGATTAATACATAAACACTGCCCAATTACCTCTGAAAATTTGACTACGGACAGAAGTAGTCTGAACAAGAGATTAAATGATTAGAATTATTATAGTAATATACTATAATATATAATGGTAACACTTTTATTTCAACCATATTATCTTACCTTAGCACTACTCGATTCGTGCAATGATTTAATGCCTTACCGCATCTTTTAACATATCTCTGGTCTTTCTTCGTTTAAAACGATTAAGCTTTTTTTCAGCATCTTTTGAACATGTACTACCATGTGTTTCATATCCCAAATTCAGTGAGGGAACCCAGTCTGGGTTTAACATGTCCATTAGATCTGCTGGAGCTCCTTAAATAAATTAAGCTTTCAGTGCATATAAAACAGTCAAACAATCAAGTTTTTACCTGAAATAAAATGCTTTGAGCATACTAATGAGTATTTGAGCTTTGTGAGTGTCAGATCACTTCGATGTATAGCATTTATCCAACGATCTCGTCTTAAAACCGACAGTTTGTTCATTTCAATCTTATGCTTAAAGTTCAAAATAGCAGGAATTCGGAAAAATCGAACACTGTCACGGGTTCCTACACTTCCACAGCCAACAATACAACAAAAATTAGGCATTTTGTATAAAAAACAATAAAGTATTTCACTAATTTTTTCAAATAACACAACTATTTACTTGTAAACAAAGGCTTTGTTTTTCCTACAGCGGCCATTAAACAGCTGATCGTGACAGCAGGTTGAAGCCCTACACATCTAACCCTACTTGCTCTAATAACCAGAATCGTAACCCTGCTTTCAAGCAGGAAGCCCTACACATCTAACCCTACTTGCTCTAATAACCAGAATCGTAACCCTGCTTTCAAGCAGGGTTACGATTTTGGTTATTGGTGACATTTCTCGATCAAATTGAGGTTACCTCATGACGTCACGGATCTATAACCCAAGCCGCTTGAATGCAAAAGGTATTTTTCCACAAAAGACCAAAGATAACCGGTTACTTTGGGTTATTCGCTTGAAATACCTTTATGATTCCTTGGTTGCAAGGTTTGACTGATGCAGTTATTCATTTTCATTCCTTGAACTCTGTTAATACTTAAAAAAAATTTTGGATAAGATGATACCAATTGAAAATATAATTTCTCGAATTAATCTTAGGTGCTGAAGCAAATATGGGACATGTCGAAATATATATCTTTCGTGTTCCATCAAAAATCGGCTACTGTGGCTGTGAAAGCTATCAAGAATGAAGAGGAAAATGAGGTAGAGGATGATAAAGAAAATAAAAAAAAATATATAAGTGACGATGAAGATTACTGTGAAGACCCAGAAGATGATAACTGCTCGAACTATTCCGATGAGTAGGTATGTTGCTTATGTTTTGATAAATGTAAAGTTTGTACATATAATATCACTTGTTGAATTTATAATTATTTTTCTAATAAATTGGTTTCGTTTCATAATTTTCTCATCAATATTAATCAAGAATTTATATTCAATATTTTTATTCAGTATTTACAATTGTTATTGTTTTATTATCTCTATCAGCACCTAGTTACATTATATTTATCTTCTTCATTCAAAGTTTCATTTATATTTATCACAGTTTGTTTATGAGTAAGATTTACGTCTTCTACGTATATATTAGTTTTCAATTTTTTCTCAGAGCAACAGTAAATTATCTTTTCTAATATCAGATCAACAAGGATTTCTTCGGCAAGGAAAGCAACCATGAAATTGACGCTGGCTAATGTCAAAAGTTGAATTCTAACATTGACATCTGTCGGTATGTTCATTTCCATGAATTGTTCAATCCAATACGGTGGATATAGAGTTAAATAACAACAAATAAACGTTGTAATGATAAGAACACCGCTGAATTTTTTGTTGGTGTATAAAGGTTCTCGATAAGGTTTACCTTTTGAAAACAAAACCGCCATTGCTATATACTGAAACATTGTAATGACAAAAATAGAAAAATTTTCCTGGCATTTACTAATATTTGTTACATGAGGAATATAAACAAATGGTTCGTACCAACTGAAAGTCCGAACAAAATAAAACGCGAAAATTTGAAAACCGACTGTCAAAATCATGAACAAAACCATAGAGGTTAGAGGTAAAAATGATAAGATTGAGGTTAGAGGCGGTTTGTTATGCAAATTCCTACAGGCTTCAGTGTTTCCAAAGAATGTAGCGAGGTTGAGCTGTAAAACAATATCTAAAAATAAAAATTGCATGGAGGAGAGGTTGCAATCTATCCCGTAAAGTATGATGGTGCAGAAAAATTCTGCGAGACTTCCACACACGATGAATTTGAACACTCCGAAGGAGGTAATGAGGGCTGCTCTTCCTTCTCTTATAATCATTGGTACGCAGGATATGTTGGATTCTTTGGAGGTGAATGGAGCGGCTATGCTTGCCTCAGCTTCTGAGAGAGATATTCCAAGGTGTGCGGCTTTCAGAGCTGCACAGTCGTTGGCTCCATCTCCACACATGGCTGAAAAAAACCTGTGTTTTATTAATTTGCTGGAATTTGATAAAATATATTGGAAATCAAATGATGCAGTATTAAATTCCGCAGATCATTCAACACTATACTACATCGTCCAATGAAATCGCTCAATTTTTGAAAACGGACCAATAGAAACAAACTGTATCTGAAAACACTCAACCTCACAGTGTTTTCACTTTTAGAAATTTGTTTTTATCAAATGCCTAATTTGCATAGGAATATTAATACGTCCGGATAGCTTTGACCGTTGGTGGAAGTAGCGGTCGTCATGGTTACGATAAACAAGCAGTTGTTAGCGATAACTTCAACAGCACATTTGACAGTTCTGTCAGTTTATTTTCGTATTTTACCATAAAGTAGATAAAAATGAAACGTTTTGGGAATTGTAATATTACTTCAAATGAGGAGAGTGTGAAGAAACGTGTGCTGCTTAATACAGTGAAGTCAAGATCCTATATTTGGAAACAATTTGAAGAATTCTGTGCTGCCCGGAAATACCTTGTAAATGAAAAAATGAAAAAGTTTGTCAGAGCTCAATAATATTATGCTGGACTGGGCTTTCAATATGAAGAAAAGATATTGATCAGACTACAAGGAAAGTGTCTTAAAAACCTTGTGGAATAATACTGCCAAACAGCTGCAGGAAAAATTCTATTCCGAATGGGGCGTTAGGTTCGATCCATTCACAGACGTGGCTTTTAAAACGGCGCGGGATGCACGAAATGCCAAGAGGCGTATTTTGCAAGTGGAACCTGAGAAAAGAAAAGTTAGTGCCAAGGCGCTGTCTTTGGAGCAACACAAAAAGATGGTCAACTTATGTAAAGAAGATAATCCAGACGGTTTGAACAGAAAATTTTATTTTATTGCTGTATTGGAGCTTGCTTGGCGCGGAGGAGAGGGTTCATCATGCCTAATTTCGCATTTCCAATTCGAAATTGAAAACTATGGTAAGTAATCCCACGGGCCGAATTGCCTACAATCCGATATTTTCTAAAACAAGACAAGGTGGTGCCCAAAAATGTGCGGAAACGAAATGGCTGACTCCCAATATTAAAGAAGATATTTGCCCGGTGAGGTTATATAAGCTACTTGTATCCAAAAGAACAGCAAACATAACCACTGAAAGACTATTCCTTACTCCACATAAGAATTGGAAATATGGTTCATGGTTCAAAAACTCCCCAGTCGGTCCCAATACGATAGCTAAATGGACAAAAGAATCGGCAGAACTCATTGGCATCAACACAACCAAGTCGAAGATAACCAACCACTCGCATCGAGCTACTGCTTTTAGCCAATTAGCCAAAGCAGGGATTGGCGAGGAACAGCTGATAAAGATAACAGGCCATTCTTCTGCAGCGTCAGTGAAACCGTATCTCCAACTGGACCAACAACATCACAAAAAAATAATCACAGCCATAAGGAATGAAAAAAAATGCCCTTCAAGAAACAACATCAGTATCTACTTCATCATTCGAAAATAATGCTCGTAATGTGTATAATAATTGTACTATCAATAATTATTATTTTGAGAATAAAGATGAATAATTTGTTGTTATGCTTCTATCTGGTTATTTTTGAATAGAAAACTATTTTTTATTTCGTTTGATTTATATTGTTGAATGATCTTTCCAAATACCACACGAGATTCGAATTTTTTTGAGAACACTCTGTCGTTTTTTGAAAATTATACAAATTTCACTCAACAAAGTGATCCCGAAACACTTTTATTTTAAGGATAACTTTGTTTCGTGAAATTTAAACGCATAATTCCCAAAAAATTCTCACCTCTAGTGGTATTACCCTTGAAAATCTCCATTTCAAAGAAGTGTTTCGCACAGAAACTATACAATTGATGCATACCAACATAATACCCCAAATTCTTGAGTTCCTCTATGAGTTGCTGCTTCTGGTTTGAGGATATTCTTGCAAAAACTGCTCCTTTTCTCATTATATCCGGAATGGTTTCTGGAAAATATTCTGTAATATTGCTCCATGTTTTTCCTGTCAACACGAATTGATATTTTCTTCGTACATTCTCAATGTCTTGTGTTGTGAACAGATAATCTCCGTTAACTTTTTTTGCATCCACCTATAACCAACTTTAGTATCATATGTTCAGATGTTGTGGAATAATTGTACATACACGATGTTACAATAAAACGGACAAATGTTAAGTTATAATTATAAATTGATGATCAACTCGGAAACTGTTTCATAAGTTGTGAGATACTGTTGAAATTGTCATCAAATGAGATATCTGATAATACGATAATATACTGTGTTTGCCATTTCAAATAAGAATATAATAGTCAGTTTTCTGCATAACCAGGTGCAGTTGAAGTGCAGTTGCAGGCTGCTAACTGACAGCTCGATAGTAAAGCTTGACATTTTTGAGGTTATACGCAGTCAGAACGTTTTGACATACGAGCGCTATTGTGTTGCTTACAGTAACTTAAATGATTCATCTCGTCCAAAAAAATGGAATTAAATCGTGAACATTGTCACCAAACCCACTCGGCTCCAGAGAGTGCACAAAGTACCTCCTCGGCTAGCTATAGAGCTGAGACTACTTATAAAGGGGCGCCACTCTCTTTTCTGATAATACAAAGAAAAAAAGAGGAAAGTACACTAAAGATCTCAGGGTCGCAAAAGAGAGAAAATAACGAACGCACTCTCAGGATGCCAAATGAGCCCGATCACACAAGCGGGAGGTAGTGGCTGGTAGAAAGGATATAGAGCAATTATTTAATAATATAATGAGCCCAAATGAAATACACAAGGTCCCTCAAACGAGGATATATCTTACAGAAGGTAGATCACTAACTAGTTCTTACTCCACAACCCGAATATTCGATATAATGCTTTATCTCTTACTAAACAAACAGTAATATCACCCCAAGGTATATACTTAGAGCCTCGATGGTAATCGTTACAAATAGCTCTTTACTTATATCTAAGCGACCTTCTCGATAGGTCGGGTTTTATGTACTAAACAGTATTCACTGAATTGGGCCTCTTTGATACTAATCAATCTTAACTAAATTCTACAGACTAACCTTCTATAACAGTCTAGGTCGTGGCTTGACTGAAGTACAAAAGGATATAGTTTCTCAAACCATAATTATTCTCACAGTCTCGTAGATGGAAACTGGGCTCAAATATATTCCTGGGCCAACGTAGTACAATTTCTCACAGTAATGCGCCCTGGGTAGACGACAGGTGTGGTATCTTAGATGGCGAAATCTGGTGGAGGTCCCCAAAGACAGCTCCCACGGCAGCTCGACGGTAATTCAAAGACAGCCTAGACAAACAGCTCGAAGACTTCAAAGACAGTTCAGAATCTGCGGTACCTCGCAACGGTACAATAATAATTCCCAATTCGAAGCAGAATGATGCTAAAATACGAACAAATATCTAAAATACCTCGTGACAAACATAGGTTAACTCACCAATCCCACGTCGTTTTTCCAAACAAATACGCCACTCCGCTAAAGCGCAAAAATCTCACCAACGAACAAACCAAACCAACATGATAAGATTTCTCTCAGGGCTTCAGTTAAAATCCTGTTCAGATCCGCAAAATTGCGATTAATTACTCCAGGACATTTCAACCAAATATGCGGGAAGAACGATGTCATTGACAACCTACGTCACATGATGACAGACTAAGACCACCGACAACGGCGTCCATCGAAACGTACGAGACAAGATGGCAAACTACTGCGACCAACGCCACCAGTTCGGTTTGCAGGTACTAACTGGAGCGGGAATTTTGAAACCGTGACAACATTTTAATGCGCTTATTTTTTTCAACTTTCGACGTGGATCAACTCAACAACAGTGCATCGATGAACTTAATTCAATTTTTGGCGATGGAGCTCCATCAAGGACCAGTGTTTATCGATGGTATGGTAAATTCAACCGAGGTTGTAGGTCACTCCAAGACGAATTTCGTGAGGGTCGTTCAAAATCAGTTGTTCCGAAAACCTTTGATGCTGTGCGCCAACTGATATGGCAAGATCGTTAAGTGACCTATCGTGAGATTGAGACAACCTTAGTAGGACCAGCATATATTCAATATTGCATGAACATTTGACCGTCAAAAAAATTTGTTCGCGTTGGATCGCACACAATTTGTCAATCGCTAAAGGAAAGGCTCGTGTCGATTGGTCGAAAGAAATGCGTTCGCGGTGCTTCGAAGCACGTCCTTGACATCGTGACAGGTGATGGACAGGAGAATGGAGGAACCAGTGTTGCCTGATTTCATCAACATAGCAGCATAGCGAAAACTTATGCAAGCTTAATAAAATGCAACGAAAAAAAATGTATATTTAACATCGATCCGTTTTTTTGTAACACCCTTGATTTAATCAGGTTTTATAAACTCACGTAGCTATCTGTATCAAAGGAATTGTACCTAATTTTGGGTCGTTGTTTTGTTGAATCGGTAGCTATAACTTCCACTAATGCTGAATCTATGTCTATTACTCCGCATTCTTTAGCTACACTTACTGCAGTTTGCATATTATCCCCTGACAAAAAATTTATATGTATATATATACTTATGTTCATAAAGTGCAATAGTTACCAGTTATCATCATTATTTTCATTCCTGATTTTTTAAGTTCTTTTATTGTCGCAGTTGTTTGAATTTTGAGTTTATTTTCTAACACTATCAAACCAGCGAAGCTCAGGTTTTTTTCGATGTCTTCTCTGGAAATTTCCAGTACTACATTGTTTGTTGCTTCCAATATTCTAGTACCCATGGCTAATACTCTATAACCTTGAACAGAAATTTTTTTGATTAAATCTTATTTGTACGGATGAACAAAGTTCCACATTTTCAAATGGAAAGATCTTATTTTGTTCAAACTGAGGAAAAGTTATACAATGTTGTCCAATTAGTGACGTCAACTAATTTTTCTCGAACTTATGCTATTTTTTTAGTTTTTGTGTTATAAATTTTAATGATTTTTGCAAACAAGGCTTCAAAACTTTATATCTTTTTTCGTACTAGGTATTTTGCAGTTTTTTTATTTGTGACATGATAATTTTGATGTTTTAATTAAAAAAATAACCCAGCTTCCTGAAATTACTTACGATTTACTCAAAACAAACTTGAAAGTTAGAACTTAAGATTTTAATTGCATTAACTCAAATTCAACTTCAATTTAAAATATTTCGATAGGTTCCGGCTAAATCTCTGCATACTTCTAAACTACCAAACCCATCAAAGAACAACGTTAAATGGGCCAATTCTTGTTACAATTGGCCTTCGAAAGTGGATATGCTAAAAATCATTTAAACACGTTCAAACAGTGTTTCAATGATTTTGTTTACTTCTTACTATTATTATGGCAAATTTAATGTAATTTTAAATTCCTGTGAAATAACTGTAACATGTGCAATTTTATAATTTAAGTTCAACCACTAATGTTGAAAATCTGAACAAGAATAAAAATAAATATGGATTATTGTCTTATATAACTTAAAATATACCTTTTGTTGTAAACTTTTTCAGTGTAAGAAAAATATCTTTAGGTACAGTGTTCGGATCTGATAAGGCCACAATTGCTTCTGGTGAACCTTTACAATATACTTCGAAATCAGATCCTTCTTTGTTTTCTTTACATATAACACTAGACCTTTGAAGTGAAGACATAAATGGAAACTGGGATAATATATAAAAATCGGAACACTCCTGAAATCTGAATATATTAAGAATATTCTTCAAAATTCAATCTTAAATCTTACATAATCCATTGGAGGTTTAACAATAGCTTCGGGTATAAAGCTCAACTCTTTCAAATGCATTTCAGTAGGCTCCTGATACTTCCAATTGGTAGAATTGAACATCTGAAGAGAGCTTTGTATCATCTTTACGAGGATCCTTCAATAAGTAAACGGAAAAAGTGAGCTGGAGGGGGAACTATTCCAGGTGAATTGTTGGGTTAGTATATGTCTTGGCTACACGTCGGTGCGGTCGTTTTGTCTCGTAGGTTACGTTTCAGTGAACCTAAACTTGTGGTACCTCTACTAAAAAAAACTACATATGACGAACAGCGCGGCGTGACTAATTTTGCTCGCAGAGGATGTTAAAGCGTGTGTAATATAGCGGAGGATAGTACTTAATGTATGAATTTTCTATTCGTTAGTCGGCCGTCAAAGAGACAAGATATCCGAATTAGGTGCTTGTGTCGGCACAATATATAAAATTATTCATGACACGTTAAATTTTCAAAAAACATGTGCCAGATGGGTTGCCAAAATGTTGTAGCCAGTTCACAAAGAACTTCAGAATCTGTTCAGAGCTTGAACAACGGTTCTACGAAGAGGGTGAGTCCTTTTTACAACCTATTTTAACCAGTTATGAGACGCGGGTTCATCATTACGATGCGCGATGGCCAATCAGGTTTAAGTGGGTGGAGTTTTCGCCAATTGAACATTTTCTAGATTAATTTTTCGACCGAACGACTTTTCTACGGGATGTCTTTTCGACTTAGTTAACCGCACCGGAAAAATAGGTTTTTGAAGACGACGAAGGGGCCAAGAAACATACTGTTGTGTGGCTCCGACAGCAACTCAAAGACTTCTTTCTATACCAAAGGAATACAGATCATGGTATCGAGTTGGTAAAAGTGAATACGTCTAGAAGGGGATTATGTCGAGAATTAACGCTAATTTGATTAAATTATGTGCATGTTAATGGCAGTTTTTCCGTTTACTCATTGGAGGACTCTCTTACCTTCAAATCTAAGGGATAACCACATAAATTTCCATCAATAATGCTCAGGGTATGACATGTAAGCATTCCTTTGAATAAAGCATGCTCTACATTCATCGAAGCAATATCTTTTACTGGAAGGTCAAAGGTGCTGTTGGAAACCGGTAAGACACCCCACATATCAAGCTCATCCTCTGTAAGTGTTCCTGTCTAATCAGAGCAATTTAAAAAGTTTTTCAATGTTCAAGAAATCAATCACCTTGTCGAAGCAGATACAATTGACTGAACCTGAGACGTTTATAATCCTCGAGTTTATGCAATAAATGTTCTTTTTTTTCAGTCTATCGATAGCATAAAGTTTACCAACTGTCATAGCAATTGGTAGTGCTGGAGGTATAGCTATGGTGACCAAGTCCAGAGCTTTTATGACTATATCGATAAAAGGTAAATTTCTGGAAAACTAAAAATAGAGTATTCTTCTTCTTGTAGATCATATACTTTTCGAAATGTTACCTTTGTTACTATGGTGTATAAAAAGCCCAATAAAGCGATAACACATAGGATACCAATGAATTTATAGCTGTCCTGGTCGAACTTAAAATCGGCTGGGGGTGGGTATAAGATACTCCTAATCAATTCTCCTTTTGTGGTTAAATATCCAGTTCGAATAACAACAGCTAGGGTTTCTCTAGAGCCTATAAAAAATCCTGAAGGTAGGAATCAGGAAATACTGAAAATTTATTTCCAGAACAATGACTATACTAGGGCTACTACGAAGATATGTCCCATCAATTGTCGAGTATTTAAAAGATTTTCAAGGTTAGTTAGATGGGGAAGTGAAATTAGAGAAACGAAAAATAAATTATTATACCTGTTACTTAAAAGGTAAACTGTGCTTACCACAAAATTTGGTTTGCAAGATTGAAGTGCCACAAAATAATGTATGATTAGAGTCTTCTTTAGTCCTGTAATAAGTGCTATCATTTTTCAAAGCTGTTTTATGGACTGGGACTGATTCTCCTGAAAAATCTTATGTCAATTCTGTGTTTTAATTTTTTTGTTTGGTTTTTTTCGTCTCATAATTTAAGTTATTGTTTTATATTAACAGTTTCGTGAAACGTATAAGTACTTTGCTTTTTATGAAGAGGATATCTTTAATTCTTCATTGAATCATTCAGAATGTAAAAGTTGATGTTCAATTTTATCGACATGTTTGAGTCACTGTAACGTGACTAACAAGATAGTGTTAACAATAATGGGTCTCGTTTTCTTATTGGCCAGCTGCATAAATAGCCAATTTCCTTTGGTTCAGTAGTTGATCTTTGAATTGAACTGTTTTTTATTATTGAAGTCATATAAGTGAGGTGCATACTTGCATTTGATTTCAAATATTACAATAACTCAACAAACATATTCAGTTTATGTTATTTTTCATAAAAATCTCATACACTTGTTCAGATTCAACAAGAAGATGGCAGATAGGCGGGACTTAGTGTCCAATTCAATGGCGTCCGTTTTTTCTACTTACCCGTCAACATACTTTCATTAACAATACAATTCCCTTTCAACAAAACTGCATCACATGCCATTTTACACCCTTCTGAAGGTATAGATATCAGATCGCCAGGTACAAGATCAGTAGTTTTTATGTCTTCGAAGATATTATGACCTCTACATACTTTCACTGTATCTTCTGCAAAAACTGTACCTTTCAGGTTCTTCTGATTCTGCAAGGTATTCCATCAATTAATCATTTTCGATATTTACATCAATTTGTCAACTCACGGTCCTTGTTTGAATGATAGAAGACGATATGCCATAAACGGACATGATAACAATGGCAACGCCGTAATAAAAATAGGACTCGGCAACCCACAATAACACACTGAAGACTTGAAATATATAGAAAGGAGTCAAGGCTTCCAGTAGAAACAATGTCAATATACTTTGGACCGGTATGTTGATTTCGTTACTTCCGTAAATGGTTCTTCTGCAAATTCATACATGATGTTTCAATGGAGGAATTTTCTGAATTGTATCGTATACAGGGTGATTCACGTCTATGACACTTATGGAAAATCACAATCTACTGCTTATTATAAGGCGCTATCAAACTTACTTCATATCTTGATCTTCTTTCGTCAATCCTTTTTGTAGATGCAGATCCAAGTTTAGCATGCCTTGGTCTAATCCAACCATACGAAAAAATAGTCTTTCTTTCGGATCCCACACGTATACAATCTTTTTGCATCTTACGGTACGAATTTCTGTCAGTTCTGAAATGTATTCTTTTGAAGTTTTAGCAAAGTTTTTTGCAGGGTGTTACCTAAGGTTTTTCCATTTTCTAAATGAACTGTTAATGTGGGCTTTGCGGTTTGGGATTGGTTGCTACTGCCCTGGCTAGCTTCTTTACTAGAACATAGGATAACATTCAAATTAATCTTTTTTACTACATCTGCTGAAAGCTTCGGAAACGAACACATAGATGGAGGCACTATTAACGAACATAAATGATAGAAAGTGTCAAGATTTGAGCAAATTCTGATGTTTAGTTCAAGAAATACAGTGGATTGAGTGACGCTACTTTTGCTTAGTACAAACCACAGACAAAGAACTTTGTCTAGGGTATAAACAATGGTCTCACTAATTTCTTATGTTGATTTCCTTACCCTTGCGACGCCCCTGTTGATTGATTGGAACTACGTTGAGTAGGTCGAAAATATCAAAGAAGATAAGGTTAGTTCAGAGATATAGAGTGGGGAGAATGAGCATCGCGATGCGCGAAGTGGCTAATTTTTGGTCCGCCGTTTTTATACTTTCGGTTCATTGGCGTAGAAAACAGTGTATCTGAGGGATAGTTTGTATAAAATGAAAATAAAATATACAGAGCATATCAATTTCTTAGATAAATCTATAGCTTCAGAATCTACACTCAGAATATCAGTCTAAACTGTCCTCATATCAACTGATTTTGGGAAACTAAAAAGAATCATATACTTTGGAAAGTAAACAATACGCCACTGAGCAAGTAAACAATACCAAGCGGTATGATCAGTCGGATAATTTCAATAAAAAATGATATTTCCTCGACCTTCTTGGTTTTATAGTTTTTACACGTTTTAACAATACAAGACATGTTCAAAGTATCGAAGTATATATCAGCGCAATGTGAATTTCGAGCAATTTCTAACTCATCTGACAATTATGTCAACCTAGAACAGCTGACTACAAAAGTATAAAAACGGTCAAAATTTGACATAATAATTTAGCCACCAATTTTGAATGCGCAGTGGTCGAAGCATATTCTCCCCACTCTATATCTCTGGGTTAGTTATGTAAATAAAAGAAATGCCGAGTGATCGAAAACAAAAGTTGATGGTTTCAATTATTGGGGTTGTTAAACTCAAGTATAAGTTACGAACTCAACCGGCTTACTTGTTTCCTTTGTTTAAAACAGGTGCACATGATATCTATTCATTTCAATCGTACGATCCTTTGAGATTCAGTTTGTGTAACATGTTATATTTATTACAGGACTCGAGTATTCTACAGTGGCGTAACTATACCATCTGAGACCCGTGGCAAATTCTTTTGAGGAGGCCCCATATCGATAAAATTCGTAATTATGTGATTATGTTCGCCTAACAATAACCTCTTTTAGGTTTTAATTATGAGGAATATTTTTGTCACTTTCTGTAACTCCACAGTCTCGATAATTTTTTTTTTTTGGGAATATGCTATTTTTCATAAGATATAAGTTGGACATCATAAAAAGATGTGCATTTATGGAGGTTATTGATATATTGCATGTTCTAAAATTTCATCTTCGTTAAGTGGACCCACGAAAACATATGGGAGTTTTTTTGTAGGCTTTTTCTAGTTCTTTAAACTAGCGAAACAGGTTTTCTTTATGAAAATTTTTCGGTGGATCGGTCGAGGCCGGCCAAGGGACACATAATTTTATATGTGGCTAATGTTTGAGAGTGTTTATTGATTATATGTCGATGTAATGAGTTTATGTGATTCAAGGTTACGTAAGTAATTTGTGACATTATCTTAATCTTTTTTGGGTTAAAGCAATTTTGGGAGATATATATTTGGCGACTATTATGATTCGTGAGATTAGTTATTGAAAACGGCCATTAGTGAAATTCACATCGTTGTTGAATCCTCGCTGTAACCACAGCTGTAATTGAGGCTCAATTTTTCCGGCTATAATCACACACAGCTGCAGAAATATCACAGAGATCACACTTTGGCAGAACAAAATCTTCAGGAGTTGACATAAGTCCTCAAGTGGATTCCGGAAACAATATATCTCGAGCAAATAATCGTAATAATGTATAATATAAAAATGGATCGCAAAATGTGTTGGTAAGCGCATAACTCAACAACGCCTGGACCAATTTTTTTAAAATGTTCGTTGAAGTTCAAGGATGGTTTTTACGGCGAGAAAAATTAGAATTATTGCTGGGAAAACCCTAAAAATAGCCCTTTTCTTTTTCCCATACAAATGATTTGTATTGAACTCCGGGTTCATAGAATATCCGTATACCTGAGGGAGTATAAAAGGGCATATTCAAGGGAGTTGAGGCCTGTTCAGTTCAGTGTAGTTCAAGGTAGGTCAAGAGAGGTAGTATTTATATTATCGAACCCCAAGTTCGTAACAATATCTATCAAAACAATGTGCGTGTGTGCGTTGGAGCACAGAATACATAGTTGGAGGAGTTTAATGTGGCGTTCCGAAGCTCGCGTTTTTTTTGTATTATTTTCAGCACGCGTGATAAAATGCGTCAGTTTCCACGTCATTACATCAGTCAAACAAAAATCGCGTTACCAACAGTGTTTTATTATTTTTAATATCCAAATTTTAAATAAATAAAAGAATTCGTACGGCTAAAAAGGATTTGACTTCAAGTCATATCAAATGTAAAAAAGTTGTCTGTTACCTAATCTACTGAGTTTGCTTTTGTCAACTGATACACGAAACAAATTCGTATATCGTGTTTTGTGCAGAGTGTTTGGTTAGTTAGTGTTCGTTTGGTTCGTGATTAGTGAAAAAATAATTTATATTTGATATGCCTCCTATAAGACGAAGCAATTTAGGTAGAAGAACCAGAAATGCTACAAACCAAGCTAATTAATGATCTAATCGTACTGCACAAGAACGTGGCGACGGAAATGAACGTGAAAGAATTCGGATATCACAAACACGTGAAGCGGGAGCGCGACATTCATCTTGAATCGAGCTGCTTTCAGTTACGATGTGTCAATTGACTACAGTAACTACCAATGTGTTGTTATTGGTTCTATGAAATCGGTTTGCTCACACTGTAAGGCATTAAAATACAAAAACGAAGACAATGGAATCTGTTGCGCAAATGGTAAAGTGAAATTGATACCATTGGATCCACCACCAGAACCATTGTACTCATTGGTTTCAGGAATAGAAACAGATTCTATACACTTTTTGACACATATCCAACAGTATAACAATTGCTTTCAAATGACTTCATTTGGGGCAACAATTGAGTTCGGGAAAATTTTATGCCAACTTTCAAGGTATGTATTATAGCAGTTACTCATAATTATTTTAGCGAACAAAATTTTCTTACTTTTAAATCCTTATATATGTTTTATTTAATTATTTTTTATTCACAACGCCCTATCACCAGGGTGACGGTTCTGTTCAGGATAATTTTTCAAAATACGTAGGCACAAAAAATGCCACATTACAAATCTTTTTGACAGGACGAAGTCTGTCGGGTCAGCTAGTTATAAATAGAAAGCTAGAGTGCAGTGACGGCTCGGCAGGGTAGGCAAAGTCGGCCGGACCGACCCAAACGCAATCAAAAAAGAGAAGGTGAAAATAAATATTTTTTTAATCAAAACTTATTTGAAAAATTAATAGCAATATTTAAATCTCGAGAAATTCCCTTAGTATCTTTTCCTCTGCCCTCTATATATCTCATATTTCCACTCAACACATCGAAGTACACATTATTTCGGTCAAACACCTCAAATAATTTTTATTCCAAGTTCCCGCATCTGTCCTTATATGTAATAACGCAGCTCAGCCAGCCGAGCCACAGCTTTCAGTTTATGATTTCATCTAACACATACGTCGCTCGAAGTTCCTATTAATGGAACTTTACAATACCTCGACTGTGACACTTGCGAGGTCGGCCGAGAAGACTTGGCCGTCGGCCGTCCCTATGTGAAACGGCAGGCGGGTGAAATTGTTTATTATTATCGATGTTTATTGAAAATATCAAATTAAAAATTGCAATTTAATATCCGACATCTTCATATGTTTATCCTAAATTTGAGATAGAAAGAGAAATCATTATGTATTTAAAATTTTTTCACGTATCCTGTTAATGATTGGAGTTTTCTCCCTCAAATCTCAAATGACTAGTATCATAAGTACTTGAATATTATTTCAATTTCAGAAAAAAGTGTATTCTTACTGTATGGAATAAATTTTGTGGTTTTCTGACCATAAAAATTCATTCTTAGTAACTATAAATAGCAAAACAGCAACCCACGACTTGTTCATTTTTGAAAGACTAGGTCGGCCAAGATACCCTTGGGGAGGGGGTATATGAGAATTGCATTGCGTGTGTTTACACTTTGATTATCAGAGTTCAGTTCACTAGGTCAGTAGTTTGGAGTAAGATGTTAGTGTGTAGGGCTTAGGGTTGTACGAGTTTTCGTTCGTTTTCGGTTACAAGTTGAATGTGAGTGATCCAGATGGCAAGTGTAAGAGAGGGAGTATCAAATTGCGGTGATTTGATGAATGAGGTTGTCCATTATTAGAATAATTCTGATTGACAGTGTGCACAACATGATGAATATGATTTTAATTTTACTAAGTTTTAAGATGAATTGTTGGACAGTTATACATTTTAGATATGATTGTCACTGTATTTGTAACATGTAAACTTGAAAAAGGCTCAATGTGCGCCGAAACATATGTAGTAAAGTATTAATAAAAAAAAGATGAAATCCTAATTTCAATCCAGTGCTCTAATCCCAGGGAAATTGCTTCTAAAATATTTATATACATATATATATGCTTGGTCTGGCCGACCCACTCCTAGAGGGCACTAGCCGTCAATGATGAAAAGTATTCTTATTTATTACCAATGACTACGGAACCTAACCAAAGATATTCTGGTAATGGAAAATATCGTAAAAATGTGTATATTTAATACATTACCTGTTGTCAATACGTTTTATGATGACGTCCTTCGTGAAGTAAGTTTTGAATTTAGATTTATACGTATCCTACAAAAATAAAACGAATGACTTTCATTTACTTCTCGATATACGATATACAAAACAGAATTGTAGATACTCAACAATTATTAATACTTTTTCTGCTACTTCCAAATCACATCTAGAATGAGTTGAATAGAGCTGGATATGGGGGTACCAATGAAAAAACAGCCTGAGCAGCCCAAAACTCACGAAGTACATGAATGTTGTCCAAAAACATCTCAATCTATTGCGTCTAAAACCGATGAATTCCTGAAAATGTAATCATTAAACAAATTCGATTTTTCGCTACCCTAAAATTACCATTTGAGAATCTTCTGCATAGTTGATTTTCTGTATTGTCGATGTTCTTCCTGGACCAACTCCATTTTGTATGCTGGGAAAGTCAAATTTTTCACCATCTGGAGAAATATGAAGATTTAAAATCTACTCTTTTCGTGTCATTATTTGTTTTGGCAATCGTCAATAGAACAGACAAAACGTCAACTACTTAGAACAGACGCCACGGACAGACTGAGTGCAGGAGGCAGATAAAACTCGAGTAGTAGGTGAAGCAAAAGTCACGTGACAGGCTAGGCGACTTTCAGCCTTATTGCATTCGTTTTATTATTTCACCTGTGCTAGTTCGGTTTTTTCTAGCCACACCTCGTATATACTATTAATATTAAACTAAATTTTAAATAACACAATAAGAGAACCCAGGAAGCGCGCAAAAACGTCTGACCGTACGTCCATTATTATCAATTTTCTGAAATTTGTCAGTGGGAAAATGACTAATTTGGAATTTTCAGTACCTTTAAATGTGTTCCAATGGTGTAGTTTACGTTTATTGCAGTTTGAAGTAATCAAGTAGCCTTGAGAATAATTCTGAAATCTATAAGTTATTTAAATTACTAGGAATTTTTCAACAGATACATATATTTAGGATATTCACAAACTAGATATAAGGTTCCTTATTTTTCAACTTTTTACTTCACCATTTGTAGATTAGAAATAGATTAAAATGTTCAATCAGTATATGGTCCGATTACCAGTTTTTTTATTTCGGGAAAATTAAAAGGGAGATAAAGATTTAAACTTTTTTTGGAAACGGATAGAATAAAGTGTACTGGGAACAAAATCTGAGTGTCAGATACAATATAATAACATAATTAAGTCACCATAAATAATTCGTTAATGAAATGAATTACTTCGGATTCATTATAACTGATTTTTTCAATGATGCCTATGGTGTTCAAGTCCTTATAAATAATTGGTCGTTTATAATTGAAAATTAGATTAACGTAATTGAGCTCACCTCTTTGAATGGAGAATTTTTCCTAGAATTCAATAAGACAAACATAATTCGGAAATGACGTTCTTTATTATTGTTGCTTGATTATACATAATTCATATAAAAAAACAAATTACTGGTCAGTAATTCATCAAGTTTCGTCGTGAACATTTTATAATGAATCAAGGATAGGACGGATATTTTTAATAGAAGGATTTCTGCGTACAATATACAGGATATTCTCAAAATGTTTAATAGTTATTTATACTACAACCAGTCTAGAACTTTTTTGCCAGCCCTCGCTATCGCTCGGGCGCAAACTCTTACTGGCATCCCTTGTATTATAATTAATTAACAATCTCCATTCTAATCAATTATCATAGTAATTCATTTCTATGAATCTGTTTTTGAAGTGACATAACGTCATTGTGAAATGTTATGTATGCATAACTGGTTCAAAAGAGGCTAAACCTGCCCCAAATGGAGAACATAAGACCTCCACCCCCGACAGCAGTAAAGCTCCCTCCTCAGAAGAAAGTAAAGAAGGTACTATCGAAGAAGAAGCAAGTTTCCCAATCTCCGCAACAAAAAACTGCATCTCCCATTCTGAAGAAACAAAAATCCTTAAACCCCAAAGAAAAATTGCGTGAGTTGTACGATAACTTGGAAACTTATGGACAGAAAAAAGCGGACATTGAAATTAAAGTGGCTGAGCAAAAGCAGCTAGAAGTATTGAGAGAGATGCTGATTAAGGGGTTCACCTTGAAAAATTTAGAGACGCTTCAAAAAACCCTCTTAGGAGACTCTGTTGATAAGAAAGATGTTTCTGGAAAAGTCAATGAAGGAGGAGATGGCCCTAAGATCACGTCTTCGAATAAAACTACTGCTGCTGGCAAGGTTAAAAGTAATCCGAAGACAGGGGGTGCGGCAGTCAAGAAAGCCAAACCAGTGAAAAAATCTACCGTGAAGAAGAACTGATTCATCATACATCGATTCAGATGTTTTTGTGCTTAGAGTCAAATTTTTGTCTTCAATGCTGTTAACAAGACATTTCGTATTCATGATAACAACTTCCATTAATTATAACATTGTGAAAATTGCTTGTAGCTTTTGTTTTTCTTTGAATAAAGTACTTCAATATGGATTTGTGTTCTCGACTCAATATACTGCAAAACTTACCGGGCCGTCAATCCTTGTTTGGCCACCGGCCTTCGACCATGAACTTTTCCGATTGACATTGTCATATGTGACCCATTTCTCGTCACCAGTAACAAAGCTCTTCAGAAATGGATCTATTTTGTTTCGTTTGGCCAAGGAATCGCTGATGGAAACACGATCTTTCAAGTTTTTTTTCAGACAATTCGTGCGGCACCCAAACATCAAGCTTCTCTTCGAAGCTGGCCTTATGCAAATATTTTAGATCTGTTTTGTAGTCCATCTTCAGCTTCTGAGCGATGCCGCGGCAGCTTTCATGTCGGTCTACTTCAATCATTTCCAATATTTTATCAAGATTCTTGACGACACAGTGCGTGGTGCATTTTTCACATCAAAATTACCGGAACGAAACCGGCGAAACTAAAACTGCGAGTGATTGGCTGTTATTTACATTTGCAGCTGTCTTAGTTGCATATTCCCCTTTATCAAAGCTAAATTGTGAAATGTACCGATTTTTTTTTGTTTACCTCCATCTTTGACGCTCTAACAAATAACT
The DNA here is from genome assembly GCA_030674115.1 of Micraspis discolor. Classification (NCBI taxonomy): domain Eukaryota; kingdom Metazoa; phylum Arthropoda; class Insecta; order Coleoptera; family Coccinellidae; genus Micraspis; species Micraspis discolor. The sequence goes on from JARTUT010001743.1 coordinate 2,106,442, forward strand.
AAATCGTTAAGTCACAACAATGGCTCGATATATTTTGCTAGAGCATACATTCTCCTTTTCAAAGAACAAAGTTTGACCAGAAGCGACAAATACAAACAGAGATATAGGTCAGTAAAGTCATGTGTCGACAAAATAATGATTTTTCTTTTTACCCAACCTTATATCTTCTGGTAAAAGGAAGCTACGACAATGAAATTCAAGAATACGTATCATATATATATTTGCCAGAGAATACTACGAGAAATATTATAAAATTCTGAGGAATGTTGAGAAGAAAATCAAAAGTCATGAAATGTGTATAAGCCAATAAAAAAATAAAATAAATACTACCTGGGAACCAATAAGAGAATATAGAGGAAATGAAAGATCACACAAAGTATCTCTCTTGGAGGAGCTCTCCGAACCGGCCGGTGGTGGTGAGGATATATTGGATGTAGCCAATCATTACTACAGTAACAATGCAAGCTTGCTGGGATCATCAAAGGAGGATATCAATTACAAAGGTCTGCAGCCCTGTAACAGCATAGTGCTACAACCAACTGAGCCAGGTGAGATAATGAACGTAATAAAATCCTTAAAGAATACTCATGCTGTAGACCTAGATGGCAAACCGATGGTGATAATAAAAACTGTAGCAGATCTATTATCGCTAGCTTTGGCCCATATAGCGAACCTAATAATTGAAAATGTACCAAAAAAAGCACATATTAGAGGAATTTACAAAAAAGGCGATAAGAGTCAAATAAAAAACTACAGGCCCATCTCATTATTGAGTAATATTGGGAAAATCTTCGAGAAGTTAATGTACAGCAGGATGATTGATTTCTTCGAGTCGTTTCATGCTCTTGCACCTTGCCAAAGTGGATTCAGAAAAGGGAAATCTACCACAAGAGCTATCTACCAGGCAATATCGAAAATTCTAAAAAACTTGAATGAGAAGAAGGTAACTGGACTCATGTGTCCAGACTTGAGTATTCGATAAGGTCAATCATGAGGTGCTGTATGAGAAGCTATATAAGCTCGGTTGATGCCTGGATTTGTTGATTTCATACATGAGTGGGAGACACAGTGTGTGTCCTACGTACACCCTGCTACTGGGCGTTTGATGATTTCGTGTGAGTTGCCGATTAATAGAGGAGTTCCCCAGGAGTCAATACTGAGGCAATTGCTGTACTTGGTATATACGAACGACCTATCAACAGTCTCTGAGGAGTTGGTACTATTCGCAGACGATACTTCCGTCATATTGTCTTCGTCGACGTCACTGGAGGGCCCAATAAGTGGAGCTTCTGCCTCATTGAATGCATGGATCTCTGCTAATGATCTGAAGTTAAACGAGGAGAACACACAGCTCTTAGATTACCTTTGGCAGAGACTACAAGGAAACGTCCTACCAGTGCCAGTCGTCCCCATACATAAGATTTCTTGGGTTATGATAGACCATTGATTGGACTGCAGTGTTCACATAGATCTGTTGGCAGAGGACATGTCAAAGTATGCATATGCCTTAAAGACAATTTCAAGCCTCATAAACAAGCAAACTATAGGGGTATAATCTACTACTGTATGTCGCTTTCGTGGATTATGAGAAGGCTTTTGACAGCGTAGACCTGTGGTCGGTCGAGGAAGCCTTGGTTAATGCTAGAATTGATTCGAGGTACAAAAACCTGTTGAACAACGTTTATTCGGAAGCAACTCGAAGGCAATTCGAGGACGAAGTGTATACCAATCAAAAAGAGAGTAAAGCAGAGGTATACTATCTCACCGAGATTGTTCACAATGACCTTGGAGGAGTTGTTCAAATCTCTGAATCATCTAAGATACGCTGATGACATACTCCTGATTGCTTCTAACTGGGAAGAACTACAAATAATGATTGAGGAACTGCATGAGAAAGCGCTCCCGAGAGGATTGAAAATGAACATCAAAAATACAAATATTGTGACCAATTCAAGTGAACGACACCCAATAATAGTAAAAATAATAATAATAATGATAATATGCTAGGAATATCACTCGGGGATAAAAAACGCAACGAATGGAAAGAGAGAGAGCAAAGGTTGCAGACGCGATAGAACGAGCAGAGTCACTTAAGTGGAGATGGGTAGGCCATAATGAACGAATACAAGACCAACGTTGGAATGCGGAAATTGGTAAATGGCGCCTTTATGATGGCAAAAGATCAAGAGGAAGACCGCAGATGAGGCGGAAAGATGACATAGTCAGGCATGCAGGCCTGATATGGCACAGGAGAGCCCTACACAGGAAGTGCTGGAGGCACTTGGGGGAGGCTTACATCCAAGCTTGGAAGGATAGAGAATAGGCTAATTGAAATTGAATTGAAACAAGCAAACTGCTTTTGTAGCATATAACGCATAGGTCCAATCAAAGTTGAGGTATGACATAGCACTGTACGAATTTTAATTTTACAAAATGATGCATAAGATCTATCTTGGGGCTCAAAAGTGTCGAGTCATGTAAACAACACTTCAGAGACAATGCTATCATGACAATCATAAGCTTGTATATATATGAATCAGTGAATAACTTCGAAACACGAGAAAATATTCAGGCTCCCTCTATCAGATGGGTTAATCTGGAGAGGAATGCACCCATCAACATTATAAAGATTTACAATCACATTCCAGTACAGGTGCGTCAGTGGCCCGTAAACAGAAATCGATGTAGACTTAAAACCTACCTGTTAGAAAATCCCTTCCACACATTGGCAGAGTTCTTTCATGACGATTTACGGATGTGAACCAGATATGTTTGTGATATTGTGTTTTGATTGTGAAATGTTATTTACCTACATTAATCTGATCTATTTTACATGACATGTTGTACAACAAATATTGTTTTATGGAACTAGTAAATAAATTATTATAATATATCAATTTTTTCCTTGAGCATTTCTGCCCGCCTATAAAGATTGGCTCCATTCTGAAATTAGTTATTCTCGATTAATTCTAGTGATCAATAGTTTTTCTTTCGTTTGATTTCCTACACTCGGTCGTTATGCAACGCGAAACACGCAATTTGACCCAAGAGGAATGTGCCTAATCGGTAGTTTTGCAAGAAGAAGGATGGACATACACAAGAATTGCAGAAAGGTTTGAAGTTTCCCATACAAGTGTGTCCAGAATGTTGCATCGATTCAGGGAGACAGGTATGAATGTCCGAAGAACAGGACAAAGTAGACCACGGTTAACAACTGCCATTCAAGAACGTTACTTGAGAGTGTCTTCGTTGAGACAACAGTTTGCAGTCGCTCGCCTCCTTCAAAATCAGCTTGAGCAAACTCATGAGGTGCAAATTAGCACTCAGACAATAAGAAATCGCCTCAGAGAATATGATTCAAGGCCTCGTGTCGCCCAGCTTTTACCCCAGCCCATCGAAGGGCGCGTTTGGATTTTGCGATAGAGCATATCCATTGGGAAGAGGCTGATTGGCAAAGAGTTATCTTCTAAAAATAAGTCTAAATTATGCCTATACCATTGTGATCGACGTTCCCTTGTATACAGATGTTCATATGAAAGATATGCTTAGTGCAATTTCCTGAATACTACTGGTTTTGGGGAGGATCGATTATGGTATGAGGTGGAATATCTTTGACTGCTCGCATAGTCCTAGTGGTCGTTGATAATGAAGCTATGAATACTGATAGGTGTATAAGGAACATTCTTGAAGAGCATGTAGTGCCATTTGCCCCATACATCGGTGATAATTTAATTTTTATGGACGATAATGCCAGACCCCATCGTGCGCGCATCGTTCAGGAGTACCTTGAAGAGGTTGAAGTCTCTCGAATGGAACGGCCAGCAAGAAGACCAGATCTCAATCAGATTGAGCAGGTTTGGGACAATCTCAATAGAAGGCTGAAAAGTTCAGAAAATCTTTCAACTACTCTTAATGACTTAGGAATCCAACTCTAGAGAAATCTGGGAAGGATTAGATCAGAATATTTTAAGATCACTCATTTTGAGTTTGAACCGTCGTTGCCGTGCTGTAATTAACGTAAGGGGTGGAAATACCAAGTATTGAATCACTTATCAGCATTCCAGTATTTTGAAAATTGTTTATTTCTCTTCTTTCACATAAGATTCTGTGAAATCCTGAATTTTTCTTCGGTTTAATGTGCCTTGTTTCGTTCAAAACCTTCCCGAGAGAACATAAAAAAATAAGTTATAAAGTCAATGTAGAGATAACTGTCATTAAAATTGAGATTTTCAGAATGTGCGTGAATTTTTTTGCGCAGTGTATTTTTTTTCTGAGAAAATGAATTTGGCTCGCACTGTACAAGATATTATAAAGGACAAGAGCTTAAGGGAATAAAGATATTGTTGTTAAATGGTATTCGATGGAGTAAATTTACTCACATTTGGATATAGGTTTGTTCATTCGTTAAGGTGGTTGTATTAGTATTAAACTGTAAAAAGGCTTTAGAACAAGCGCGTAAAAGCTGGGTCAGTGCGTTTTTCCACTTACTTTCCATTTCGTGGTGGACTATCACCATAACTACAGAACACCATCGGTTTCAAAGTACGTCACCATCCAAGCACATACACCGGTAAACTATGAACCATTTACCGAGCGACGATGGTTAGGATACCTTGAAACGCTTCTGTAGGAGGTTCCACATAATAATCGGTCCATTTTCTAATCAACTTTAATGGTCCTTTATTCAATGTTGAATTGTCTCATTGATATGCGTCTAAAATACTGATCAATTTGGGGGAACTTTGGATAGAGAGGAAGTGTAGATTAGGCTAGTTTGGGGGAAAACTTTTTAAATTTTTTTTTTGGCGTTGAGATGTACGAGGACTGTTCGAAACGTATGGAGAACTCAGTAAACACACAGGACTTGGAAATAATTTTCCCATTGAAATGGATCGGGAAATATTGCATGTTGGAGTATCAATTTTGTTTAAAGTGAGTAGCAACTTAAGCGCAGAATGTGCAGTACGACCACCATCCAGAAGAGTCACTGTAGTCGCATCAAACAATGTATCACGCACCGGCGCCATCTACTTAAAATATTGGTTTGTAGTACATGCTGTGTATCATAGATGACGCTGTATGTGAAAAAATTTCCCGCTTTTTGTTGTGGCGAAAGTGCTTCGACAACTTGTTCATAGGCATGGAAAAGTATATAGATCTTAATGAGGATTATTTTGAAAAACAATGCAGCGATTTTCGATTAATAATATTTGTTTTTGTTCTCGAATCCCGAAATATAAAAGACAACATAAGTATATTCGTAACATACATCGTCTCGATATGTAAATTTTCTTGACAGACTGGAAACAGTTATATTTAAAAGAAATATCATTTATTCAATCATGATAACTATTCAAGTATATTAAAATTGTATGTGAGAACTATCATTCACCACAAAGAACATTTTTCTGTTGGATTCATTATGCTGCCTTTGGAGCAATTGAAGGCTCTTGAAAATTCCTCCATGTTAGACAACGCACCAATGATCCTGTAGTTTGATGGTGAGTATCCTCTCTGCATGATGTATTCAACATAACCCTTCGTCTCAGTTGAACAAAACGTCTGAAAAGATAAGAATTCTCAAACACAATCAACCTCATGTTGAAAAGTGAATGTGTAACATCCTAGGTTTTTTTCAAGGCTAAAAAATCGTGGTGTCATTCCACCCTATGCTGATACGCCTCTGGCGGTTACCAAACCGTGAAAATAAATTCCATCGTTAGAATCGGAGAAAAAAAGAAGAGCGCGCCTCTCACTGTCTAGTGTTAACGTCGAGCTGCACGTTGCGTAGAGAAAAAAGGCAAGATGAAAGATGGCGATTATCGGTTGTGTTGTGAGAGAAGAGGCGAGACCCAAAAAAGTGTTAGCGACTTTGTGTGAGTTCGAAAACGGAGCCATCTTACGTTGAGTAACTCTAGAATCTATTTTCATAAATTGTCAAGGCCTTGATGGACCAGGATCTGTAGTTCAACTACCGAAACGTATGATAACATATGAGATCACCGACTAGTAGTGTTACTAGTATGTTTGATACGAAGTAGTGGATGTAGCCCTTTGTGTGTAGCACCATAATGTTGTATCGAGTGATGAGAGAGCTTTTGTTCAGTTACTTCTGTTTTATTGCTCCCATTATGTATATTTCTTATCGTCGATTATGTATGGTTCTTCGTATCATTTATGCTCATGTTCCTTACAGTTATTCTGATTATTATTCACTCATGGTTACTATTCTATCAAGTGATGAGAGATCCTATGTTTATTTAACAGTAGGTTTTCTTGTTATTTTTGTAGAAGTTGTCTTATTATTTTTATACATTGTTATAGTTTTCTCGGAGTTGTTATACTCGCCTTTGCTAGCTGTTAATGATTAATCATTTAGTTTTAAACAAGTGCCCTAACATCATCTAACATAAGGAGTTTTATGCCTGAGGCTTTCCCAGTGGCGGCGTAAAGGGGGGGCGGTCCGCCCCGGGTGCCAAGCATCAAGGGGTGACAACACGGTGACAAAGAAATACCAACTCTGTCACGCAGATAGCAGCCGCTGGCGAAGTGAAGGAATCATTTCTAGGTTTCTTCCCTATAGCTGGAAAGACTGCAATCGAACTTACGGAAAATATCCTTACGCAGTTAAAGAGTGATAACTTGGACATTCATCTATGTCGGGCTCAAGGATATGATAACGCTGCAACCATGGCAGGAGTTCATGGTGGTGTGCAATCTATCATTAAGGAAGACAATCCTAAAGCTTTGTTTATGCCTTGTGCTAATCATTCGCTAAATCTATGTGGGGTGCACTCTTTCATGAGTGTTAGTTCAAGTGTAACATTTTTTGGAACAGTAGAAAGAGTTTACACGTTCTTGTCGTCGTCCACACATAGATGGGAAATTCTAATGAAAAGTGTAGGCGTATCGGTCAAACGACTAGTAGAGACAAGATGGAGTGCTCATCACGATGCTGTTAAGTCATTGAAGAATAATTTTGAGAAACTTGTATCAACACTCGAAGAGATGTGTGATCTCAGAAGCAGCAGAGAAAACGTCGATACAAGAGAAGCAGCATCCACACTCTTTCCAGCTTTATGTGACTTCAGTTTTTTATGCTACCTCTCTTTTTGTGAAATCCTAGAAGAAGTTAATCAGACACAAAAGTATATCGAAACATCTGGACTATCGCTGGAAAAGTGTGTTATAAAAATTAAAGCCCTAAACATTTTTCTTCAAACTCAACGTATACAAATAGTGGAAAGAGCTATTTCCTACGCAACTGAGAAATGTGAGGACTTGGATATCTCCGTTGAAAGAAGAGAAAAGAGGAGATTCCGAAAACGAATGCCAGGAGAAATGTCCCAAGATGTTGGACTAACATTGCCAGAAGAGTTGCATAGAGCTATGTTAGAATGTCTTGATAGATTTTACGAAGAACTAGAGCATCGCTACAAAGCAATGGATGATATTCTCATAACATTTGGTGTTGTTCAGTCTGAAACTCTACTTACGTCAACAAAAGAAGAACTTCGTGATAAAGTTCCAAATCTTACAAAAATCTATGATGAATTTTCTGCAGAGGACATTATTTTGGAGATTTCACGACTGAGGCGCCACTTGGAAGCTGCCAGCATTTCTCTTCAAGAAGAGATCCAATGGACTACCTTGGATCTTCTGAAATTTATTGTAAAATGGGACTATTCTGAGTCTGTTCCAAGTCTAGCTCTATGTCTAAGATTTTTTTTAACTATTTGTGTTTCGGTGGCTACTTGTGAAAGAAGTTTCTCAAAATTAAAGTTAATAAAATCTTACTTAAGATCTACAATGAGCCAAACACGACTTTCCAGTCTATCCATATTGTCCATTGAAAAGGAGAGGAAAGTAAATTTTGATAATGTCATTGAGTATTTCAGCAAAATAAAGTCACGTAAACACGTTTAATATTTGTCGTTTTATTTTGAGGATGCTCGATAGAAAGTCGCCCCGGGTGCCAACCTATGCTACGCCGCCACTGGGCTTTCCCCTACATTTTCTTAGACCCTAAATAAAGAGCTGATTGTTTCTAACTGTTGTGTTTTATTTACCATTTTTGTTTCCCAATTATTTTCACTAATCTCAATTATCACGAACCCTAATTATTACTTAAACATAACGTCCTACGGTTGATAGACGCTCACATTCAATGGCCAAGTCTTTATATCTGGAGTCATACAGACTCCAGTATTGTAGTTAGTTTTAAAAATAATATTTACCATCCTTTTCGAAAGAAAAAGTGGCAAATGTAACAAATTCTTCCCAAAGATACACTCATTGAAACACACCTTCACGAAATGAACTCACCGTCGCAAATCCAATGAAAAAAAGTTGTTCTGGTGTAAACTTCTCTGATTCCATCTTGTAACTATCGAAAAATTGTTTTGCAGCTGTGTAAGCTATTTTGATACCTCCATTGTCGGCAAGGTTTTCGTTCAGGCTCAAGGCTCCGTCAACCTAAAACAATAATAATAACAACGTTTATTGATCCTTTAAGACAATAATGTATAGGACAAGCCATAAGGTGGAAAATGGAAATTACATTAGCTAAGCACTATGACACCATTAAAGTATTCATTTACTGTATAATAACATTTGTCCAACATTAAGTTCTCAACAGTTTTTCTAAATTTTCTGAAATTAAGTGATCTATCACTGTGAGGCAAATGATTATAAAGTTTAATACATTGATAGGAAGGAGACATCTCAAACTTAGTTGTTTTATGCTTAGGTATAAATAAAGTTCTTTCACCTCTGGTACCATATTTGTGAAAACTAGACAACCGAACAATATTTTCTTCATTTTCTTTCACGTGCAGAAGACATTTGAAAATAAAAATGGGAGATGAAGTAAGAATTTTATGCTCTATAAATGTGGGTCTACAGGATAAACGTGAAGGTATATTGAATAGGATACGTTTCTGTAACATAAATGCTCTTCCAACATCCAAACAGTTTTCCTACAGCTGAATATTGTACGATATATAGATATACAACGTTCTAACTGAATGACAGGAAAGACAATGAAAAATGTCTTTCCGTAGTGCGAGCTGGTCACGTTTGACGTATGATATCCCAGAGTTTCAAGACCTCAAGTGCAACTGTGAACCGATTTCGAGGTGTTTTACCTCTCATCAGCACAGTGTAGCACTGAATTCTAGAAGGGGGCTGCCAGTACTTAAAGAATATTGTGAGGCACTCCCAAGTATTCTCTTGAAAGCGCGCCATCTACATCCCAAAGACTGAAACAGTCCCGTTTCCTCTATGGATTCATACGACAAGAATGATCCCCAATTTTGGGTCACCACAGCGATCTGAATGTGATTACATTCTTAAGTACCATCGGTGGGCCCAGAGGGTTGACTCGCTATTGTCTTGTAGACAGAGAAATAACAACTGTAAAGATTTTATTGCCTATATGCGGGCACGCAAAGTTCTAACTGAATGGCAGGAAAGACAATGAAAAATAGTGAAAAGCGGGGAAAAGGAGAGGGAAGGTTTAGATCGTTTCCATTCAAGATTTAGCGTGAAAAACTCTTTCCTGGAAGGGGGTTAATATGAAAGCAGCTTCTGTTTTCAACCTATTATTGAAGCCTGATTCTATGAAAGTTGTAAGGCTGAGAACCTGATCTGAACAATTTCTATTTTTCCTAAAGCCTCCCTGAAAATTTTGTAGAGCATTTTCTATAGAAGATTCAATTCTATTGCACAGTGATACTGTGGAATCGACAAACATTGTTGCCAACTACTTTTCAACGGTAACAGAGAAATTCTTAGATTCTTAGATAGCATTTTCTATAGAAGATTAAATTCTAAATAGAATTACCTTTTCTAATATCTTGAAAGGAACATTCAATGAACTGATCGTTCGATAACTACTAGGAATCAAGTTTTTTTCCTCGTTTCAAAATACCTATTACAGCCTTACGAAATTCGGAAGGAAAGTTTCCTGAATTCAGAATATTGTTATAGAAAGACAATAACCAAGATAAGGCCTTTTATCTTAAATGTTTGATGAATTCAGGATAAATTCCGTCAAAACCTGCTGCTTTTCGAGATTTGGTAGACTTGATTGCAGTCCTCAATGCATCTATATTGAATGGATATGACACATGTTCTAAAGTAGGAGCTGATCTCCTGAATATGTGCAATTTTTTCTTCAGATTCTTCATTCGGATACATCAACTAGCTTGGATCAATTTTTTATGATGATGAGGCAAGGGGAGTAGCTTCACCTAATTTTCTCAATATATCCCATGAATTCCTACTCGAAGGTGTGAAATTCATTTTTTATACAACATTATTCCATTTCTCTTTTCGGCTTATATTGATAGAATTCATAAGCCTTTCACATTTATCAAGTGATGGTGATTTTTGATGGTCCTTCTACAAATTATCGTTTTTTTTTTTTTTTGTACGATAAGTGGCTATAAAAGAAACTGTAATAGATGTTTATGAGTGTTTATGAGTACCGTTCTTAGACAAAATAACATTATTTATATGGCCAAGCACCAGAATACGATAACTTTGCCCGATTGTGGAGTGAATACATTCGGTTTTATTTATGTTTATCATTAAGTTATTTTTACGACACCAGGTTACGAAACCATCGATTAATAGCTGACACAGAGCCTGAAGGTCTTAGAATGTTAGGGCTAAAACCACCACCAAAACATCATCAGCAAACAGACTCATCATAAAGTTTCTTATTAACGACGAAAAGCCTCTACACATGAGCACATTCGGGAACATTGTTCCCAAATTAACGGGGACATCATTGATGAAGAGCAGAAAAACAAGAGGCCCAAGGACCGATCCTTGTAGTATTCCAAGACTCAGATAGTTTTCGTGAGATACGCAGCTACCAACTCTCACAAAAATTGATCTACCCTCAAGATAGCTCCAGAGCCAATCAGAGAAAACACCTCGAAAACCAAAGTTGTAAGATTTGTCGAGTATGAACTGAAGTGATAAACTATCGAATGCCCGCGACAGGTCAAAAAATAAACCTGATACATGTAGGCCATTGTCGAGGCATTCATAAACATAATCAACAAAGAAAACTGCAGCTGTCTCTGTTGAGTGACCTGATCTAAAACCGTGCTGAGCATCACGACTCTCTCAAATACTTTAGGAAATATGCTCAAGACAGAAACCGGTCTATAATTAGTGATGTTATGTGGATCGTTTTTCTTGAATATTGGAACAAGTAGAGCTTTTTTCAAAATAGTGAAAAAGATTCCAGAACTTATAGAAACATTAATACAATGAGCAAAATGTTCACAAATATCAGAACTTCAACTTCAGAATCCTAACAGATATACAATCACCTCCTCCCCACTGATTACTCTTCAACAACTTGATTACATCAGCCACCTTGCACTTAATTACAGGATGAAAAAAAAAGTTGAGTTCAACATTGGTGACAAAGTGCCGAGGGAGATAAAGAGTTCTCATATATATATATATATATATATAATTACATGAGTACGCTCCTGTATTCTAAGATAGATACATTGTAGCATCTCCCTATTAATCTTAATATGCCCATGTACAATTTTGCTTACTAAACATATTGTCTATCCTTGACACGCGACGCTCCTCCACAATACAGTTATTGTTTGTTGTTTTGATGAATAGGAGAGACGTCCAACCTGAGGGGGAGATTAGAATTGTTCTTCACTTAGCTTACTTGTAGACGCATAGTCATATTTCAAGTGGTGTTTCCAAATAAAGTAAAATTTTTAAAAAAGCGTTTTCCTCAACAAAATATTTAATTATATATATATGTATAGTAGATATCTAAGAATTTCTCTGTTACCGTTGAAAAGTAGTATCACTGTGCAATAGAATTGAATCTTCTATAGAAAATGCTCTACAAAAATTTCAGGGAGGCTTTAGGAAAAATAGAAATTGTTCAGATCAGGTTCTCAGCCTTACAACTTTCATAGAATCAGGCTTCAATGATAGGTTGAAAACAGAAGCTGCTTTCATTGATTTATCTTCGGCATATGACACTGTGTGGAAAGATGGATTAATTTTCAAACTCTATACCCATCTGAAGTGTGGGAAAATGGTACGATTATTAGAAAATATGTTATATGATAGAAGGTTTCGTGTATTTGTTGACAATAAGAGTAGCAATTCCAAAACATTGAAAACCGGTCTTCCTCAAGGATCAGTTCTAGCTCCTTTACTTTTCAATTTATATCTCAGTGATTTACCCACGACATCATCTCTGAATTTTGTTTATGCTGACGACATTGTTAATGTGGATATGCTGTAGAAACAATGCCTCATCTCATCAATTATTGTCCCATATATAAATTTCAAGACGGTTTTAGGGATACTCACGATGTTTCAGATTCTCTCTTGAAATGGATTATTAATTTTAAACTAATTTAATATGTTTATTCTGTATTCAGTTCTTTTTTCTGCTTTTGTCTTTTTATTTTCAGATTCGACATGTGCACCTTGAAGAAGCCTTCTGTGATTATTACTTGAATACCACTCTTGAAGTAAGAAGTCCCTCAAATATATTTAAGCTTATTTTTGTACACACAACAATACTTATGCGGGGAGCCAGGGTTTTTTTTACTGGGGTTTTTTCCCTAGGTTTTATGTCATACACCGAATTGTATGGCACCCCGTCACTAACCCCAGCTAACATTTGTTTGTAAGCCAATAGTTCAAAAGAATATATATATACTGTGCAGGACACCATCAACGAAAAGCTCAATACATTTATCATTTCTGTCCTTTCGGCCAGTCAAATTATTTACCATGGACCATACCGTTTTGTTTTTATCATCCGATCTATTAATGAGCTTAATTATAAAATTTTAATTTGGTATTCCTGATTAACGAGTTATATTCGCATTTGGCCTTCTTGTACAAAGAATATGTGCTCTGGCACTTTAAATTTGAGTGTAACCAATACAAATCCATTAATTGACGTTTCGCAAGAACCACTTCCGGAGTGATCCAACTATTTAATTTGTCAGCCTTAGTCGGCAATTTTACCATCGGACAACACGACACAAAAGTACTATGAATGGCATCAACGAATGCTTGAAAACATTCATCAACATCAATGATGTTATAAATGGCATGAAAATCAAAAATTGAGATATGATATACAAAATTGTTGAGATTTCTTTGACTCAAGTTTCTGATCTTCGAACCACCCTGTGTATTTACTTGAAGTATGCGATAAAATTCCACCAAAATAGCACGGTGGTCACTCAAAAGAGGCTCAAAAACTTTAACATTGGAGCCAGATATATCTGCATTCGTTAAAACATAGTCTACTTTTGAACTAGATGAATGACCAGTTATGTCATTCAATACTCGCGTAGGATCTTGTGACGAAATCTTTAAATCAAAACTATCCATTAAATCAACAAATTGCTCTCCAGGAAATCAATGTTCAGATCACCATAAACACAAGGAAATGATCTATCAGAACATAATAAACAAAGAAAACTTCAACAAGACTTGAAGAGTAGCTGAGGGCATCTGATAATATGTCCAGAAAAACTTTGGTATTACCGGAACACGGCCGATAATAGTATATTAAATACCGCGGGACTGAAGTAGTACATTTAGGCCCGGTTGTACAGTCCGAGTTCAAGCCTAGTTCAAGACTGAACCCAACTCAAATAAGAAATATCTGTTGTACAGTGCGAGTTCAAGGCTGAACTTCACTCAAACCGACCCTCAAGTTGAACTTCCAAAATCGGGCGCTCAAGCCTGGTTCAACAGAAATTTCAGTTCAATCATAGAGTTCAATTTACAATTTATAGGTTATATGTCAAATAGTTGTATGTAGTTGAAAGGCTTGCTAAGGTAGTATTTTCGTGAATGAGTTGTGTTCGTGTTTCACTCAAAAACATAATTTTTTAATATGAAATTAATAGAAATGGATTTTCAACTCGACAATAATCTTGCGGAATTGACTGATGATGAAGATTTTGTGGAAGCAGTGAATTTTGCTATGAATTCGAGTAGAATGCCGAAGAAATATAGGGAGAGAATGAATTATTTCGAGGTCTGGAATGAAACTGAATTTTTACAAAGATTCCGTTTATCAAAAGATGGAGTACGTTTTGTGGTATCCCATCTATTCTCTTCCAGTATTCACCTTTCATTTTATTTATATTACTATCAGTTTGTTTATTTTCAATTATATTGCTGTATTTTTTAATAAGATTTATTAAAATGTTCTCTTCGGAGCACGTGAAATTTGCGCTTCGCTTTACGTCTGACATTATTACTGACACTTTTTTTTCAATCACAACCACAACAGCACTCATCAACTAATCTTGTTCAAATAGAACAATTCAAATTTTTAAAATTATATTTGCGCTCTTGTCAAAGAAGAATTTTAATTCTTCTTCTTTTTTCCATTTGTCTAAAATTTGTTACTATTCGTATCAAAAACGCATGTCTCGAAGGAAGCGACGTTGCCATTTCTGAAGAATTGTACTCAAGGAAAGTTCACTTGAACTCGCCTCAAACATAACCTGTACAACCGGATGACATATCTGAACCTGGCTCAAGAGTGAACCGAGCTCAGTTGAGCTTCGAATTGAGTTGTCACTGTACAACCGGGCCTTAATCCTGAAGGTAAAGTTTATGGCCCGACCGCAGGGAGGGCCATAATTTACCTGAAGGATTAAATGTACTTCAGTCACTAAGGTATATACGATACTTTTCGTACTTCCGGTATGATTTTATTAATTATTTCAATAATTTCAATCAGTTTTTTCTCTCTTCAACTCATTTAATAAACTGTCTTTAAAATAAGTTACCATAGTAACATTGCGTTGTGACAATTATAATTTAGAAACATTGTCATTACTAGTGTCATTGTAAAGAAACATTGTTATTGATAATTATTGGTATCATGAGTGTGAAGAAGGTGTATCTGATATTGATAAAAGAGCAGCCAAAGTAGGTGAAGAATTGTTACCACCGAAATCTAGAAAACTATACGAGCAGCAGTACGATGCTTTTAAAAAGTGGTGCCGCTTAAAAAATGTGAGACAACCTACTGAAAATGCGCAGTTAGTCTACTTCAATGATATATCAAAAGTGGTTTGTGCCTCAACTCTCTGGGCACATTACTCAATGCTGAAATCGGTTATTAACATTAGAGAAGATATTGATATAAGTAAATTTCCAAAATTATTAGCTTTTTGAAGAGAAGAAATGAGGGATTTAAGCCAAAGAAGTCAAGAATTCTCACGTCTGAGCAGTTAGATCAGTTCTTACAGGAGGCTCCGGATGATAAATATTTAATGCTTAAGGTAAATTTGGAAATGTGTTTATATTCAGAAATTTCAAGAAATCAATTTTTTTGTAGGTTGCACTTATTTTGGGCGTTGCGGGGAGCTTGTTGTGGAAAAGAGTTGGTTGATTTAGAAATCGACGATGTGAGAGATTTGGGCGATTCCTTCCTAATTGCGATTAGAAACACCAAAAATAAAATTGACCGAAATTTTGTGATCAAAAATTCAGAAAACAGTGCCATCAGTTTTGTGGCGATATTTCGAAAATATGTGGCATTGCGAAAGACAGGGACACCTCATTCAAAATTTTTTGTTCAATACATCAACAAAGAATGTACTACGTGAGTAGTAGGAAAAAACATGTTTTGTACATTTCCACGGCAAATAGCAGCTTTCTTGAAATTAGAAAATGCGACGTCTTATACGGGACATTGTTTTAGACGCACATCTGCGTCTTTGTTAGCTGATTCGGGAGCAACAATAGACGTGCTGAAGAGACATGGAGGATGGAAATGCTCCAACGTGGCCGAGGGATATATTGAATCGTCTATTAAAAATAAACAAAAATTTGAGATAAAATATTTGGTCAAGTCGCTGATTCGTCCACTATAGTTATGCCACAGTCCTCATTCTCGCTTCCTGTTTCCGCAGGATCTTCGCACACTTGGACAACCCAAAGCGGAAAAAATCGTGGGGCCTTCCTGGCCATGCATCTACTTCGACAGCGAAACCAAACATTCATGGCTCGAAGTTGATGTTGTGTATTTGTACACCAGCTTGGTGTAGCTCTCTTGCAACCAGGCGAAACCTTTAATTATGGTGTAAAACGGCGGTTTTATATTGGAATGCCTATGTATCAGTCTGAAAATATGAATTTTTCGTAACATCGGAAAGGAGAAATGTCAAAGAATCTGTCAGAAGTTTCAATGCTCACAGATACGTGTTCGTATTGACATCCGGCGGACTTAGTAATTCACAATTCACATACTCAGGTATGAGGTACTTCAATATTCATTTCATACAAAATATTCCAATTTTTTTTCTCATATACTCACAGTTCTGTTGAGTTCGTTCACGAAATAACTGCTGTACTGTCGTTTAAAACATTTTATTTTTTCTTGGTAAGCCGCAACTGTTTCTTCGGTCCATGTATTTGTTATAACACCATTTCCATCGTAAAGTCTACCAGTGTTATCGAAACCATGGGTTATCTCATGCCCTACCAAAGATCCCAAATGGGAATAATCCAACAAACTGAAAATAATGACAAATGTGTTTTAGGTCATTTTATTACCATAGAGATCAATTTAACTCAAATATTCACGTATTTATTTTGAATATGAAACTACAAACTTACGTGAAGTTTCCACCAAAAAATACTGAATTCATCATTGCAAATGGTATTGCTGAAAAAAACAGTTTAATAATTTTTCATTGAATCATATTCTCTTTGCGCTTAATTTTTAACAAGCTTATATTGGCTTCACTTGTATGTATGTCAGTTTGTAACTTTCCTTATTTAAGCGTGAGTGGCTCATTATTGTGGAAAGATCCCACTTCTTCCAATGCGTTCGTTGGCTTAGCGGTCTAAGGCGTGTAATGAACACCTCTTTCCAACGTCCTAGTAGAAGAGCGGCTTTCCACCGACGAAGAGGTATTAAAACAATTTTTGACAAAATATTTTTGCAGGTTTCGGACTATGGACTTTTGACTTTTTATAAATTTTATATCTGACCTTTTTCCTTGGACTTCTAACACGGAACTTCACTAGCGAAATTTCGAACTCACTCAATTACAACACAATTACTATTTTTCTAGAATTTAAAAGACTAATTTCTTCTATACTTTTTTAGAGTGTTTTTCTGGTTACGGATCACGTTGAACTGACTTTCCATTACCTAATTTTTCCTTATATCCCTTTGTCCGGGGGCGTTATCGAACATAAGCCGGAATTCCCTAATTTCTCTTAATTGGTGCCCTTCTTTTCGATAGTTCGAA
Source organism: Micraspis discolor (assembly GCA_030674115.1). Lineage (NCBI taxonomy): Eukaryota > Metazoa > Arthropoda > Insecta > Coleoptera > Coccinellidae > Micraspis > Micraspis discolor. The sequence continues at coordinate 2,123,751 of JARTUT010001743.1, forward strand.
ATTTACCCCAACTACTTCGAAATCTAAGTTTCATTGACTTTAGTCAATTCAGTCTCTCGATACAAACCTCTGATTGGTTTACTGATTTTAATTTTTACTAAAGATCCACCTTTTTCCCATCGTTTTATTTTTATTCAAATTATTATTACGTCGTACATCCATCAAGATTTCCATGTAGCGGACCGATAAATTTCGTTTTAAATCTTAGGTTTTATGATTATTGGGGTGATATGTTTGAGAGGTTCATTACTGTCTGGAATATCTGGGAATTTCGATAAGATATGGTCTTTTGCTTATCAAGACCCAATATCCAGCATCGCTAGACATATCATATTACAGGCGCGCGTCTTTTGTAGCGTCAGCTTTTAGATTCATCGATCGTGGGTTCGATTCCCGTCCACGCCCGTCCTATATTAGAATTTAGGGATTCATTTCAAAACCTTGAGGCGAGAGCTGTGCATGTGTGAAACATTGGCCTACTTTCCGTCATGCAATCTTAACTTAATGATTACCATTAATACTTTTATGACAGTCACTGAATCGCAAAAAATAAATACAAGGTGCTCGGCACATGAACCGTCAAATTTTTTGGGGCGTTGGTAGTGTAACATCCCAGGTTTTTCCAATACAAAAAATCGTAGTCTCATTGCACCCTTTTCTGATACGCCCCTGGCAGTTACCAAACCGTAGAAATAAAATTCCATGGTCAGAATAAAAAGAACACGGCTGTCACTGAGAAGTCGACCTGCGCGCATGGTGACAGATCAAGAAAAGAAGGGTGCAAGATGGAGGCGTGATCATGAGTTTTAGTTTTGTGGGGACAGAAGTAAGAGAGACCCAAAAAGAAGTGTTTAGTGCCTTTGTGTGTGTTCGAAAACGAAGCCATCTTACCTTGAGTGACCCTAGAATATATCTCGCAAGTATAATTGAGACTATTTTTAAATGTTATTAGTTGCTTGTTGATTTGTTCAGTGAATTTATTATTTCTCTATTGTGTTTGTAAATTAATACTGTTATGATGCAATATTATTTGTTTCATGATGTATTAGGTTGTGTTTGGGCATTTGTCATTAATACTGTTGTCTTGTGAATGTAATTCCTTTGTTCGCATCATGTTTTGTTTGGATTCATATAACCCTATTTCATCTGTTCACATAATGCTTTGTTTGATTCATATAACTCTATTTCCTTTGTTCTCATAATGCTTTGTTTGATTCATATAACTCTATTTCCTTTGTTCTCATAATGCTTTGTCTGATTCATATAACTCTATTTCCTTTGTGCACTTAATACTTTGTTTGATTCATGTAACTCCTTATAGCATGTGATTCCATCATTTTCGATATTCTTGCCTTGCAGTTCAGGTGTCTACCATAACAACGAATGCCTTATTGTACAGCTTTCTACAATGTGTTACTGGAGTGTAACCGATCAGCTTTATTTACTGTACCCTATGGTACAATAGGAATTGCCAATCTCTCTGTAGTTCTGAGCCTGTGATTAAGCAGGAACGTATGGAGACCTCCACTAGTGGTAGTACTAGTATGGTCAATATGGAATAATGGATGTAACCAGTGTACGTAGCACTCTGGTGTTATATCGAAGGTTAACGTTGTTAAGTTACCTCTACGTCATGTTATCATTATGTATGTCTTGTACTGTTGTTCTTGGTCATTTTACTGTGTAATGTACTTGCCTTACTAGCCATGGTTATTGTTGTGTATATTTCGTACTGTGTTAACTTATTCTTCTTACTGTCGTGATGTACCTTGTTGTCGTTATGTATATTTCCTTCGGTTGATTATGTAGATTCTCTGCTTTCATTATTTATATTGCTTATGATCGTTTACTTATACCTGTCTCTGCTATTTATGTCCATAATGCATTCTGGTTCTTATTATTTATTTGTGATTGATATTCTATGAAGATTTGTTGTTTATTTATGCCATGATCTCGTACTGCTATTTATTTATCTATATGCTCGTATTACATGATATTTCATTTAGGGGTCTCGAGATTGTGGACCATTCCTATACTGTAGTATGAGATTTCTTAGGTTCCTGGATCGAAGGCCTTGAAGGGGCGGTTCCAAGGCCTTAAGGCAGGGACCGTTACTGACATGTGCTATAAGGACATGAGAGAATATACCTTTTTTATATCAACCGCGAAACTTTCTGTCATTTTTTCAGAGCCGCCGCTGGACCTCCATGACCTTCCCCGTGTTCCCAATTCCTTAGCTCATACAATATTATAGTTATGGCTCACATACCCTGGGGCCGTGACCATGACGATGGTCATAATTAGTCATTTACTTATTTGCCATGATTATTATCCTGTTGCATTATTGAAGTATACATTTGCTATGATTATTAATTCTTGCTGTACCATTGAAGTTGCTATATTTACCCTGTTATTATACTCTTGTATTATGGAAGTTGCTCTGATTATCCTGATTATCGTCTGTGCTGTATTGCTATAGTTTCTTTTCCTAGATTGTTATACTCGCCTTTGCTAGCTGTTAATATTTCATCTTTTAGTTCTAAACAAGTGCCCAAACACCACCTAAAGGGGTTTTATGCCTGAGGCTTTCCCTATATTTTTTAGACCCTTAATAAATAGCTGATTGTCTGGGTCTAACTGTTGTGTTTTATTTACCATCTTTGTTTCCCAATTATTTTCACTAATCTCAATTATCACGAACTTGAATTATTACGTAAACATAACATAGAGTCCTACCCTTGCTAGACGATCACATTAAATGGCCAAGTCTTTGTATCTGGAGTCATTCAGACTCCAGTGCCGTAGTTAGTTTTAAAATGATATTTGTCATTCTTTTCGAAAGAAAAAAGTGGCAAATGTTACAGTAGGGTCATTTGCTACCTTTTCAGTCTTGGCACCTGGGTCCTTAGTATTACGGTTACGGAGGTATGCTTTTTTATTAGGTTTTTCTAAATTACCCAAAATGTACCCTTCGAAGCCCCATAACTTTTTTGCGTGGGCTTTTACATGCATTTTTTTTTATTGTATCAAGTCTACATGAGTGTGTGGTTAAAAACAAACGTATTTATTGTTACAGATAACACCACAAAATTATAATTATTGATCGATGATTACCCCACCACGAAACATTCTCGACGACTTATCGACGATTAAGAGAGACTGGAAACTTAAATTTTCAAGAGCCTCGGGTCAATGTGAGGCAACACCATGTAGCAGTTGACGATCAAATACTTCAAGCCTTTGAAGAAGATCCAACTACAAGCATTCGTGTCGTTGCTCAAAGACTCTCTTAATCGTCGATAAGTCGTCGAGAATGTTTCGTGGTGGGGTAATCTTCGATCAGGAAATTTGGCTTGATAAATCCTTTGAGCTGCACGAGCAACACCATCGGCCTTGCCATATGCCATCACCATATCAGCATACTCAGCGTTGGTGAAATTAGGCATATCAACAACCAAAATTAAAACAACAGTAGCAAAAAGTCGATAAAAGTAACAAAAACAAAAAATACAAATTTAAAAAACTGAACAACGCGGCACAGACACTTCCAACAGCAGAGACAGTTAAATCTCGAATGACGGTAGGGTCAAGTCAGCGGCGACTAACCCAATCCAACCTAAGGACAGAAATAGTAATAATAATTCACACGCGTCTAAAACGGGCAGGTAAAATTTCCTTGCTCGCTGTGTTGTGTCGAAATCCGTACTTTTATTTAGGTGCGACTTTCTTCACTCTTCTGACTAAAACCTTATTTGCAGTATTATTTTTTTATTGACTTACGTAAATAGCATATGTTTAGCAACGTTATAAACCAAAGAACATTTTAAAATAAAACTAAGTTTGTAATAGCTGTAACTTTTTTTTAAATTTCAATAGGAGTGGAGATGTTTTCATACTTTCATATTTTTTTTTTAATAAAAGGCCCTCGTGTTAATTTTGTGGTGTTATCTGTAACAATAAATACGTTTTTTTCAAACACACACTCGTCTAGACTTAATACAATAAAAAAAATGCATGTAAAATCCCACGCAAAAAAAGTTATGGGGCTTCGAAGGGTACATTTTGGGTAACCTAGAAAAACCTAACAAAAAAATCATACCTCCGTAACCGTAATACTAAGGACCCAGGTTCCAATACTGAAGAGGTAGCAAATGACAACAACCCCAAAAAAATTTGACGGTCCATGTGCCGAACACCCTGTATAAGGTAACCCTCGTATTAAACTGTTTCAGAGTTAAGAAAAGACGTTTTCAATATTGAAAAACTTACTGATTCTATTGTTTCCCCTGGTATAATATGCATTTGTATCAAATGGAGATCTATCCCAGCTGAAATTAAAAAACACAATGAAAAATTCATTTCCTCTGACCAAGTTTCAACATACTGAGCCCTATTTCTTGGTCCGCCCATTTGGGATAACATATAGGCTTGCTTGAATGCTCTGATTCTTTGACTATTACCAAAGTTGTCAAATTTATTGATTTTCAGTCCCTTGTATATTCCGTCTAATGCAGTATTGTTTTCGTAAAAATAGGGCAGACCTATTAAATCCACCATTTTCTTTACCTTGTCGAACGCTGAGGATTTCGAAGGAGCATCCATCCATTGAGAGTTTGATAGAAACCCGACGAAGGTCTTCGATAAATCTGCAACCATTTCTTTAGTCTGTGTAGACATAGAGAAGCCCGTAACAATTAGTCATTCTAACTACGGCTTATGTTTCTTTAGATTTCTCAAAGATTTATCAACCTAAGTGTTATCAATTATAAGGATATCTCAAGGTCTCACCTTCGACAATCTTGATTTTCCGTTGTCATATTCAGCGAACAATCTACCAGTGGCTAAACTCAAGCCTACATTTGCGTCAGTCTGTTCAATATCAATCAATTGCCTGACACAATATTCATCCCTAAAAAATCTGGATTAAAAACACGTTTGCTCGGTTTTTTCTCAGAAGCACCTTGAATATATGGTCAATTGGTTTTCTCTATAGAATTCTTCAACAGCATTTCTTATTTCCCAGTGGCTATCCATGGCAGAAAACAGTAGAAGACGCATTAGAATGAAATTCTTGACTACATCTGGAGGAGTGTTTTTAACAACATTCAACACGTTGTATACGTAAGTACTATTCACGAAAATATTTGTTGTATTTGTCATTTTAACTCCAGCTTCACTGAATACTGCATCAAGGTATTCAATCCAATCTATCTGAAATCAACATTAAGATTATAAATAATATGTGTCATTTCAAAAATGAGGACCACTTCCTTGTTAGAGCCAGAGATATAGAGTGGAGGGAATACGCTTCGACCACTGCGCATCCAAAATTCGTGGCTAAATTCTTATGTCAAATTTCGGCCATTTTTATACTTTCGTAGTCAGCTGTTCCAGGTTGAGATACTTGTCAGGTGAATTAGAAATTGCTCGAATTTTACATTGTGCTGATAGATACTTCGATGCTTTGAACATGTCTTGTATTGTTAAAACGTGTAAAAACTATAAAACAAAGAAGGTCGAGGGAATATCATTTTATACGTTAGTTTTAATTGAAATTATCCGACTGATCATACAGCATGGCATTGTTTATCTGCTCAGTGGAGTGTTTTTTACTTTCCACAGTAATATGATTCTTTTTAGTTTCCCAAAATCAGTTGATATGAGGACAGTTTGGACTGATATTCTGAGTATAGATGCTGAAGCTAAAGATTTATCTAAGGAATTGATATGCTCTACACATTTCATTTTCTTTTTCATTTTACACCAACTATCCCTCAGGTACACTGCTTTCTACGCCAATGAACCGAAAGTATAAAAATGGCGGACGAAAAATTAGCCACTTCGCGCATCTCGAAGATCATTCTCCCCACTCTACAGGGTCTTTCACGAGGAACCTCACCCATATTTATACGGGAAACTACTGAACGTATTTTCATGAAATTCAGCACTTATAAGTATTTCACGATGCTGATGAAATCTAAAATATTTTCAAGACATGAGCACCTCCGGTTTTTCCGGAAATGACGTCAACTTCAGTTTTTCAAATTAGAACACCATTTTTTTATTGCAGAAATAGTTTCCTTAAAAACTTCAAGTTATTTTGATGTAACATTTTTAGTTTTGGTTGGATTTTTTTCCGACCCAAATATCGACCAATAGAATTGCACCATTCGACGTCACGTGGTACAACCTACATGGTATTATACTGATAATTTTTTGAAAATTTTCTCTGGTAGTTGCTATATATAAACAAAACATGATCCAGTCAAATTAATCACACGTCAAACTGACAGGTTGAATTCAATTGTGAAAATTGGAGATTTTGCATGAAAATGAATCGATTTGGGGTTTGTTCTCTGTCCACCATCGATAAAAAGTCAAAGGAAATGTTCCCATTAATACGGAGAAGGCAAAAAAACAGTTTGGAACCAATTTACTACTTTTTGTACTGAGAGGGAATACACATTGAGTGCTGAAACGAGTGAAGCGCAATTGGCAAACATTATGAAAGATTACGCTTACAATATGAAGAAAATGGATGGAGAAGACTATAAGGAAGGTACAATAAAAACAATGTGGAATCAGACTGCCAAATTGCTTCAAGAAAAGTATTTGAATGATTTCGACATCAAAATCAACCCATTTTCGGATGCTGCATTCAAGACCGCTCGAGGAGCTCGTGATGCCAAGCGTAAGGCTTTACAATCTATTCCGGAAAAACGGAGGGCAAGTGCAGCAGCGTTGGAGGAAAAAGATTGGGATGCAATGACCACTGTTTGGGACGAGGAAACTCCTGATGGCCTCCAGAAAAAATTATTCCCGATAATATCAGTGGAATTGGCTTGGAGAGGTGGTGAGGGCAGCATGGCGTCAATACATCACTTCAAGGCAGAACAGCGAAATGACTGGGAAACAACTGGGAGAATTGAATGCAATCCAATTTTCAGCAAGACCACACAAGGTGGTGATAAAAATTATCAAACAGCAAGTGGCTGGTGGAGAATCGGGAAATCCCTGACAAGTGCCCAGTGAGACTGTTCCAGAAATTGAGAGAGAAGAGAGATGTCAATATCAAGAGCGACAGACTATTCCTGACCCAAAATCCATTCTGGAATAAAGTTCCAGGCGCTAGGTGGTACAAGGATTCCCCAGTAGGCCAAAACACGATTTCAAAGTGGGTTAAGGAGTCAGCACAAAAAGCTGGGCTTGACCTTGGTAACAAAAAATCACCAATCACTCCAGTCGTGCAACAGCCGTCTCCAATCTAGCGAAATCGGGCCTGGGAGAGCAGCAGATAATCAAAATAACTGGACATGCCAACAGTAACTCCATCAAGGCGTATCTCCAACTCGACCAGGAACACCACGAATTAATTGTCAAGAAACTGCGAAGGAGTGAGCCTACTGCAGAAAATGCCATCAACAGCATAAACCTCATGCCATCTACCTCTTCTGGGACCATTACCGATAACTCTGACTTGAAGAAAACATGCACCAATGTTTACAACAATTGTATTTTTAATTGCACTACCCTGATTCTTAATTAAATGTTGTTTTATTCATTATGGAATTCTTATTTGTTAACTGTACATTTCGTCTCATGGTGCAATTCTATTGGCCGACATTTGGGACAGAAAAATAATCCCCGAATACCACACGAGCTTCAAAATTATCTGGTATTTCCTGATAATTTTGAAGCTCTTGTAATATTATTATAAGTGAAGATACGTTCAGTAGTTTTCCGTATAAATATGGGTGAGGATCCTCGTGAAAGACCCTGTATATCTCTAGTTTGAGCTAATGAATTAGAGGTCACTATAAACGATTCTTGATTGATCATGAGGGAATTCGACGAAAATCCTTCTTATCTGGTATACCTGATAGAAGTATTTCAATTGTTCCCTGCTACTTCCCAATCATGAAGAGTCAAACTCTTACTCTACTTAAAATAATTTAGGAAATTCTAAAATTTAATTCAACACTCACCGGTGGATTATTGTCGAATTGCTCATTTGTCCATTGCTGCAAATCACCTATCACAGTGGTAGTGGTCAATGGTTTTATAGTTGAATTTTGTGGTATTCCCTTAAAAATGAATTTTGAATACTTCTTTGTCAACTGTTGAAACTTTTATACAATAAGAGGGAATTTTTGATGTTGATGTAGAATTATTATTGGGCACTATATCTTGTTAATCAGCCGCCAATGAATAATAGGTGATCGATTTCAAGTGAAAATTGTATGCGAACACCGAACAAAGAAAAACCTTGAATAGTAAAATGAATAATTAACTTACCCAAAGGGGCTTTAGATGGATCTTAGTTTGCTCACTGCTACGCTATACCAGAAATGACGGGTTTTAAGGGAAGAGGATACAGGGATACCCCTTTCTGGATAGCAAAGCGGAGATTTCTCCCGTTCAATGTTCACTATGTGCCTTTGGCACGAAAAACAAATAAAACGTTTATCTATGTTTAGAAGATTTTGATTTAAATATCGTTCTTTTACGCTTGTTGTTACTTTGGAGGTCATATATCGATTGATTTTAGTTCACGCGCTCGCCAACGGCGCACCAGCGCCGTGAGGTAGCCAACTCAAAATACATCCCATCGTACCCAAGAAAAGTGCCGAAAATTCATTGTAAATTGCACACCCTGTATGAAATTTTATTGAAATTAGCTCCCGCACGCGGAAAAACACGAAAACTTGAAGAAAAACTCTGGTGAAAGTCAGCGCTAGGAATGCGCAACTCAGATGTGACACCCTGTGTATGAATCGAAAATATTTTATCGAATTGAGAACCCGTAAGCAGAAATAGCCGAAAGAACTCGATGGAAAGTATTTGTTAATAATAGGCAACGCCTAAGGGACACTCTGTATATAATTGATTCGCAGTGGGTGCTTTTTCCATAAAGAAAAACTAAATATCGTTTCAACTCGGTCGATTCGCGATCGGTGAATTTTACAAAGGTAAAATAAAAATTATTCGATAAAGGTCTAAAGGTGTAACCATGAACGAGTGCCTTGTCGATTACTTGGAATTTCGTTCCATTCGTTCATGCATGAACTAAGTAGGTCTTAGGTAGTAGGCATTAATCTAGAACCGGTCACACAGTTTGCGTCTCAAGGCCGAGTTTTAATCTCGAACTCAATCTTCGTCCAGCACGAAGCAACCCGAACTTGGAAATTGTGACATAATGGATTCTCGACTGAAAATAGCTATTTTTTCAATCGAGAAATTCTCGGTCTTTTCTCGCTACTTGGATATGAAAATGGATACCCGGAGATTGGAAATTCCCTAAAGATTCGTTTTCTACCGCCCAGTGGGCGTTTGATGGTTTTTTCGTCCAGCACGAAACGAAAGCGTCGGGGCGGTTTTTTGACGTTTCTCAGTACTCGCGGGTCTCAAAGTTGCAGTTTCACATACGTTATTTTCGTCTAGATTTCGGAGGGCTCCGGAGCCGGGCTCCGAGCCAATAGGTGGGGCCTTTCTTCGTCTCGAAAAAGCGACCGCCCCCGTCCCGCGAGACGCTCGGGCTTCGGACGTGGACGATGCCCCGCGGTGATTTCGCGAAAAACGGCGTTTCTCGTTTGAAAATTTCGGGCTTTTCGAGAGCGCCTAGAGGGGGTTCGGGGTCGCTTCTTCTAGAAGAGGATACGCTCTTTCGATCTGTATTAAGTTTTCACCGAGGTCGGCCCTTCGGGCCTCCCTAACGGGACCCGAGTATTTAGTGAGTTAAATCGCTGGCCAATCAGAAACATGATCCTCTTGTCGCCTCCCTCGTTATCTAATGCCGACAATTAGATCTTAAGCCCCGCCCGTTTGTCATGATGATATAATGATTCAGTACTAAAACAACCTGATCGTCTTGTCGCCCCCCCTTGTTACAGTGCCGATAATTAGATCTTAAGCCTCACCCATCTGTCGTTAAACTAGTAGATTCTGGTTATATGCTGAGATTATTACAAAAGCATGATTCAGTACTAAACAAGGGCATTTATCAAGATAAGTCGCTGACCAATGAGAAACCCTGTCGTTTAACCACTAAATTCTGATCATTTCCTATCATTATAACAAAAACATTATGATTCAGTACTAAAACAAGGGCATTTAGTAAGATGAGACGCTAACCAATCAGAAACCTGATCATTAATTGTCGCCTCCTCCTTTTTACAGTGTCGATAATAAGATCTTAAGCCCCGCCCATCTGGTGATTAACTTCTGAATTCTGATCATTTCCTGAGATTATCACGCACATCTATTCTGATATATTATATGCAAATTATAATAATAATAAAATTATATAATATATATCATAATAAATAAAAGAAACTACTTCCTCAGTTGAAGCGAAGATTTAAAAATCTTATATAAATATAGAAATGAATATCCTGATACATAAATTAGATCGAGACTAATACCATATATATATGGTCTACCAAAAATACATAAAATGAATATTCCTTTACGACTGTTCGCGAGTTCCAGGACCTTTTCAACAATTGGCTGAATTTCTTCTGGAAATTTGAAAAATCATTCAATATTTATGATTACAAAAGATTTCATAGAAATAATGAGAAAGCAATAAATGTTTGAAGAAGACGCCAATGTCCCAACGAATAAAGCACTTGCAATCGTAAGAAAAAAACTTGCAGATGATTAAACATTAAGTGAAAGTACTACACTCAGTGTGAATGCAACAATGGGAATGCTTTCCATTTGCATCGAAACAACATACTTCCAATTTGAAGACATCTTTTTATCAACAAGAATTTGGAAAGGCCATGGCTTCACCACTGTTTTCTATTTTATGTTATTTATATTTAGAGAATTACGAGCAAAAAGCTCTCGACCTGATATAAACTGAAACCTAAATTATGAAAGAGATATGTTGATCATACTTTCATGATTTTTTTTTCCTTCTCTTTAATGTGCCAACATCTGGGTTATGTGCACAGTCTCTACGTAGTATTATTAAATTCTGTTTTTTGTGAACTGGGCGTTGGACGAACACAACAACCATGACTTCAGGGGGACTCGAACCCTCCACCTACGGAACTCCAGTCGACTCTCTAGCCGACTGGACCACCTTACATGATTTGACAACATGGAATGAACACTATAGATGGATTCCTTCAACATCTTAACAATCAAGAAGAATCTATTAAATTCACAATGAAAATTGAAGAATGTTCAAATATTGTCACCATTTTTAAAAGCTAATTTTTTGCCTTGAAAACGACAGAAGATGTCCGTCGAAACGCTGGTATTTCTATTCTAATAATATATGGTGGTTATTGCCTAAATAGTAATTCTACAAGAAACAACTAGTTCGGTAATTTCATCTATTTCATAGAAAATGTTACTCACAGCAAAACCTTGAATATCTTTGACAAATTTTATAATTTCTTTGATTCCTTTATATATATCTTCATCAGTAACATCAACGTTGATATGATTTCTCAGTATAGTAAAAATCTTCTTTAGGAAAATACCGAATGGAGAATCCAATTCAGTTATGTAACTTTGTAGGTCAGAGGAAAGAATTTCCAATAAATATTGACCATTGCTAGAAGATGCAATATTGGGATTCTGAAATGTATCTTCTTGAACCTGAAATTTAAGAAGTGCTGATCAGTATCTTTTTCTATGGTTCTATAATAAGGATATCTTATATTGGAAGCGGATTTTTTTTAATTCAGAAAGAAATGTCGGTAAATCAAAACCACTAGATGAATAAATGCGAAATTTTGATAAACGTCGTTTGAAGGATGACGCTAAACGTTAATATAAAGATTTTTCACCTACAGTTTCCTCAAACACGGGTTCTTGTCAATCCGACCTCGTACAAAATGATTACCTTACCCTTATCAAATTGTCGTACTCTGTTATTGGAAATCCTATAACAGTTATTTTGAAGAGTAAAGAAATTCCATATTCAGAAGTAAGTTGTCCAATTTCTCTCCAGCCAAAAGTATTTTGAGTTTTTGGGGTCTGGAAAATAGGCATTCCTCCAACCTCGCTAAGGAAGCTAACTTCAGGATAGGGTTTTCTAGAATCTGTGACCTTCAAGTTGAGACATGCGTCAAAAGCAGTCTTAACTTTATTCAATGCTTCGGAATCAGATGTTGAGTTGGCATTTTTAAGATGTCTGAAAAATGAAAATTTTAATATGATGCTTGTAACTTCGGTGAGGGTTGCTTACTTATCATGAACTCAATGATTTTTTGTGTTAATACTGAAAATTCGTCTACAACTCGTTCCTTGCCCAATGGGTGGAGTTTTGCGAAATTACCACAAGAATATTTATAGAAATCATCGCAGGGATCCACTGTTAGGTCCATGAAACTTAGTTCTGGTATATCTGAAAGAAAAGTTTTGATAAGTTACGTTTGCCATTTTTGCGCTATCGCTCCTAGTTCTTTTAACTAATGCTATCATTCTGCCCAAATGTGTGTAATTTTTGAATGTCTGGCCGAAAATTATTTTGAGTATTTTTTTAAAAATTCTCAAAAATAAAACTTTTTAATAATCTGTACCTAGTAAGCTATCCATATTTGAACAAAAATTTGTGTATGTTATAGATTTCTTATATATTTTCATTGTCATAGCGTTCTTCTACCCGAAGATATAATTATTTTCACATTTACGTAAGAACAAGCAATCACAGAAGTTGAAGTTAATTGATATTCTATGTTAATTCTGTGATCCCATATGTTGACAGTTGTATTCTTTGTTATTTTAGTGGTGTAACACTGTAATTTTATGAAATAGTGGATGTTAGCCATCTTGCAATAATAAGAGAAGCCGTTGTAGTTTTTTCACGTTCTCAATTAAAGTTTAATTTCTGTTTAATTGTTTTGATATTGATTCTCAAATAAACCCAAACCTTATAGACGCAACTTTGTTTGAAAATTTGTCTCGATAATATGGAACCGTTTTTAGATTAGATGAATTGATTGGATGCATACAGAAGGTTTCAATTAGACTACCCACTCCATATATTTCTCATCCTGCAGCTATTAGAAAAATTTTATGAAATAAGTCGAGTGATTTTGTTTGTAGTATATCTTTTGACGGATATTTGGGGCTTGAAGAAGCATTCAATTAAGGAGAGGCAAAAAGACAATGAATAAACTCAACGTTGATGAACCGTTTTTGACCAGATATCGTTGTACAATCAAATTTTACATCCTACCTGCATCTTTGATGGTAGTTAAAGCATTGCCTAAACCAAATGTCCAACAAAGCAAACAATATAACACAAACTTTCCATTTTTATTCGATTTCATATTAGGGAACTCAGAAATTCTAATCACAGGAAAAAACAAAGAAAAATAAACAGATTTATTAATGAACTTTTCATTTATATTTATTGATTGTAATCTTCTTAGTCAGAAAACTAAAGATAATGTTTTATCTGTAATGCTTTTCGCTGAGATTGAAGGGCAAAGTGTATCATTTGTAACAGAGTTGATTCGGCACTTTTCAATAGGACATTTAAAATAGTGAAGTATTGGAACAATCTCAAATCAGTGCTCATTATCAATGATCTAGTGATATCAGATTGTTCAGTGTTGTTGTAATTTTTATTTAATCGGTTTTAGATGAGGAAATCTCTCTCGGCTCGAAATCAAAGAGTTTTTCATATCAGAATCAGATCCCTCAAATACAAGGTGGTCAAACAAAACTAAACACCTGCCCTATCCTCTCAATCTTCCGATATATATATATATTGTTTTGAACTATTGGCTTACAAATAAATGTTAGCTGGGGTTTGTGACGGGGTGCCATACAATTCGGTTCTATGACATAAAAGCCTAGGGGAAAAACCCCAGCAAAAAAACCCCGGCTCCTCGCATAAATATTGTTATGTGTACAGAAATAAGCTTAAATAAATCTAAAGGACTTCTTTCTTCAAGGTGGTCTTCAAGTAATAATCACAGAGGCTTCTTCAAGTTGCACATATCGAATCTTAACATGAAATGACAAAAGCAGAAAAAAGAACAGAATATACATATTAAATTTGTTTAAAATTTATGAACCATTCCAAGAAAGAATCTGAAACATCGTGAATAGCCCTAAAAATATCTTGAAAATTATATATGGGACAATCATTGACGAGATGAGGTATTGTTTCTTCTGCATATCCACTTTCACAACTTGCGCTTGGAACTAAGTTCCATCTGAATAGTATCATGCTATTGGTACGACCATCACCTGTTCACAAAAGATTAAGAATGGTCCAAATTTTTCTTGGAAGATCAAAACCTGGAATTTTTTCAGAAGAATCAGAAATAAGAATTTTATTGAACATTTCATAACAGTTCCGCTCAATCATCCATAATTCATTATGGCTTATGTTCATATTGAAGAATTTATTATACCAGAATGGTTTCAGTGGCGGCTTGTCCTATGAGGCAGGTGAGGCAGTGCCTCATCAAAAAAATTCTGAACCGTATATTTCTTCATTCCTTTTCATCATCCCTTTTTCCTAAATATTTTTCCCAATCTCACGTTCCTTGTATATTCATAACAAATCAAATCCTCTTTGACTAAACGGTTGGAGGCATGCCTAACGCAGGCTTCTTTGACTGAATTAGCGTGTTATCTACTTAGACTATATAAGAATATATAGTCTAAGGTTATCTACTTCGATGACCTACGAGAACGTAATGGAAAACCGTTCTAGGATTAATCCGAGGCTGGCCTCTGCGCGATCTTAGCCGATCTGAGATCGTTTCGTTTCTGCGATGTCCAGAGGGTTATCTGCGTCGAAGCGGTGACAACATATCTACGGCTTTGAAGGCGGCTTCTCGAGGAATTAGAGGCTGGCCTCAGGTTTTTATTCGAGTTAATCGGGAAGCGGGAAATAGAGAAATAGGGTTGGTTCACGTTATTTAGTGGTATCGCGTTTGCTGTGTATCGCGTATGATTATAATCTTTTTCAGGTGAATTTTTTCTGAAATATAAATCTTTTTTATCGAAAGTGACTAACAGATCGCGAAATGGATTCAGCGGGACCTAGTGATAGTAAATCTTTTGAAAGGAACATATTCGGTGTACTTTTGATATTGTTAATTTTTTAATGAATAAGCAACATTTTCGACTCATTCGTATGATGATAAATTATATTTAATTAAGGAAGTTAAGCGACCTGTTCCAAATTTGAGTAAATCTCTATTGTCTAGTGTGGGGTCGGTAAATCAAATCGGGGATTCCAAAATACGTGGTTGACAAGTACGACTGGCTTACTGGAAGTATTACTTTGAAAAAAATATTTTGTTGGCTGTGCATTTTATTCTCAGCAACTAATGGAAATTCCGACAGAGTTTGGTCGAAAAGTGGTTTTAGTGATTTGAAAAATTTATCTCGGGGTCTATCGCTACACAATAAAAGTGCTCAGCATATTTCATCTAATTGCAAGCTTACCGTTATGAGAAAGCAAAAACAAAATATCGCCACAGATTAAGACAATGCGCGTCAAATAGAAATTGAAAATTTCAATGCTAGATTCAAAGAAAATCGACAAATTCTAAGAAGTTTAATAGATATTACGATACACCTCTGTATGCAAGAGTTACCTTTTAGGGGGCACGATGAATCGAATGAGTCTTTAAATTGCGGAAATTTCAAAGAATTGGTAGTTCTTGTTAGTAAATTTGACACGAATTTAAAAACCTTTTTAGAAAATGACACCAACAGTAAATCGGTAATTTCTGGTACATCTAAAACCATTCAAAATGAATTAATTGATTCGGTTGCTTTTGTTGTGAATAAACAAATCGAGGACGAAATATATATTACATTATTAATTTTTTTTTCATATGTGCCTCAGCATACTATATTGTTACGAGCCGCCACTGAATGGTTTACTAAATCATTGAGCAGAAGTAGTGGGCTATATACTGCACTTTCCTTGCATGACCATCATTTTCCTATTAACATATTCGACAGTATTTTATCTGACAAACTGGAAAAGTGCTGGATTTGCTAGTAGAATTTCTAACGTGTAGTAGCTTAAGAGTATAGTGCCAAGCTTGATTTGCCTGGGTTTGATTCCTATGTACGCTTGTGCCTTTGTTGCTTGTTACCTACCTTTATCCTTTAACCATCTACCTATAGCTTGCAGAGCATGAAATTTAGTCTTTAACTATAGAAAATATAAATAATGTCTCTCAGTTTACCTAGCCTGGGATTGGAATCCCAAGACTCCTGATGCCCCAGGACCCAGGAATTAGCAAATAGTAGCATTACAAAAACACAGAGATTGGGTGCATAGTCTTTCAGGCTTAATCCATATTCAGACCTCTCCAGTCAGGGGCATCATTGGCTGCCGAGCAGTCTGTTTGAGAATCAAGAAGAAGAACACCTAAGAATCTGTGATAGTTATCGTGAGTGGGTTTAATCCATCTTATATCACTGTCTACCTTCTTAGCAAATTCAATCCAATTGGCTTTCTTGAAATTCCAAGGAGGCTTTCTTAAACATTCAGACTATTGAATTAAACTTCTTGAAGTGAACAGAATAGATCTATATTGGCTATGAGGAAAAACTCCTAGAATTTTACGTTGTATAGGAAGCGGTTTGCAAGTATCGTCACAAGACACAAGGCGGAGATCAGGATTATAGCCTCTATTTCATAGTGAAGAATGAAAATAAGGTACATCTCTTCCATCAAAATTCAAATAGAAATTATTATCTTCCATCTAGTCAGCTAAAGCTATTCTACTTCTTTCATTGTTATTATAACGCCACTGTAGTGTCGAAAGTGACGTTGATCACGTCGGGGTCACCAATGTAGGATCGGATATGTTATCCCTACTTATGACACCCTACCAGTCACCCAATTTTCGACCTCCTCGTAGGAATCAAAGTGCTGCTCAGCGAATGCGTGTCCCATCGATGAATACAAATGCTAGTCGGCAGGACTCAAGTCTGGTGAATACAGCTCGCAGCCAAGTGTTTTGATTGTATTGTTACGTTTTTCCTCAGCGAATTAGAAAAACACTACAAGTCTTCTTTAAACTAATTTATATTCACACTTAACTAACAATAATCAATAATTTATATACACAATTTATTTACAGAATTTCACTAGGAACACCTGTTTATCCGTCGGCAAGTTCTATACATGAATGAATCTATGAATCGGCTTCAGTCATTTATATCTGGCGTTGTTTTTCTCTAGAAGTTACTAGAAAGATGCTTCACATTCCAGAGTATTCGTCGCGGCCTCTTGATGTCTCATAAATATGCCATCATTAAACGTTTTTATGTGACAGCTTTATGGCGAGTGGTCCCATTCATGTTTCTTAATCCCTTTGTCGGCGCATGAAGCGCTGACGCAGCAATAACAGTATCTTGAACCGGTTTTGCTTTCTGTGCAGGTGAATTGTCATGGAGCAAAATTACTTTGTCGTGTCTTCTGGCCCAGTTTCTCGATCAATGCATGGTTTAAATTGATCATTTGTTGTCGGTAGCGATCAGTATTAACGGTTTCACCAGGTTTTAGGTACACCACACCTTTCTGTCCCACCAAACACACAGCATTGTCTTCTTACCGAATCAATCTGGTTTTGCAGTTGATATTGGTGGTTGTCCCGGATTAACCCATAATTTTTTCCATTTAGGATTCTTAAAATAAATCCATTTTTCATCGTCAGTAACAATCCGATGCAAAACCGATTTTCTTTCGTGTCTCTGAAGCAAAATTTCACAAATGTTTTTCCATATGTCTTTCATTCATTCATGTGGCACCCATTTTCCACTTTTGGATCTTTCCCATAACTTTTAAACTGTCATAAATTGTTTTTCGTGCAACTGTAACACCCTTTTCTTATCTATTATATATTTTTCGGGCGCCAGCTATTCTTTGCTTATCAGGGAGAATAGCAAACCTACCAAGGTAGCTTCTAGTCGAAGACAGAGTTCGGTTTTATCTAAGCTATTAGCGATAATTTGAGCAATCAAATAGGCAAAAATTTGATATAATTTATTCGGAATATAGGAACAGAAAATTCCCTCGGTATGTTGAATAAAAATAACGTAAGTAATCAACTATATTTCAACAAAATAATAGATTTAAACTGACAGTATGAAATGTGAAAATATATTAATTCGGTATACAGGTACAGAAAATCACCTCGGTATGTTGAATACAAATAACTTAAGGAATCAACTATATTTCAGCAAAATAACAGATTTAAACTGACAGTATGAAAGGTGAAAATAAATTAATTCGTTATATAGGTACAGAAAATCACCTCGGTATGTTGAATACAAATAAGGTAAGGAATCAACTATCTTTCAGCAAAATAACAGATTTAAACTGACAGTATGAAAGGTGCAAATAAATTAATTCGGTAATCAACTGTAAAAATTTAAACAGAATGCAAGAATTCAGTTATACTTGTGAAAATAACACTTTCTAAGGACATTAACAATTACAAGTGAAATGCATAAAAAATGAATTATTCTCGCAAATAGGACGCAACAAATTGTGATTGACGGTAATCTGAATAAAAATTTTACGAGCTAAGAATAATTATTATCTACAGACGGAGGGTTGCTAACTGTCCACGTGGACTGGAAGCCTACAGAATTCCTGTAAAAGGAATGAAATCGAACTCGGAAAAATAGGCGATTTTGATGAAATTGAAATAAAGGGGTTTCGGCAATGGGGTTATCGTTTACTCACTTTTTCTTTTCTTTCGTCGCTCGGGATACTGACGTCCGGCAAAACCACACTCTGTGCACTTATTAAAAAAAAAATAAAATCGCTAATACTGAATAACAAAAATAAAAATCCACTATGAATACTGAATGAAGAAAAGAGAAAACTAGGAACTGAAAATTAACGCATCTACCATCTACCAAAAATCTTAAAATCATCAATTAATTAACAGTCGCATACGGAACTATAATCATCTAAATCATTAATTTCTTCTATACCGGGGCAACACGGTCTTTTATACTCTCCCGGGGAGATGAAACGGACACACACAGATGTGGTATTTGCCGCCTAAAATCATCTTCGATTTCGGTTTATCGCGTAAAAACAGATTCATCGGATTCTAGCGAAGAGAAATTTATGTTTTCATGCCTTCTTTGTCTCACCGAAAAACTCTGAAACAACACTTCGAATCTCAAGGCGTATACAGGGAACGGAAAATATATATAAAATAGTCGGAATACTTAAAATGAAGAATGATTTTCCTATACAAGAAAAAATCAAACTTCATTACACAACATTCAACGTTTCCTCCATTTGGTTTTGATTCAGTGTCATCTCCATCCAATATCATTTGCAATTCGGCGTCTTCAAACTATTTCTTCATTTCTCACATCAAAATCATTATTTCTGAACCGTTGAAAGCATCTTTTGCATGTTGCTTCTGATAGAGCATAATCACCATATGCCTCGACAAGCATTCGATGCGACTCTGCAACACTTTTCTTCAAATGAAAAAAAAAATTAATGCTTTCCGCAAATCATCAGTTTCTGGTACAAAATAAGACATTTTAACAGTATGAAAAAATATGATGTCTGTTAAATGACTTGATGTGTATTAAATATATTGATGTCACAGCAAACAAACAAACAAAAAATAAAGGCACGTTCACAACAAATATTCCCTATCGAGACATTTGTATCTTGTACCGGTATACTGGTCCATAGTATTTATAGTGTTTGGTGTAATAAATAAATCAAAACATTATTAAAAAGTTGCGTTTTATTTATATGAATACATTACAGTTTGAAAACTTAACATTAATCAAAATATAAGCTCAATGAGTTATTTGAATAACATTATAGGAATGTAAAAAAAAACATGAAGCACAGCTAAATACATTTAAAAAGATTCCTAACGAAGGAACAGCTCACACTTCTCTCAAAATATTTATCACAAGTAACAAATGGTCTTCATCAAAAATATAAATGTTATATACACAATTCATCCATTTTAACTGTTCATGTTCAAAATATTAAAAAATATAATAATATAAAATAAGTTTAAATCAAGTAGAGTTTAATCTAGATTTAAAAATTTGACAATACACAATCTTCTCTCTTTTCACTATACAAATTCGTTTTATATACAATATCACCTTCGTTCTTAAATTACTAACATTTTTCCTTGGAACAGCCATTTTATCTCAAGTTATCATCTCACTTTTCAAACTTCAACGCTTCTATTTCGTGTGACATTAAAAATTTTGCTTTTTGCAAAACTACGCAACGAAAACCTATATTTTTGACTCTACACTAACTGAACTCAATATTGCTTATTAAATATCTTTTAACCATTTCTTCATTTCAGGAAATTTTTAGAATTCATAAAAAATCCAAATTTGTTTCAGCATTTCGAACATCCCAATCTTTAATCACTGAATTCAAGAAAAATCACATATATCTAGAAGGAATTTAATTTGGTATAAAAAAAGTTTCAGATTTTTTATCAATTCAATAGAATCTACATTACTAAAACAATCACGATTTTTTTATTTTTCAAACACTGAGACTGCAAGATCAAAAATCAATTTCGAAATAAAGTTGAATATCTTGAGCTGATAACCTAAAGTTTGGTATCAACAGAAATTATCAATTGAAAGACATCAACGATTATCATCAAACAAATAAACAACAAAACACCAACTGAGTATAAACCAGCGATGTATATTAAATTCGAAAAAGTACGTACCTTCCCAGAAATCTCGATCAAATCTCCCAATAATACTAAGTAAAAGGACCGTCTTCTTCAAACAAAAAATTTTTATTCATTTTATACGTAGTATATACCTCAAAATCTTTTAATCAAAGATTAGTTCAAAATAAATACCAGAAAACGAAACTGTTACAAAACAAAATTTGGAATAAAAATGAGAAACGTTTCGATGGCATTGTTAAATTCAATTAAAGTCCTAAATCAATAGAAAAATGAGCATTAAAGCATCCGATTTATGCGTATATCTAAACAGGGTTGGCTTGTTCAGAAAGTGGTTGTGCTTATGCTTCTGTTCACTTTCTTTCCGATCAACCTGGACAGAGCAGGCGGATTCTTCTTTTCTTTGTTGTTATTCGATAATTGGTGGTTGTTGTTAGTGCTCTTAATGAATTTTGCAGCTTCCATAAGTTGTTTCGTAAGTATCTCGTTCTTTAGTCGTTCCGCATTTAGTTCTTTCTGGAGCTGCAGATTGGTCATCTTGCCTTTCGGGACCAGAGCTTCATGCTGGAAAAATATTTGCAATAAAGAAATTAGACTTCACCGAATCCTGATCCAAGCAAAAATCAATGTCAAAAAATTTGCAGAGAAAAAAAATCCTGTCACAAGTCAACGAAAACAATGGCAAAATTGAGCAGATTGGGCTTTGATCTGCTTCCCACCCCCATACTAGCCAGATTTAGCCCCAGTGACTACTGGCTCTTTGCTGATCTTAAAAAAATGCTCCAGGGAAAAAGATTGAGCTCAAATGAGATTATCGCTGAAACTGAAGCTTATTTTGAAGCGAAAGATAATTTTTTTTATAAACATGGTATTGAAAAATTGGAAAAGCATTGGAACTATTGTATCAATCGTAAAGTGAAGCTCCGTGAGATGACACAGATATCATATGGAAGTGTATTTACTATCTTTCATGAAAAATTGAGCATGAAAAAGTATTTTTCCAAGTGGGTGCCCGAAAACGCAACAGTCAGCTGGCAAAGTTATGGCCAGTGGCGGCTTGTCCTATGAGGCAGGTGAGGCAGTGCCTCATCAAAAAAATTCTGAACCGTATATTTCTTCATTCCCTTTCATCATCACTTTTTTCCTCAATATTTTTCCCAATCTCACGTTCCTTGTATATTCATAACAAATCAAATCCTCTTTGAATAAACGGTTGGAGGCATGCCTAAAGCAGGCTTCTTTGACCTACGAGAACGTAATGGAAAGCCGTTCTAGGATTAATCCGAGGCTAGCCTCTGCGCGATCTTAGCCGATCTGAGATCGTTTCGTTTCTGCGATGTCCAGCGGGTTATCTGCGTCGAAGCGGTGAGAACATATCTACGGCTTTGAAGGCGGCTTCTCGAGGAATTAGAGGCTGGCCTCAGGTTTTTACTCGAGTTAATCGGGAAATAGAGAAATAGGGTTAGTTCACTTTGTCGTTATTTAGAGGTATAGCGTTTGCTGTGTATCGCGTATGGTTATAATCATTTTTAGGTGAATTTTTTCTGAAATATAAATCTTTTTTATCGAAAGTGACTACCAGATAGTGAAATGGATTCAGCGGGACCTAGTAATAGTAAATCTTTTGAACTTCCTAAGGAACCTGTTCAGTGTACTTGTGATATTGTTAATTTTTCAATAAATAAGCAACATTATGATGATAAATTATATTTAATTAAGGAAGTTGAGCGACCTGTTCCAGATTTGAGGAAATTTCTAGTGTCTAGTGGTGGGGTTGGTAAATCAAATCGGGGATTCCAAAATACGTGGTATGACAAGTACGACTGGCTTACTGGAAGTATTACTTTGAAAAAAATATTTTGTTGGTTGTGCATTTTATTCTCAGCAACTAATAGAAATTCCGACAGAGTTTGGTCGAAAAGCCACAGCAATAGACAATGCGCGTCAAATAGAAATTGAAAATTTCAATGCTTAAGTCAAAGAAAATCGACAAATTCTAAGAAGTTTAATAGATATTACGATGCACCTCTGTATGCAAGTTACCTTTTAGGGGGCACGATGAATCGAATAAGTCATTAAATCGCGGAAATTTCAAAGAATTGGTAGTTAATTTGACACGAATTCAAAAACCTTTTTAGAAAATGATACCAACAGTAAATTGGTATTTTCTGGTACATCTGAAAACATTCAAAATGAATTAATTGATTCGGTTGCTTTTGTTGTGAATAAACAAATCGAGGACGAAATTTCACAATCATTGTTTTTTTCTTGGCAAGTTGATGAAACAACTGACATAAGCTGTCATTCCCAGTTATCAGTCATTTTTCGTTATGTAATAGATGACCAACTTGTTGAGCCCTTCATGGGATTTTATGATGTTAGTTCTGGGCGTTCTGCTGATGATCTATTTCTGCAGAGAAAAAAAATCCTGTCACAAGTCAACGAAAACAATGGCAAAATTGAACGAATTGGGCTTTGATCTGCTTCCCCACCCCCCATACTAGCCAGATTTAGCCCCCAGTGACTACTGGCTCTTTGCTGATCTTAAAAAAATGCTCCAGGGAAAAAGATTGAGCTCAAATGAGATTATCGCTGAAACTGAAGCTTATTTTGAAGCGAAAGATAATTTTTTTTATAAACATGGTATTGAAAAATTGGAAAAGCATTGGAACTATTGTATCACCCTTGATTGTTGATGAATAAAAAAAAAATTAGAAACAAAATTTTGTTTTCATTGTTAGTCTCGGGACTTATTGGTGCATGGGTTAAAATCACCTAAAACAACTCACCAATAAAATTTGGACAGCCGTAGGCCTCATCAAAGGATCCGGATGTATCATAGAAGCAATAAGTTGTCTCAATCCAACTCCCAATGCGTTCAACAGTGGATGATCAGGCAGTTTGCCGTCCCTCATTTCGTGCCACAGTTCACCGTTCTTGGGAAGAGGACCAAAACCGGCACATTCTATGGCTGTCATACCTAGCGAGAAGATGTCCGCTTTGGTCAGGTTGGCGTAGTCGTCTTGTAGGATCTCCCTGGGCAGGTATCTGCAGTCCCCTTCTTCAACCTGGAAAAAAATTTGGTATTTGGATCTCCTTCAAAGAACATATCTGGGGATTGAATCCTGGGATTGTATTCGCTAACTGTATCACAAAACTGAAATTATATCAAGTATAACCTACCTGTGGGTTGTTGATGCTTGTAACATGCCCCAGATCCCCAATCTTATAAGTCACCTCAGACTCTGACTGTGATTCGTCCAAATCGTAAAAGCTATCGTCTAAGCTGCTGAAATTAAGCCGTTTCTCTCTTGATATAAAGATGTTACCCGACTTTATGTCCAGGTGTACAAGTCCCTCGGAATGGATATACCTTAATCCTTCTGCCACATGCAATATCAGTCGAGAGAGCTCTTCCGGAGACAAAGGTTGTTCGGCTATGTGATCAGATAGAGCTCCCCCATTGCAATATTCATTCTGAATGATCATGTGATTATCTTCGGCCCATGCAGAATAGTAACGTACAACATGCTGGTGTTTGCCTGTAGCCAAAAGGAATTTAATAAGACAACAAAAACAAAACATTAATTCTGATTATAACAACAATAAAGGAGCAACGTTAAAAATGATATAGATTGTAGTGGAGTGGAGTCTGATTATTCCATCAAATCGTTTCAGTTAACTGAAGATTATTGATATTACATTTTGTATAACTTCATTAAACACTACGACTTCGTACTTACCTAACACAGCATGTGCATAAACCTCATTCAAAGCAGTTTTTTCAAACACACTACCAGCCACAGGTTTAGTAGATTTCTTTAAGGCATATACACAACCATCCAAACGATTTATACATTTGTATACAGATCCAAATTCTCCACTTCCCAGAGGTTGTAATTCTAAAAATTCCTTGTGATACCTGGAGATGTTGTTTTCCTAAAATAAATTCAAATAGATTATTTCTCCAAGACAAAAGCACATCTTAAGGGTTGCATCTGTCAAATTAGCATAAACAGGAAACAGGTGTTCACCCACCTGCAAGGCAATCCTCTTTGTTGGTTGTTGTTCATCTACACATACTTCATCCTCATCAAATGTTAATGATGTATCAAGATTTGGGGATCCAACCAGAGATCTCACTGATCGACTTCTTTTCTTCGTAATTAACATACCTTAAATCATCAGAGACACATTAGAAAATTCACAAAAAATCATACCATGAAATGTTCAAAATAATAATAATCTAAATGGTATTTAAAACCATATTTGAGCACTAGATTGTATGACGAAACTAACCATCTGGAGTGAACGGATTCACATTTGCCAAAGGTTTTTCTGGTTTATAATATGCTGAAGCAACCGGCCTTGGTTTATCTGCAGAAAAAAGCCTGTTCCTAGAAAGCGACGTGGTCGCACTTTGCTTGATTATAGTTTTAGGTGTTAACGGACTGTCAAATAACCTAAGTGCACGAACTCTCTTATATGGAGGACTGTAAGACATGGAATTAGGTCCTGGGGTACTAGTAAGACAATCACCGTTGTCAAAAACGAGTCTTCTCGCCCCCATACCACCCCTCGAAGTTGGGCTACCAATAGATCTGAGGTTTTCCTTGGAAAATTCAAAAGACATGTCTCCTGATATATCCAAGTCGTCTAAGCCTGAATCTTTCATATCATCACATGTGAGATTATTATCTGCCATGGTTTCACTACTTTTTCACTTTCTAATTCATTAATTTGTCAATTAATAACACAAGAGAATAATCGTAGATTCTAAAAAAAACATACACAACTATATATATATATGTACATAACTCATACAAAACACTACTTTCTTCTTTGCATCAACGACCGTTATTTCCACCATTGTATAAATTGACCAATCATATAACGCTTCCTTTGAAATCATTGTTCCTGATTGGTCAAATCAAACTCAAGGTTAAGCTCCTTGTGCGTTTGCGTAGGTTATCTCTGTGGAATGTAGATCACAGAGTAGGACAGCAACAAGGGAGTAGCTGCTAGCCTCTAAATTTGCGAAGATGCCCGAGCGGCAGCGCCTCGTAGGTCATAGGCGGGGAGAATTTTTCGAAGAAACTAGTGGGTGTCAATTTTTTCCACATTTCATCAACTCTGAATAACAAATATAGCGTACCTCTAATAGTGGTAAAAAAAATATCAAACCAATGCTAATATCATCGCAAAGAGAATTGAATATTAAAATGGAAAAATATAAAATATCCTCCCCGTCACTGACTCAGAAGATCGCTCGCGTCTTGGTCATCTTCGGAATCCAGTAGCTCGAGGACGACAGCGATTTTCACACCCCTGAATTCCAATCTATTCACTAATTGAAAAAATCATTTGATATTTCACTTTTATTTTATAAATAATCATTTAATGAATGATCATTTGAATTTTTCGCCAACTACTTCATCGAATGAATTTAATGGAAAATTGCGAGGATTCTTTATATTATATACATATATACTGTTTTGTGCTTCAAGTCTATGTCAAGTATATCTTATAAACTTCTGTGTTGAATTCGAAAATACTCTGAACTTTTCCAAATATACATGTTTTTATTATTGCTGTATTATTATGATATTGTTTTATCAAAATGATTTATATTTTGAATAATCTATAATAAATAATCTATAAAGGGTTGTTGTATTCGTTTAATTCGCAATCCACCGATTTCATGTTATTTAAAATAACACTAAAATGAAGAATTCAAAGAATTTTTCGATTTCAGGGAACATCTCTTGATATAACGCATAATCCCAGCCCAGTGCATTTTAATATCCATCATATTTCACAAAAAGTCAGGTGTGAAAAATGTCACTTTCAAAATCCAACAATTTGTTTGATCAATATCAAAATTCAGAACCTCTTCGTAGTAGATGAATCATGGAGCCAAATCTTCTTTCAGAAAATCCTGCGACTATTTCTAAATTGAGTAAGGATAAGCCAAATCCTAAAAGTGATGTTCAACCATGTTCAGAGATCACAATGAAGGAATTCTTGGATTTTTTGAAGACTGCATATCAAGTGAGTGAACGGTCACTCAATATATTGTTGTTACACAAAAAAGCCTATTAAACTCCCTTCGGCAGTATCTGTTTATGAAGATTATTCTGTTTATGTTGCTTGATGATTATTATGCTCTGTTAATCAGGTGCAAGGCAGCTTAGAGGGAGTTCTTACGGCTAATGGTATGACAGAAGCAATTGATTGGCTGAAATTAAAAGAAAGTCAATTCATAAAGAGAATTGAAGCTGAATGTCAAACTTCCAGCAGTACAAATTCTCATAAGGAAGCTTCTGTAACCGGTTAGAAGTATTCATAGTAACTTGCAATTTTCAAGAACTATTTTTGTTTCAGAATCCATTTCAAGGAAAGCATCAACAGCATCATCAATTAAAGCTACTTCTAAGCAGTCAAAGTCTCAGTCAGAATTTATAGCAAAAAGCAGTGAAGTTTTGATTAGTAAATTAAATGAGGTGCTTTCTGAAGGACTTCTTGATCCACTTCTGCCATTTCTTCCATTAATGGCACCTCCGCCTCTTCTTCCCTCTAGGAAATCTGCCATGAGTAAAAGTGGTGAATCAGTATGCCTATGGTAAATGTAAGGTAATAATTCTCTGTAACTTTCAGATAAATCCGTAGTCTCCATTTCTAATTCTTTAACTGTTGAGAAAACTTTAAAGAAAAAGCCTAGTGAAGATAGTGTCTTAACTGAAAAAACACCATCGTGAGTAAAAAACAAAGGTTAACTAATCCCCTCACAAAATTAATTGAATGCTTTTAGCTCACAAGTTGAAATACATGTATGTGACGAAGTGAAAAACATGAAGAAGGATTTTTATTGTAATCAGAAATTACTAGTGGAAAAAATGGGTTATTTTGCAGAAGTAACAGCAGGTATTTGAACACTTTTAGAGGATTTATCCACTAAACAGATTTTTTCCTCAAAATCGATGTCGCAAAGGAAACTTATATTCTACATATAGGAAATTATTCCTAGGTCAAAAATTAGAAGATATGGATATATCTGTTCATTGCGACGTAGCTATCTTCGAATGGCTCATGAAATGGGTACAGAAAGAGTGTATTCCAGAAGAAGATTGGCCTCAGTTAGATTCCCAGAACGTCATACCTATCTTGGTATCAGCAGCTTTCTTGCAAATGGAGCCATTACTCGAAGAATGTCTTAGATACTGCCATGAAAATATGAACGAAATATTGAGAACTTCCACTAACTTATCGTGTTTGAACGATCAGATTTTGAACAGGTAGGTAGATTTGTATATCATAGTTTTTGAAGGCGGAAACTTTAAATAAGACACTCTGTATATCATAGATTAGCTGCCATGTATACCAACACCGAGATGGACTCCATACGGGACAAAAAGGACAAATTACAGTCGAAGCTCTTCACAAAACTCATTGTTTCATTGGTGGAACCAGAACCGGAGTGTGTTAGGGGTCATTGGAACTCACTAGCAAGGACTTATCGGTGCGGAAAATGTCAACAATTGATTGAACCAGCTGTTTCTGTTAAAATTCCTTGCATACCTCCTTGTATGAGATTGCAGTATGACGGTTCTATCTTAAGCTACCATGTGAGGTTTGTATTAATGGAACTACCAGTTTGCAAAAGTACCCTGCCTGAATCCCCTTCCGGGTAGTCATAGATTCTTATAGAAATAATAAGTAAGGCTAATTGCTCTATGATCCTATATTCGATGACCCTTACGATGTGATGTACCAGGGGTGGAGTATTGGTTTTTGTAAATAAGAAAGAATCTTTAATCAGAATCACATTTTTCTCAGGGACCCCCTTTGGAACATCAACGAGCACATTGAGAAGCTGTACAAGCAGCTCAAATCCTGGCGTAAAGTCTATTGGAGGTTATGGGGTAACTCCCATTTCTTATACTGCCTAACCTGCAAGCGATACTTCCCAGCAAACCAGCTGGGTTGGTGCTTATTCCATCCTGATGCTCCGCAGTTCTTTACTTTGGACGCTCAAAAGGCCCCCTTACCAGTCGGAAGATATCCTTGTTGCGGTGAAAGAGCATACAGGTTATAGCAACTTAGGACCCTTTCGGTTCGAAAGATTAGTTGAGGTTATGTTTCAGGTTTCAACTGCTCAGCAATTTTAGAGGCTGTAAATTCAAAGATCACTCGGTGTGTACAAAGAGCGTTAAGGATTCCGCTGTGTTCAATCTGCTGTTGAGTTATAGGCATCTTGTCGCGGAAGAACCACCGGAGTTGATGTTCCCGGAAAGACTGACCAGACTTGTTGCTAGAGGTGAGTTATTTTTTTGATGAATATACAGGGTGAGTCTTCGACCAGTGCGATAGTTTTAACAGATGGTTGAAATGCTTTCTTTCTCTACCACTCTTTATAAGTATTTTCAAATCCTATTCAAAAAAAAGTTTTGAATTATCTTTAACACTATATAGTGAGGATAGATTATGAAATTCAAAACATTTTTAACCATAATTTTTGTGAAAGATGATTAATTTTCCTCAAAACCTTGAAGTCCTCCTAAATACTTGGAGAAATTCTTATATATATGTTATGTGTCCATTTCAATGCAGAAACATGGACCTGTACGTAAAATCAGGGTAATATTTGCTATAATTTCTCTTTGAAGATGAATTTCACAAGATACTGGAAGTATTCATTTTGGGAGTGAATACAGTTCTTCAAATCATGATGGATCAAAAGATTGCCTTTTCAAATTACCTTCAAGGTTATCAAATATTTCATAGGTATATTGCATGGATACGTTTGTACTTATCAAACTAAAGCTGTTTCTATTTGTATCGAAGGAAGTCTATTGACGTTATAAACTTTATAAAAATAGTATGCAACAGCAATGGAAAGATATTATTAAGTTGAAGGTTATGTTTTCTATCACAGTATAGGTCCCTATACTGTGGTATAAATATGTCATTTTTATCAGATTTTTCACTGGATATGGATAATTTATTTATGAGAATTAGAGATTAAATATTTAGTATTGCATGATTTAGAATTATAACTGATCAAATAACATAGCAAATAGGAAGTACCAATTAATTTTTAGAATTGATTCTGAAACTTCGTTTTTGAAATTTGGCAGATCTAAGTTCGCATCGTAGTTAATAGATTTCCGGTTCTATTCTCTTTCAGACCCCTCGACAAGCGATAAACTAGCATGCAAGGAGGTGTTCTGGTGGGATGGACTTCAAATAGTCCCTCCCCGTCCGAAGATGGGACTCTTGAATATGTTCTCAGAACGTGGCAAAGGCGTTGATTGTGATAGCAGAACGCATTCTTCTGATGAAGATAGCCAGGAGGAGAGCAGCAACTCAAACGACTCTTCGTCTAGTGGGTCAAGCGAAGAGAGCAGACCAAGGTCTCCTAAACCAGTAAGATTAAGAGTCAGTATAAAGGGTGTCGAGGAAAAAAGTACCATGCATAGTGCGGGATAGAGGGCAATGAAAATAGGTCCGAAACTGTTCCATAGCTGTTCTTCAGTATTGATTTTATGGCATATACTTCATTTTTTATAATACCCCAAAATCCAAAATTGAGGTGATTAAGGTTGGGACTACGAGCTGGCCATGGAATAGGTCCTCCTTGACCAATCCAACTTTTTCCAAATGTTCTTTGTAAAAATTCCCTTGTGACTCGTGAGAAGTGAGCATGAAATGCATTCTTGCAAGGTACTTTTTTCCATGACACCCTGTATATGAAGAAACTTTCATTTTAGGTCAAGAAAAAAAGAAAGAAGAGAAAACAGTGTAAACTTTGGCAAGTGCACATCTCGGCTAGGAGTAATCAGGATACACAAAGATCATACGAAGAGAAAGCTCTCAAACAAATGGCTGCCATGTTGAATAAGAAATGCCTGGCTAATTTAGAAACTACAAATAAACAGAAATGCGGGAAGCATCTTCATAAGAACACAAATTCTTTAGGTTTTGTTGTATATCTTAATCTTCGATTTAATAATTTTGATATGATTTTTTTTAGGTGGTATTTGGGTGAGATTGGAGTCTGAATGGAGAGAACAGAATGTTAGTGTTCCACAGAAAACACGTCCATTGTTATCGAATAAAGCTAAACCTATGCGTGTTGGTAGATTTCCTTGATGAAGTAATAACTCAATTATTAGAATAAAGAAATTTGTTGAGGTCCTCTTGTATTGTCCAATAAAGAATAATATAACAAGCGCTTTCTGGCATTGTGTTACTGCCTACAGTCAGAGTTTACTGAGAGAAAGAAAAGTACCTCTATTCCAAACGAAACCGAACTTTTAAACAAAAAAATAGTACCTAAAAATCTCATAAATTGATCCAAATTAAAACAAGATGGCAGGTGGGCGTGGCTTAAGGTTATAGTCAAAAGCGGTAATACGGGTAATTGTCCCCCAAGAATATTAAAAGCGTTTTATTTATCTATGAAATGAAAATAAAAGATTCTTCGATCATATATGAATGTGCACGTTATTTTGAATTTTTGAAATTAAAACATTCCAACCTCAAAATATTGTCAATTTCACTTTGGTTAGTTCAAATTAGTAAATAAGTTTTGTTTAAAAATTTCTTCGATCGGTGTTCTGATTGAGAGGTAGGTACTGAATTAATTATTTCCCAAAATATCAGTATCGGTTGGCATTTGAATATTCTCCAGAACCCTGCAATAGCAGGACTTGCCAGTGCTACATTAACTCTTCTAGGAGCTCGTACGAATCAATATTCACATGTGTACAAATATTCATTCCTCGTTTTCTATACTGATAAAAAATTAAGTCAGTGTCTGATAGCTCTCTTTTTATCAGTATAGAAAATGAGGAATAAATAACTAAACAATATTTGTACTTATACATAACACCTACGGGCTCCTAAAGAGTCAATGTAGAACTGGCAACGTAGGTACGACGTTGTTACGGGCTTCTAGCTCCTCCCACCTACTCATGCCTGCATCTAGTGTTGGGTACCTCTTCGCGAAATGACTTTATTTGGGAATAATTCGTTAATAACTTCCATAGAATTATTTGAGGTATGGCAAGTGGCCCCATCTTGCTGAAACCACGTTCATGAGTTGAAACTTACAAACTCCTGCAACTCTGGGACCAAAAGCTTTCGCTATCGCAATGACGGTCACTATTCACATTAATTGCTCGACCTCGTTGATCCTCATGGAAATAAGGACCAATTATGCCTTTAGCAGACATAGCGGCCCAAACTACGACCTTTGGACTAGTGTTGGGTACCTCTTACAAGAGGCGGCTCATTTGTCCCGTACACGACGAGAAAATGTAATGGCTGTTTAAACAAATGAGATCGACATTAGCCCGCCCACAACAATCAGTGCTTTATCACAAGGACTGTTTGCTGATTGGCTGTTTAAACAAATGAAATCGACGTTAGCCCGCCCACAACAATCTGTTGGAGGACGTTAAATTGAAAACACTCACTTTAATTTTTTGTTCGAATTATCTCATCTCATTGAATTGATCAAGTGTATTCTTGAAAATGTAAATAAGTCGAAGATAATTTAAAATTGAATTTTTTAGTGTTACATTTTCCGATCTAAGAATCAATGATATATTTATTTATTCTAGGAAACACTGTTTTCTAATTGGCTGTTTAAATAACTAAGATCGTCATTAGCCCGCCCACAACAATCAGTGCTTTACGCAAGGACTGTTTTCTGATTGGCTGTTTAAATAAATGAGACCGACATTAGCCCTCTCACAATAATCAGTGCTTTATCGCAAGGACTGTTTTCTGATTGGCTGTTTAAATAAATGAGACCGACATTAGCCCTCTCACAATAATCAGAGCTTTATCGCAAGGACTGTTTTCTGATTGGCTGTTTAAACAATTGAAATCGACGTTAGCCCGCCTACAACAATCTGTTGGAGAACGTAAAATTGAAAACACTCACTTTAATTTTTTGTTCGAATTATCTCATCTCATTGAATTAATCAAATGTATTCTTGAAAGTGTAAATAAGTCGAAGATAATTTAAAATTGAATTTTATAGTGTTACATTTTCCAATCAAAGTATCAATGATATAATAATTTATTCTAGGAAACACTGTTTTCTGATTGGCTCTTTAATCAAATGAGATCGACATTAGCCCGCCCACAACAATCAGTGCTTTATCGAAAGGACTGTTTTCTGATTGTCTGTCTAAACAAATGAGACCGACATTAGCCCGCCCACAACAATCAGTGCTTTATCGCAAGGACTATTTTTGTACCAGTATCTCATGATATCATAGCGTTAATTTATCCGATTTAAAAATATTAATTATTATTAGGAATTCTGTTCGTCAGCCATAAGTAAGCAATACCTATATCTTTTCGGCATAATAAATTCTCACAAAAAGAATTCAGCCCGAAATTACTAGTAATTGGATACATTTTTATAAAAACAGTTTGTTCTAAAACGAACAGAAAAACTGTGTATGATGTGAGAGGAAAATTTTTTAATTACATGAATATATATAATAACGGTTAGCTTCGATTATTTTGAATAACAAAACCCTCATATTCAGTAAAATCTTCCGCTCACTCGCTGATGGTCCTAAAGTTTCAAAATCCAACAATTAATTTGCATTCTAAATTTTCCTCTTTTATTACTTCAATTCTGTCGACAGTGAACGTTACCTTCCTCTTGCATAGACATATTTGAAGTTAGACAGACCGTCAACGTTCCTATTTCCTACCTACCTCGCCCTCGCTACGCTACACCGCCTCAACAACCCGTCGTCTATACTAGTACAAATTTTGTCCCGACATCGTATCGCGTTATGAACGGCCAGACCCTCTCGCCTCATTTAAACAATGTACCGCTTCAGTACAAAAATTAAGCACCTCTTACAAACTCAATTTTAAGACGTGTACTACCCAACACTACCTGCACCTCTTTAGGTTAGGTGTCACTTGTCATTTTAAAATACAAAGATGGCGCAGAACGCAGCAATGTTGCCAAGAGAATATCATAGCAAGCAAATTAAGAGCTCAATTTCCTGGACTTGAAGTACAAATAAACCAAACAACTATGTAATTATTTTATTTAAAATTAAAGTATAACGTCATACACTTCTTTAACTTACAAGATGACATATCAATCAAATGATACAAGATGTAAAAAAAAAATTCCAACCTAATATTCTCATTTATTAGATTTCACAGAAATAACTGCAGCTTAGTTAGCTTCCTTTGCTAATCTCTCGGCTTTCTCTACAACTTCTTCGATAGGCCCGACCATGTAAAAAGCAACTTCAGGCAAATGATCTAATTCTCCCTTCAAGATCTTCTGGAATCCCTTGATGGTCTCTTCTAGCGGCACCAATTTACCAGCATGACCGGTGAAGACCTCAGCAACCTGGAAAGGTTGCGACAGGAAACGTTGGATTTTTCTTGCTCTAGCCACTGTCAGTTTATCGTCTTCAGACAATTCATCCATACCCAAGATGGCAATGATATCCTGTAAAGACTTGTAATCTTGAAGGATTTTCTGTACACCACGAGCTACGTTGTAATGTTCCAGACCAATAACGTTGGGGTCCATGATACGAGAGGTGGAATCGAGAGGATCTACAGCTGGGTAGATACCCAATTCAGCAATAGCTCTTGATAATACAGTGGTGGCGTCCAAGTGAGCGAATGTGGTGGCTGGGGCAGGATCTGTAAACCATAGAGTTGCAATAGATGACATTTAAAAGGGGGATCGACAACATCACCTGTCAAATCATCAGCAGGTACATAAATGGCTTGTACTGAGGTGATGGAACCCTTCTTTGTGGTGGTAATACGTTCCTGCATACTACCCATATCAGTTGCCAAGGTTGGTTGGTAACCTACAGCAGAGGGGATACGACCAAGAAGGGCAGATACCTCTGAACCGGCTTGGGTGAACCTAACAAGAGATCATCCATTGAAAATCAACTCAATAAGATATATTTTTTGCAAGAAAAGATCTTATTTGGAATATGCATCCATTTCGGTGACTGTCAGTTTTGAATAAGTATATTTTCCACAAATGACAACTAGAAATTATGTCATCAATGAGGGTGGAAAAATACTTGCTTCAACAACGCATAGGCATTACCAAAATTCCCTATAAAATGCTCATACATTCAAATCCTTATTATACCTGAAAATGTTGTCAATGAAGAGCAGTACATCCTGTCCTTCCTGATCTCTGAAATATTCAGCAACTGTCAATCCTGTCAAGGCTACACGAGCACGTGCACCTGGGGGCTCGTTCATTTGTCCGTATACAAGCGCTACTTTGGAAGTCTTGTCTTTTAGGGAAATTACACCAGATTCAATCATTTCATGGTATAAATCGTTACCCTCACGGGTACGTTCTCCTACTCCAGCGAACACAGAGTAACCACCATGGGCTTTAGCTACGTTGTTGATAAGTTCCATAATCAATACCGTTTTTCCTACACCGGCTCCACCGAAGAGACCAATCTTACCTCCTTTGGCATATGGGGCAAGCAAATCTACGACCTGAAACGGAAGGATTGAAGAAATTCAGCACTCAATATGAGCAGAAATTTGGCAACCCTGCCTGTAGGTAAACCAAATACATCCCAACATTTTTGTACATGAGTAACTCAGATATTCAATTCAACAACTAAATAGGGTTTGATGTTATTTATCATCTAAATCCATCTAAAAAATTGTTGTTGGTTTATTTTTATTTCAAAAGTTACTTTGTAAATATTAGATAATCTGGAATAAATAACCAAAGATGGCAGCCTTAAGAACACAGTGATAGACTTCAGTTATCTTCTATCAATTGTGAAATTAAATGAACCCTTTATAACCAAACATCTCTATGTTCTACAGAACATCTTAATTAATTTTATTCAACAGCGTGTTAAAGACCCAAATTTTTTTGATAATTTAATTGCATTTGATAATAAACAATCCCCAACATAGAAAACAATAATGACCCAGATGGTAGACATTTTGTTTTCCAAAACAAAGCTGCATATGCATTCTCAATTTCAAGTTCACTCCCAATAATTCTCGGATGGAGCAATATTAACCAATTCTCAATATTAAACCAAGTTAAACTGATTATGTGAAAGAAATGGTTCATTATCATCAGTAACATAGTAATTAATTTCCTCAGATCTCATAATCTTGCCTTCATAGGGCCACCACCATAGAAACCAATAACACAGACAACAATCTATGCTCAGATCAACCGAATGGTTCTATGGTCCTCCCTAAGGAAAATATAATCATCACCGGAAATTATGCTAACCTCCATCATATATTTTATCCATTACCCACACAATGCAAACTCACCTTGATACCAGTGACCAAGATTTCTTGCTCGACACTCATTTCAACGAATTCTGGTGCTTCAGCATGAATTGGGGCTAATTTATCAGTTGGAATGGGTCCCCTTTCATCGATGGGTTCACCGATGACGTTGATGATACGGCCCAAGGTTTCAGCACCAACTGGGATACGGATTGGGTATCCTGTATCTTTAACTTGTTGTCCTCGGACAAGACCTTCGGTACCGTCCATAGCAATGGTACGTACTGTGTTCTCTCCCAAATGCTGGGCAACTTCAAGGACTAGCCTGGGGGTTCTGTTTTCCACCTCGAGAGCATTGAGAATTGGTGGAAGGGATTCATCGAACTGTACGTCTACGACAGCACCGATTACAGCAACTACTTTGCCGTTTACTTTGCTTGAAGCTGCGGCCTTTGCTGCCAAACCACGTTCTGCAAATTTTGGTTATATTCAGATAATTGGTTACATTTATTCCGAGTGAAAAAGTTTTCTTCACGGACGGAACTCCACTTCTTTTTCAAAATTCATACTATCCAATGAGTTGCAAGCTATGAAATTTAGCTGGGCATGTTGGAAAATAAATATAAGAGGCAAAATTAACGATTAATACTTAAATTATAGACCTGCAATTATATTATTCTGAATAAATTCATGATTACCCGAAAAGGGTCAATATTTTACGTAAGTCAATATGGCGTATACATAGAATTATGTAACCTTAATTCGGTCGAAAATTTTGAGTTGGGTCATAAAATAACTGAAATCCGTGAGTCTTTTAGATGCCCAAATGAGAGAACTTCTCGAATCCTATAATTAAGGCATTTTACAAAGCATTAGCTGAAAAACTCTTTGATAATGTTCATGGACAGCGGCTCAATGAGATACGCAAGAGCATTGAAAAATTCTCATTTTCTCCTACTTACTGTTTCCATTGCTCACGCTGACAACTTTAAGACTTTCTGCGGTTAATTTTTCCACAGCTTTTCCAGCCAAAAGGCTGGAACCCCTACTTATAGCATTCAACATGATCGGCAAGTTCACTTGAAAAACTCCACCGCACCTCTCCTTCTCGTGGAAAATTCACAGCCAACTTGATCGCATACGCCTGCGCTAATTTCGATAAGCGTTGCCAAAGCTCTTTGTGATCTTTGAATTTTGAAAAGTCAAAAATCGATTGATTGCAAGATGTTAAAGTCCATCAAAAATACTTAACTCTAAAGCTCTCCCATTTAACTGAAACTGAATTTTCAAAAAGATTATTCAGAGTAGTGTTCACAACTACTTGCCCTTGTGCATTGTACAAATGTTCATGGACAGCGGCTCAATGAGATACGCAAGAGCATTGAAAAAATGAACAATTCCAGCCAAAAGGCTGGAATTTCAATCTGTCGTACGCCTGCGCTAAAATGATCTTTGAATTTTGAAAAGTCAAAAATCGATTGATTGCAAGATGTTAAAGTATGCTTTCCCATTTAACTGAAACTGAATTTTCAAAAGATTATTTGTTCACAACTATGATGTCAAAAATTTTTTCTTGCAAAAAATTTTTCAAAAAATATTTATTTATTTCTGCGATTCTCATAATAGTGATAGTATTGATTTTAATAACAATTCTTAAGAAACCAAATAAAGAAATTATTCTTGTACAATATAATGAATTGCGAAGTCAGCATGGAAATTTTCCATCTATTCACGAAAATACCACCCACCTGTTTGATATTGACGATTTCACCTACTTGATTAAACCTGATAATATATGTTCTCAGGAGAAATCTCATACAAAATTAACAGCAATTTTTATCGTTACTTCGCATATAAATAACGTTGAAGTTCGAAGTGCAATGCGTAGAGCGTTTTCCAAGGGAGATTTGGAAAAACTTGGTGTCCGTAGAGTTTTCTTGTTGGGTACTCATTTATGATTATTTACAATGATCAGTGTGATAGTATTTACTTGATTTATTCCAGGAATAACTCCTGACAATAAATACATCAATCAGAAAGCTATTGAAAGTGAGGCAAGTCGATATGGCGATATAGTACAAGGAAATTTTTATGAAGCCTATAGAAATTTAACATACAAACATGTAATGGGCTTGAAATGGGTAAATAGATATTGCGAGAATACTCGATATGTTATCAAAATGGATGATGATATTGTTTTGAGTTTCTTGAAGTTAATAGATTTAGTGAAGACATTTGATTATAAAGAAGATTTCATCAGTGGATATGTTCTAGATCATTTTAAGGTTCACTTTTTGCAAAATTTTTGTATTGTTTATTGATTGATATTTATTTTAGGTGAAAAGAATCAAAGCAAACAAGTGGTATGTAGGTTACAATGAATATCCTTCGGAAGTATATCCTACTTTCGTATCTGGTTGGCTTTATATCACTACACCAAATGTCAGTAAAAAGCTTGAAGCCCTTGCAGATAACGAAAAATATTTTTGGATTGATGATGTTTTTATAACTGGAATCTTAGCCCAAAAAATCAATTTGAAATTTCATGATATTAAAGAATTTTATACCGATCATCCAGAATATTTCCAATGTTGTTTGAATGATCATAAAAAGACAAAATTAGATTGTGATATTATTGTGGGACCAAATGGTGGTAGAACTAACTTGTTTTATGAATTCAATAATGTATTTTCGACATGCAGAACGGGTGGTTGTATCAAACGAAGTTTTAAAGTGAATGAAACTTGCACTGAGAGTGGAAAAACACGAAACTTCATTAAAGGAAATGCTATAATTTCATCTTATAAATTGGTTAGATGACATCCAGATGTATTGGGGAGAAATGAAATCGTATTCTTCAGTCTTTCAAAGGAGACTACTCTTGAAGTTAATTGTGATAAACTTTCAAAAACTTGGGTTAATAAAGAAATGGTATTTTTATTTTGTTTTTCAGTCACCTCTTCTATTCTTGCTTGATTAAATGGGATCCTTAATTTGATACTATTTCAACATTTTAATACTTATACAGGCAATGAACAGTTTGTGATTTTTTTATAGACGTTTGAAACATTAAATACCTGCTATTTTGAAATTGAAATGTTTTCAAGATATAAATGTTGATTTTCATATTGAAATTTTAATAAAGATTAATGTTTCTTCAATCCAAAGCCTGGGGATTCTGCAGATTCGACAAGTGACCTTGAGTCTTTCAGATTTTACGTCGAATTAGCAGCAACGTTGCCGAATCGAAATATTTTCGCATATTTGAAGAATTGCAAAGAATTTGACATGAAATTTGATCATTTTTGACGGTTGAAATAGTAAAATATTACTTCTGAAGTAGTTATTCCTACAATTAACTTGACCAGATCGAACAATAAATAAATCCGGTAATGAATCAACTAAAATTCTGTTGTTTCATCTGTGTAAAACAACAAAATCGTAAATAACACAACATTGCACATGCATCGAAATATGCTCTTTAGGTTACTATCTATGCTCCTGCATATTTTTTTATTATAATCTGGTAGAACTTTCGTTTTATTTCAGTTTCTTCAAACTTTATGAATTACCATAAATAATTTAACCTGTTTGTGATATCAACAATGGTTATAAATTATTAAACGCCCGACTGACAGAAGAAACACACCTAACCTAATTCTTTCTTAAGCCTCTCGGATAGCAGACTAAAAAAGATTTCATTATACATACTCGTTTTATCAAATCAACATAACAGATTCGTGCTTACCTGTATTCACTAAGTTTATTACTGAAGGTTAGTATGGAGATTATAATGAATTAATTTTTATAACTTATTTAGTGTGATAAAAAATCTAATGTGACAACTATAGGAAGCAATGCACTAAGTTCAGAAATCCCTGTAGGATATTTTTCTTTGAAATATAACCAAATCTGTAACAGATAATAATTGAGGAAATATGCTTATTTTCAGAATATGTGTATGACTTGTATTTCTTGCATATCAGTAAATCACATAATTTCACTCAATTATTCCTACAAACGCTTTAAATCAAAGAAACTTTCAGTCATCTATCCCATTCCTTTCGAACTTTATTATATAACTATGTACATATCACTTCAAATAAAACAAATTTCAAATTTTTTTATCCAATATTTTTATTTAAATTGGAGTCTTAAAATTAAAATTTCATTCTATGAGGGTATTGGGATGATTTCAAACCGAACATAGCTGACAGGTAAGCTTTAAGGACCTTCTTATCAGCATGTTTGGCAATTGCCTTCAATACCTGGCCATCAACTGTTTTTTGATCTTCTTTACGCTGTTCACTCACTTTGTATCCCTGAAAAAAAGATAAACATGAATTAATTTGTAACAATCTTCTCCGAAAAAGTTAGTGAGCAAATGAAAAAAAAAAACGCAGAGTTACATAAGAAAGCTGTCATATTTTCCCTCAGATCTCATAATCTCTTGCTCATCGGGCCACAAACCAAACAATCACGACACAAACAAAGCTTGTGCTCGACATAAATCGAATGATCATTTGGTCAAATCCCTAGCGATTATTTTATCATCATCGGGAAAGCATAAATCTGTATCACACACTTGCTGAACTGGGTTTTGATCACCACAAAGCTAATTTAAACGATTTAACTTAATAAAGACATTTCAATGAAAAAAATTACAAATAAAAAATTGATCATAACCCTATCAGTATCACCACTCGCAAAATTTTAACTTGCCGATCTAACTTTCCTAGAGGTTTCATCGAAATCCTGGAGGAAAGCGATTCTGTAATACTAGAAAGTTAAAACTTCAAAACTAACAAATGGCAACGCCGAAGGCTTAAAATAGTTGGTAAAAAATTCAGAAATTTGACAACTGAATCATCCAAACTGAATAAAAACTTGATTGAAATTATTAAACAAATCATCAAAGCACTGTTGAAAGGTAAGATTTTAACAAACCTCTTTTTTTGTTTGGAAGATGTCACCTTCTTCCTTCTTGGCCCTTTTCTCTCTTATCCTTTTGAAATAGTCATCATTGATGTGCTCTGGAATTTCGACTTCGCTTAAGTCGATTTTGGTTTGGGTACCGATGACATACCTCTGGCTGATTCTTCTCAATGGACAGGCGTTGATTTGGAAAGGTCCTGAAATAAAATTTCAAATAGATCTGGATAATCGTTGAAATAAAAGAAAACTTATGAACCATTATGAAAAATCTAAAACGATTTAGTAATATTAAACATGGACAATTAATGGGCAACTACTAAGAAACATGATTTATGAGAAGTAAAACATCTAAATGACATTTTGGAACCTATTTATACAACCTAACCTAACTAATTACATTATTTATGTTCATCATCCAATCGCATGATTTAGAATTGCTAATTCTTTCTTTATTCAATCAGTCTGATAAGATTTTGATAATCAAAAGTGGTAGCAAGAAAAATAAATTGAAAAAGGATTCATTTTGTGGAAGTGAAGTACAGAGAACACAAATCCATAATATATATTTCTATGGTATTCACATATAATGTTTTTGACAAGTGACAAGCGGTTTCAAAAAAGATTTTAAGTAAACAGTTATTCACCTATATTACTGCTTTGGTTATTACTTGAACTTTATAACGAACCACATCTTTCAATAATCGCATCAAACTAAGTGATCCAACATATATATTTCAATAAATTTCACTAAAATTGATGTTAAGTTCAATAAGAATTCACCATTGCTTAATATCCACAATCAGGTGGTAAAAATAACAAATAATTGACCAAGAATGATATATACAGGTTGAGACTTCAACTAATACATTAATTTCAACAATATATTTTAATACCAAAAGAAACTTTTCCCATAACATTTTTTTTAAATCAGGCTCCGTTAAAAAGATACAGGGTGTTGAAATTTTAAAACAATAAATTTTTTGTGCTTATAAATTTGTAGTGACTTATCCTAATGAAATTTTGCTTTTCTTCCTGGATCTGACGCCAAACAGAAAAAATCATTGAGCCAAAATGGTTCCATGTCATTGTCATCATTGAATTGCTTTTGAATTCAATGATGATCGAAAAACTGTAAATCCCCAGTAGTAACACACTTAGTCGTTCGTAAGCATGAGTTGCAAATAAGGGATTGTTGCTTTAGCACATAAAAACAAATCGGAACTATGAAACAAGTTCCGATCTTCATATATGTGCAGAATTTAAATTAACATTCCAAACATCTCCTGTAACCATAGAGTGATGCAATAAATAAAATTCTATTGTTTCATTTGTGCAAAATGTTGTGCCAAAATCATGCAAAAACACCCATGAGCAGTAAGACTAGGCGTTCTTGGTATTCAAACGGAGAATTGTACATTCCCATAGAACCTTCAACGCAGTGGTCAAATTCTCACCCTCTGTATGAATAGCAATACTAGAAAAACTGTAAATCCCCAGTAGTAACACACTTAGTCATTCGTAAGCATGAGTTGCAAATAAGGGATTGTTGTTTTAGCACATAAAAACAAATCGAAACTATAAAACACGTTTCGATCTTCATATATGTGCAAAATTTTAAATTAACATTGCAAACACTCACCAGTAACAAGTAAAAGTCCAGAGTACAGTTGCTTCAGCAAAACTACGCGTTTTCCTTTATGGGCTCCAGCAAGAAGGATCAGAACTGTTCCTGGGGTCAATGAAGGCCTAAGGTGTCTTACATGCTGTTTAAAGCATTTCTTTGCTGGCCTCTTGCGTATTCTGGAAAACAGCTAATTACTAATTATACAATTAAAATATAAGTTAGCACGTACTTG
The DNA here is from genome assembly GCA_030674115.1 of Micraspis discolor. NCBI lineage: Eukaryota > Metazoa > Arthropoda > Insecta > Coleoptera > Coccinellidae > Micraspis > Micraspis discolor. Next base: position 2,166,517 of record JARTUT010001743.1, read on the forward strand.
TCCTGAGTTGGATAGTAATTTTTCCTTTTGTGGACTAGAACAAAACGCTTTCCTCCGTTCTTTTCACCACCTACTGGCTTTTCCACAACAATAGGTTTAACAGGCTTCTTGGTGGGTTTAACTTTTTTATCCACGAATTTGTAAATTGCTTTTTTGTGGTACATTCTGGTTTTGGAAAACCTATGTACGCCATTACCTAAGTCATAATTTCTTGGTTTACCACGCTTAACGACCTCCTTTTGGTCTTTCTTTTCTGCGGTAGGTGCCATCTGCAAAATACAACCTATTAAAGTATCTCCCAAATTATAAAAAATATATGAAATAAAATTATTGTCTATCAGTAACCAGTTTGACTTCACATTGATTCAGAGGTGTCCTAAGGTTAATATAACATCATATGAAAACTTATTCAAGTCTACGTTGAGAAAAATTGAAAAAACATAACCTAAGATGTAACACAAATTTTTTTGGATAAAACATTTAATTGAAATAAATTAAAAATATGAATTAGATAATATGCAACACTTACAATTAAACTATTTACAAATATACACGTGCTTATGGCACTGCAGATTAAAACCAAAAATAAAGATTAACTAACCTCCACGAGTCCTTACCTCAAAAGATGTTTCCAACCAAAATGGCAGACTGAAGAACTATCCAATGAACACAGAACAAATTCGTCATGATTCTATGCTGATGACACTAATGTCTATCGTTATTTTCTATGAATAAATTTTTTGTGTTGGTGATGTCTCATAAGAACTGTTTTCATATTTCGATTATTATTTTCTATAGAAATAATTTGATATTCGTTAATAAATTATTTGGATACACAAGATTTAATTTCAAATCCAATCAGACGTGCATGATTCAATGGAGAACAGTTGCCAGTTTTATGAAATTTTCGGCGGAAGATTCCTATAAGATACTAGATATTTTGGCAGTAACGAAATATTCAAGTTGCTTTCTCCAAATATCAATCTTGAAATTGCTATGAATTGTTCTTAACTGTAGTCTAGTCATATGGGTTATGAAATTTTACTCTCATCCTCAATGATTTTTATAGCAGGATACATTTTGATTCGAATTTTTGTATGAATAGTTTATTTATAAAAATGAAAAATAAGTTGATTTTCACCGCTTTTCTGTAAATCAAGCTCTGAATCAATAGAAATACCGATAAAATCGGCATCACTGAGGTAACCCGAAGTTACCAGCGACATCTATCTTTGTTCAATTTCGATGGACACTGTTTTATCAGCTGTTCCATGAGAGTCAATCCTCCATTCTCATGTGCTGGAAGAGCATAGAATACTATCTCGATCATAACCAGCAAAGCGCGTTATGTAATTTTCAAATATGAAGCATGTTTTTATCGGCTAAATATTGTCAGCCAAAAGTTCAAAAGAATATATATATATCGGCATATCCCAGAAACCTTCAAATTTATATGATGGGCTTCGCAACATGCGTTCCTATCATAAATTTTAGAAGAACTTAATTTCCCACAAATTGCTAACTGAACTTCGAACAAGCTTGAATGAAACATTGGAGAAAGTTTGTTTGACCTATGGAGTCAACAATAAAAACAACATTTTTCAAAAAATTTATATATATTGTTAATGTTAGACCCTCACAAACTGAATTGCTTTCAGTTTAAATACGTTCATGAATCTTCATATGCCGGTTCAAATGCCCCTTTTGACTGAAAGCTTTGAAACAGAATTTACAATTGTGTGGTTTTTCTCCTTTGTGAGAAAGGAGATGCTGCTTTAAATGTTCCCTCCTCAAAAATTCCTTGTCACAAATTGTACATACATGATCCTTTCTCCCAAGATGCTGTTTAATATGCGTTTTCAAATGGGAACTGGTGAAAAACTTTTTATCACACTTTTCACACTGATGTAGTCTCTCGTTTTTATGAAATCTAATATGTATATTAAGATTATCTGAAATAATAACGATAAGGCTGCAGTTATGACAGCTTATAACACTCACTTTTCTGAATGAACCGTTTTTCACAAATAGTGCATTGAAAAGGTTTCTCTTCAGCATGAATTCTTGAGTGGTAAATAAGACTACTTGATTGAGAAAATGATTTGCCACATATTGAACACATGTAAGGTTTTACACCTGAATGTGTTCGAATATGTTGGGCCAAAGTTGCTCTTTGACTGAAACTCTTAGGGCATTCACCACAGCTGAAAGGACGCTCTCCTGTAAGAATTAACCAATTTATTCAAATATCCAATCTCACTGATATTCTAAATGACCTGTATGAATTCTTTCATGTACACTCAGATGCTCAAATCTTCGAAATGTCTTAGAGCAATGATTACATCTGTAAATTTTACAATCTCCTTCAACGACATTTTTTGAATTTCCTTCGTTAGAACTGTCATCGAGGAAAATTTGTGATTTCTCTACCACCTCCGAAATTTTTTCAAGTTCCTCTGAATTCTGTGTAGGAGGTTTTGTCGAAATTCTCAGTTTTTCTTGAGTATTTTCAAAAGTAATCCTCAATTTATGTAAATCCTGAAGCAGTTTCTTGCATTGGCAACACAAGTAACTAGGAATATCATGATCACCTATTTGAAAAGTCTTAAATCTTAATTATTTTAGGTGAAATGAAATTATCAAATGAGTCACCTCAGGAAAGATGCATGCCTTCAGTAAATCATAATACCCAAAAGTTGAGTTTTCCAGTTTTGCTATTAGTGGAGTAGAAGCTCCTTCTTTTAAACATATTCTGCATGAAGTTGAGAAATCGGACAACATATTAATCAGGATTCAGGGTTACAAATCAAGTTATCCACCTAGAATTATAATTATGTGTAATAACTTTGATTAACTAATAAAGAATAAAGTTTGTTTTCAGGTATCCAGTGCTTTGCATAGAACTAAGACTTGAACTTTTATTTATCTATGGGCTTGATGATGCACAGCTGATAATCGCTAGCAGTTTTAGCGGCGTTGTCGAATTTCTCACCTTAGAATAGCGGATAATTCCGAGATTATTGATAAATCCGATTATTAGTTTTTTTTTGGAAAACTTCATGAAGGATATGTGTTTGCAAATTATGGAGAATTTATATATATCCCAGTATCTTAGAAATTTGAATCAATAAGTCTGTCATTCAAAAACTAGCGAAATAGTACGGGTGTTGCATACGATGTGATGAGCTGACATTATTCGAAGAACGTCCTGTAGAATCTGTTTATTGCTACCAAAAATTCATTTTTAACTCGTTGCCTCATTGTTGCAAAAGCAATGGACCCTTTATGGATCTTTCAAAATGAAAAAATTTCAACAGCTTGCAAGGATTTTTTTCGTAAATTTTTTATATAGCTACTTTTTGCAATAAATCTACTTTTTCTTTAGCTAGTAGTTCAAAATTATAATCATTTGTCTGATTTCATTGGATATTAATCTGCATCGTACAAAGATATTCTGCTGTGAAACCATAATCAATTTTTGGGAACGAGCCAGTCAATCAATGAGCAAAAAAGCTACATACAGGGTGAGTCTTTGATAACCGCGTTAATTTTAACCATAGGTTCTTGAGATCGAAAGAAACACTTTTTTCCCATACCGTTTTTCCATATTCAGCTGCGTTATAAAGTTAAAAGCATTTCAAGTTTTCACATTGGGCAAATACCCCTCTGTAGTCCAGTTTAGTTTGAATGAAAATTGCCTTCCACAGCATCCACTATTGAATCTGAATTGTTTAAAAACATTATTTTCCCTCACTCATGTTTCATCAGATGATTATATCATTTCCTTTCAACTTCAAATATCTCAAAAATTGTGCAATTTGGAAAAAAATATTTCGAATGATTTTAACTGCAAAAAACACTAATGATTCTAGGAAGGACAAGATACGAACTTTTAGTTCAAGAGATATTCGTTTTTCATGTAATTTAACCAATCTGTACAGTAGTAGTGTGAAACCCACAAGAAATGGAATAAATCTATTTACGCCCAAATATGCATGACTGTTATCAAAAACCTTCTACAAGAGATCATTTCTATTGATATTGTCGTTTGAATATTACAGGTCAAAATGCAATTTTTTATGAAATTTCAACACCCTATATCTTTTGAACGGGGCCAAATTTGGAAAAATGTTATAGGAAGAAAATGTTTCTTTTGACGTCAGGTCAAAGACTCACCCTATATATTAAAAGTAATTTGAGAGTTACGGCAACATTGCTTTAATTTTTAACAATGAGTTCTCACATATTTGCAGAGTCTCTGTGTTTAGTTTTGTGCATAGACAAGATCTTCTTTATCTATGGTTTTGTGATTGTCAGCTATCTTCAAGCCGTTTATAAGTTTCTTTTGTTGATTTGAAAAAATATTGTTTGAATTTTAATTGTTGTCTTCTTGTAGATTGTAGTTGATATTTTTGTTATTACATTGTTGATTAATTGAAAATGTCTTTTTCTATAGATACTGCCAAGTATATTATTTACAACGATCTAAATATAATTAAAATAGATGATGGTAATATTTCGGAACAAGAAGAATCTTTAAATATTAAGATTAAAAAAAATGAAGATGGATTGTTGGTAGGTTGTAAGCACAATTTTGATTCCTTACAATAATTCCAAAAAGCCCCTGAATTCATGCTTTGATTTCAGCTCATAAATCTGAAGAATGAGAAGAATGTTTTTTTTAATTACACCGCTACTATACACCGAAACAATTTTCCCATAATGAAAAGAGAACAATCTTTAGATATAGACTTTGATGAATTTGAGAAGCATCTTTTGGAGATGCTCTATTTAAACTTGCAAGAAAAAAAGTATATTGTAGATTATTCTATTTCATACTGAATACTTAAATGTTGATTTTTAGGTTGATTAAATGCAAAGTAAATTCTGAGGACTCTAAGTGTCATATTATATTTTATGAAAAATCAAGAATTAAGAACTTGATTTTATTATCTATAGAAATGACGCTCACTAGTCAAAGAGATCTTTTAGAAGAAATGCAATATAACATAAAAGCACTTGAGGTAAAAAAACCTCTTAAAATTATATGATCTCATTGAAGACATTTCAGGATCATAACAATGGTTTACGCAAAAAAATTATGAACATGTCTGAGAATTTAAAATTGAGAGATCAGGAATTAATTGAAAGCAGAGCTGACATATATGAATTAAAAACTAAATTCACAACGGTAAATAATTCAACAAATTTCTATAGAAATTTTGCAGTATCCACTGTTTACATTTTAGTCAATTCAGTATTTAAACCAAGAGTTCTTATATTGTCTAAAACAGTGTGAATCTCTACTCATCAGAAAACTTCTAGATGTTTCAAACAAAATAGTTAAAGTTGTTTCTGACATCAACATTTTGAAGATTGAAAATAATTCAAAGTCTGAATCTAATTCCAGGTAAGTTTATGGGGAACTGATCACAATTTGAGATGGATATTTGTATGTTGTTTAGGAGAATGATCCTGTCTGCAACTATCTACTTTGTTATTCGGAATTGCATATCCAGTATAATATATTTCATTGTTTGATAGCTTATTTGATGCCATTTTGTTTGGATTTGTTCAATTTAGGTTGCTGTCTAGATTAGAAAATATGAGATTGGAAAATTTGGATAATCTGTCTCTCATTGACAAATTGAAATTAGACTGTATCGCCTCGGAGAAACTCAATAAGAACCTTGAGAGCGATGTTCTACATCTCTCAACACAGAATAAACAAAATCAAAATAAAATTCTCTTACTGGAGGATCAGATAGTAAGAGCTTTTAATTTCTTGTTTGTCCAAATATTAACAAGGATAAATTTCAGGGAGAGTATAGAAAAGATTTAGAGAATTCAGCCATTGCAATTGCCAAGAAAACGGAACAGTTCAATGAATTGAAGGCTGATATGGAACAAGCAAATCAAGTTATAAGGAACTATAATAAGCATTATGATTCAAAAGCACAAGAGGTAAATTCATATTTGGGGATATGTTTCCAACACTTAACAATTTCATTATAGTCTACTTTGTTTAGATTTAGTTTAACCAGAACTTATTGTCTTATCTTCATTCCTTTCTAATAAGCATAAAATTAATTTTTTGTAGGTAGAAGAGCTGATAGATATCATAAAGTCAAAAGACCAAATGATCAAGGAGCAGATATTCCAAAACAACCAAATTTTCAAAGAATTCCACGAATACAAAGTAAGGTTTAACAAAGAGGAAACAGAAAAAATTACTATAGAACTAAAGGAGGCACAAGATCTGATTAAAACTTTGGAAAAAGAAAAACGAGAAATGGTTAAATGTAAGATGAACATATTCATATAAATTTGGAATGTCTATCTTTGTTTTATTTTAGTGAACGGCCTTCTAACAAAAAAGATATCATCATCTTCATTATTTGGTGATCAAAGGAATTGAATATTACTTTTGATATATATCTGATTCATAAAGAGTATTTATTTATTTTTGGAGATGTTTTTGTTTTTATAATATACGTTCTTAAAGTTTTTTAAAAAATAGTTTTATTTTTACCTTCACAAACTTTGAAAATGTGTTTTGTACTTAAAATTCTACAAGGTGTCCATAAATGTGAATGATAACACGGAGTATGCCATTTATCCGCTTGTGTAGTGATCAGAGTAGGTAGAAAGAAACTTGTGGTCGAGCAAGTGTACACAGTACAATCGCGATACTGTGAACACGCGCTTTTTTTACATTGACTTCTCCCTAACGTGAACAGCTGGAACCCCGAATAATGTGAACACTATTCTCAACTGATAATATTGAAAACTATGAATATTTGAATACGATTTTAGATAAAAAATTCCAATATGCTAAACCTGTACCTTGAATATCTGGAAATGTTGACAAATTCACACTAAATGAGTTGTAACAAACATATATTGAAAAACTTTTTACAGTATTAACTTAACAATTCATAAAACCAAACAATTATTTCATTTTTTTCAACTTAAGCAAGTGGTTCCTCAAAGCAACTTGTTTATCTTTGAAACTCTTTTTAACCTTAGCTTTCACTTTATGCCTAAGCATCTGGAAGTTTTTAGTTTTCCTTTTTTCTCTATTCGTCTTCGAACAATGGATATTCACTCTTCCATCCTTATATCCAAACTTTTCTCTATCTTCTTGACCTTTTCTCACACTCTCAACTCTTGTGGCTTTATCGTGTTTCCTCTTTTTATAAATATTCTCAATATCCCCAAGTTTAACCAGTTCAGATCGTTCTTTTACCTCCTGTTCAGCCAGCCTTTTCAATCCTTTATTTGAAGAAACCACTTGTTTTCTTATGTTTGCCATGTCGATCCTTTTGAAATCTTCATCGGTAAGGATACGTTCAAGAGTAACTTTTTTAGCCAATTCTACCTTATCGACTTTCTCTTGTAGCTTTCGTTTGGCTTTTAATGTTTTACGTTCTAATTTTGACTCCGGTTTTTCTTTATTTTTTTCATCTTTTTGTGTGTCTTCCTCTTCTTCATCGTCTTCTTCTTTTTCATCATCATCGTCTTCTGCTTCACCATCATCATCATCGTCTTCTTCTGCTTCATCATCACTATCTTCCTCTTCAGAACAATCTGAACTGTCTCCTTCAGCTTCAACCATTTCTTCATCTGAGGAATGCTGTATGTCGATCCATTCATCGTCATCAGATCCAGAGTCAGAGTTTATTTCAACTTCTTCCTTATGGCTGGCAAGCAGAATGTCGGCACCTTTAATATGATCAGCTGCGTTAATTCCACCATATTGCATTTCAGTGAGCTCCTGCGTTGCTTCAGTAGGTCGACCCCTATCTTTTTTCCGTAAGATTTGCGGTCTTATATTTCTGAAAAGATGAACGAGTGATCGTGAAGCCATCATAACAGCTCTTTCACGGTAGTTTTTATATTCAGCTAAATCGTGTAATAGGTCTTCGCTCATGGCTAAGGGACAACGGTTACAGATTTCTTTAACGGCGTTCAAACCAATGGCCATAACATCTGAAGAATTTCTTTCTGTTATGAAGTTATTTGCTAGTGTTTTTAAGACGGGTTCCATAACATCTGGGGTACCAATTCGTGACTAGCTTGCGCAGCAAACTGTAAAATTCTAGTGACTTCTCTTTGATGAGGTTGCATATATCTCTGGATGTAACTATAAAAATTGAACAAAAACAATTGATGCAGACCAATAAGACGAGATATCACATCTAGAGTCATAAGCTTTACTTCAAACCTCTTAGTTCTATTTTCCAACGTATGAAATAACTTTTCAGCCATACCTTGAGGATCGTGAATTAAATGTAAAGCAGAGAAATTGAAGGACTCACTCTTAGATTTTTTCTTATATGCTTTGGCTGCGAGCTTCTTCACTTTCTCTAAATTCTTCTCTCGCTTTCTAGTTTTTTTGTTGAATTTATTGGCCATCATCACCTCTTTTGGATCAATCTCATCCTCGGAATCAGAATTATCAGATTTCTCATCTTCATCCTTTCCTAGGAAAAATTTCAATGAAGCCACCATGACTTTAGTTATTTTTGAGAAACATCCAGTAGCTATCACATTCACTGTTTTTGTATCATTCCAAACATTCTTTTTATACAGTTCAATCATAATGTCAATGGACATCTTAGCAGCTCTTGAATTCGTGTCTTTCAACATTGTAAACATAAAGTTTTGTAGAGATGTATTCAACTTAGCATTTTTATGCTTTGCATTCAAGTTCTTGATGTCTGTTATGATGTGAGAACGGAGAAAATCACGTAGATTCTTATCATCACATTTGAGTAACTTGAAAAATAATTCCAGCAAATCATTAGGAAGGATCAATTGCTTATTTCTTATCAAAACTAAAGCTCGACATAGTTGCATACGCATATCCCTGTCTAACACTGTGTTGTACGTTTCCAAAATATCTATCAGTTGTTTGGGAAATTGTTCCAATTCCTTTGGGTAACATTGCAATACTTGAGCTACAAACATCACCAATTCCTTCAACTTATCGTGGGGTTGTGAGGGGGTACCACAAAACACAGACATGAACCCTTGTAAATTTTGATACTGGTTGAGGAAATCATCTTTGTACGATTCTGGATCTTTTTTTATCAAATATTGTAACTGTGGTAGGTTGTGTTCGAGTTGATTATTGTGTCGCACCATTGTGAATCTTTACATTATCTATTCAATCAACAAATATTGCCTTATTTTTCAAAGGCACATGAACTGAAAAATGAAGGAAAATTTTGGGGTTAGGTCAGGTAATAATATTTGGGGTTATGTCATAGAGTATAAGTTCTTTAAAGTAATTTTAGCCAACAATGCTTCCTCATGGAACTTGTTTTCTTTCATATAATTATCGTTAATCAATTTTGCGTTAAAATGTTATCAATTCTGTTTCAATTCCAATTAATTTTTCAATGTGTGATATTAACTAAAATTGTTTCTGTGGTGGTTAGCTGCCAAGTTGACAACTGCCACAGAAGCACTGATTCAAAAGATTGCTACAAAGTATATTGAGAATAAATTACATTAATTCGCCCCCAAAGCATATTATCTAATTAAGATGAGATGGTCTTGGCTTTATAACATAAAACCTGCATGAATTATTCAATTTTTCAACAAATGTGTACATAGAAAACTTCCAAAATGGTGAAAATAAGGAGTCTCACAAGGACCTCTAGGATTGTAGCATTATGTAGCGCTGCAAATTTCATTAACAGCGCTGATAGAGTTATAATGCCTATAGCAATTGTTCCCATGACTGATAAATTTCAATGGTCCATGCATGCTCAGGGATGGATTTTGTCGGCATTTGCTGGGGGTTATTTAACGAGTCAATTATTGGGTAATATTTGAATACCTGGTTTAACACTTCTCAAGGAAATGTCTTCTTTTCAGGCAGTTTTTGGGTGAATAGATTGGGAGCTAAGAATATCCTAATATGCAGTGTACTCCTTTGGAGTATCGCTACATTTGTGACCCCTTTTTTAGCTAGTAGTATAACAGCACTTGTTATATGTAGAAAAGTTTTAGGATTTGCTGAAGGTTTAGGTGAGAATGAAGGGTTATAATTAAAGTGTTCAGTTCTACCTCTTGATATTTCAGGTTTACCAACAATATTTCATTTATTCGCTCATAGTATACCAGTTGAGGAGCGTTCAAGAGCTTTCAGTTACCTATTAGCTTCAGGGTCAGTAGGCCAAACTGTTGCATCAATAATTTGTCCTCATTTAACCTGGGAAGCCTGTTTTTATTGGTTTGGATCCCTTGGATTTTTATGGGTACTCCTTTGGTTCATGTTGTATCCCGAAGGAGCATTTTTAGGCGAAGATACAATACCATTACACATGCCTAAAGTTGTGACAAGAAGCATACACTGGGCAGATTTCATCTTAAGTAGACCATTATGGGCGATTTACGTAGCTCATTTTGCAATGAACTGGTCATCATACATTATAATGCAATGGCTTCCTACTTATCTCACTCGATATTTGGGTGGTGATGCCCATAGTTTAAGTCTTACCGCAGTTCCTTACATTGTAAACTCAATAATAGGCATTATATGTGGTCATTTAGCCGATGGTCTGCTTCAAAATAAGGGTTGGTCTGTATTGAATGTAAGACGGCTTATGACTAGTATAGGTTTGATAGGGCCTGCTCTTTTCTTGGCCATTTTTTGTGTAGTAGATCATCTGGCACTGGCATTGTTATTTGTTAGCATATCTATGGGACTATCAGCATCAAATAGTGCAGGACACTTGAGTAATCACGTAGATATTGCACCAAATCATGCTGGTACTACTTTCGCTATCAGCAACACTATAGCAACGATACCCGGAGTGCTTTGTGGTCCAGTTACGGCCTCTTTAGTTACAGCGTCAGGCGGAAAGTGGATGAGTGTATTTTTGGGGGCCACTCTGGTTAATATGGTCGGTGCATTCATTTACTTCACGAATAGTATGGCTACCCAAGTACTTTAAATTATTTATTTGGGATCGAAAATCGATAAAATGGTGCAGTTTCGAAACTCCCTTTTTTATATTTTGAAAATAGTGAAATTTCAACATTTGGCAATTATAGTAGAGGGGATAGCATCAATTTACAGACATGAATTGTAGACAGTACAAAAACTAGATATCGTTCAATCATTTCAAATATGTCAGTCGAAAATAGGAAACGCTTGAAAGCACTGAGGTCATAATTCAGTTAAAAATATATAATGAAGATTTTTGAGATTGTTATTCAGTACAATATTGTGTGAGAATGTCGAAATGTGAAACAATATTGTGAAAATGAGATTTTTATGGATTTAAATGTAAGAATGGCTTGAAGTACATGGGATCATACTTATTTTAAATTGTTTAAATGAATATTAAGATTGTACATATGATTTTAACATGAAAGAAGATGTAAATATTATATTATTATAGTCATTAAAAAGTGTAGTATCTAAATGAATGTAGTTTCCTCTCAATATTCAAACTACGAGGGTTGCATTTTATATTTCGGGATTAGACAAGCTTGACATTTTTGAGGTTATACGTAGTGAGAACGTTTTGACATAGGAGCTCTATTTGTGTTGTTTACAGTAACTGAAAGATTCATCTCGCCCAAATTATGGAATTTAATCATGAACCGAGGTTCTTATTTCGTGGAGGTCATACAAAAGCAGTTGTTGTTCCGAAAACCATTGCTGCTGTGCGCCAACTGATATTGCTAGATCGTCATGTGACCTATCGTACGATTGAAACAACCTTCGGCATTAGTGGGACCAGCATACATTCAATATTGAATGAACATTTGACTCTCAAAAAAGGGCTCATGTCGATTGTTCAAGAAATGCTCTAAAAGTACGATCATGGTGCTTCGAAGCACGTCTGTGACAGGTGATGAATAGTGGATTTACACGTATGAGCCCGAAAGTAAACAGCACTGTATGGGTGTTTCAAGATGAGCCAAATCCAACCAAAGTTACTCGCGCACGAAGCACTTCCAAGCGCGGTCTGTCAACTAGTTAATTTACCACAGCTGTTGAAACCAGTCGACCTCAGAGTTTGTCTCAAATGTTGTGTTTTGAACAAAAATTTTTGTGCTGACTCGTTGCGAATGCTGAAAAGGCTTATTGAGACTGTTTTATCGAAAACTCAAATGTACAAATGGTACAAAGACTTTAGAACGGTCGGGAGATCGTCGAAAATATGCCTCGTTCAAGACGACCGTCCACCTCTTCAAAAATCAAGACTATTTCGCTCGAAAATCTTCATGCCAGTGTAAGAGATATTACTCATGATCTCAATATCTTTCTTGAAACCTTCTGATCCCACGTTCATGCGACGGATCATAACTGGTGACGAGACACGGCTCTATGAATGCGATATAAAAACGAGCCAACAATCATCAGATAATAACTCGCAAAAGTCGTTCAAAAATCAAGTTGATGCTTGTTTTCTTCGATAATCGTGGTGTGGTTTATCATTAAGTCGTTCCGCAAGGTCAATAAGGACTTCTATTCAACTGTTTTAAGAAGTTTACGCGAAAATATTTGCTGTTAACCCACCATCTCATCGAGCCACGATTCTTAACGAAATACTCAATAACTGCCATCAGCCAGCCACTTTATACGCCTGATCTAGCTCCGTGTGATTTTTTTCTTTTCTTCAGATTGAAATAACAGCTACGGGGAACCAATTTGACGCCATAAAAGAAAACTGAGCTGAGAGTCACCTTGAAGGCGCGTATAAAAAATGTGCCATTGGGTAGATAAAAACGTTTTGGCATATGTGTATCGCTTCAAATATGTTACATATTTTGAAGAAGATGCAATAAATATCGAAGAAGTTTGATATTTCTGCGTTTTATTTAAAATTTCTGGATACTTATTTGTCAGAGAGTACTCCACATGGTAGTTTTGAGATTCATAACGAGATGGCATGACTAAACACATTGAAGTAGATAACCAGTAATACACAATAGTGTTATTTTAACGGCTTGATTTTCATTATCTGTGTTATTTACACTTTTTGTGAATTCTTCTTAATGTTAATTTCACATTTTCTTTCGAAAATCTTGGTCAACTAGAAAGTGAGAAACGTAATTGCATAATGTAAGTTAAATATCAATTATTTTTAGTTTTGTAGGTATTTGCCTTTATTAAATATCAATTACGTTCAATATTTTATTATTTTTTTTCGGAAAAATAACTTATTGCTAACTAAAACAAACAAAATGGTGGATTTCATGTTTTTTGTTCGATGATAATGATATTTTCCTAGGCTTATCGAATTGAAATATTTTTAAATCTGTAGAAGTCGGTTTATGTTTTTCCATAAAGTTTGTAATTTTCAAACATCAAGCCGAAAAGGATAGCAAACGATTGCGTCCGACTTCCGATTAACTAATTTGGCTATATGCTATATACATTAGAGAAAAAAATATACAGGGTGAGTCTTTGACCACTGCGTTAATTTTAAATATAAATTCTTGACGTCAAAAAAACCATTTTTTGGTGAAATTTCATAAAAAGATTGCATTTTCACCTGTAATATTCAAACGACGATATAAATTGAAATGATCTCTTGTAGAAGGTTTTTGATAAGTCATGCATATTCTGGCCTCAATATATTTATTCAATTTCTTGTGGATTTCTCACTACTGCTGTACAGAATGGTTTAATTGCATGAAAAACAAATATCACTTGAACTAAAGGTCTGTATCTTGTACCTACTTCCTAGAATCATTAGTCTTTCTGCAGATAAAATCATTCATCATATTTTTTCTTAAATTTCATTTTTGAGATATTTAATTTCAAAGTAATTGATGGTACTCAGAGCTATATACGAGGAGAGGTTTTTAAGTTCGCGGAAAGATAGAGACATAGACATAAAAATAGAAAATTATTTTTCCTTTTCGATTTATTCACCTGAAATCCGTTTACATCTTTCAGATCTTTCAATTAACATATTTAACCCTTTGAGAAAAGTGCTTGATCTTTTTCTGAAAAATACGCTTCTTCATCTCTTGAAAATTTCTTTCCACGAAGTTCTTTTTTTAAGTTTGGGAATAACTAATAATCGCTGGGAGCCAGGTCGTGACTGTAAGGTGGGTATTTTTCGTAGACTATACTAGAAGTAGAAACTTAGAGCTGGTCGATTGTAACGTATAATCTAAGGTTTTTTTATGGCTTTTTTCAATCGTTCTAGAATTGATTGTAGTATATCCTCCATTTCAAGAGTAACTTTTACCAAAAAAGTACCACTACTGCCGTCTGTTGTAATATTTTTCTTGTAGATGGCTTAGTCTCTTATTGGTAACTGATATAAATTTCATGAAATTTAAATGCATACAACAAAAGTTATTGCGTTTCAAATGACAGTGTGTTTTGTATATCGGTCTAAAAATGAGTGTCAAAGAGCTGCAATTGATTTTTGTGTCAACTTTGCTCAAAATTTCATTGAAATGCACCAAATGCTACAAAATGCATATGGTGATTATTGTTTATCCCATACGCAAGTTTATGAATGATTTGGGCGATTCAAATCGGGTAGAGAGATAACCCGATTATCGGATAAAAACATCGAAAAATTGCACGAATTCATGAAAAATAACAAAAAACCGTCGGGGAAAGTTACTGAAATAGAATTAGGCATTCCTCAAACAACCGCATACCGCATTTGACCGAAGTTTTGGGCCTTAATAATAATAAGGTTAATTCGTGATTCGCACCACACAAACTCACCGAAGACCAGAAAGTTGATCGAATTGAGCATTTCAAAGACATTGTTGAAAGTGGATTGTAACTGGTGACGAGACGTGGTATTTTGAATTTGAACCCGAAACTAAGTAGCGAAGTGCTGAATGGACAGCGCCGAATGAAGAAACACCCACACTTGATGAAGCCAAAACTTGAGGTTGTGCTGATTTGTTTTCACGATTCAAAAGGATTTATCCATAAAGAATTCCACAATCACCGGAGAGTTTTACTTGGGTGTCATGAATCGTTTGCTGGCAAGAATTCGTCGTATTCAGCCAGAATATCGAGAAATCGGTAGTTGGACTCTTTTGCACGTTTATGCACCATCACGTTATTCCTTTGCATCATTCGCCCTATTCACCAGATCGAGCTCCGTGCGCCTTCTATCTTTTTTAAAAAGCAAAAAATGGTGGCCTTGGACTGGGTAAAGTCATACCTCAGAAACAGAAGTCCGTTTGTTGCTGTTTCTCATGTGTAAAATGATGGCAAGGTTTCCGTAGAGTCTGAAAGGCTTTTTGTTGAAGTTGGAGTACCCCAGGGCTCCATTTTGGGGCCCATCTTATTTCTGTTGTATGTCGATGACATTAGGATGCGGCTTACTTGCGATTTTTCGGTCTATGCCGATGATATAACTCTCTTAATCTCAGGCTCCAATAACAGCATCGTTGAAGGCAGTTGCTGCAATAACTTAGCGAGTCTTGGTGACTGGTTCTCCAGAGATCCTTTAACTTTAGGTTTCCGAACTATCAGAGCAAAAGTGAGTTGGATATTGACTTAAAAGTTATGGAAGCGAAGTTTCAAGAGCTAATTTTGTTGGTTTTCTGGGTATAATTTTTGACATGAATCTGAATTGGTACCAGCACTGTTTCGAACTCAATTCTACGCTCAATTCCATCTCTTTCATGTTACACAATCCAAAAAATATTTTAGCTACGGATCAATTGCTACCCATTTATCATTTTCAGGTGTAGTCACGACTTTGTTATGGTATTTCTCTTTGGGGCTCCACGTTGGCTGCTGACAGTGTTTTTGTCTTCCAGAAGCGGATAATCAGATGTTTGGTTGGAGCTCCTTCTAGGGCATCCTGCCGTGACTTTAGATCGCTCAGCATCTTGACTCTGCCATCGCTTGTTATTCTTGAACTTTGCATATACATCTTCAAAAATAAGAATATGTTTTAGACGGGTAGTTCAGTGCATTCACACAGCACTCGACCCTAGACTTTTCAATGGTCTGGATGTGGCCATCAAAGATTCCCAGAATATCCAAATTTTTAAGAAACTGAAGAGGTATTTAGATAACGAATGTTTCTACGATATTTCGGAGTTCCTGTTCAAACATTAATTTGTATTTGTTTAGTATAGATTTAGCAAATGCTGCTCTTCATATAATTATACTGTTTGTATGTGTAGATTTTATGTGAAACTTTGATATTGACTTTTTCCATAGCAATGTACCTACTGCTCATATCTGGAAATAAATATTATTATTAGGTGTACAAATAAGTTTCCGCGGTTTGTCAAAAGATGGCCCCACCAGAAGGTTATGGAGAAATTGTCAGATGTAAAACGTAATATCCCAAGTTTAGTCATCTGGCAACACCATAACCTTAAAGTACTAGTGATTCCGTATCAGCATCACGTAATTTTTTTCGTGCAAAAATGTCAAGTTTTATTCCGAATAAGCATCATTTGCGGGAACTTTTGATTTACTTCTTTAATGTGAAAAAATCTGCAGCTGAGGCGCATCGATTGCTTCTAGAAGCATATGGTGAAGCTGCTTTAAGTGAGAGAAGTTGTCAGGAATGGTTTCAAAAGTTTAAGAACGGTGAGTTTGACGTTAAAGACAAAGAACGCAGTGGAAGGCCGAAAGTGTACGAAGACATGGAATTAGAAGCACTATTGGGGAACTTGCACTTACTCTACAAGTGACTCAACAAGCAATTTCACATCGTTTAAAATCGTTAGGAATGATTCAAAAACAAGGAAATTGGGTTCCATATGAACTAAAGCCGAGAGATGTTGAACGCCGATTATGCATGAGTGAAATGCTGCTTGCCAGGAATAAAAAAAAGAGTTTTTTTGCATCGTATAGTCACTGGTGACGAAAAATGGATTCACTACGATAATCCAAAGAAGAGAAAGTCATGGGTTAAGCCCGGCGAACCATGAAACTCGACACCTAAGCTGAATATTCATGGAAAAAAACTCATGCTGTGTATTTGGTGGGATCAGCTTGGTGTCGTGTATTATGAATTGCTGAAACCAAGCGAAACCATTACTGGAGCTCTCTACCGAACACAATTGATGAGATTGAGTCGGGCACTTAAGGAAAAACGCGCCCATTACTACTCCAGACACGACAAAATTATTCTTTTACACGATAATGCTCGTCCACATGTTGCGACGCCGGTAAAAACATACTTGGAAACACTCAACTGGGAAGTTTTACCCCACCCGCCGTATTCACCAGACTTAGCCCCTTCTGATTATCATCTGTTCCGGTCGATGGCACATGGTCTGTCTGAGCAGCGCTTCACATCATATGAAGGCACAAAAATTGGGTGGATTTGTGGTTGGGTCAAAAGATGAAGAGTTTTTTCGACGGGGTATCCGAATGTTGCCAGAAAGATGGGGAAAAGTAGTGGCAAATGATGGAAAATACTTTGAATAAAACGTAATGTACTTTTCCTTTACAATAAATTCCTAATTTTTTATAAAAAACCGCGGAAACTTATTTGTACACCTGATATTATTATTTCTTAGAGGAAAAATAATGTTTTTTAAACAATTCAGATTCAATAGTGGATGCTGTGGAACGTAATTTTCTTTCAAACTAAAATGGACTACAGAGGCGTATTTGCCCAATGTGAAAACTTTAAATACTTATAACTTTTTAACGCAGCTGAAAAAAGTGTTTCTTTTGATCTCAAGAACTTATGATTAAATTAACGTTGTGGTCAAAGACTCACCCTGTATATAGCGAGTGTACTTGAAGCCATTGCTCATGCGCCAATAGACCACTACTTTCTGCAAATTCAAAATAAATTGACTCTTAAGATTTGTGTTCTTATTACAGCTTGACCAACAATGAGTATTGCTAGCACAGCCTCGAACAGTTCTGACTCGAAAAGTAGTGGCTCAAAAAATCCCGCTATGGTACTCTTCGAATATGCCTTAAGGGAAAAGACGGAAGCAAAATATTTCGAAAAAGAAAGTCCATACGATCACGATTTCCAATTCAAGGTAACCGTCGGTGATATAACAGCTGTCGGACTTGGAAAGTAAGTAACGATAAAAATAATGTTTTTATTCATATCATTAATTGATTCGAATTCAACAAGATGGCAGGTGGGCGGGACTTAACGTCCAGTTCAATGGCGGCCAAGAGAAGGGATGTAGAGGGGGCTATAGTGTCTTGTGTGAAAGAGTACACCTCACATTTCAGACAAAAATTCTTTTTTTTCAGATCTAAGCAGATAGCAAAACAAAACGCTGCTTTCAACGCTTTAACAAAGCTGATTAATAGAGGTCATTATGAAAATGAACACATACAACTTAATGACTTGCGGATGAAATTGCCCGACATGAAAGAATTCAACTTTATGGGTGAGTGGTTGTATTTTCGCAGTCTAGACCTGGGACTTTTCAGTCCATGTAGTAACGGGTCATCCAAATGTGACGCCTAGATGTCAGCACTATACAGGGTGGCCATTTGAAAACGAAACAGACGAGATTACAGACGAAATAAATTTTTTCGATAGAAATGCTCGGACAGGTCGATTTCTGTTTCGAGGGGGACAACGTAAGATGTAGGTTACAGACGCATAGCGCTTCAACCCTTGCTGCTACAACCCCCACCCCCAATTTTTGAATAGGGAAGATGGGGTGAGTGATACCTCACATCAAAGGTGTTTTTATACTGATTTCAGCACAGTAATTGTTTTTTCATTTTATACATTAGTTATAATGTTGTTGATAATGAACCGACAACATCAATTTCGCAAGAATTGGGTATATCTTATGGCTCCTTATGGAGGATTTTGCATAAATATTTGCATTTACACGCTTATAAAATTCAATTAACCCAGAAATTGAAAGAAAGAAACCATTTACAACGTCGTAATTTCGCTAGTTGGATTATTGAACAACGAACGACAGATCCATTGTTTTCAAGCAAAATTTTGTTTAATGACGAAGCTCATTTCACAATGGATGCATTCGTCAATAAACAAAATTGTCGTATCTGGGGTGATGGAAATCCTCGTGTTATTCATGAAAAATCTCTACTCCCACAAAAAGTTACTGTTTGGTGTGCATTTTGGGCAAATGGAGTCATTAGGCCATTGATGCTGTTACTGTGAATGCTGAGCGATACCAATCAATGTTTAGAGACTTTTTATGGACACAGTTGAGTCATATTGATGTCTGACGTCTATTTTCAGCAAGACGGTGCTAAATGTCACACAACTCGAGAAAACATTACGTTTTTGCGATCAAAATTTCCTCAACGTGTAATTTCACGAAATGCAGATTTCAATTGGCCTCCAAGGTCATGTGATATTCAGATTGATGCCTGCAGACGCGGTCGTGGTGGACATTTGAATGATATTCTATTCCACTTATAATTGTAATGGATCATATTTTTAATGAAAAAAACAGCTTGAAAAAATTGCAAATAGTTTATGTTTTATTTCAAAGAAACATGTAGGCGCGTTTTTTGGATGATCCTTTATAAGTATCATACTGATTTTCTACATTTCTTTAAGTTTTTCATTCCTTTCAGGTGAACTTCATAGTATCTGTTTAGCAAACAAAATAAATCTTCCAAGCTTCATATTTTTATCTGGCTTTGGCCCACAACATAACAGAAAATACTGTTATGAGAGTCGAATAGACTCTGTGAGGACCCAGGCTACTAGCTTTAATAAAAAACAGGCTAGACAAGAGTGTGCTGCGCTTATGATCACAAAGTAAGTATCTCGTTCAAAGAATATGTATTTGCTTTTTATATTATTGTTTATGGCTTACTATACGATATGCGAATGCATAATTACGGATTTTATCGATAGGGCGCCTCCTCAAAAGAAGTTGCCACGGGCCCCAGATAGTATAGTTACGCCACTGTTTAAGAGCCCTATTTATTGATATGTTCAAGCATCAATATTGTAATGTTTTTCAGTCAATAATGCAGAAATAATAAGTCCTATTTCAATAAATAATTTATTTACATAACTTTGAGTAACAATTTATGTACAGAGAAATTATATTCACTAACTAACACGTATCGGCAACGTTCTTCAAAGAACTCTGCCATCGTCTACCCCGACACTTGGCTTTATATCGGCAAATTGCTCCCTCCAGAATATTCCGTCATTTTCCGGATTACTGGAGAGAATTTCCAGAAGACCATTCAATTCTTGATTGTTAAAATGCGGCCTCTCTCATCCTGTCATTCTTATGTGACAATTATTCTCCTTATTGGTCACCATATGGACGGCGACAACATACCTAAAGAGTGTCGTTCACGACGAGGAAATGTACATTTTTATACAATGTACCAACTCACTTCAAATGAACCACTTCGCCTCGATGAGGACCAAGAAGCGATGAAGCCAAGCGAGTCACACGACAAATACAAAGAGGGAGTGGGGATAAGTCCTGGTCCTGGTACAAAAACGACAGAGACAGAGGTAAATGAGGGCTGAGGGGATGTACTGATTCATATCAGGTGTACAAATAAGTTTCCGCGGTTTTTTATAAAAAATTAGGAATTTATTGTAAAGGAAAAGTACATTACGTTTTATTCAAAGTATTTTCCATCATTTGCCACTACTTTTCCCCATCTTTCTGGCAACATTCGGATACCCCGTCGAAAAAACTCTTCATCTTTTGACGCTATCCACAAATCTACCCAATTTTTGGTGCCTTCATATGATGTGAAGCGCTGCTCAGACAGACCATGTGCCATCGACCGGAACAGATGATAATCAGAAGGGGCTAAGTCTGGTGAATACGGCGAGTGGGGTAAAACTTTCCAGTTGAGTGTTTCCAAGTATGTTTTTACCGGCGCCGCAACATGTGGACGAGCATTATCGTGTAAAAGAATAATTTTGTCGTGTCTGGAGTAGTAATGGGCGCGTTTTTCTTTAAGTGCCCGACTCAATCTCATCAATTGTGTTCGGTAGAGAGCTCCAGTAATGGTTTCGCTTGGTTTCAGCAATTCATAATACACGACACCAAGCTGATCCCACCAAATACACAGCATGAGTTTTTTTCCATGAATATTCGGCTTAGCTGTCGAGTTTCATGGTTCGCCGGGCTTAACCCATGACTTTCTCTTCTTTGGATTATCGTAGTGAATCCATTTTTCGTCACCAGTGACTATACGATGCAAAAACTCTTTTTTTATTCCTGGCAAGCAGCATTTCACTCATGCATAATCGGCGTTCAACGTCTCTCGGCTTTAGTTCATATGGAACCCAATTTCCTTGTTTTTGAATCATTCCTAACGATTTTAAACGATGTGAAATTGCTTGTTGAGTCACTTGTAGAGTAAGTGCAAGTTCCCCAATAGTGCTTCTAATTCCATGTCTTCGTACACTTTCGGCCTTCCACTGCGTTCTTTGTCTTTAACGTCAAACTCACCGTTCTTAAACTTTTGAAACCATTCCTGACAACTTCTCTCACTTAAAGCAGCTTCACCATATGCTTCTAGAAGCAATCGATGCGCCTCAGCTGCAGATTTTTTCACATTAAAGAAGTAAATCAAAAGTTCCCGCAAATGATGCTTATTCGGAATAAAACTTGACATTTTTGAACGAAAAAAATTACGTGATGCTGATACGGAATCACTAGTACTTTAAGGTTATGGTGTTGCCAGATGACTAAACTTGGGATATTACGTTTTACATCGACAATTTCTCCATAACCTTCTGGTGGGGCCATCTTTTGACAAACCGCGGAAACTTATTTGTACACCTAATAGTAGACAGTACACAGATGCCGTAAATTATAGGATTACGGAGGATTTTATGGCGCGGCGGCGTCTTTGTCACCTCTTGCCAAATATGATGGGATTTTATAGGAATTTTATTTTCGATGATTGCATGAAAATATTGATTCTTCAGAGAAGGAATAAAACGCTAAGCTCTCAATTACCACCTACTATTTTTGTACCATTACTCATGACATTGTAGTGTTAATTTTTCCAGTGTGTTCTAAAACAAACAGGATTATGAAATAAAATTGTTTTTATTTTTTTTTTATTTAAAAAAAAGTACATACCTCTAAATGAATCACCCTTTAGATTATATTGGGTAATACTGAAGGTATTATCGTTTTTTTTTTGTGAAAATTAAAGTCAGTTTTCATATAATAAGCAATACTTCAACTGGCAATTGTTTTTTCTTTGTTAAAGCAATAAGTACGATTTAATCTTTCAGAATAAAATCCATAATACCACCGGAAACATATTTAACACCAGCTGCACTGAAGTACACTCCAAAATCTGAAGGCTTGAAAAACCTGGAAGACAAAGGGATCAAAATCGTTGACATACCTTCTCAATTGGCAAGAAAGATGAGGCAGAAGAAACTGACTCCGAGTGACTTTATAGAGGTAAATTTGAGGAATGGATAAAGTAACATCTATATCTGTGCAATTTCGATGGACATTTTTTTTATCAGCTATGATGTAAGAGTGATTCCTCTTTTTCTGTCCTCCATTGTTCCTCAGTGGACTGGACCATAGATAAGTTGAAGTAGACTAAACTAAATGATTCTATGAATTATATAATCTTCTATGGACTAGATCATCGAGGCGATCATTGGGCAACACTGTTGCCAGGCCAAATAAGTTCCCGCCATTTTAAATTATATCATTTTTTACAGTTTACCTGCTCAAACCCATAGATTAAAGAGAATACTCCATGCCCACATTTTCACCATTGTATTAAGAAAACCTTTAATCTTTATACAATGTTATCACTTTAAATCTCTATATTTCCAGGATCTTCAGTTCGTGAACGAAATGGGCCTGCAGCGTATCTTACGTAGATTTGGAGCACAATATGAATTTTTAGAAATTGTTCAATTGGAATCGGGAAAATTTCTTTCAAGTTTAGACATAAAAATTGGGATTCCTTTTACATTTATGGCGACGGGAGAAACTAAAAAAAAAGCAAAGCAGGCAGTCTTGGAACGAGCTTTCGAAGCGTTTAAATCCTACATCAACGTCTACAACTGTAATTAAGTCATAGCTTAATTTCTAGAATTATTGTTTATTTTATATATGAAATAAAGTTTGTTGGGGAAAGTTGAATTTTTCAAATAAACTGCAATCATTTTTATAGAGGCATAAAAGCTCAGGTGAATGCTTTTCGGAATTTTTTAAATATAACATTCCCTCAAGTATCCACTAGGATTATTTCGAAAAGCGCGAACTGTCAAAATTTGGCAAACTTTAATTGTTAATCACACGATTGTTAGGTTTTGTTATTTAATTTGTTGAAATTGAGTAATTTGGGGTCTCAAGTGATACAATTTGATTTTGTTATTCATAAAATAAATTTATTCAGCAAAATAAATATTATAATTAGGTATACTAAGTAGCTGACATATGATTTTTAACAATATGACGTGTAAGTGAGGAGGTGTAATTATAAGTGCATCCACACATACTGCAACTGGAAAAAAAATATGAAAATTTTAAATTAGGGCAATTCTTAGAACATAGAACCACAGGAAGGAGCACAAGGTTCATTTGCTACGAATAAACGTGCGACGGAAACGGCCATATTACTAATCCAATTGTGACTCATCACGTTGGAATTTCGTGTAAACAAGTTTGGTATTTTGACTTCAAAATGGTTAGTTGTGCATCTTGTGGCCGATCTGTGTGTAAAAAAACACAGGATAATACTTTAAGTTTTCATAGGTAAGTGTTTCGAAAGATAATTTCAGTTATACAAAGAATTCAAAAGTCTGTAGAAATTTTGAGGTTAACCATTGGTGTAACATGGAGAAATACAGTAGGTTTAGTTCATATTATTATCATATTTTTTTTTTGTTATGCTGTGATATCTCCTTCTACATTAAATATACCATGAATTACATATTATCATAGTGTATAAAAATTTTCCTACATAAAAATCAATATTTTTAAAGACGACTCAAAGATTGCTCTGCAATAATTGATTAATTTTTGTATGTTCATAGCACATTTATGATATATATGTTTTTAACATTATTTTAGATTTCCTAAAGAAGAAAAGAGGAGAGCAGCTTGGATTCAATTTGTGAAGAAAACAGATTTTATTCCAAAAAGTTCGAGTGTGCTATGTTCTCATCATTTTAATGAAAACTGCTTTGATCGGACATCCAAAGCTATGGTTAGGCTATTGCCAAATGCTGTTCCATCAATTGTAAATAAAATCATTATTTGATATTTCTGATTATGTTTTGGTAATTTTTTATAACTTTTTCAATATTAATTATCCTTGTAAAGAATTAATTAATTGATTATACCATATAATTTCTTTTAAGAAGCAAGAATTTTTTGTATACATCATTGTGCAAAATTCCCATATCCGATTACTTCTTAATACCAAATTGATGATATTTGGCAATCAATATGTCTTCAAAATTGTTGATGAAATTTTGGTGTACTATTTGTTTATTCTAATCTATTATTATAATTATCTGAAGTTTATTTGTTTTATTGTTTTCCGAAATAAAGATTAAATATCTACGACTTTTGAATATGCTCTTCACAAATAAACCTTCCACTAAAGTTACTGCCGGGTAAAAGACTTAAGAACAACTCCGCAATAGCTCCTGACTTTACATCAGTGCTTTTCTACATTTTTTAAGGAAGAAGGTACATTTTCAATATTAAGCACCGTTAAATTTTACGAATAAAATTCCAAAGGAATTAAATTTCTCTTAATTCGGTAATAGATTAACTTCTCATCTAAAATGGTAAACCCAACAAAAGGTTGAAACCGGTTTTAATTAACTTTTTTGCCCTATTCAAATATTGAATTATTTCACTGCCTATGATTTGAGATATGCCCTTATTCTTTTTACACTACGCCACTGATTCCGGAAACCTTTGTCGGCCATATTGGTATGCTCCTTCCTGAGGTTCTTTATTCAAAGGGGCAATTCATTCTGATCTAACCCCAAAAAATTTCCATGACACATGAACCATAGAAGAAATTAAAATTGGCCATCAACCACTCTAATTGAAGAACCCGACAAAAACTTTTCTATGCTACATTTAAAATTTGCTGCAAAAAAAAAGACATATTAAATCAAGAAACTCACCTATAAAGCGCTAAAGAGTTCTTTGTTCCGTGTATTTCAGAATGCCTTTGCAAATTTGAGTATCTTGAAAAAGTCCTATTGCAAACCTTGCAAACGTAACAATTCTTTATGTCTCTCGATTGACTGTATGAGTCTACATCATTTAAACGGGCTTTTCCTATTGGCGTCTTATTCGATTTGTGGTTCCTTTCGTGCAACAACATGTGTTCCTTCCAGTTCGTTAGTTGAACAAAGGTGTCACCACAGATGGTACAGTTTAGATTCAAACCTTCAGGTATGTGTTTTTTTAAGTCTTCAGATTGGTTGTGTTCGTGGTGATCCATCTGAAGCAGAAAGTAGTTGAAGTTTTAACAAAGGAAAACCTATCTAATACAACATTAAAACAGAATAATCCTAATAGTCCTAAGAAGAATTTTTGGGGTGAAGGCGGTAATCTCTTCAGATAAGACAAACTTCTGCATATTTTCAGGATAACATGCTGCTATAAAAAATTTCAAAAATGCCAAATCTCATGCACAGACATTACAGAAAACGAAGGACTCACATGACAGGTTCGATGATGATTGTTTATATCCTTTTTGTCGAGTGATTGTTCACAAATGTTGCATTTATACTGATAATCTGCATTGTGAGTAACTTTCATATGTGTTTTCAATTTATAAATCGACTTGAAACCCTTCGAACACAAGCTGCATTTCTCTAAGCTATAATTTAGATTGACTTTTGTCGACTGTATTAAACCATCTTGTTTTAGAATGGATATTGTGATTCTTATAGTTTCTGGAAATTTTCTGCAATAACAAAAAAAATTATGGGATGAAACATTTAATAAAATTTAATACTTCATAGACCTTCTTTCTCAATATTTGACTTTTCCAATTGGTATCAACAAAAATATTTAAGATGGTTTCACTAATAAATCTATCCCGACTAACGTACTATACTTTCCCATTTCAACACCTAATAAAAAATAAACCTTACTTAGGCCATAACTCCGCCAATTTTTCGTTTTCTGTGCATTCCTCCTTGAAATCCATCTTGAAAACCCATTTCTCTTCATACTCTCGTTTTTGCCAACCTCCCAGCATCTCCAAATGACCTCCAATATGACAGGTGTTAATGTCAACCTCATCATCTTTCACCACCTTCTCCACTACTTTTATGACTAAATTCTTTCTCTTGAGCTTCTTCAGTACGCTTTCCATTTTGGTTAGGTTAACCATTGTTTTAGATACATATTCCATCATTTCATTTACGTTTTCATCAGCACCGTCCGGTTCAATTGCATAATTACTAATTTCAACGGTTTCAGAAGCATCATCCAATACCAACAGTTCTGAACAAAGACGGGAAATTAGTGAAACAATGCAGATTCAAAATAATTATTGAATTAATCTTACCACTAATATCAATATTTTCATTAATCTGATTATCTTCTATTATCACAGAATTAGGAACATGACTTTCGACAGAATCATCTGTAAATAGGTATAATAGTTGTAGAAAATAATCAAAATTGTTCAACTTAAAAATGTAGAAGAGCAATCACGAATTTAAATTATTAGTTAATGAAAATGTCCTACCCTTGCTAGGTGATCACATTAAATGGCCAAATCTTGTATTTGAAGTCATTCTGACTCCAGGGTTGTAATGAGTTTTATTCATATATTTGTCATTGTTTAAAAATAAATAAGTGGCGAATGTTACAATACTTACAGTACATTGAGGCCAAATCAAGGTAGCCTGCATCCAAAATATTAATTTCATTCTCAAGGTTTTCTAATTGGGTATGAACAATTAGCTCACTTTCAACATTCTTCTTGCCAACATGTATAACTTTGCCTATAAGCTGTTGACCGTTCAATGTTTTGCCTATTGTTAATTTTTTATTCAATAAATTGCTCAGACCTGCATGTTCACTTTTTCTCAAAGAATCTTGTGAAATGTTTTCTGTAGGCTTCGACAATTCGTTATTTGAGTTTTTTATTTTTTTGAGGTAGCTTTCCAAGGTTACTTTTTGACCAGTTAATAAGTTTTTACCTGTATTAATGAAAAAACTAGTTGAATTCATAGATATTTTCACTATATCAGGATAAATCAAGTTATTTACCTGTTATTTTGGAAATATCAATGGATTTTGGAGGTTCTACAGTACTTTCTCTCAAATTATAGGAATGGTCTAAAATACTATCCAATGTAGCTTCAGGAATTGTTTCCAATGAGTTCAAATTCTGTAACTGAACTATATACTGGAGTCCGTTCCTAGATAATATATTATTAAGTATAAAGGGAATAAACACTCAATAGTTTAAATATCATTTCAATACTAATATCATGATTTTGATATTCTGTGAATGAATACTGAAAGAGCTAAAAACTAGTGTTAAAACTACTTGTTCTGTAGTCTCAATGATATTATTTCTATCTATCCTCACATAATTTGGTCTGGCTATTACTTTATACTTACGTATCATTGTTTTGTATCCATCCGTTTTCCGTCTTGATATCCAGTAGAGATTCGAGATCCAAATATTCAGTTTCCGTATTTTTTTCAGGTGGCTCCATGACATCCATGAGGTTAAGTTCCCTCTTAGGAAATATATCAATATCATTAGCATAATAGACTATTTGATTCTCATTCACCTCGTTTTCATTTTCTGTGGCTTTCATCAAATGGAATACTTCACTGGGGGAATCGATGAGTTCGTGACCTGTAATAAAATGCATGCAGTATTGAAAACTATTTGTCATTTTACTCTTAATAATTAATAAGTCTCTAAAATAGCAGATACACTTCAATACCTGTATTTTGAAAGCAATATTCGGTTTTAATATCAGGGATCAAAATCTCTTCAGCATTTGCCTGAATGAAATATTGTCCATCCATCAAAATAGCAGAATAACCATTATCATTTTCAACAGTCTAAAAATCAAAGAGCTTCAATAAAAATTCAACAACTATTGTTCCACTCACATCACTTAACAAGGCGATTTCCTTGTATTCCCCCTGTGAATTAATTTCCATAATTGGAAATTGAATTATTATTGAATTATATCAAATTACTGAAAAACAATCTGATCTTCAAAGTATAACACTTCGAATTATACCTAATATTGCCAAGTTATAGTTCTAATGATAATTAAACACTTGGAGAATAAAAATAAACAAGGGCTTGATTGTTAAATGAAAAGTATAGATCAAAAAAATTGTTATCTAGAGGAAAAATTAAAAATCACAAATGTTTGGTTAAAATAACTACTGACGTCTGAACCACAGAATGGCTTAACCATGAAAAATTCGTTTTTTAATTTTAATTAATCTTAATATGTAAAGTATAATTAATCCTGTTGTTTGATATCTGAAGAACACTCGTTTTTCGGTTTAAGTGGTCAGTAGTTTTGAAGTAACAAGGAAATTTTTTTTTTCGAGTTATTCTCTTCAAATAAATTTTTTTCTTTATGCAGTTTCATCAAACTCATAAGTTTTGTTATAAGAATCATACCCGTAATAAAATCAACTAATACTTTTATTTATCTACGAATCAACTATTTCGGTATGCTTGTAAACTAGAACACATCCTGATCTCATCTTGTTTGTATGTTTTGTCCGAGTTGAAATACCCCTGTACCATTCCCAAGTACAAAAAAATTTTGCTTTTGAGATGATCTTATGAAATATGATTAATCTCGCAAATACATAGATAAGGAAAACAGTCACTAAATTCAGTGCTCACAAAGTTTTCTTGTAATAAAATCGGTGCAGTATTTTTTTGAACAAATTTATTAAAAAAGCTCAATATTTACAATGACTCAAGATGCTTCTTCTTTGATAACTTCATTAGACATTTTTGATGCAAATTCCGTAAGATCTCTTCTCATAGAATAAGCATCCTCTCCGTCTGCATAATATTTTGGTTCAATTTCAACAGTTTCGAATTTTAAGCTGTTCTTATAAAGATTTAGCGCTGCACGGTTACTTTTCCTCACATGTAAAGACACATATTTGGCATCGAAACATTCTACCATAGCTTCGGAAGCTTGATCCATCAATTTTTGTGCCAGTCCCAATCTTCTATGGGACCGTTTCACAGCTAGAGAAGTAATGTGACCATGCTTCATTTCTTCAGTATCTTCTTCCATTTTGGCAAGGACATATCCTACTATGTTACCTTTAAAAACAGTGATTAATTTCGTGTTGACCTTTGTACTATAACCTCACTTACCTTTTTCATCTTCTGCCACATAACTTAGTTGGGGCCAACTGAGACCGTGGTAAAAATAATATTTCATTTGGTAATTCTCAGGTAGACATAATAAATTGCAATGTTGCATATTCATTAAATCTTCTGGTTTTGCACATCTGATATTCATCTTTGCTGTTTTAATCTAACCTTGTCTTTCTCAACCTACTTCTGGCTCTTTTGAGATCTTCAATTTGGGAAGTTTGTGATTCACTTAATCCCAGAATGGAATTGACTACTTCAAAGTGACTTCTTAACCACAGGAGGAATAAGTACCAGGCTGTAAAGAAGATAAATGGCACTTTTCTAAATAAAATAACCTGAAAACTCACCGGTAAATATAAAAGAAGATAAAACTGTGAAAGCCCAAATCCAACTCAAAATGAAAATTAACATTGTCAATATGATATAAGTTGATACAATATTTCAGAGTTGCCTCTGCAATATTCCATCATACACATACGCCAAAATTCGCCATATTGGATGGACATCCAAAGGTTATCAAATTTTATCAATCAAGGTAGTTATCGTTTATTTTTTAATTAATTCTCACCATTGAACACAATCAGTACGTTAAAAAATTGAAATCATGTTAGCATTCGTATCCTATAGACTATGGCACACTAGCTTGAAATTTATAGAACAAAGGTAATATCACCCTGAGAATTGCGTAGCTATTCTAGAAAATATATATAATAAATTCAAATATTAGTCCAAATAGCACTTTCGTTATTTTTTTCGAAGAAGAATTTCAAATTTTGCTAAGTGAATTATTTATTATTGATTCTAACCTCAAAATAATCCAGCCCCTTTGATTACCTACTTTGGTTTTTATTAAGCTTTTCGATACTGATCAAATTGAGTTAACATCAAATACGATTAAACGAATACTTTTCTAGTTTTAAATTCCTCAGAATTTCCTATTTTCTCTAAATTTTCGAAATATGTAATATCATAGAACAAAAATTAGTAGTGGTCACAGACAATATTATTACATTATTAATAATATTTTGAGAAGTCAGAATATTAACTTTTTCTCGTAGTTCTGGTATTTTTCATCGATAAATGGATTTTGCGACTGATATCCTTCTTCCTGCTACAAATTTCTGTAATTTTTATCATTTTTGGGTTAATTCGCTGACTTCAGTTATCAGTTATCCGAGTGTATGACGTGCCAGCCTCAACGGCGTTGTCAAATTTTCCACCATTTCTGGTCAGTAGGAATTTTTGATGAAATTCACAAATGTACAGCGTAGAGGAATACCCGAATAATTCTATCTTACATAGTGTATGTGTCCATTCGATTTATCGATGAATTTGTGGAAATATCTTGGTTTGCGTGCTCATAAAATCCAACTCGTGCAAAAATTAAAGCCACACGATCACATAACAAGGCGTAGATTCCTTGAATATGCCCAAAATTGCTGTTGTTTTCGTAAGAGAATCTCGTGTAGCAAAGAAGCTCACTTTCTGCTGAATGGCTATTTCAATAAACTAAGATGACGTATTTCGAAAGTAAAATAATCCTCAAGCTGTTAGAATCATTGGTCCTTATCTTATTCAAAAACGCTGCTGGCCAGAACGTTTGAGAGTGAAAATTAATCTCTGTTTCTTAAATACCTGCTAAAATTCGAAATTGTGCAATTGGAATCTTATCGGAAATGGCGTGTCATTTGGCAACGGGGCTGATTGAATCCCCTCTATACCATGATCGACGTTCCGCGCGTCATATATGATTACTGAAAATCGCGGATAACTTCACATAAGTGACATTGTCAAATTGTTTTGAATTGTCAAAAATTACGGCACTCTTGAATCTTCTCGACACTGCAACATAAATCACGAAAATGTCGTCCATTCTTAAATTATCTAATTCGGTTGCAAAATTTTCCAAAAAGTCAGGTATTTTAAAGGTAATTATGCAATAACTTTTCTCAACCGTAAAAATACGATCCCAAACTATCTTAACCTACAATTACGTAATTGCTATCATAATACGATTATTTAATTCTGTAGGCCACTAAAAATATCAGGAATGCATCCACGGTCTTAAAAAATGAAGCACCAGTACTGAATGTACCCCCAACAACATGCTCAACACTCAATTCAGGTATGTGAACAGTATGTTAAGCAGTTTTTAAATTCTGATTTTATGTGATGTTTTTAGGGGTCCGTGTCGCTACAGAAGATTGGGGTTCGCAAACAGCCACCGTCGGTATCTGGATAGATGCTGGAAGTCGCTACGAACATTCCAAAAACAATGGAGTCGCACACTTCATGGAACACATGGCATTCAAGGTATTTGGATCGAAATCCCAGGAGTTTCTTCATTTATCCTATCGTTCTTATTCCAGGGAACTGGCAAGCGGACTCAAGGTCAATTGGAAATTGAAATCGAAGATATGGGCGCTCAGTTGAACGCTTATACAAGCAGAGAACAAACTGTATATTACTCAAGATGCCTATCTAAAGACGTTCCCAAAGCAATAGAAATTTTAGCTGACATTGTTCAAAACGCTAAACTGGGAGAACAAGAAATCGAACGTGAACGAGGTGTTATTCTTAGAGAAATGCAAGAAGTTGAATCTAACCTTCAAGAGGTTGTTTTTGATCATCTTCATGCAACAGCCTACCAGGGTACCCCATTAGCTAATACCATTCTTGGCCCAACTGAAAATATCAAGAGAATCAATGCTACAGACTTGAGAAGCTATCTCAACAGTCATTACAGCCCTGGTAGGATGGTTGTAGCTGGTGCTGGCGGAGTTAGTCATGAAGAATTGTGTAACTTGGTGGAGACTCACTTAACTGGTATGTTGTAATTCATTGAAAAAAAATTTAATTTGATTGGTTTAAGAACAGGTTCAAATATCTGTGATTATTAAGTCTATGGAGTGACCTATCTATTTTATTATTCTATGATCATATATTCTTGGACCCCTCCTTGTAGATTCCTGTAATAAGTAACTATATTCAGCATGACATTTAATCTGTCACATTATATTGAATGTCTTTAGAAAAGTTGTCGAAATTCTTAGTGCTCAAACATGGGTATTTGCCAACCTGTCTATGAGTATACTCCGGTATTGGGAGTGCATAATTTCAAGAAAATATTCTTCAAGAAACCCATATCAAGGCTTCCCTGCGAAATTGCAGCTATTGACGCTTATAAAAATTCACTGCGTTACCACCGAGAACGCTATAATTTTATTGTTCATAATATCTTAGCTGTATCGGACATTGAACCTGTTCAGTTTGTTTGTACATCTCTAGAATAATATTTGATTGAACATATGGCAGTGATTTCTAATAAATTGTTTTCAATATAAATTGTTATTTCATGTTTGATTTCTTTACGAATCTAGGTCCTGCTGGACCTGTATCTGAGATACCTTCGCTGACTCCATGCAGGTTCACTGGTTCAGAAATCAGAGTAAGAGATGATTCTTTACCTTTGGCTCACGTAGCAATAGCTGTAGAAGGTGTAGGTTGGACCGATCCAGATCTCTTGACTTTGATGGTAGCGTCCACCCTTTTGGGAGCTTGGGATAGATCACAGGCATCGGCAAAACAGAATGCTACAACTCTGGCTAGGGCCAGTGCTGAAGGTGACCTCTGTCACTCTTACCAGAGTTTCAACACTTGCTATAAGGTGAACTAGTTTTTTTTTTTGTAATCGGAAATATTTTTAAATATGATTATTTCAGGATACTGGATTGTGGGGAGTTTATTTCGTATCTGACCACCTCCAAATCGAAGATATGTTGTTCAACATCCAGCAAGAGTTTATGAGACTTTGTACTCATATTACTGAAGGTGAAGTTGACAGAGCTAAGGCTTTATTAACCGCAAACACTTTATTACAATTGGACACTTCTACTTCAGTGTGTGAGGATATCGGTTAGTAGAAATTATTTCATAACAGTGAGTTTTTTCTTATTGGTCATTTTACAGGTCGCCAATTTTTGTGTTACGGTAGAAGGATTCCACCTCATGAACTTACCCACAGGATCAATTCAATAACTGCACAAAATGTTCGTGATGTTTGTTTCAAATATATCTACGACAGATGCCCTGCTGTTGCTGCTGTAGGACCTGTAGAAAATCTACCTGACTACAACAGAATCCGTAGTTCTATGTACTGGCTACGTGTCTAATTTTAAGCTATTTATTGTAATAACTTTCTGTTCGCAGTAATAAAAACAATTTTTTTTGTCATCTTGAAACCTTTTTTGTATATACTAGATATTTGTGTATGAGTGTTACACAGTTATTTGATAAATATGTTCACCAGTAGATTGGTTTTTTTTTTGCGGTTTAACACTCGAGATAAGAGCCTTTTTAATGATATCTGTGGTTTGAGAAGGTGACCAAGCAAATTAATATCCTAACCTCAATGATTAGAATTTTAAATTTTATCGTTTATTAATGTCGGGTCCTGGAAATCCAGCTAATAAACACATACTGCACAGTAGTATTTTTAATAAAACTTTAAGGGGTTGGCAAGGACTGCAATGTGAAATTACCCAGAAAAATTTGATGTACCCCATATTCATTATGTAAGCATTCCAAGCAATTTTAATCAAAATAATGAATGAAACCTACATTTTAGAGATGATGAAAATGCAACTGAACCAATTCCAAGTATGCCTGGTATTTCTCGGTATGGAATTAATAAACTAAAAGATCATATATCACCGTTAGTCCAGAAAGGTTTACAGTCTGTGCTTCTATTTGGTGTAATCAATAATGTTCCTAAAGTGTGTAGAATATTGCTTTGGGCAATTAGATATAGATATTTATTGAATGTTTTAGGACGAAATGGGTTCTCAAGCAAGCACTGATAAGAATCCAGTGATTAGAGCAGTTCCTAAGTTAAAAACATGGTTCCCTTCGCTGACCATAGCCTGTGATGTTTGTTTATGCGCTTACACTTCACATGGTCACTGTGGCATCCTTGATAAAAATGGATATATTAAGAATGATGAAAGTATACAAAGAATTGCTGAGGTTGCTTTAGCGTATGCTAAAGCAGGTAATAACAGTGTGTTCATATTAACGGAACATTTATTGATTTTACTTTCTAGGAGCTGATATTGTTGCACCATCTGATATGATGGATGGTAGAATTGGTGCGATCAAACAAGCTTTGAGGAACAACGGTTTAGTGAATAGAGTGTCTGTATTATCTTATTCAGCAAAATTTGCATCAAATCTTTATGGACCTTTTAGAGATGCTAGCAAATCAGCTCCAGCGTTCGGTTAGTAAGAAACTTTCTCACATTTTGTCCGGATGAGGTTTTAGTACTTGGAATAATTTTTAGGGGATCGTAAATGCTACCAATTACCTTCAGAAAGTACTGGTTTAGCAATGAGGGCTGCGGCAAGGGATGTGGAAGAAGGAGCCGATATGCTCATGGTGAAACCAGTACTTATATACATGGATATAGTCAAAGAATTAAAAAAGAAGTATCCGGAATATCCAATGTTTGTTTATCAAGTTTCCGGAGAGTTCGCTATGATCCACCATGCTGCCAAAGCAGGAGCTATCGATTTGAGGCTTGCTTTGACTGAAGTTTTAACTTCTTTGCGAAGATCAGGTCAGTATAGGATTGTTCCCTTGTTTATAGCTTGCCGAAAGTTTTTTTTGGTTTGAAACTGACCCAATATAAATTTGTCAGAATCAATATGATTTCGAAGAGATAAGTAAGCTTTTTTATTTTTACAGGTGCTGATGTTATTATAACATATTTTACACCCCAAATTTTGGACTGGATAAATGGGAGCAGCAAGTTATAAACATGACATTATATTTGTTGTTGGTTGTGGAATGCATCACTTTTTAATTTTTTTTATAGTTGAAATAATAAAGGTTTAAAAATTTTTATTTTTTAATTTTTATTTTTCTTCACTTAAATTACTAATATTGTTTGTTGAAAAAATATGTTTCTTTTAATTCTATCGGTACCATTATTCCATAAGAACACTTGCACACATTTGTGCTACAAAACTACCCACTTTTCCGATTTAAATTCTATTTTGCTGTTGAGTTACTGAGAGGGGACACTTAAATGAGACCCTGTATGTATGTTAATGTGATGAAATGAAAAGATTTTGTTTTTATATACTCAGTAACTTTACTATATGAGAAATATACAATAATAAAGTGTAAATTAATAAATTTCATAATATACATGACATACAGTTTTGAACTGTCGATATAACAAATACATTATATACAAACACTCTATATAATTCTTTCTGATAGCACTTTTCTTGATATTTCCTATTCGATCATTGCTTTTACCTGTAAACACAAAACAATGAGATATAGACACATCAACTTAAATAAAATAATTAGTACCTATTTATTTATCACTCAGCAACTTCGTTGCCATTATCATTTTGTCCATCTCCCGCTTCTCTGGTCATGTTCTCAATTTTTCTATATTCTCCTTCTTCCGGTGATGACTTGTCGTCAAACGGATCCCTACTGTTTAATTTGTCATTTGATTCAGAGTTCGGTGCTCTCAAGAAGTCCTCCTACAAATAAATTTAAGAATTTTGAACTCGACAGGATAATCACACATTGCCTTTTAGTCTGATCAAATATAGAGGGTGAGTCTTACTACAGATTTTTGAAGCGATAAGAAACACTTTATTCCTATACAAGGGGTGCCTTTGATATTTCAGGATTAGACAACCTTAGTGTTGCAATATGCCAAAATGACAGCAAAATTGGTTCAAACGCATGCAAAAGTGTATAGATCTTAATGGGGAATATTTTGAATAATAATAAAGCGATTTTAGATGATTAATATGCGTTTTTATGCTCTAATACCGAAATATAAAAGGCAACCCTTGTACCACTTTTTCTAATTCTGCACCGTTGCAAAGTTATAAGCGATTTAAGATTTCAAACTAGGCTATACTACCACTGGATACCGTTCGAGGTTACACAAAAAATTTAGCTTTTGCTTTATGATAGACATACTCGTTGGAAGCATAATACTCATGAGGAAAATACATATTCATTGCTCTTCACAAAATATTACATGATTTTCCATCCAAAACATCATTTCAGCTGAAAATCATACTGAATTCCTTGGTTAGTGATTTTCCATCCAAATATGGGTAAAAATATTGAAATTTCTGAATTTTATTCACAATTAGGAAGTAGTTCCTACTCCATTTCACTATATCCGTTTACTCACCCTGGTACATTTGAATAGACTACAGAATTAAAGTCACATACAATAAGAATAATAGCGTATCCAATCGTTTATCAGATCAGAAATTTACCCCTGTTTGTTAAATTGAATTAACCGTGATAATTTGCTTTCAAGGAGCTGATTGAAAAGCGTATTTGAAGAACTTTAAGATGTGAAAAAACCAGCATTAACAGTAGTCCCAAAGATGTTGCTGTTTAAAAAAAAACAGTTGAATTGTCCTGGTAGAACATGCTTTGCTTGATAAAAACAAAATTTCCTCAAAAACAAACACGTTCTCACATAAATGTTGTTATCCAAGAACCAAGTCCTAATTCAGAAAAATTAAGTAACTTCCATCAATCTATCATTATTTTCCGTTAAAAAAATCAAACTACTTGTATCTTCTACATTATCATCCCTACCTTCACACCGGCTACATCACCCTCAGGGGAATCATCCTCATCGTTGATGATATCGTTCTTCCCCTTATTCTCCAACGATTTCTGATGCGCCTGCGACGTGTTCTGCAAGTTCTGAGTTCCAGCCATAATAGACGGACTATGAGCATTGGTCTTACGTATTTTGTCACCTGATCGAAGAAAGAAAAGAATGGAAAATGCTAGGAGAACCCAATTACGAAGAATAAAAGAGCAGTATCGGTAAAAATTGTGTTTTTCACATAGCAGAAAAGTGTGCAGGTACCCGAATAGACCCTTGTGGAACCCCCGAACATACCTTTTCTCCATAAAGTGATCTCCTGTTGCTTGAAGTATCTCCTATCCTCCGTATCCATAAGAACGAGGTTGAGGAAATACTTTACGGAGAATTTCTTATTTATGTCCCGCATCGTCGGAGTTAGGTCGTAGCCGGCAAGGAACACTCTTATCGGGATGCTTTCACCTAAAGTTAGATTGTTTTTCACCTTGTTAAAGAATGATCTATGATCGTACCTCTAACTGGCGCACCATCCATTATTTCATATTTAGCTATTGTCTCGTTTTCAGTAAATGTATTAGGCCCCTGTCCTGTCGTTTCTTTTTTGATGATTGCGATTTCCATGTGCTTAATTTTTATCCGTACCAATAGGAAGTAGATTTTACCAACGATAACATCTTTCAGGTGGTATCTACAACATTCAATGATTCATTGAGCTATAATATAGAATAGGGTGCTCATAATCCTAGGCACTAAATTTCTAAAGATTGACTAATTTTTACATGATTTCATGAATAAATTACTCACTTTGATTTGTTGTACTCGAACTCAATATGCAAGCAATCTTCTATCCCTACTTCCATTTTGATTGAGCTGTTCATCTCTGTATAACTAGACAAAGTATGTACAGCTACATCTAATTCCTTAACTATGTCTGCAAGCCTCCGAATTATGGTCACTTTTAAGAAATAGCGCAGTCTTACATTCGCTCCTAAGCATATTTAGAAAGTAAATGGATGTTTAGAGATATTTTAATTTTAGCTTACCCGTATACACTTCGAAAGGCTTCTCTACACAGCTGAATTCAAAGGGATAGCTAGTGTTTGCAATCATTTCTCCAGGACGTGCAAGTTCCTTAACCAAAGAGATAAATTCATGGTGATTACCTCGGTCATAAAACATCTCAATTTGGCCAATAAACTCTATTTTTATGCCCTGGTGTTCCAATTTGCTTCCAGGTTTCTTCAAACTAATATTCACCTGTCAAAAAAGTGTTTAATTATTCCATGAATCAACATCCTTCAAACAAACATTCCATAATTGATATCTTCGAATGATTGAAAACAAACTGAACAATTTTTATTGAGTTCTATTAGGAGGAACTTTAACCTCTTTTCATTAACAACACAGATAAAAATACTTCATTATCATATCCTTGATCAAGAATTCGTGTAAACTAATTGGTTGTAAAAAAACCTTCGTTTTTTTACCTTTCCTGAAACAGTTTCACCATCATAATACAATAGAAATCTTTCCTTTTTCGAATCATCTGTTTTAACTTCGGCAGTTTTCCTAGTCTCCTGACCATCCAAATATATTTCAATCTCCGCAGATTGTCCGAATCCAAAAAAACTCTGAAAACAAGTTCAACGTATCTTGATTTAATTCTAGACGTCAAAATTAACCTTAGCTCTGAATTTGTGGGAGGCGTTACTTACCATTTCAATTTATTAAAGATCACATAAATTTACAACAATTTTCTAAAATTCCCTACACGAACAATAAAACTGTCCTAAATTTAATTCCAGTTAGATTATTAAACAATTAACATCACTGCTGAAATAATTCTTGACAAGTATCCTCTAAGGAAGATGGCGTTTGAATCACAGAAATTTTGGATTCAAATTCGACAAGTGGTCAAACAGGTGCGTTCGGCGAACAAAATAACATTTTGTATTGTTATTGCGTCATAATTCCAGGAATTATTTATTTTATAGCCATTCCACGACTAGAAACGTTCAAAAAAACAATTCCAACAGATTTTTCCCTTTTCACGAAGAAACTATGCAGATATAGATAATTAGAAATGAACAAAAATGTAGGATATTGCATTATTCATTGAATAACTAATTTAAAACAAATCTCAAGCTAGAAACCATTCAATTACTCTTTGATAAAAGCGAGAAAGTCTATAACCTCTATTAGAATATTTTCTGTAATTAGCGCATTCGCCATAAGTGATAGCAAAACAAAAAGTAAAAAACGTACGGAAATCCAATTGAAAATAATTTGAACAGCCCTATCGAAATTTCTATTTTGTACCATTCTGAAGACTGGAGAAGTTGAAAATTTAAATTTATAACTGATATTTCGAATTTTGTACGAAAAAAATACGTATTCAATTGATCATTGATAAGAATAAGGTCAATGAGATTTCTGGCGTATGCGCCATAAATTATTAAAAAAGGATTTGTACAGTATGACAAGAAATCATAAATTGAAGAGAACACTTTTTAATCTATGCATAAAAAATAAATATAGTTGAAATGATAGCATTAGTTTCAATAAATATTTTTTCATTAATTCAAATCAAATTCACCAATGGACATTTAATTAGATTTTGATTGATGACCGAAAAATTGGTTAAAACCAATGAATTAAATTAGTTTTGCTTGATGTAGAGGGAAACAAAAAAACATTGGCAGATTAGAGTTATGAAAAAAATGTTGGTGTTCAAATGAACTAATAGAATTAGTGCTTTAACCGCATTTCAGCGATTCTGCCACATTTTTTAAACTTGCTTCTTTCAAGTTTAAAATATTCACTATTTTTTTCAAGATTTGTTACTACTCATTTTGAATGATTTGTTATACTTTGAATGAAATGTTTTCCACATTCCCATTAATAATTAGTGTTTTATTTTCACAAAAAACCCTCATTTCATACCGGTATACCTGATACATTCATTACACACATTGCGTGAAATTTTTTTTATTAAAATAATTATCCCGAGTATTTTATAACAAGTACATTGAACAGAAACTCACAATATAGAAATATATGTCATAACAATCATCAAATATATATATATTTGGATACTTTTAATTGTTTGTATAATTGTAGAATAGTAAATATTTTCGAATAACAAATATATTCAATATGGCAGGATAATTTAAATACGGTAAATATGTTCTAATCAAATATTGTCAAGCTCAACTTTAAGTCAATGAGCATATGTATAAATACATTTTATATTACTTATATCATCAATTTGCTACAAAATTAATAAAAACATGGAAGATAACAAGCAAAATTTTTTTGTTTAAATCACTTAAA
The DNA here is from genome assembly GCA_030674115.1 of Micraspis discolor. Classification (NCBI taxonomy): domain Eukaryota; kingdom Metazoa; phylum Arthropoda; class Insecta; order Coleoptera; family Coccinellidae; genus Micraspis; species Micraspis discolor. The sequence continues at coordinate 2,206,807 of JARTUT010001743.1, forward strand.
GATTTCTGGATATTTGTTACTAAGCATAAAGGTACTTATGGAATAGTATAAAAAATATAATAAGTATAAAAACATATAAAAACATTTGTGTCAAGCATTGAGGTAGCATGCGTAAGGCTGGAAATGTCTCCTTAAGGCTTTTAAATTAATTCACCCACAATCAATCTATTAATAAAATTTTGATAATTACTATCAAAGTTAACAATTTCTACAATTAAAAACAGGACGACGTGTTCCGTCTTTTTAAGATTTATCCGGTACATGATACGGGCTAGTAGCTAAAGTAACATGTTTCAACCAGTAATGTGAGATCTGAAAAGTATAAAATACTGTTCTAAAGGTGAGAATCACATCGATTTTGAGTAGATAAACTTTGATTCTCTGCGTTGTGTCATGGGAAAGTATATTTTAAATTAATTTGTAAAATGGGCTCCTTTTTAATCAGGAATGCAGAAATAAGAAAACTCGCACTTCTTTCTTGTTTTTTAAAGCATTAGTGTTGCTTCCTACAAGAAATATTAGACAATATTTCTCTATTTCAGTCAACTTTCGTAAAAAACTGTTGAAGTTATACATTCTAGCGTATTTTGTATTGAACCTCTTGCTGTTTTGAACACAAGATGAAATCCTTGTTTGCATAATCGATTACAAATGAAGTTGATATAATAAAAGAAGACTGAAAATTTTAGATTAACTTTTCAAACTTATGTTATGTTAACTTGTCATTGTCGCAGCAATCCAGTGTGAAGTTGGATTATTTCAACTATGAAGGGGCGTGTCGCGACAGCTTTTGACAACCGGAAACGAAAAGGTGGGAGTCGGGGGAAATATTGTTTACATACTCTGATTGGTCGAGATGCTGCCGCCAGCGACGCTGCTCAGCCCTGAGAACCAAGGTCAAGATATCCTTGGAATATTTCAAATATATTTTGCTTGAAGAAGCGCTCTGTTACAAAGAAAATTTTGAAGAATTATTTGAAATACCGTACTTTCTTGGAACAAATACCACTACAACTATCTGTCTTACGGTACCACTCAAAAATTATTCATAAAGATTTAGAGCACCGGAAGACCGTGGCAAGATGGATTCCAAAAATGATGATCGATGAACAAAAACGAAATCGAATAACAATATGTCACCAGTATTTAAATAATGTGGTTACATATTAGCATTGAGTATAAATCTACCTAGAGGGGAAACGCAGTTCAAAGAAATGAAGCCAAAAATTCTACCGGTAAAGTGGCGGTCTCAAGCGTGTAAACACGGTATTATTTATTTCATTGTATTTATGGTTGCAGCGACTTGGTCTCTCTGTTTGAGCTGATCTGAGCCAGGGCCGGATTTATTCGACATCACGTTTCAGAATATTTTATTATTTAGATATATTGACTTACTGTCCAATGATCTGTGTATATTTAGATGACGATTTTAATGAATATTGTTGCATATTGTTGATGATATCAAATACGTGAAGTGAATTTTGATCAGTTACGCATGTACGCAAGAAAATTGTATGTAACATATATATATGAATGGGCAATAAATGGACCAAGTTCTTATTTTATCACCCTAATTTTGAGGAACAACTGGCTTTTTTCCCAAATAATTTTTATCCTCTGTATTGACCCAAAAATAATTTGATAGTTTTGGCGCAGAGTTAATTGTGGAAAAAAAACTTCGATTTCTGAAATGAATCTGGAGCAGTTCAGGTGAACGAAAAAGAAAAGACAGTGAAATGTTTCGGTGTATTCGGATGTTTGAAGCAACAGAAACAAAATATTCATAGTGAAATTTGATGTTTTCTCATTTTTTCGCATCAAATCCGTCTGTTTACGAAGATTTCCCGTAAAATATTTTTAATTGATAATGGTAACTTATTACCCCCTTCTAAGAATCGATTAGAATAAGTTCTTAGGATGACTCTACATAATAATTTTTTCAATGTTATAATGTGTAAAAAAAATCGATGCTTCAAAATCACCCTATAACTACCTATTGAACCCACAAACCTACCATGTAAATTTCACACTATATTTCCTTCCGTTCGAGAGTGATCGTTTTGACGGAAGAATCGATTTTTACCACACTTTCCGAAATAAAAAATGGCAATTAGTGGAATCCTGCACTGAGAATCTGTGAGGATAATGCAAATTGTATTTTTGTTTATTTTATTATTTGAAGAATATATCCTGAAAAACAATTTACATTATTTTATAATGAATTCAGGATAAATGATTTCATTATCAACAAGCTCACTGTACCCATATCCAGAGCACTTATAAAAATAATCATATACACTGACAAATTTCAGGGAATTGTTTTAAGAAATATTTTATTTCGCAAATTGTTCCAGTGAAATGTTACCTGCTTTACCTACTTTACTGCTGCAAGCGGAAATGAAAGAGATTACTATTATTATTAGTTCAAAACCGTAATTACTGCTTATAATGACATTCTGGAAAGAACGGCATTCTGTTACTTCTCGGAAAAAATTTCATAATCTCCCAACATGACAATTGTGATCAATATATTTCGGCCATATCAGATATTTTACTGACTGTGACCGGCGATAGAAACCTAATCTACGAACGTTGTCACAGAATAACGTCGTCGAACGACAAAGGAAGACAAGTTCAGGTAAACGTGAATCCGAAACGGCTTCGTTACCAAGATACGGGATGTCAAAGATTAGAGAGATATGGAAGGTGAAATAACGTCGTGCGGTATTAGCGTTGCATGTTATTTACGGTACAGCGCATGCGTTCTCAGTTTGAGATAACGTGCGGTGTTAACGTTACCGCACCACGTAATTTACGGACGGATATGGATGACCACGGAAACATATTAGACAGCTTTATTTTTCTTCTTATAATTCAGCTTACAGAACGCCATTTTTCTTCGCACACTTTAATTAACATCGTTGATTCCGTTAAAGCGTTCAAATGCAGTTGAAAAATGTCAGTTCAAATTGTTTCAATAGACAACAGATTCGGCGGAAAATTCTAAAATTACAATCTTTTGCCCAAATACATAAATACATAAAGGTCAATTGACCATTGCATTTATGTATGTAGAAGATTCTCGAAATAAATCGTTATTGAACTTTATAATTATTTTTTATTTCTCTAGTGGTATTTCTTCGCTGAAAAGCGTCCTAATCGTTCTGACCAATTGCAGTAGGACCTCTTGAATCCGTACCCCGAATAATCTGAACCCGCACCCGCTCACATTTACGTACCTAAGTTGCTAGACAAAGCTTTTTATTTGTCATTGAATACCTTCTGATGAACTGAATTATTAGATTAATTTGAAAAATACCTTATAAATCCGCTTTACACTAATCCGAACTGGGTATAAATTTTCAGAGTTCTGATTAAAGAGGTCCTACTGTATCTATAACTTTGGTATGCCGCCTAACCGAGAAGTATTACAATTGAGATTGCTCCAATGATCAAGAATTCTGAGTTTAATGCGGGGATGTTCGTCCATTCGTTAACACACCTTTTGAATATACCTAATGAATTTCAACTTTATAATTTCCAAGATGAGATGAGAAATAAAAAATTTTCAATGGTTTTGATGTTATAGTATTCTGCAATTTTCCATTTCCGTTAAGTCAGCCCAAACTTGAGACGTTATAGACATAAAATCAGAAACATTGAAATAATGTTACATCTTCAATATTAGTACAAATTCTTGTTAAAATCGTATTATTTTGAAAACTAGCGCCCTTAAACGCCGTCCTCATGCTAGTGCTCTTAAACAATTTTCGTAAGATGTAATGACAGCAGAAAGTCTGTCATAGTATTTTGAATTACACAATGAATGTAACGAACAGAATCTTATAACATATTTTCAAGTTTAATCATTATTTAATCAATATTCAAATTCATATTCATTACAAAATACAGCGCAAGTTGAATTATTATGGGACCGTCTATTGTCTATTAAGTTACATAATTGCCTAAAATGTGTGAAACTTCGTTAATGTGAAGATATTTTATGGTTGCGTTTACGTTACATTCATTGTGAATAAACCTCCACGATTTTCATTTTTAACTTGAAAATGATAGCCGAACGTAAACGCGCCATTTCAGTTCGAAATCTTATGTTCGTTAAAAGAAGTGTTTCCTGAAATTCTATAAAAACACTAGTATAATATATAAAATCATAACTGAGAAGATCCAATGACATAACATGGGAAAAATTCGGATAAATTATGATATGAGGGATTCAATATATAATGCTACTATCTTGTCCTCCCCTTGAATCTTAGTTCGGATGAACAAATATCGAAACGAAATAATATATGAATCATCGTGAATAACAATATATTTTCTGAAGCCGGCCCTGGCCATCGTCTAATAGTTCGGTAACTCTCCGCTAGATGCTGTAAAGAACAAATACACTTGTAACATCCTAGGTTTTCTTTCATACAAAAAAATCGTAGTCCCATTTCACCCTATGTTGAGACGCCACTGGCCTCACGTACATCGAAAGAGAAAAGAGAGTTGATTGTCAAAATACATCCTATGGTTAGAAGCGTGAAGTTAGCACGTTACGCGACTGCGTGTCAGGGGAACCGGCAGAAGGAAGAAAATCTAAAGATGGTGTGGATTATTATCAGTTTACTGCTGAGCGAATTAAGTCCTTTTTTTCGAAAGTTTTAGTGAGAGTGTGTGAGTGCAAAACCGAAGCCATTGCTACATTGAGTGCCGCTCGAATCTATTTTACAGGTAGAATTCAGATTAATTTAATTATTAGGAATGATCCATCCAGTTTACTAACCTCTTTGTTTGTAAACAACATTCCCGAAATAAAAATGGTAATTAGTGGAATCCTGCACTGAGAATCTGTGAGGATAATGCAAATTGTATTTTTGTTTATTTTATTATTTGAAGAATATATCCTGAAAAACAATTTACATTATTTTTTAATTAATTCAGGATAAATGATTTCATTATCAACAAGCCCACTGTACCAATATCCAGACCACTTATAAAAATAATCATATACACTGACAAATTTCAGGGAATTGTTTTAAGAAATATTTTATTTCGCAAATTGTTCCAATGAAATGTTACCTGCTTTACCTACTTTACTGCTGCAAGCGGAAATGAAAGAGACTACTATTATTATTAGTTCAAAACCGTAATTACTGCTTATAATGACATTCTGGAAAGAACGGCTTCGTTACCAAGATACGGGATGTCAAAGATTAGAGAGATATGGAAGGTGAAATAACGTCGTGCGGTATTAGCGTTGCATGTTATTTACGGTACAACGCATGCGTTCTCAGTTTGAGATAACGTGCGGTGTAAACGTTACCGCACCACGTAATTTACGGACGGATATGGATGACCACGGAAACATATTAGACAGCTTTATTTTTCTTCTTATAATTCAGCTTACAGAACGCCATTTTTCTTCGCATACTTTAACATCGTTGATTCCGTTAAAGCGTTCAAATGCAGTTGAAAATGTCAGTTCAAATTGTTTCAATAGACAACGGATTCCGCGAAAATTCTAAAATTACAACTTTTGCCTAAATACATAAAGGTCAATTGACCATTGAATTTATGTATGTAGAAGATTCTCGAAATAAATCGTTATTGAACTTTATAATTATTTTTTATTTCTCTAGTGGTATTTCCTCTTGAATCCGTACCCCGAATAATCTGAACCCGCACCCGCTCACATTTACGTACCTAAGTTGCTAGACAAAGCTTTTTATTTGTCATTGAATACCTTCTGATGAACTAAATTATTAGATTAATTCGAAAAATACCTTATAAATCCGCTTTACACTAATCCGAACTGGGTATAAATTTTCAGAGTTCTGATTAAAGAGGTCCTACTGTATCTATAACTTTGGTATGCCTAACCGAGAAGTATTACAATTGTGATCGCTCCAATGATCCAGAATTCTGAGTTTAATGCGAGGATGTTCGTCCATTCGTTTACACACACCTTTTGAATATACCTAATGAATTTCAGCTTTATAATTTCCAAGATGAGATGAGAAATAAAATATTTTCAATGGTTTTGATCTTATAGTTTTCTGCAATTTTCCATTTCCGTTAAGTCAGCCCAAACTTGAGACGTTATAGACATAAAATCAGAAACATTGAAATAATGTTACATCTTCAATATTAGTACAAATTCTTGTTAAAATCGTATTATTTTGAAAACTAGCGCCCTTAAACGCCGTCCTCATGCTAGTGCTCTTAAACAATTTTCGTAAGATGTAAGGACAGCAGAAAGTCTGTCATAGTATTTTGAATTACACAATGAATGTAACGAACAGAAACACTTATTTCAGAAATATACAGTCCATCTATGAACCAGAAATCGTACTAGTAAATTTCTGGCTTCATTTCTTTGAACTGCGTTTCCCCTCTAGGTAGATTTATACTCAATGATATTAGTAAAGTTGGTTTTATCATTACGATCCTCAATTGAAGTCTCAAAGGCAACCCAAGAACGCAGAAGCTCAAAATACCTCTTATATTATAAAATATGGCAATAAAAGTGACATCAAACTACACCCCATGAGAAGAAGGGAACTAAAAACTCTGAAACGTCCTCTATAAAATAACGCAATCACCACAATCACAATTGCAATCTCCACAGTCGCAATCTCCACAGTCGCAATCTCCACAGTCGCAATCACCACAGTCGCAACAACCATCCGGGCAACAGGTGTCGCCACAGTCGCAACAACCATCCGGACAGCTGCAACAGGTGTCGCCACAATCGCAACAACCAGCGTCGTGACCTGTTACGTGTCTTGAGCAGCAGAAGCACCCATAGCATACATCGGTGCAGCAATCACCATCCGTATAAATGCAGCATAAACAGTCGTTGTGTACTGTACGTTGGTATGATGGTTGGTTGAAATTGTAAGTGGCTTCTGGTTGTGGAAGAGGTTGAGTGGTTACCAGTGGCGGGGCGGCTGTATGTGGAAATCAATGACACAATGTAATATATCGCAATTTTTAAAATAACTAAGTAACATCTCAGATCCAAAAATCGAGTTCAATTTCACTCTACGTTTGATACGCCTATGTTTTATCCATCGAACTTCATAAAGAAACACCACAAGCCTGTATTATAAATAAAGTTCTATGTTAAACATTGATTTTATGGGTTATAATTGAAATTGAATTTTCATTAAATGATATATCATTTAGTAAGATGTTTGATAATTTTAAGAGTATTAGTCTTACTTCTTACCATTTAAAGGTGAAGCCTGTTTTTTTTGATCCTCTGAAACAATAGATAAATGCATATTATGAGCAAATTTCATATCATCATTCAATAATTCATACAGGGTTTTCCTTTTAAGTTGGCCTATTAGACGTTTTAGGAGAACTAGTGAATATTTCGTTATGAAATTTTAGGTGGAGCCTTGAGGGTAAAGGAACTTTTCGTCTAAAATATTTTCAAGTCGACAAAGTTGCCACGTCTACCTCAAACGCACATCTACTTTCTTATTTCAAATGGAACTACCTAAATTTCTATTTATTTATTGATTCAGAACCAAATTCGCAGTATAACCTACTAAAAAAAATTTCTCTGCCATGCACTGTTGCCAAGTTATGTACAAATTATTGAAATTTTTGACAAACCGATAGCCAGTTTGGAAATGCAATATCTCGATTATTGTTAATGCGAACAGAACCAAATTTGGCAGTCTAATAGACAAGAATCCTATCATTTATGTGGTATATTCGATGTCTCGATGCATCTTAAGGCTTCTCGGAGATTTTGCTCCGAAAATGTGACATTTAAAATTGAAATATTTCGAGATTTTCAAATGGCAACGCCATAATTTTTTTTACACCATCCGATTCAAAATAAAAAATGATTGGCAGTCTCTTTTTACAGCAATCAATTATTTTGGATAGATTTCGAATGAGGAGGAAAAAATTCAAATATTTCATTATTCGAATCCAAGATCTGTGGTCACGTTTACGTTGAGAGGGCTCTGTGATTATGAGGTAAATTATTAGAATAGATTCTATGGTTGAAATCATAAAAAGTGTTCGATGATCATGGATATCATAGAAAATTTTGTTAATCGTTAATCAAACCTCGATCGAGGAGGTTTAGTTTGTAAAATAATTGTTTCATTGTTCTGTTACAAGATTTTGAAATGATGTCTTATACTAATGAATAAATTTTGGACCTTTAAACAATTCACGGAGAATGTCAAAAAATTATCGAAAGGACCTGTAGGACCTTCAACAATCGTTACCCCCATGTACCCAGAATGACTGGAAAGAAATTCCGAAAGCTGTGGAGAAGTCTTTCGGTAATCCTGATCCGAAAAGAAGACGCTCAAAGTACGTTGTGGAAAATGAAATTAATGTAATAAACGTTTTGGGATACTTTCACGCCTATCCACGTGCTTCCATTCCCAGTGCAAGTGAGGCACTAGGGATTAAATCAACATCTGTGCATAGAATTTTGAGGGAGCACAAATTCCATGCGTTTAAATTCATCAAAGTTCAAAGTCTTCAACCTGCTGACGAAGCTATAAGAATAACGTTTTGCGAGAACATTTTAATTAAAATTCAGGAGGATCCACATTTTCTGAAAAAAATAATTTGGAGTGATGAGGCCAAGTTTGGTCAAAAAGGTGGACTTAACAGCCAACCAAAATGATCATCACTGGTCTGACATAAATCCAATGGCGAAATTTGAAAGGGGGAATCATGATAAATTCAGCTTGAATGTTTTTGCTATCATGAAAGATAATAAACTCGAATTCGAGTTATATGATGGCATTCTTAATAGTGAAAGATATGTAGAAATCCTTAACTCTACATTGAGAAATTTTTTGGACGAAATTCCCATTTCGGAGGCAATGGAGGTGCTGGTTCCAATTGGATGGTGCCTCCCCTCATTGAACAAGAACAGTATCCCATATTTTAGAGGAATTATTTGAGGATAGATGGATCCGTCGTTTGGAACCATGGCATTGGCCTGCACGATCCCCGGACCTTACGCCTTTAGATTTTTTCTTATGGGGTTATGTAAAATCTGAGGTATACAAGGTACGAATCGCAAATAAGTCTGTTTTACGAAACAGAATAATAGAAGTTCTCCGAGGCATATCCCCAGAATTACTTCAGAAGGCAACGATGTCCGTAGAACAGAGGATTTTAAAATGCTTAGGGGTGAACGGGAGCCATTTCGAGCATTCAATTTAACCTAGAGTTGTTTTATTAAACTCTTTTTGAAATCTTTTAAATTGTTTTGTTTATAAAAATGAAATTGATCGAAAAATGTTAATTATCAGAAAATGAATGAGTTCATTCAACGGAACAGAATATAACACAAAAGCTATAGAGAAAGCAAACTAGGAAAAATTTTTCGGAATAAAATGAGATCCTTATGAATGGAAAAAGATTCCTTCCATAGTTGTGGTTACTCATGAACAAATATGCCTCATTATCTATGATCGACACAAGTAAAAATGTAACTGTATTGCATAATATTTCATGTTTATGATCCCTCTTTTCGTGAATCTGATTAACATAGTTTAAAATTTTTTTATTATCCATGACCATCGAACACTTTTTATGATCTCAACCATAGAATATATTTCAATAATTTACCTCATAATCACAGAGCCCTCTCAACGTAAACGTGACATCTGATCTTGGATTCGAATACTGAAATATTTGAGTTTTTTCCTCCTCATTCGAAATCTATCCAAAATAATTGATTGCTATAAAAAGAGACTGCCAATCATTTTTTATTTTGAATCGGATGGTGTAAAAAAAAATATGGCGTTGCCATTTGAAAATCTCGAAATATTTCAATTTTAAATGTCACATTTTCGGAGCAAAATCTCCGAGAAGCCTTAAGATGCATCGAGACATCGAATATACCACATAAATGATAGGATTCTTGTCTATTAGACTGCCAAATTTGGTTCTGTTCGCATTAACAATAATCGAGATATTGCATTTCCAAACTGGCTATGCGGTTGTCAAAAATTTCAATAATTTGTACATAACTTGGCAACAGTGCATGGCAGAGAAATTTTTTTTAGTAGGTTATACTGCGAATTTGGTTCTGAATCAATAAATAAATAAAAATTTAGGTAGTTCCATTTGAAATAAGAAAGTAGATGTGCGTTTGAGGTAGACGTGGCAACACTGTCGACTTGAAAATATTTTAGACGAAAAGTTCCTTTACCCTCAAGGCTCCACCTAAAATTTCATAACGAAATATTCACTAGTTCTCCCAAAACGTCTAATAGGCCAACTTAAAAGGAAAACCCTGTATGTTAGTTGCGTTATTTTAAATAACTTTTTTTCCATCTCAAACATTCATTCAGGTAATCCATTAGTCTACTTTTTACAAAATGATGGTTTTTGAAGGAAAAATTATATATTTTCAGAATTAACCAGCTTCTTAAATTTTTTCAGCAATATTTTAGCAAATTTTGTTCAATAAATTTGAGATGAATCGGTGTTTCTTATGTAGTCCTTCATTTACCTTTTTTCTTCAATTCTTCCTCATTCATTTGAGCTGGATTTAAATTATTTTGGTCCCTCGATGCGGATGTCGCATTACCCACCGCTTCATCTGGAAAGAGATTAAATTATTTTTTTTAATTTTATGAGTATTTTCTTGGTTTAATTTTTATCTATACCATTGAATTTAAGTTTACCTCAACCGGCTGACTGAATCGAAGTCAAAAATTCTACCCGTGGCGGTATCTTTAGCATCTGGATACAGCAAACTATTCCTAGTCTGTATTAATTGCTCCGCAGGTAGTTATTTCATTGTATAAATAGTTGCAGATACTCGACTGAGGCGATTTATAACCATATACCATAACTGAATATGGTACTTCGCCAGTATTTGGCTTCGATGCAGTCAAGGGGGTTCCCCTTCTAGGTAAATTTAAACTCGATGGCTATACTGAAAATATGGACAATTGGCTTACCATAAGTAGGAGGAGCAGATGGGAGGGCATTTAAAGGCGGTGCAGATGGATTTGAACTGGGATCCATCTTCTGAAAATGGAGAGTAAACATATATCTTATGGGTTTTCAAAAATAAAAAAATAAATATTCTTATAACATTCTAGCCCGACGATTCTCACAAATTTTGGCAGAATCCTTTCTTTCAAGGATATTCAAACGGTTTTCAATTTTCAAATAGATTGGATGAACATTCTAGAAGTTATTGGAGAAACAAAATTTCAGATACTCGTAACTGCTGTACTATTCGGCGGATTAGGCCCAATAACGAACTTGACCGAGATATTTGCTCAAGGAATCTATTCTGAAAATGTGAAAACTATATCTAATCTCCTTCGGACAATAGAGGGTGTAGGGCCTGACATACATGAATCTAAGCACGGATTCTTTATCAGAAAGTCGAACCCAATCGATTGAGACGCTTTTCGGCTCGGTGTTCGACAGAAGGAGATTTGGGCAATACGAAACAAAGCTGTTCTACTAGTTTACCGGACTAGAGCCCAAAAAAGAATCTTGCGGCACTAGGATCGCAGGCCCAGCTACTTTCTAATAATTTTTTATATTAAAATAAGGTTTCTGCGCATCTGTTTGCGCATACACTTATCACGTGATCTATTAATTTAATTTTGAAATGAAATGATAAAACCATTAATAATCCACATTAATGTTAATATTAAAAATATAATCGTCAAGGTTTTCTCATTTTTACACACTCATCTACTTTTATATCGAGGGCAACAAAACCACTGTTCAGTACTGTTATTCACAAGTCCCTATTACAGGTTTTCGCAACTGTTCCAAGTTCCCCATGTTCATTCGTTGCTACGCCAATGACGCAATGTCCTCAAAGAAAACCGAGGAAAACAAATCGATCTAGCAAGTTTGAAAATTTAACCTAACAATATACCTATTTCTCTGAAGAATAGGTACAAAACCCACTACAAACAATGTAAAATAAAATATTCAATTCTTCAAAAATTTTGCTGAACACGCCTTTAAAACTTACTCACCTTTAATCATACAATTTTTTGATTTCAATACTCTAAAATCACTTTTTACTTGGTTTCTACGTCACTTAACCACTACTTTCATTTGAAATTTGAGCAAACAAAGTACTTGAAAAATGGGCAGAGCTCTGATGAGCTTTTATTTCACCTCGTGTTCCAGCTTGCGATGCGCAACGCTTTCACGTTTTTTTTTTTGATTATCAGGGAATCCCGGAAATCATTAACGGAGGTGAGGTCATTACCTCAACGAAATGAACGTCCTACTTTTGATCAAAGAGAAATTTAATTCAAAGTTTATTTAATATGCTAGAAGCAATAGAAATTCGATAAAAAAATCTTGGAGTGAATAAATATCGACTTTTTTCTATCAGAAAACATCTTAGCATTTGGTTATTTTGATGAGCTCTGCATTGACATAACCTCGGGGGTGTTTCATAAAGAATCTTACGCATTTAAGCATAATAAACCTTCATCTTCTGAAACTTGAAACTTCTGAAACTGAATACATATTTGTAAAACTATTTTTCGTTTTATTTATTCCTTTCATGGAATCGGAATAACTGAGTGAAGTTATCTGCGGTTTTGAGGCAACTTTGATGACGTGCAAAATGATTATGAGAGTGAGAGAACATTAAACCAGCAATGTTGCCAAACGCTTCCACATTTCTGATCAAATTATATTAATAATAATGAATATGCTTTGTGCATAGAAACTGAAATATTGTTTCTGAGATGTTTTTTCAATTACCTACTTCATAGCACAGTATAGGGACAGTATTGGTCCCTATACTGTGTTCATAGCTCGTATCAACTCAGCGAACAGGTTCGCTGAAGATCCGGCCCACAAGTTATTGATTTCAAAATTTTTTCGGTTCCCTACTATTTTTCTGAAATTTGTCTCTCTTCACTTAAAAAAAAAGAAAACGATCTTATTTGCAGCAGTCGTTTGAACGCGATGCTGTCGCTTCAGAACAATATCCATCAAAATTGAAATGAAATTTGGGGTCCGAAATTAGACAATCCGAAAGAAATGAGGAGTTGATTTGCAACGCCGCCGATCTCATAAACACCATAACTGAAATTTCGTTGATAACTTCACGTACGTGAGAAGTTAGTAAGCTTGGTAGTTCTAACGTCCCTATTATTGTGTTAACAACAGCTGACTTTGATTAGATAGCTGTCAGATTGCTTGAGAGGTTAAGTCAATATGTCAAGTAATTCCTTGAAGCAAAGGAACATTGGTGCCATGTATCCCATTATCTAAAATCCCCTAATCTGCTTAAATGGGCCTAAAAGACATTACTTATAATCAAAAAACCTAGAATGTCCATCAAAGATCCTAGATATTTTCTTTGTCGTTTATGTTTAGTTAAGGACGATGTCAACATTCCAATCTATAGCGAACCTAGTGCAACTTCGACAGAAGTTGAGGAGAAAATAAAGACTTGTTTAGGAGTTACCATAACGAAGACGGACAATCTACCAAAAAAAATTTGTATCAAATGTGCCGAAAAGTTAGATTTATTCTTTCAGTTTTGGAAAGACACAATGGCAGCTGAAAAGCAACTCACAATATGGTTGGAGAACAGTATATTCGAGACAGCTTATAACATGAAATTCAATATTGAAGAATCTTCAACCAATAATAACAAACTTTTGGACACAAAAATAAAAGAGGAAGCTCCTGAAACGGATGATGAGACTGAATCAAGTAGGCTTAGGATATCTACATGCGACACATCTTATTCAACAGATAATTCAGGAAGTATTCAAGACCTGATAGATCATCAAACTTCACAATCACCTAGACTAATAAGAAGCAGACATAAGTCAAACACAAAAAAGATAACACAAAGCTATATTGAAGAAGAAGATTTAGAGGATGATAAATCTGATGAAATATGGGAAAATAGCGATAGAGAAGACAACATGACCTTACTAGAACTTGCTAGTCAAAGATTTCAAAATAAACCTAGCACTTCAACCACTGAACAATTTCCAATATTCTCATCTACTTCTAGAACAGATCATTTAGTTCCAATTGTTGAACTGTCTGAAGGCAGCTGGTTGCATAACCAAGACATCACCAGTCCTTTCTCCGCTCAGATACACGAAACACTGAAAAAATTGGGTTATAAAAATCCTTTCGTATATCCAAAACTGAAACATAAAAAGAAACAACTCAAGCAGTTAGATTTTAAGAATAACACAAAGTGGCAATGTATGATTTGTTCGGAAGTGAAGAAAAATAAAAAAGACCTGATAGAACATTACGAATTACATAAAACCGAGACGGAATCTTTGAAAGGCAGTAAAATACTCGGAGATTATTTCATGTGTCCAGTGTGTCTCACAGATTTCACATCTTTGATCAGTTACGAGAGACATGTCGAATTAAATCATGGGGAGAAGCAATATAATTGCGAAACGTGCCATAGGGCTTTCAAAAATCTCTTTTCGTTTAGCGTACATAACACAAAAAGACACACAATGGAAAAGACATATAAATGTGCAGCTTGCGATTTTGAAGACGAGGAACTCAAAGAGCTCAGGTGTCATGTAAGAACGGCCCACGAAGACAATGTAAAGTACCGATGTGAAATTTGTAATAAAGGATTTAGTTCTCTTTCTTGGTATCAAGAACATAAAAATTTCCATACTGGCGCCATGCCCTTCGAATGCGATCTATGCTTCAAAAGTTTTCCGTATACTAGATACTTGATTGCTCACAAAAAAAATATGCATCCAGAGATGTTTTCAAGTTTCCCGATAAATCACGAGTGTGAGATATGTCAGAAGAAGTTCGCTCACAAGAAGAGCTTAGTGTTGCATCTCCGCGGTCATAGTGGTGAAAGTGCGGTACTCTGTGATATGTGCGGAAAGTCTTTATCAAGTTCGGAGCATCTCAAGCAACATTTGAGGATTCATACGGGTTATAAGCCACATTGTTGTTCGGTTTGTGGTAAGGGCTTCGCTAAAAAGTGCAATTTGACGTTACATGAGAGGGTTCATAGTGGGGAGAAGCCCCACGTTTGCAATATTTGTAATAAGGGGTTTTCACAAAGATCCACACTTGTTATACACGGTAGGTACCATTCAGGGGAAAGACCTTATCGTTGTCAGTTATGTCAGAAGGGTTTTGTTGCTAAAGGACTTTTGGGGGTTCATATGAAGACCTGTGGAGGTATTCCTGGATAATTTTTTTTTTTTTTTTGTTATTTGAGAAGTTTAAATTATGTATAATTGTTATTGTTATAAATAAAATCCTTGAAGTAATATATTGAATTTAGTATTTTCTTTAATCCATCCAAAATAATACATGAACAGTGTGTAGTTGACTCAGTTGAAGTTCATATTGGCGAAAACTCCACCTACTTACACCTGATTGGCCATCGAGCCAGAGCTCTTTCATCTCTTGTCTAATCACTGAAGATTTAGAGGTTATTATTTTGTTACTTCCACCAACTTTTACGGTGCTTACAGTCATGGTCTACTAACGTTAATTGAATTGAAATCCCATATTTTCTTGACTTATGCAAAATATCGAACAACGTTTCTTGTAAAAGTTGCCTAACCCCTTCTGTACTTCATGAATGATTAAACAATGATGAGGGCAACGGAGCTAGAGTCTCTGATGAAGCTAAGGCTTGTTGGCCAATCAAGTACAAGTGGATGGAGTTTTCGCCAATATGAACTTTCTCTGGATTAACTTTTCGATGGAACGAGTTTCTACGAAAGGACTGAGTGAACCGTACTCCATGAACATTGATGGCAAATCACAAAGAGTTACAAATTGATCAGATGGATATTCTATAATTTATTGCGGAAATTTGAAAAATAGATATATCTTTCGGAAGATAGAGAGCCAGGTATACTCAAGTTTGACACCCGATTTTTCATCGGAAAGTTCAACTCGATCGATTGAGACCATTGTCAGCTCGATATTGATAAATTACATTTGAGCAAAACAACAACACGTTTTTTTATTAGTAATAGGTTGCCAAATATCTCCCTTCCAATTAAAGTGGGTGTTTTCAATTTTACGTCCTTGTGATAAATCAACAGATTGTTGTGGGCGGGCTAACGTCGATTTTATTTGTTTAAACAGCCAATCAGAAAACAGTCCTTGCGATAAAGCACTAATTGTTGTGGGCGGGCTAATATCGATCTCATTTGTTTAAGTTTAAACAGCCAATCAGAAAACAGTGTTTCCTAGAATAAGTAAATATATCATTGATACTTTGATCGGAAAATGTAACACTATAAAATTCAATTTTAAATTATCTTTGACTTATTTACACTTTCGAGAATACACTTGATCAATTCAATGAGATGAGATAATTCGAACAAGAAATTAAAGTGGGTGTATTCAATTTTACGTCCTTGTATTAAATCAACAGATTGTTGTCGGCGGGCTAACGTCGATTTCATTTGTTTAAACAGCCAATCAGAAAACAGTCCTTGCAATAAAGCACTGATTGTTGTGGGCGGGCTAACGTCGATTTCATTTGTTTAAACAGCCAATCAGAAAACAGTCCTTGCGATAAAGCACTGATTGTTGTGGGCGGGCTAATGTCGATCTCATTTGTTTAAACAGCCAATCAGAAAACAGTCCTTGCGATAAAGCACTGATTGTTGTGGGCGGGCTAATATCGATCTCATTTGTTTAAACAGCCAATCAGAAAACAGTGTTTCCTAGAATAAATAAATATATCATTGATACTTCGATCGGAAAATGTAACAATATATTCAATTTTAGATTATCTTTGACTTATTTACACTTTCAAGAATACCCTTGATCAATTCAATGAGATGAGATAATTCGAACAAAAAATTAAAGTGGGTGTATTCAATTTTACGTCCTTGTATTAAATTGTCTGCTGGAATTCAAGGTGTGTTTTATAATCGTGTTTGTCACAAAATTCTTCAAATTTCTTGATGTGAAGCATGTTCCTCTATCTGTAATAAGTCTAATTGGTGCAATCAACTTGTCAATAAACTTCCTGAGCTTTGTTAATGTGATCGTTGTTGTAACATTTTTAGTAATCTCCAATTGCACATATTTCGCACAAATTATCAATTATCACTAAAATGTATTTGTTTCCTTTACTGCTGGTTATAAAAGGTCCTAAATAATCACAGTGTACTACTTCAAATGGTCTCTTTCCTGGTAGTATAGGATTTAGATATCCTTCCTGTTTTCCAACTTTATGTTTAGCTAAAATACATTTTAAGCACATTCTCAAATGATTTAATACATACTTTCTCATTCCAGGAAATAATAATATCTCTTGATCTTCTCTAAAGTTCTATCTAATCCTCCGTGTCCATCTAAATCATGATATTTTATTAATATCGATTTCCTCATCGCGTTGGTACAACATACAAATGGTTTTCTTCACCATCTTTCTTTACCATCTTGTACTAATATATTATTCTTCAAAATGTAGCTTTCTGACTTCACCATTCTCTGCTTTGGTTCTCTCACCTGGCTTCATTTTCAAAATTTTTATTTTTCTTCTTAAGTTTTCATCTGATCTCAAGCGCCAATAGGATTTCTTCCTCTCGTGATACAATTGAATATACTGAAAACTTATCATTTATTAGATCTTCTACATCTCCATCTGGTTCTTCTGTTGGTGCTCGATAGTGCATCCACATGCTGCATTGCTTCTCCTGGTTTGTATCTGATTTCATAATCATACTCACTAAGTGTATTACACCATCTGATTATCTGACTATTGTTGGTCTTATTCTTATTCAAATAACATAGTGCTTGACAATCTGTAACAACTGTAAATTTAATAGGCAATAATAAAAATCTAAGTCTTTCAATTGACCATATAATTGCTAACAGTTCTAATTTAGACGAATGATATGATTTTTCTGCATCTGTGGTCTTTCGACTGACTGCATATACCATTTTCATCTTTCCTTCCGCATCAGATTGGAGTAAAATTGAAGCTAATCCATCTTTACAAGCGTCTGTGTGCAATTCAGTTCTCTTAGCTTTTGGATTGAATATTTGTAATACAGGTTCCTTCATTAGAACTGATTTTACCTTCATGAAACTTTCCTCCTGTTCTTCGGGTCCCAATGAAATCTGTGATCCTTTTTAATAGTCTACTTAATGGTTCCACTATTAAGGCAAATTTCGGTATGAACCTTCTAAAAATCCGACAAGTCCTAAAAATCTTTTCATTTCATGAGTGTTACAAGGTCTAGGTAATTAGCAATTGACTCTAGCTTTCTAGGTCCAGGCTGTAATCCCTCTGTAAGAAATAACAAATCCCAAATAGTTAATCTCACCTTTTCCGAATTCACATTTTGATAATTTTAAAGTTAATTTTGCCTCTTTTAAAAGTTTCAGTACTAGTTCCAACCTTTCCATCAGTTCTGTCCAATCACTTGCTGGAATTAGAATGTCATCTAGATAAAATATCACTATTTTGTTTTGATAAGGACCAAATATTGATTGCATTAGTTTAGAAAAATAGAATGGAGAATTCATCAAACCAAACATAGCTCTGGTAAACTGGCGGTCTCATCTGGAGTGATGAACGCTGTCTTCGGCTGTGCCTTCTCTGTCAAAGGAATCTGCAAGTACCCATGAGCGAGATCCAATGTTATAAATAACCTAGCTCCTACTAAAATCTCAGAAATATCACAAAATTGGGAATAGGGAAATTAATTCTTTCTGTTTGACAGTTCAGTTTTCTATAGTCTACCACTAATCTGTGTTCACCTGTTTTCTTTTTGACTAATAGCACTGGTGAAGCATACGGTGAATTAGTCTCAGTTATGATACCAGCTTCCTTCCATTCACTGACAATTTCTTTTATTTTCTCTCTTTCCTCTTGGGTTGTTCTGTATGGTTTGCAAACAACAGGTTTACTATCCGTTTTTCTTTAATATCCATCTCGATCAGGTCCGCTTTTCCAATTTCATGAATGTTCTTCGCTATTACATCTCTGTATTGATTTAAAATCTTCCATAATTCAACCTTCTGTTCTTGTGTCACTTCTAATCCTACCACAATTTCTGCTCATTGTCACTTCTTCCTTGTTCCTAGTCTCAATAGTTTCCAAAGTCTCAATATTCAAAATTTTTCCAAATTCCTTCTCGATACTCACATTTTCTTCATTTTCACTTTTGTTTATAATGGGTAGAATGTAGTTTTCGTCTTCAATGCATGTTCTGATGAAATTGATACTTCTCTGTGGCAATCGGGTATTCTCTGCACCTTTAATTTCTTTAGTTTGGTTTTGTTCTGGTTGATAAATATGTCCTGTAGGTGATCTCTATATGCAAAATTAAATTTGTCATCAATCTTATAGTAAATGATATGGTTCAATTCTGTGAAGTTTCTACCTATTATTACATCTACAGGTTGTACGTCATCTGGTACGACTCTGAACTGTACATTATCCGCCTGAACTCCATCGATTTCTACTGACTCTACTATTATTCCACATGACTTTACAATACTTTGACTTTCATTACCAAATCCTTTTTAATTCACAATCTTGAATTACTATTCTGAATTTTCCTTTTATGGCAGCTGTAGCTTTAATAGTGCAATCTGAACTACCACAATCTATCATCTAAATGTATTCTTCATTTCCTACTCTGACTTTCTTGATGTATTTATTGCAAGGACTAACAGAACCTAACATTTTAATTTCCGATTTTCAAAATTTCTAGGTTTGGTACAGTGTTTAGGTGTATGTCCTACTTCATTGCATCTAAACATTTAATTTCTCTTTTAGGTTTTGAACAATTGTAAGAAAATGTCCCATTTCTGCACAATTATAACATTTAACTTGGTTAGATGTCGCGTTTAGATTTACTACTATCAGTTTCAGTCTTGGTTTTCGTGACTATATCATTTCGTGTTTATCTTTGAATTCGAATTTGGGTCTATTTTCTCTTGCTTTTTCTATCCTGGCATTGACTATACGATTGTAATTAATAATATCTCCTAATAATTCATCTTCATCTACATGACTCTGACTAATTAAAAATTGGCTCAACTCTTTTTGACAATAATCCTATAATGATTTGCTCTTTAATTTCGTTAAAATCCAAATCTAATTGTTTACACAGGAAACTTTCTCATGAAAATAAACATTGATACTTTCTCCACGCACCTGTACTCGCTTTTTGCATTTCGTTCCATTTTCTGTTTTGGATTTATTGAATAGAAATGTTTTTCTGAAGCTCCTATTGAATTCAGACCAATTTCTAATCGATTCGATCCTACCTTCATACCAATATTTGGCTGCTCCAACAAGGTGACTTCTCGCTGTCTCAAATATAAATTTCTATGGCCATTGATGAAGTGTTGCGGTTGTCTCCAATTTGGTTATCCATATTTGTGCTTGATGAGGTCCATCCTCACCATTGAAATTCTCGATAGTTTTACTTAGATCGGGCATCACATGGTAATTTTGAGCGGCATTTCTACTGGAATTCTGTTGTTGCATCATCGTGTTCATTAACATGGTATTTTGATGAATCAAGGTCATAATAGTACTCATCAAATCTGGTTTGGATGACTGAGGTTGGTTTGCATTCTCATCTTGTTTGCTACTTGATCTTCACTCAGGTTTCTTTGGAAATTTTCGAAATCTTCTTCTCTTACCACGAGGTGTTCGCCATTTTGGGAGGCCATATTCTCGAACTTTCTCGTTGTATTCTAGGTAATCTTCTTTCTCACGTAGATATTTTGGGAATATCCCACTTCTGAATTGTTATATTCTTGATATTTCACACAATTGTTATATTCTTAATATTTCACACAATTGTTATATTCTTAATATTTCACACAATAAAAGTCTTTCGTTTTTCTCAATGACTTTATTCTCAACTTCTCAACTCAACACACAACTACTCATAACTCGACTCAAAACTCAACTAACTATTTCTAGAACATTTCCTAACCTCAATTTCGTAACCATAGAATCTATAAAATCTTTTTCTAAATAAAATTATTATAACAGATAAATCAACAGATTGTTGTGGGCGGGCTAATGTCAATCTCATTTGTTTAAACAGCCAATCAGAAAACAGTGTTTCATAGAATAAATAAATATACAATTGATACTTCGATCGGAAAATTTAACACTATAAAATTCAATTTTAGATTATCTTTGACTTATTACACTTTCAAGAATACACTTGATCAATTCAATGAGATAATATAATTCAAACAAAAAGTTAAAGGGGTGTTTTTCAATTTTACGTCCTTGTGATAAATCAACAGATTATTGTGGGCGGGCTAACGTCGATATCATTCGTTTAAACAGCCAATCAGAAAACAGTCCTTGCGATAAAGCACTGATTGTTGTGGGAGGGCTAATGTCGATCTCATTTGTTTAAACAGCCAATCAGAAAACAGTCCTTGCGATAAAGCACTGATTGTTGTGGGCGGGCTAATGCCGATCTCATTTGTTTAGACAGACAATCAGAAAACAGTCCTTTCGATAAAGCACTGATTGTTGTGGGCGGGCTAATGTCGATCTCATTTGTTTAGACAGCCAATCAGAAAACAGTCCTTGCGATAAAGCACTGATTGTTGTGGGCGGGCTAATGTCGATCTCATTTGTTTAAACAACCAATCGAAAGCAGTGTTTCTTAGAATAAATATATATATCATTGATAGTTCGATCGAAAAATGTAACACTATAAAATTCAATTTTAGATTATCTTTTGACTTATTACACTTTCAAGAATACACTTGATCAATTTAATGAGATGAGATAATTCGAACAAAAGATTAAAGTGGGTGTTTTCAATTTTACGTCCTTGTGATAAATCAACAGATTGTTGTGGGCGGGCTAATGTCAATCTCATTTGTTTAAACAGCCAATCAGAAAACAGTGTTTCATAGAATAAATAAATATACAATTGATACTTCGATCGGAAAATTTAACACTATAAATTCAATTTTAGATTATCTTTGACTTATTACACTTTCAAGAATACATTTGATCAATTCAATGAGATAATATAATTCAAACAAAAAGTTAAAGTGGGTGTTTTTCAATTTTACGTCCTTGTGATAAATCAACAGATTATTGTGGGCGGGCTAACGTCGATATCATTCGTTTAAACAGCCAATCAGAAAACAGTCCTTGCGATAAAGCACTGATTGTTTTGGGCGCGCTAATGTCGATCTCATTTGTTTAAACAGCCAATCAGAAAACAGTTCTTGCGATAAAGCACTGATTGTTGTGGGCGGGCTAATGTCGATCTCATTTGTTTAGACAGACAATCAGAAAACAGTCCTTTCGATAAAGCACTGATTGTTGTGGGCGGGCTAATGTCGATCTCATTTGTTTAGACAGCCAATCAGAAAACGGTCCTTGCGATAAAGCACTGATTGTTGTGGGCGGGCTAATGTCTATCTCATTTGTTTAAACAGCCAATCAAAAAACAGTGTTTCCTAGAATAAATAAATAACAGGTTGTCAAATATCTCCATTCCGCCTTTTAGTCGTTTGAATTTCGCGGCTATGTACAAAGCGCTACAGAGCTCGTAACTGGCAATACTATACATAATTTGAAAGTCTTGACATAACCTACAAAACGACGCTGATTAGCACAGTATAGACCCCACACAATAGTCGCACTCGGCGGTTTTTCTTGCAACTTTGCGGACACGCGCTTATTTCAGTAAGCAGAAAATCAAAGTTAGCTATGGATAAATTATATTATAATATTATATATTATTTCCATCCATATCCAGGTTGCCTTGGCCTGAAGAAGCCAATAAGCAGAAACACGTGTCGGCAAGTACCTTCCATCCATTTCCCATATTTTCTGCATTCCTGCGGTTTAACCCATTTTCCTTCTCCAATATCTTATTTCACCGCATTATCTTCACTTTGAATATAATTGTATCCTTGGGTTTTGGTCGCATCACACAGGTTGCTTATGCTTCCATCGTGGCGATGCTCGGTTTAGCCTCCAAACCAGAGGTATCTTGGGGCTGAAGCCACAAATTGATGCTCGCTCCTGTTGTGGTCACCTGTTGTCATTTATGTTTTATTTTATTATTCATTTCCATCCATATCCAGGTTTCTTGGTTGCCTTGCCCTGAAGAAGCCAATAAGCAGAAACACGTGTCGGCAAGTACCTTCCATCCATTTTCCATATTTTCTGCATTCCTGCGGTTTAACCCATTATCCTTCTCCAATATATTATTATATATATATATTTTCATAACACTTACTTCACCCAACGAAATTATGGAAGATTTCGAAATTTTTATATTCGAATCCTCTTCCAAGTGTGAGTTTTTCATAATCACCATCTAACACTAAAAACTATAATTTTTTCATAGTCTTCAGCATTCGTTTTTGATTCTATATCACGCAGGTTTTAAGTCTTTAATCGATGACAATCGAATCTTTTCCTCGATAATGTTTGACTAGTTCTGTTAAAGCTCCTATCTGCACTTCTCCTTCTTGGTGGACATTTCACTCTCGGACATTTAATTATTATTACCTTCCTTTGCCAATTTAATATACATTTTGATTCCAAACATCAACAAAATACCAAATTGGGAGTGGCAAAATCTTTATACCCAACAAGATAAAAATTAGGAAATAAAAAAATACTCAGAAGTAATAGTTATCCCAAAAGATATTGGAAAAGTGAAACTGTTCGGTCCTTTTGTTATAGCATGAATTTGAAGCTGAGGCGATCGCTAAATATTTGAATTTCGCGCTAATTTTATAAGTCAACACTGGTGACTTCGCACATGTTATGGATACGCATACGCATCTAGAACGCGAATTGGAATAGAAGAACTCTCGCTATCACGTTTGTTATCGAAATTGTTTATAAAATCACGCTAATTTTGATTTGTTTTTGGATATATTACACGCAATCCGATCAGTGTGACACTTTTTATAAAGCATTGAATAAAGAGTAAAAAAGCGGAAGGGAGATATTTCACAACCTATTATTCAAATTAGAACAAGAGCGCAAAAACTAGAGCTTCATCAGTATTACCTGAGAGTTTTATTGTTCTTATAAAAGTCTGACATCGGCTTAACCTGATATCTTTACACCAGCTAATAAAAACAAAATTAAGAATGTGTATATTTTTATTAGAAATATGTATAAATATTAGGATCAAATAAATTTTTGGTTATTCGTTTTTGTGGTTAGTCAGAAGTAAGTTCATCTATGAGTTTGTAACATCCCATGATTTTGAAGCTCCAAAAATCAAGTCCAATTTCACCCTACGCTTGATACCCCTCTGTTGTATTCATCGAATATTCCACGTCCCACACCATGAAGAAAGCAGTGTTGTTTTATGTTAAACAGTTGACAAAGGCGCCATTATTATGGCATGGATGAAGATTTACATCGGTTTGTTTGACTTAAAGTTAAGTTATAAAATAGTTTGAAGAGTGAATGATGAATAATCTGGTAAACTTTTAGTTCCATTGTTAATTGAGCACTATAGATATTTTGGTAACAATTTGCTATATCCATTTACATAAATGCTTTGTTTAAATTAAATTTCTTGTACACAGTATCAATTTTATACAATTGCAGCATGGCAACCACTATTTCTTGATTCATTGTAGTTTTACTGTTCCCTGTGAGTTTAATAACGAATCTACCTCTTATAGATAGAACTTCATTGACAAAGGAATCTTTGGTTTACACATTTATCACCTCGTGCTTGTAACTTCGTATATTGGAATAACACCCACTGTATATGCATGTTGTCTTCTTCTTATTTATGTCTGTTTTCTTACTTCTATTTATGTCTATGTTTCCTGTTAGTTATTTATGTTGTATTGTTTTATCAAGTGGTGTGATCATTTTCGTTTATTTATCTCTATGTTTTCGTACAGCTATCTGTTTATCTATATGTTTGTATTACATGATACCTCTAGTTTTGGGGTTAGGGATTGTAGATAATTTCTATATTACTGTATAAGATTTCTTAGCATCCTGGATCGACGGCCACGAATGACTGTCAGGATCAGCTCCATTCATGGGCAATAATGAGAGAATATACATTTCCACTCTTTTTCAGTAGGGTCACCGCTGGAACTCCATGACCTTTCCCTTGGTCCTCCTTCCTTGGTTCATACAATATTTATAGGTGATGGCTTGCATACCCTGGGACCAATAGCCTTTATTGTTGCTTACTCTGTGTTATTGAAGTTGTTACAATGATTATGATTATTGCATATTTCATATTATTAGGGTTTTTTATAATTACTGATTGATTGTTTTATGTAATCACGATATTTTGATGTCTGATGATAACTACCTCAACGCTTGTTAACAAGGACAGGAGAGTATTGTTACTGTTACTCCGAAATTACTCAAGGGCATCTTGGCGCTATCATGAATCTCCAAGAAGTCACCAGTTACTGAATAAGTCATGCAAAGGGTCAGAGATGCCTCCTGTTTTTATTAACCCAGAATTACCCTCACAATTATTGCATGGTTCAATTTAGTTCTTATTAAATAGATTGATTCCTATAGCTTCATCTTGTAATCTTTTAGCATCATTGTATAAATCGTAAAGGTGTTTCCTGAGGCCTAAGTGATCAAATATTGTCAAATTGTGTTTCTATCTCATTATTTCTTCACATAATATCTTTCACATTCTCACTTTCTGTTATGAAGGATTCAACATCGATTGTAAATTTCTGGCCTTTCTGTATGGTAATGTACTGGATGTGCCATTTCATAAGAGTAGTTGTTATTTTTGGCGAAACCGTAAACTGTCTGGAAAAGGAAATGTGTTATCTCAAACTCCAACACTCAAATTTGTTGCTCAAAATTTTGAACAGTATTTCACAAACATCTAAGGCAATTTTCCGAGTAATTCTTCAAAGTCCTCTTGGTCTTTCGCATACGAAAGCTGTTCCAATTTTTATTAATGTAGTTTTAGGCACATCCGACTCAACCTGGATGAAAAAAATTAGATTTTGAAATTTTCCACCGTGTGTCCTTCTATCTATTCTGTATACAGGGCAGTTATATTTCGATTCTTCATCAATCAACACCGGTTCTATACATACTGAAGGCAGTTCATCATAATAAACCCTCTCAGGTAACAATTCAACCTTATTATCTATTTCATTGTATTTTCCATTCACTATGAATAAACCACATATATTAAAACCTCTTTTCTCTCCTGAATTATCTATTCTATAAACTTGAGAAAATTCGTGTAAATTCCTCTGGATTTTTTGCGAATATAAAATTTTTTGTGCGTTTAAAATTGAGTTTGGATTGTAGAAAGCTGAGAGCCAGAATATTGATGGGATATCATTATCTTGCCAGTTCTTAAAAAAAATTAAACGTTGTTTAAAATTCAAGATAAACAATGAGTAATTCTCATCTGTCAAAAATGCATACTTTCGAAATTTTCTTGGAATCATATTGGACATTAAATCGTTTACAATTAGTTTTAATCCAGAAGAAAATAAATTATCTTTAGTTAAAATATGATCTAAAATTTTCAAATACTTTTCTATATGATACCTAAGTTTATTATGACGCTTAACTTCTAATTTGAGAACGTGATCGAGTAAATTTTCTTCTACTTTTATTTCTCTTTCATTTTTTATTTCTACATTCATTAAGTCTAACGATATTTCAATTATTTCTTTGAGTTCATCTCTATTTATTTCATGATTATATTCAACAGTCCTATAAGGTACGTTTAAATCAAAGGAACAACTATTTTCCATGTTTTTTCTATACAAATTAGCATCATTAAAACAAACATATTCCGGTTTTTCGGTCGATGGAATCTTATCAACAATATACTCGATAAAATCATGGATATCATTTTTAGAAGGAAATTTAAACAAACAATCATCCTTCAAACTAATAAATTCTTCAAATAAAGTGTTCACAACATTGTGATCTACCTCATTTACAAAGTGACCACAGTATGCTGTTTCCCCTATCAAATAATTCAAAGCTTCATTTGAATCGTATGTATTAATTGTATATGGTAGAAATTTTAGCGCAAATCTCAAATCGTAGTCTCCAAATTTGTAAGGAATGTTATAAGCAACTGTTTTATACCTAGAACGCCATTTCATGACAGTATGAAAGCATACTAATCTGTATAAAAACCTGACAGTTTTTTGGGAGTAATTCTGGTATTCTCGTACATTCAGATCATCCACAAAATCGTTATAAGATACAAGAAGATTATGTTTGAAAGAATCTGATTCTCCATATACAGTTGTTACACATTTACTCAATAAATCGCATGACAATTCAAAAGAAATATCTGATATTAACCACAACCTGAAGTTTTCGTGCGTGTTCTCAAAAGTCATACCTTCACATATCTTTTCAAGGTTATATTTCCATGTTTTTGACAAGTGACAGTTGAGTAAACACACCCATAACCCTTCTGATTGGCCGTTCAAGATCAAATCTTCAGCTGCTTTGTTATCTCCTTCAGAAATACACACTGATCGAAATTTATTGTTGAATTTTTTTCTTAAGGAGAAATTTTTTATTTTTGTGATTGGTGAGCTGTTGTTGGTTGTTAGAAAAAGAATTGGGGAGAGGCAGAAGGACTCTGCGTAAAGTTCTTCCAAATCAATTTCTAAAGGTTTTATATATATTTGGTCTAGCGAGTTAGATATGAGTTTTTTCATACACTCTTCAGTTCTGTCAGGTCTTAAAGTTTGTATGAGAATGAATTTTTGGAAATCGTTCAATTTGTGATGCCAAGGTGGGGGTATTTCATGGTTTTCCGGGTCGTTTTTGTTGAAAAATGTATCCCACTGGCTCCTATTTCCATTAACTGAATGTATAAGTCCTTCAAAGACGTGTAGGTTTTCAAGTAGTTGAATGTTTTCTAATATTTTGATTTCTTTATTTTCATCTTGTATTGTGGATCTTTTAAAATCATTCAGCATATTTCTTGTAACTGAATTCCGTTTATTCATATGTACTTTCTTGGAGAATTGTAATTCTTCTGAAGAAGCCTTTTCATTGAATAAAAGCACACAACAAGACATGTGGTAGAGGAAATTGAGACATTCTTTAGGAAGGAGTGTTCTTCCAATACTTTTAGAAATTGTATATGTGAAACAGCGGGTTATATTGTCGATACGTGTGAGTGGATATGGTGATAAAGGTGCCTCCAAGATAGATTTTCTTAAAACCACCAGAAACTGTTTATAGGAAAATTTCCCATTTTTGTTTCTTTTCGAAAATTCTTCAATACAGAAAAAAATTTTAGAAGCGTAATGAGAAAATTCCATATAATTTTGTTCCAGTGTTTCAAAGGTAGGAACAGCTTTGTCTGGTAAATATATTTCCTTATTGATGCGTTTGTACATATTTTTCGTGTCGTCTAAAATCTTCAGTGTTTTAGTGTCCTCTAAAAGATCTGCTTCTGCTGCAGATAATGTTATCAAAATATTCTCTTGGTATTCTTTCAATAAATCCTCGTTTTTCTTCTGCTTTTTTTTGTATATACTGATTTGTTTGCTCACCAACGGGTTCTCTGTTTTTATTACGAGACTCAAAAGTTTTCTTTGTATGGAAATCTTGGTAATGGAGAAATCCATGATTCTTATTTTGTCTGAGGTTTCACTTCTATAATTTGGTGTTGGTAATGTTGTGATTATAATCATTTTGAATTTTTTGTTAAGTTTTATCAGTTCATCTTCGAATGTGATTGTGCATTTGTTTTCTTGGTCAACAAAGTCTTTATTGAGGATGATATTCATACAGCTTGAAATATTTTCATGTACATTCTCTATTAAAAGTAGTTTCCCTGATGTTAAACAATGTTTAACGTCTTGTATAAAATTAGAATTAAGGTATTTTGTGGTATACAAAGTATTGTTATCGATTGTTTTTTGAATCCAAGTTTTTGCTAAACAGTGAGGGTCTATGATAAGACTAAATTTATGAGAATAATTGTGTATAATACTATTCTCAAAAAAATATTTTTCCTGCGGTAAACCTGTAAAGCAAGTATTATTCGAAACTAAAGCTGTGCTCATATCCCAATTCTCCGATACAGGAATTTTACTTTCAAACAAATGATTAAACCATTTCTGCACCATCACTTCGCGAAATTCCAACCTAATAGGTGATAGATAAGCTATAAAAGCACTCGTTAAAAGTATATCTCCACCGAGACATTCATTCTTCAGTTCCAGTCTCAAAACTTCGTTTGTCCATTGGATTTTTTCATCTTCGAATCCTGTAATAAGTATAACAGACCTTTCCAATTTTCTGTTGCAAGCGTCTGCAGTCTTCTGAAGACGACTCTGCTTTTTGTTGGCTTCCTGGAGTTTTATATTGAGTTGTGCGAGTTGTTTCTCCAAACGGACTACTTCTAGTTTCTTTTCTTCTAAGATTGAGAGGGTTTGTGCGTATTCTCTCTCAGCTTTTTCTAGTTTTTCTTTTTTGGGGGCCACCTCTTTTGCCACTTTGTCGTACATGTCCATGGCTATGATCCATTTGCATAGACCTGAAACAAGAGAGGATGGGTATTTCCATAAATAACAGAAGTATGTATTTGAAACTCTTATGAAAGTAACAAATGATGAAACTGGAGGGATTTACTTCTTAGATGCACCTGGTGGTACAGGAAAAACTTTTTTGATTTCATTAATATTAGCAACAATTCGCTCACAAAATAAAATTGCTTCGTTAGGAATCGCAGGAACTTTGCTTGAAGGTGGTCGAACGCCCATTCAGCACTAAAATTGCCATTAAATATGCAAAGCAATGAAACTCCAACCTGCAACGTTTCGAAGAACTCTGCAATGGCAAAGGTTTTGCAGCAATGTAAATTGATTGTTTGGGATGAATGCACGATGGCACATAAAAAATCTTTGGAGGCTTTAGACAGAACCTCAAAAGATCTACGGAGCAATAATAACCGATTTGGTGGTGCAATGATTTTATTAGCAGGAGATTTTCGTCAAACATTGCCAGTGATTCCACGATCAACGCCAGCTGATGAACTCAATGCATGTCTAAAGTCCTCCAATTTGTGGAAAATATTATTAATATATTGTGAATGTCACTTTGAACGCATCATTCGGGTAGACACGTTTGCGCATGAGCAGTTTACTACCTACATATTCGAAGGCGTCAAAGCCTACTATGTTGGTTTCAAAGTTTTTATTAAATTCATAGTATTGCTCTTATAAGTATATGGGTATTTCACAGAGAACCTTGATAGTCTATTTGATGAGATACTTTAATTAAAATTATGTGATATAGCTCATTCGATTTGTGATTATGTCTAGATCATTATGCTAAAAAATTGTATTAGTACATTAAAAATTCATTAAATAGATTACCTTCAGCAGCACTGGAAGCTTTGGCCACCACGTGAGGTTTAAAATCCTTGTGCGACAAATAATCCTTCCTGATCTTAACCATAATTTCAGACTTGATGTGGTCTTTATCGAAATCTTTTAGACTCTGCAGAAAGTTCATATCACCCAGTATCCTCTTGCTTGGTCCCCAATAATCGATGAGTTTTCTACCTGTTGAAGGATCAGGTATTCTATCTGGTTTTACATCCTTAATAACACAAACAGCAGCCATTACTAACTTTATAGCATCCGGTGGATTCTTCATTGATTTAACCAAGGTTATATCCGGAGGCTTCAAGGTGTTTAATGCTTGAATTGCATCTTCTAATATTGGAATTGCCTGTGCTAAATCGATCTCACAGTCAGCTTTGAGGATGGCAGCTGCTTCCGCTTGAACATTTGCTATTTTCTCGTCGTTTTTAACCAGATCGGAGGCTCTTTCGACATCTAAAGATTCTCTGGCAATTTGTCTGGTCATATCACCAGCCTTCTTAGACATAATTCTCAGTTGTAGCTGGTAGGCGCAGAGATGTTCTTCCAGTTTTTTTATTTGGCCATCTGCATATTTCAGTTTTCTTAACCCTGTCAAATATTTTTCTTTTTTTTCTTTCATTGCCACTCTTTCTTTACTTATTATATCCACGTATAATTCGAGGAACTCCACGTAAGTCTTAGTGGTTACATGGAATTCTTTACCAGTCTTATCGAAAACTTGTTTTGTAAGATATCTACTTTCGTTGAAGAACTTCACGAAGTATTCAGGTATTACTTCTTGAATTTCTTTCGTAAGATCGCAGTTTTCAATCCATTTAAAGGCTATGTCCATCAGAGCTTCTCCAGACCATTCTTTGAACCATACAGGTGTACAATACTTAACTAATGATTGGTACAAATGAGATCTCGTTTCTATGTATATTGGTTTACAGTTGAAACTGAAGAAGATGTGTAGGTTAGTTTTACATCTATCCACGAAGAATGCATAAACATCATGTGAACTAATATTTAAATTAGGATTACCACCCTGCGCAGCTAATCGCACCATATTTAAAACCATTGGTTCCTCCTCGATTTTAAATAAATCAATTAAATCCCCATTCTTCAAAAAAAAATTCAAGTCCTCTAAAATGAACTGAAATGTTAGGTGTTCTTCGTTCAAATATAAAACACCATCATTTCCTCGACCTCCAGTGTTTAAAAGAACGTTTTTTAGTGTTGTATGCCATTTTTCTATACCATAATTGTAGGAAATTTGAGGAGTGAAGACCTCACATTTATGTATAATACCTGCTAGGTTTATTATAGTTCTTCTCCCTGTACCGGATACACCCAACAGTAATCCGTGAGAGTTTCTTATTGAAAGAAGTCTGGAAATTTTGATTATTTGTGGTATAATCTCATGAAACAACACCATTTTAACTCCTGTGTTCAACTGGTATTTTTTTGAGAAATCTTCGAGTGTTGTTTTCAAATTTTCGAAATCCATTTCCTCGTATTTGTTCGTTGTGATTGTGCCGAAAATTAACTTATCGTCTAGTTCGTGGAATTTGATTCCATTGAAACATTCGCTGAAACATTCCTTGAACTGGAGCTCATAAATTATCATAATTTCTTTGTATAAGCTGTTTTTTTCTTCTATGTCTACCAGTCGATCTCCGAATACTCTGGCACATTCGTTAACCCATAGTTTGAAGAATATCTTCTTATTCGCATCTGCTGTTTCTTTTTTTAACATAAAGAAACCTCGAAGAACTTTCAGAAAGTCCCAGATGTTGTAACAGTAATTGAATCTTAACCGACTTGT
This sequence comes from Micraspis discolor, assembly GCA_030674115.1. Classification (NCBI taxonomy): domain Eukaryota; kingdom Metazoa; phylum Arthropoda; class Insecta; order Coleoptera; family Coccinellidae; genus Micraspis; species Micraspis discolor. The sequence goes on from JARTUT010001743.1 coordinate 2,238,983, forward strand.
TTTAAAATGTTCCAAGCAATATTCGTATATGCTCAAAGTTGCATTAACAAGAGAATTTGTCACCAATGCTATATCAGCAGCAAAACCATTTTTTCTCCACTCTACTTGGAGTATATTTGAAAATATTCTCATCATATTTTCTTCACCAATTTGTTCCACCCTGAATATATCAAAGTGTTTCAACAACCTCTTACTTATATTCTTGTACAAACCCCCTTGGGGTCCTACGGTAGCAACAAATCCCAAATTGTCCATTATTTTCTTTTCGAAACTATTATAATCATACCAAAATTGGTGGTCCATTGTTTGTCTCAGGAATTCTACGACTGTCGAAACTTTATTCTCATTTAGGGTTACGATATTCAAATCCTCAATCATGATTAAATTTTTTTTTGTTGATTTTTCACTGCCGAATGATATTTTTTTCAGAAAATTTGCTTGTATGCTACTTTGAAGTACTTTCGATGTCATTCTTGGGATGAATTTTAAGAATATTGATGTGTATTTGGATTTATCTAGTATATGGTTGACGAAATGGTTTATACAGAGTGTTTTAGCTGTGCCTGTAGGTCCAGTTAGTATAATCGGAATGTTATTTGTTATGTACATGTCTAAGAATGTTAATGTTTTTATGGTATCAGTTGTTGGGACCATCACATCATCAATGTAAGTTTTAAAAACAATTTTTTCGTTTTTTAAAGTGTCAGGGGAGTATTTGAAGGTGCCTCGCCCTTTGTAAATGTAAAAATAATCAGAAAATAGACCTTCCGATGGTATATTCACATCGATTTTTTCTATAGAATCTGGAAGAGGATATTCCTGTACATTATTCTTTACTAATTGTTTAAAATATGCATCGAATTTCAACTTGGTATCACTTGTTAAAGTTGCAGTAAGACCGTTGTAAATGCCCTGAAAAAAGCATCATTATAATTTATTTTTATTATTAATTCAACTTCAAACACAAATAAAATTACCAAAAACACACTAGCTTGTAGCCATATCGATATGTTCTTCATATCTTCATCCTTTTTTGAAAGTACCTCCTTCAACAAGATTTCAATATAATTCACACTTCTTTTGATCAAATAAAGATTTCCCATTTTATATGTCTCGAAGCAATGGTCTTCAATGTATCTCAGAAGTGGCGGCAGTAACCAAAATAATAGAATTTCTATTAAATTTTGAATATTCTCTGGCCAACCAGTATAGTTCTTCTTTATCCAAGGCTTCACAAATATTTGCCATGGCTGAGCTGAGGTTTCGAAGTAAACAACTGAACATCGCGAAATCTGCAGAAAATCAACCAGAATTCAAGGCTATTCGAAACGTTGAAATGTAGGTGTAAACTTGATACATACCTATACAGGGTGAGTCTTTGACCACTGCGTTAATTTTAGCCATTTCACATTGGGAAATACCCCTCTGTAGTCCAGTTTAGTTGGAATGAAAATTACCTTCCACAGCACCCACTACTAAATCTGAATTGTTTTAAAACATTATTTTTCCTCTAAGAAATCTGTTTCATCAGATGATTATATCGATTTAATTCCTCTCAATTGCAAATATCTGCAAAGGTGCAATTTAGGAAAAAAGAGGATGTATGACTTTATCTGCAGAAAAGACTAATGATTCTAGGAAGTACAAGATACTTTAGTTCAAGTTATATTTGTTTTTCATGCAATTTAACCAATCTGTACAGTAGTAGTGAGAAACACACAACAAATGGAATAAATCAAATGATGCCAAAATATGCATGACTGTTATCAAAACCTTCTACAAGAGATCATTTCAATTGATATTGTCGTTTGAATATTACAGGTGAAAAGCAATTTTTATGAAATTTCAACACCCTATATCTTTTGAACGGGTCCAAATTTGGAAAAATGTTATAGGACGAAAATGTTTCTTTTGACGTCAAGAATCTATGGTTAAAATTAAAACGCAGCGGTCAAAGACTCACCCTGTATATACTTACCAATGACGGGGAGGCACCATCCAAATCTCCAACCTCAAAAAGTACAAAATTCGAATCTTCAATCTTGAGAAAGTCACCAGATCCCAAACTGAAAGACTTTCTTTCTTCTAAAACCGAATACAAAGTTTCTATCCAATAGCTTTCAATGGGTCCATCGAAGACCAACCAACTGTTCTTCGCCGTTGAAAGTTTCTTGAATATCTTCGTTAATATGCCATCTTTCCAAAGATCATACTTCTGATCCATAAGACCAAACAATTCGTCTCTATCGAAGATATTTGGGTTTACGATTTCCAAAGTGCTTTCGCTGTCAGACATCAAACTGTAGAGGGCTGTTATTGCTTTAGTTTTACCTGCGAATATGTCACCCAGTGCGATGACATTTTGTTTTGAGGTTAAAACATTAGCCATCTGGATGATTTTATTGACATAGCTGGTATCTGGGTGTAAATTTGCAGATTCCAAGTACGAAACAATTTTTGGTTTGAGTACTGAGGGTTCAATCTCATTTAGCAATGCTACTTCAAAAATTCTTCTTGTTATACATTCAAAAATCCATATATCATCACGAGATAGCATAGGCACAATCACATGAATCAAAGCCGTTACAAAAATTTCCTTTTCTTCTTCCAAAGATAAATCAATACAGCTCAATCTATTTTCACAATTTTCCATGATTTTTTCTAATAACTTAGAGGAAAACCTGTAACAATCCTTACTAAGAATATCAGATAATGTTTTAAAAAGACAATCCACACATTTAGATAAATATTTGGCACTTTTACAACCTAATGCATTCAAGGTTATTTCACTCAACCTACATACCTCTACAGGAATCATACACACACTCCTAAACTGACTCTTAAGAGTCATTGGCAGATCAGTTACTTTAGGAAAAGACGCACTCAAAGTCATACAAACAAAACTTTGTATTTCCATACTGTTTGTACCTTTTGTTAGATTAAAATTCATTAACAAATCAGACAGTAAGGATAATATACTGAATTCAATCTTGTTCATTTCATCGAAACATAACCACATCTTTCCTTTCATACAACCTTGTAATAATCTTTCTAATATTTCGTATGTGATGAAGTTGGTGCAAGAGATTATATGGTAATAAACACCAAGAGCAACAGACACATTTTTGAATGTTTCAGTTTTTCCTGAGCAAGCTTCACCCTGTATAGCTCCAGAATTATAAGTCATGTATGCTGAAAGTAAACTTATACTGCATCTTTCACTATATGGGGTACATATTCCTTTAGAAAAGTTGCTATACAACTCGTAACCGTATGAAAAGGTGAGACTCAAGACTCTTACAATACACTGTTTTTCTTCCAGGTAATATTTAATTTTTTTTATACAAAAGAAGTCTTTCTCATTCATTTTCTCAGATAATATTTTGAATATATGTTCTTCATGTTGAATTAAAGATATGATAATAGTCTTAAGTACGTTCTTTTTTGAATTATGGGTTCTTTTTTCTTTGAACCATTTGATATAGTTTTGTAGCAGTGTTTTTATTTCTTTCAAACCGCGTTCATCATTGTTTATTACTTGATGTGCAAGATTTGTACAAAAAATTTCTGAAGCAATGAATAAAGCTTGTCCTATATATTTGGAGATTGTTTTTTCATCATTTAAATCACTTTTACCCACTGCTGCGACTTCATCAACTATTTTATCTTTCAAACTTTGCTCTGTGGCTGTGAAAATATTCAATAACTTCCTGTTTATTTCAATATAATTTATTAAATCTATTTCTTCATCGTAAAAACTTTTTATTGCAATAATTTCATTGTTTTGAATTATTAATTTCGAAATACCACCAAAACTTTTTGCTATGTACTTTTGAATAATATCTTGATTCAAAGTAATGTTCGATAGTATTTCAATCAGTTCTTCATTAGAGAGAAAATAAAATCGTGGGAATTTTGAACGTATCGTATCTAAATATAACTTTACACCGAAATAGATGTTTTCAAATAGATCATAATGTTTCTGAATTTCTTCTAGTATATGTTCCTTTTTAAATATGTCAAAGATGTTTGTACTTTTCATTGTTTGATATAAACTTTTCTTAAATTCTCTCACTTGATTGAATTCTTCGAATTGTTCTAGTATTTCTTCGTTTTCTTGTATCAAAGTGAAAAATGGCAATAGGTGGAAGAATTTTTCTTGTAATTTTCTATAGGAGATGATGATTGCTTTGAGATTCGTCATGTCATTTGAGAAATCGTCCAACAAATTTTTGTGGGGTCTTGCAAAAGCTGATCTACTTAGTATCAAAATTTTTTCCATATTTTCTTCAATGAATTTAACAACTTGGTCTAAATTGGAAAATGTTACCAGATCTGTTTCTTTGTAGACCTCATCTTTCAAAGTAACGTTCAGCCATTTCTTCTGCATGTCCAATACTACCTCCAAAAGTTCTTGTTCATGACTAGCACCTTGACTTATTATTTCTAAGGGGCCCAAAAACGGTTTCAAATCATATTTAAGTAGCTTTCTTAAGGTACTTCCAGCGTTTGGAGAGAGATCTATGTTAGCTATGGTTGACATTTCTTTCCAATGCCTCTTTCTGAGAGATTGGTTGCAAACTATTTTCATCAAAGATAAGCAAGGTTGAAAATCCTCTATCAATTTTGTGGTTTTCGAGCATATTTTTAATGGTGCAGGCCAGTTCAAAATGTCAGGGTCATCAACAGTGCCTATAAATTAAATAAACTTCAGGAAATTTCAAAGAAAACACATTAAATAGATATAAACAGAACATAAACTGAACCTTGAGGTACTCCACCATATAATAATTAATTTTATCACAATCCTACCATTTGAGAGTTGGCCAATAGATATCTTCCAAACATATTCCCCTAAAGAGGCCTTGAACCTTTTTTAGATGTTAGTGAGATTTGAGTAATTCTATATATTCTAAACATGCAATTATGATTTCTTTTAAGTTTATCCCTTGACCATATTACAAAAAAGTTCAAAAGAATATATATATATATTACAAAAAACGTTCTGAGTTTTCGAAATTCACTACTTCGTCTCTTCTATTGAAAAAAAACCATTTTGACCATTGAAACGTAATATGATTATTTTACCTTTAAAACGCATTTGGATATTGTCATCTTGAGCCTGCCTCAACTTCTTCCGGTAACTCTTATACATCTCGGTCAATTCCTGATGGTAACTTTCGATTTTCACTTTCGTCTCACCATAAGACTGAAGATCAAACTGACCATCCAACCATACTGAAATGTTCCTTTGTACATCCAGAGACAGTTTCATGAGATGGAAAAAAGGATAAACATAATTTTTGAGTTCTTCAAACTCTGGATAGCTCGATTTAGGAAAACTTAGTGAAACTTCTTCCGTGTTAATCCATTCTATTTGGGTTTCGATATATTTTATTCTCAACAGGTGTTGATTTATCTTGGCTAGGTACATCCTGATACTTAAAATGTCATCCATGTCGTCTAACAGACAAAGAATTGGATGGACTGCTCGGGTAAGTTCGTTTACATTTTCTATCTGTTTTTGCAGCTTTTCTTCTGCCTCAAATTTTAATTGATCGTACATCGAGAGATTATCGAGTACAACTGGTTCGATTTCATCCAGTTCTTTGATTACTGTAACATTTAAATTTAGTTGATCGTCATCTAGGACTCCGAGTTGCAAAAGAGAAGCTAGTAGCAATAAAGATTCGCCTGTTCTGGTTGTAGCTTCTTCTATAAACTCTGCCTTCACCCAATTCATATATTTTCCAATCTCTATAGTATGTTCAGTTGTTAAAGGATCTGTTTTTGCTCTTGTTCTGATTATTTGAAAACTTTCGTATATATCGTTCATTTCCCAATGACTCTGATAGGCTAGTGATTTGAAATATCTATCTTTTTGTTCGTTTAAACACTTTCGTATCTTCAAAATGTATTTGGAAAGGATGAGTAGGCCATTATCGAATAATTCATACTCCGGTATTAAACATACCTTCTCATAAAACAAAGAGAAATATTTAATCTTCTCACAACCAAAAGTGAAATCTAAATCTGATACATTTGAATCCTCGTTTAAATCTTTGTAAACGATCTTGAGTTCATTGTTTAAACGTTCGAGATGGTCCATTATAGGCTCGTAGAGGTATGTTATATTCTTTTCTACTGTTCGCAAAATGGTTTTAATAAATTCTTGGGTTATATAGATTGTTATGGGTTTGTGACATTTTGTTTTGGATTTTCTGCTGTGTAATACCTTAAGAGTTTTGGTGAGAGCAAGAACATCCTTGATCAAACATTGAAACAGTTCAGCAGTTTGTTCGGAGGTAGGAAAGATTTCCATTGTTCCGTTGAATGTTACATAAATGTTTAATGGAGGCATTTTTCTTGTTTTTGTGAGATCCACTATATAGTTGAGGGTATTCTTGATTATTTTGCTGAGGTAAATTGACACTGCGCAGGTACAACAACCTAAAACAATAAAAAAACTCTGAAACCATTCAACACCTGGATAAAAATACAAAATACTCATGTTGCACTTACCGAAAAAATTATCCAAAAGCGACGTGTCCAAATCTGGTAAATTATCCTGCACCATTATCTCTATTTTCCAATAAAAATCCAGTATTAACCTCTTGGATTCAAAAAGATTTCTCTGCATTTCATACTCCAAGTCTTCGAAATCGAATAAATTCTTATTTTTCATATTGATTTCAACGAATAGATTCGGCAGGTTGCTAAATTCGTTTATGATCGATTTGAGAAGTGGTTGATGCAGCATCCAAATGTTTTCGAGTTCTTTTCTCTTTTGAATGAATGCTTTATAATTCTTAGTACGACCGATGTTTTTAAAAGGTTGTATTTTGAAATAACCAGGTATTTCAACGGATTGTTTGATTTTTTGTCGAACGGCTACAGCATGTATGATTTGAGAGTATTCTTCTTGTATTTCTTTAAACATTTCTTCTATTATATCCTCGTACTTTATCAATAATTCTGGTACACCGATTGAGTTTTTTATGTCTTTCTTTTGAAATCTGGTCATTTTAGTGATAGGACATTTTTTGGCTGCTTCTTGAAGTTGGGTAATATTTCCACTTAGGTCGATATCTTTATAAGATGATGAACTTTGTTCCTTTTTCTTTTTAGCTTTATCTATTCTGTCCTTGAAAACTCTCACGACAGCTGATTTTTTTCTTTGGGTGTTATTGAAAGTTTCAAGTGTTTTCGATGATAATTCTGTAAGTTCAGGAAATTCAACATGCAAATGATGAAATAGTTTTTCATAATTTGTAAATATTTTTCTATTTTTTGGTATTTTTCCTTCCATCTTCCATCAACTTTTCAACATGGAATAAAAATGGTTATTTGATCAATATTTGTGTATGGGTTCACCATGGCAACTTTCTTCTGCTGGGGAATTAGAGCCATTTGAGTTAACATGAATAAAACAGAATGTAAAATATACTCCAATATATTTAATCAATTTCTTCGTTATATAAAAAATATTTTGGCTATGTATTGGTAAAAAATATGGCTAGTTTAATAAATGCACTTAAAAAAGTCTCGAGATAATACAAAATATATCAAATATCATATTATAAAGTAAATTCAAGGAATATTCAAAGTAAAAGCTCAAAACGAGATTCATTAACAACAGATCCAAGAGATATCTTCTTCTGATAATTTTCACTTATAAGTACATTGCAAATATATCTATATCTTTAGGCTTTTAGGATATGCAACTCTATAATTAATACTAATGGCACTTTCACTTTTGCAACTGCATTTTTGCCTGCATAGCAGCTATCATTTCTTGCATTCTCTTCAATTCGGCCTCTTTCTCTTGCAAGATTTTGTCTTTTTCTGATAAAGTACTTGTTTTGTCTTCGGTCAAACTGAAAATATCGATAAAGACAATATAATTCATGCTAGGAGAATGCTTTCTCCACTCGTATTAATTAATAAGGATGGTCCACCAGGAATAAATAGAAAAATTTGTGACCAAGCAATTTCAATTGAAAAGAAAAATGATTTTGGTTATGTCTTCATAATTTTTAAATCATAATACTCCGAAAACGGTACAAAGTATCGAGTTTTACCAAGAGTATCTTTTTTATATGAAATTGAATGATGTTTAAGTACGCTTGAAATTTTGCTCAATAAACCTAATACTAAAAAAGTTATGTTCAATACTACTTGTTACGAACCGTGTAACTAGCGCCCTCTACGAGAGTCAGACATAAAAACGAATTCATTGGATGTATGAGCTTCCAAAACATATTCGTATATAATTTCATTACAATGCTGCCAGTGGTTTTAGCAAAATTTTAAAAAACCTGTATAATTTATTTTTCTGTATCTTGAATACGGATGGCGTTACGAAAATTTTTTACTGAGCAAACCCCAATTATTTTTCAGTTTTCTACCTATCCTAGAGAGAGGGGTCGCCTATTTTTGAAACACCCTGTATGTGAGAGCAAGAATATACAGGTGCTCGTTTGCCTAAATTTGTTTTATTTGATTAAACGATAGTTGATTTACATTTTTAGTATGGTATTTGTGTTTATCTGAATTTCTAAACAATTCTAGGCTAGTTTTTGTTGTTTTGTGGTCTATATTATACAGGGTGTTCGGCACATGGACCGTCAAATTTTTTTGGGGCGTTGGTAGGGTCATTTGCTACCTTTTCAGTCTTGGAACCTGGGTCCTTAGTATTACGGTTACGGAGGTATGATTTTTTTATTAGGTTTTTCTAAATTACCCAAATTGTACCCTTCGAAGCCCCATAACTTTTTTTGCGTGTGCTTTTACATGCATTTTTTTTATTGTATTAAGTCTACATGAGTGTGTGTTTAATAAAAACGTATTTATTGTTACAGATAACACCACAAAATTAACACGTGGGCCTTTTATTAAAAAAAAAAAAATTATGGAAGTATGAAAACATCTCCACTCCTATTGAAATTTAAAAAAAAGTTACAGCTATTACAAACTTAGTTTTATTTTAAAATGTTCTTTGGTTTATAACGTTGCTAACCATATGCTATTTACGTAAGTCAATAAAAAAAATAATACTGCAAATAAGATTTTAGTCAGAAGAGTGAAGAAAGTAGCACCTAAATATAAGTACGGATTTCGACACAACACAGCGAGCAAGGAAATTTTACCTGCTAGTTTTAGACGAATCCTGTTTTAACCGAGAAGGAATAACAAATCTGCACAATTTACATCACTGGGCACCTAAAGATAAGAATCCCCACGTGAAAAGGCAAATGAGTTTTCAACAAAAATTTAGTGTTAACGTTTGGGCTGGTGTGATAGGAAGACATCTCATCGGGCCACACTATTTACCGGCTCCACTAAGTGGGCCTGCTTATTTGCATTTTTTGCAGAATGCTCTGCCGGAGCTACTAGCCGATGTTCCGGCCTTCGATGAAGACGTGCCGATTGTGTTCCAGCATGACGGTTGCCCGGCACATTTCCTGAGAGAAGTTCGAGATGACCTCGACAACTCTTTTCCAAATTCATGGATAGGCAGAGCCGGCCCCATCCCTTGGCCCGCAAGATCTCCAGACCTAACACCTTTAGATTACCATGTCTGGGGTAGAGCCAAAGAATTGGTTTATTTCACAGAGGTGCCTACAAGAGAGGTGTTGATTGAACGCATAAACGCGGCATTTGTGGTAATGAAAGAAGAAATGTTGCTAGCCACTACAACGGTTGAAATCAGAAAAAGGTGTCGGGCGTGCATTCGGAGTAGAGGAGAACAATTCGAACAGAATTTACGTTAAAGAATCCTGTTATTTTACTTTGTAAATAAACAATCATACAAAAACTGTATTTTACTAAAATCTGTCCTTACTTTGCTATTTTATCTAAAACACTATTTGTAGTATTTTTTATTTATTGACTAACGTAAATAGCATACTTTTAGAACCGCGATAAACCAAAGAACGTTTTAAAATAAAATTAAGTTCGCAATAACTGCAACTTTTTTTTTATTTCTTTTAGAAGTAGAGATGTTTTCATACTTTCATTTTTTTTATAAAAGGCCCTCGTGTTAATTTTGTGGTGTTATCTGTAACAATAAATACGTTTTTTTTTTTCAGACACACACTCCTTGCTCGCTGTGTTGTGTCGAAATCCGTACTTTTATTTACGTGCGACTTTCTTCACTCTTCTGACTAAAACCTTATTTGCAGTATTATTTTTTTTATTGACTTACGTAAATAGCATATGGTTAGCAACGTTATAAACCAAAGAACATTTTAAAATAAAACTAAGTTTGTAATAGCTGTAACTTTTTTTAAATTTCAATAGGAGTGGAGATGTTTTCATACTTTCATAATTTTTTTTTAATAAAAGGCCCACGTGTTAATTTTGTGGTGTTATCTGTAACAATAAATACGTTTTTTTTTCAAACACACACTCATGTAGACTTAATACAATGAAGAAAAATGAATGTAAAAGCCCACGCAAAAAAAGTTATGGGGGCTTCGAAGGGTACATTTTGGGTAATTCAGAAAAACCTAATAAAAAAATCATACCTCCATAACCGTAATACTAAGTACCCAGGTTCCAAGACTGAAAAGGTAGCAAATGACCCTACCAACTCCCCAAAAAAATTTGACGGTCCATGTGCCGAACACCCTGTATAATATAGACCACAAAACAACAAAAACTAGCCTAGAATTGTTTAGAAATTCAGATAAACCCAAATACCATACTAGAAATGTAAATCAACTATCGTTTAATCAAATAAAACAAATTGTTTGATTGTTTATTTTGATTTTCAATTCATTTTTATGTGATTTAATGGGACAAAATCGCATGTATACCATTTTTGTATTATTAACAATTAATTTATTAGAGTTTAGCCAGTTAACAAACAATTTGAGGTCTTCATTGATAATCTTTTGTAAATTTTTGATATTATTATTTGTGTAAACTAAAACAGTGTCGTCAGCAAACATGAGTATCTTCCCATTAATGTTACATTTCGTTATACTTTCCACATAAATCAGGTACAGCAAGGGTCCCAAAACTGTTCCTTGCGGAACTCTACACTGGATTCCTGCTATTCACACCATTAATTGATTTGTATTAAAATCTGTTGGTAAGAAATGAATCCAGCAACTTCAACAATGTACCCTGTATTCCCATTTTCTTCAGTTTCTTAAGCAGTATTAGGATGCAACCGTATCAAATGCTTTCTTAAGATGAACATAGATGGCAACAACCTCCTCTCCCACCTACATACTTCTTATTACACATTCATCCAAGTCAACAGTGGGATTGAAGGCAGAGCTTTTCGACTGAAATCCATACTGACTCCCTAAGAAATCAATAAAATCACTTATACATTGTTTGATTACTTTCTCTATTATTTTAGAAAATACTAAAGTGATAGATATGGGACGGTTCCTACCTGGGTCTGTACTGTCACCTCCCTTGTGTATTGGAATAATTTTGACCAATTTACATTATTCTGGAAAATATCGATTTTCCAAGCTTTTATTTATTACATAAAGAAGGGTATGTTTAATAGTAAAATAGATCATTCAGATATCTTTTGCTGTTATTGTGTTTGGTCCAGAGGATGGTTTCTTCTTTAATAAATAGATGATATTCTTGAGTTCTTCACTAGTACATGGTACCACAATAATTGATTTCTCAGATAGATCTCTCTGGTTTTTAGTTTACTATTATTCTTTATAGTTTTTTGTAATTGTTTAGCAATATTGGTAAAATATTTATTCATGGCATTACAAATATCTTTTTGATTTGACAGTGTTTTACTTTTTACTTTTTTTTTGGTATTAATTGATTAATTACCTTCCAAGTTTTCTTGGTGTTATTGCCAGCACTTACAAATTTGTTTCTAATATAATTAATCTTTTCTGTTTTGATTAAATTATTGATCTTGTTTTTTAATCTAATAAATTCTCTTGTGTTTATGCCTGTAGTATTGTTCTGTGATTTTAGTTTTCTACATAATGTGTCTCTCCTTTTTAATACGCCAATTAAACCATTCTTTTTTTTATTATTGTTCTTATGGATTTTTTCAGTGCTTGGCTTTTTTTTTCTTTATTATCATGACGAGATCATCAAAGTCCTTGACGTTGTTATTTTGGAAGTAATGTTTCAAAGACTCATTAAATTTTTTGTAGTTTTTAACATTTTTATGATTTTTTTTTATTTTTATAGAAAATTCTGCATATAAGTATTTGTGATCTGAAATTTACATATCTTTTGTATGAACAGTGTATTCTATATTTTTTGGAGCGACAATATGATCAACTAAGGATCCACCCCAAGCATTAAGTCTAGTGATTCCTGTATTTTTTACTTCCAAGTAGTTGTGATCTAAAATATTTTGGTAGTTCTTTGTGTTCTTATTCATTTTTTTTATATCAATATTAATATCTCTTACGATTACAACATTTGATGTGTTTTCTATGATATTGTCAAAGTAAGGCAGGTATGATTCGATATGGTTTTTTGGGGCTCGATATATAGCCAAAATATAGTAATCCACATCATTCAAGTATACTGAGGTAACATTACAATGTTTTATTTGTAATAAATCAACTTTTGTGTAATTCACTCCATTTTTCATATCTCAGTTAAAATTAGTAGTAGTTTCACGGCTAATAAGTACAAATTACAATTATTCTCTTTCGATTTAATTATTTTGTCATTTTTCTTCAATTTCTCAGAGAAAAAGATGAAGTTGATCCTCAGAAATCCGAAAAATGGCTCAACAATGTTCTTTCTTCTGACTAAATCTATAAAAATATCCTAAAAACCCTGAAAAACTACAGAAAATCCGATTTTACAACGAACCTTCTTACAATGTTATCCCAGCAATTATGCCGAAAGTCGCCACCAGATGTCTCATTTCAGAAATTTGCAAACCGTTCATTTTATTGATTTGAATTTTTGGGCATCACGAAAAACTCAATCTTGGTAAACTTGAACTGAATTAATTGTCTGAAATACCAACACCCATAGTGTTCGAAAATTTCATGATGCCTCCTATAGAAAATATATAAGGAACTCGACAAATCACAAATTCATTGATCACAAACTTATTCATCTATTCCTACGCAGACCCAAAAAATTGATATGCAAATAAAAACAAGATTCAAACATTACTCACGTGTTTCGTTTCGGTGGTGGTATACCTTTAGCCAACCTCTCTGACCTGTAATTCTCATAATGCACTTGTTGAGTCAGTTCCTGCAAATCCTGCATGTGCGTTATGAGCATCGAACGTAACTTAATGAAATCACAATGCTCGGGATTCTCCACATTCACAACGCCCCATGGATATAGTCGTCCGCGTACCTTACGATTGTTAACTTCCATCATTGTATTAGCACCACAAACTGCGAAAGGTACAGCTTCTTTCAACTGGCGGACCTAATGTTAAAGACCAATTTTGTGTGAAAGAATGAATAAAAGAATAAAAATCAAGGAACAACATCTTGATTGTATATCAAAGAAGATACACTGTCTTCTTACCTGTTCTTTATACTCTTCATCTTCATCGGAATCACATTCTGGTAATGTATAAATTCTAATTCCATGTTCTTTAATTTCATCTAAAACTTTCTGCTTCAGTCTTGTCATCTCTTTCTTGGTTAAAACGTCAGCCTTGGCAATTACAGGAACAATATTGACTTTATTATGAAGTTGTTTCATAAACTCTACATCTAATGGTTTTAATCTGAAAAGAACACAAATTTTAAGATACTCATTTATATGGATAACTTATGAGATGCTTCATCTTTATGTGACATATCTCAAGATAACACTTACCCATGCCCAAAAGGGGAAATGAAGTAAAAACAACAGTGGACCCTGTTGTCAATAATATTCTTTCTATTTAATCCAGATTCATCACGTAAAAATCTTTCAAACTGATCATCAATATATTTAATGATTTCTGAGAAAGAATCAGTGTTATCAATTGCATCTCCATATCCAGGAGTATCGACAACTGTCAATCGTAACTTCACACCTCTTTCCTCTATTTCAACAGTTGATGGTTCCAATTTCACTGTCTGCATCATTTTTTCTTTAAGAAAAAAAAAAGTTACTCGATATTTCAAATGAGAATCCATAAATTGACTCACCAGTGGCATCTGGAATTACCCGTTCTGGATAGAGATCAGTTAAGAAGAGAGCATTGACCAAAGTGGATTTTCCCAGTCCTGATTCTCCGACAACCATAAGAGTGAATTCAAAGCCCTTTTTCACAGATTTTCTGTGTACTTGGTTCGGTAAATTAGCAAAGCCGACATAACCAGGTGTTTCCAAACTGCTAAACTGAAATAAAATTCCATGTTGACTCATATCAAGATAATACTACCATCATGGTAGGTAGCTTCATGAAATATTCAATTAATTTTGATTTATAACTGAAGTGAAGTATCAATAACAACATTTTTTGAAAAGGTTGTGTTCATTGAACTCAGACAAATAAGTGTATGTTTTCAAAAATAAAGATAAAAATATCAGACAAATTTCTTATGAAATTTAAATGAAAACTCACACTTTTCACAGAATCACTGGACATGTTTCAAATGAATTTATTTTAGAAATTTGAATACGAAAAATATTAATTTAAATTAGCAACTTGTTTACACAACTCGAATAAAAAAATTTCTTTCGATAACAGCTGCGCTGCCACTGACAAATTTTGGTTGTCATTGTCATTTCATTTGTGTGAACTTATCCACGGATTTCCTAAAACGGTTGTGAACACTGGGATTTTTATGCGTCATTGCCGGACCTATTTATTTTTCCGGAAACACTTCAGAAGAAGTATGTGGTGATGTGGAACAGAGAAATTCTGTTAAGGAAAAATCGAGAGATTTCATTATTGAAAAACCTCTTAATGCCATTTCATACGACGTCTGTAGCTTATTCAAAAAGTATTTCACGAGTTATGTAATTTTTATGAAGGTCCAAACCGTTGCTGAGAGAAATCTTCGAATTTTCAAGTATCCTGAAGGCGTCCTTGATTATACTGATAATTGATTTTCATAGAGCATAAAAAATTGAATAATCCGGTGAGAGAATTCTTTTGGACTAGAAACAATTTCATGTGAAATGTATTTTTCCAAGTGTAATAACCTTGGATCCGTATTTGTACGCATATCTGAAAAGATGAATAAATTTGGCAACAACGTGCAATAATCCCAGCGTTATCACACCACTCGTCAAAAACTGTTACTGGAAAACCCTGGATAAATTC
Source organism: Micraspis discolor (assembly GCA_030674115.1). NCBI lineage: Eukaryota > Metazoa > Arthropoda > Insecta > Coleoptera > Coccinellidae > Micraspis > Micraspis discolor. The sequence goes on from JARTUT010001743.1 coordinate 2,254,230, forward strand.
ACACAAATTTCCATTCATTCAGATAAAATTTTGAATTTTAATCATCAATAATTTGGCCATTCTTGAATACTTTGGATCCGTGATCCTTAAACCAATAATTTGCTGCTAAATGATTATGGAAATAAATATAATCATTTGAGTTGATTTTCAACTAAATAAAATGACAATCAAGTAGTTCCAATGAACTCAATTTGAATATGAGAATTTACTAACCTTAATTATTAATCAACGCTTCTTCGTTATTTGTATAAATAAATCTATTTTTATTTACGAATGTATTGTGAGATTCTAAAATTAATTCATGTGTGAAGTGAGCCAAGCTTTCGCTTGGCATGACCCCACATATTTCTTAACATTTGTTAATGAATCCGTTTCTACATTTCAAGTTGGATTAGTTAATTATACAAAAGACATCCTGGAGCATTTAATTATCGGTAGTTTATTCTACATAGTAACATGTATACTTCTATATTTTGCAATTATTCGATGGAAGATACTTAACTTCAATAAATCTATAAAAAACCCGAAAAGAGTTCTAATTGTTACAGCTCATCCTGACGATGAGTGTATGTTTTTTGGGCCAACGATACTGCATCTCAAGAAACTGAAGGACTGCACAGTTTATATTTTGTGTTTATCCACAGGTTTAAACACCGATTTAATTTTCGTTCATTTTAAAATGTAATATTTTGTAGGGAGTAATTATGGAATGGGGAAAATTAGAAAATATGAACTGTATAAATCATGTAGGCGCCTTGGTATCCCCAATGAGTGCATCACAGTTATGAGTCATGAGGAGCTTCCTGATGATATAAGCAAACGTTGGCCTGAAGAAATTGTAGCAGAATTAATTTTGAGTCATATTGAAATTTACGATATAACAACACTAATAACTTTTGATAGAAAGGGTGTTAGTTCACACCCGAACCATTATAGTATATATTACGCTGTAGCACACTTGAGCTTTGAGGGTGATATTCCAAAAAGTATCATTTTTTTCTTTCCATTTTCAACATTTTTTATTTTATCGTGTTTTAGGCTGCAATGTTTATGTTTTGGAAAGTATAAACGTTTTGAGGAAATATTGGCTTATTCTAGATATACCAATTTCTTTTTTACTCTCTAGAACTAGGTAAGTAATCATCTCGATTAATTATGATAATCTCATATAAAAATCAGGAGGTTTATGCTTTTCAGATTTTTTTACTTTAGTAGGTTAGGAAGCTTTTTAGTCCCGTCATTACTCAGTTTTTTGGACCTATTGAACAACATTCAAGCCTATTGTTTCAGTTTGTGATCCACCAGGAATCAATCATTTTCTCAGTTATATTTCAACGATTTAATTTTTTAGGTATATTGTTGGACCAAGTGGAAGATCAGTCATACACAATGCGATGTCCGAGCATAAATCCCAGATGCTTTGGTTTAGGAAAATATATCTAGTATTTTCTCGTTACGTTGTTATCAACACTTTACAGGAAATGAACCCTTCTGATATAGAGCTGGATTTAGCAATCGAGGATTGAACTCAAAGAAATTTTTAATGAACTTTTTGTACAAATTTTCTATTTAAGGTAATGTTGCCTAATGATAAGAAACACTAGTGTTCATATACCCTGTAAGCTTCAAATGATCTTCACCTTTTGAAGGTTGTGAATATTCCAAAGAAATTTCATGTAGGTAATATTGTTATTTTGCACTGTTTAGTGCAATGATTCTATTGATGTATTTTGAAGTTTTACTGCTAGGCTTTTTTTATATGTTTTTTCTAATAAATCATAAAGAATAATTAGTACTGTGCAAAAATGACATGCTTTCTTTTATCTACTGTTTTTTACTGAGCCATATCATAGTTTTAAGCAACTGTAGGTGTTATGTTTGAGTAAATTGAATATAAAATAATTTAAAAAGATCGATGTGATATAGCATTCAACCAATTCCCAAAACATTTTCAATATACATATTCATCATTTATTAACGAAATAAAACAACATACAATAAAAATTTCGAGGAGGAACTAAAAAAATAAGTTGGAACCTAGCCCTTAGTGTCTGAAAATAAAGTTTATAGTAATGACAAGTTGAAATGAAATTCAGTCTATTAATTCTAAAACTTTAATTAAACTACACGCCTCACTTCAAAGAATCTTTTGAGATAGTAAACTTGTCCAGCAGTCATAGCTACTAATATTAGGGCTTCAAAGAACGACCACATCACTACTCTAGAGTTAGTACTTTCATTAATACTCCTATGAATTCTATCTCTGACGGCCATATATTCTTGTTCTTGCTTGACACCATCCAAAGATGCTGAAAATATTATTGTAAAGAAACTGAAAAATTCAACTTGTATACTCACATCTTAATTCTCTTATCATATCTTCCAGTTTGTTAGTACCTTCACCCTCAGTTTTTGTTTGGGTTCTGGCTTCGCCAACTGCCATATTGAACATAACTACTTTAGGAGTGAGTGTTGACATTTTATTTGAGAAACAGTAGGTATAAACTCCTTTTGAACCAGCTGTGAAGGTATATTTTCCATGTGATTCTCCAACTGCTTCATGTATTAGTTCACCACTTGGCCCTAAAATTCTCATGTTTATGTCGAGAAAGCCACCTTCGGCTATCTCAAATGTGAGACCTAAAAAGAGAACATTATAGTATCTACACAAGATATTAATGTATAAATTGTAAAATGTTCATTTTCTCACCCATTTTTGTTCCTTCTTCCACTTTGTCAAAAAAACATTCTTCTGCATGAGCATCTACTGTAACGAAATAGGCTAAACTGTGTGTTGTGAATAGTAGAATTAATAAGCAGAAAATACATAATTTTAACAACATTTTGAGTTTAACTAGTGGAAACAGATAATTTGAAAGTGGTTTGTAAAATAGGGCCACGTATCTTGTAGGTTGGTTTCTGTGCCTTTCAAATGTCACCCTGACATTGAAGTAAAAACATAACCTATTCTGAAAAAAATTTGAAAATATGAAATTCTTGCTTAAAGCACGCCCAATCTGCAATTTTCGGAGTATAAGATGTAGAAATTTATGTACTCATGGTAACAAAGATTTAAATTTTGAGCCAGTGAAATTGGCCTATGCAACATACGAAACAACTTTACCCTTAGAACAGAAACATGAGAACCCTTTGATAATAATGCATGGTATATTTGGATCCAAATCTAATTGGAATAGTTTATGTAAAGTTTTCCAACAAAAAACTATACCTCCTAGAAAAATAATAGCCCTAGATGCTAGAAATCATGGAGACAGTCCACATGACCCCCATCATTCGTATGAACTGTTGGCTCTTGATTTGAAGGATTTTTTCAATAGTACCGGTATTGTGAAAGCATCAGTTTTAGGTCACTCAATGGGAGGAAGAACTGCAATGTTTTTCGCCTTGCAATATGTATGTAAGTTCTGCCTAATATGAATTTTGGACCAAATGAAAGCAATTGAATTTTTAGCCGGAATTGGTTGAAAAATTAATTGTAGTGGATATATCTCCTATATCAACCAGTCCAGATATAGGTACTTTGCCAATTTACATGAAAGCACTGAGTAATCTCAGAATACCCCACAACATTCCTTTATCAAGGGCGAGATTAGCTGCAGATCTGCAACTTGCAGAAAACGGTATGAAAGATAAAGCGTTAAGGGCATTCCTGCTCACTAATCTCATTCAAAAACAAAATGGAAGGTATTTCTTAAGTTAAACAAGGTTGGAACTTCGTTTGACTCGAAAAAATTTCAGTTTCGATTGGAGAATCAATTTATCTGCATTACTTATGAACTTGGATAATATTAAAAGGTTTCCTTATGAGAAAGGGAAGATTTTCAACGGACCCACATTGTTTATTGGTGGCTCGGCATCGGATTACTTAAAGTAAGAAAGCACTTTCTTTATCATATAGGTTGGTTATACGATATATAACTTTTTTTTAATCTCTCATAATTTAGAAGATGTGGCATTAAATGATAGAAATCTACCCATCCAATTAAATGCTTGACTGTCATTTTGAAACATATTCCAATATATTTGATTCAATATTGTAGGAAAGAAGATATACCAGGGATCAAAGGTATCTTTCCGAATTCTTCAATTGAGTATATTGATGGGGCTGGCCATTGGCTCCATAGTGAAAAGCCTGCGGAATTTTTACAGATCAGCCTTGAATTTTTGAATAAGTGAAATAACAGTAGAGTTGTATTATTTTTGTTTATTTAAATATATTATGTTGAACTTATGTTGTCTTTCCATTCAATTTTATAGAACTGAATTAGAATTTGTCATTAGTTATAACTCATTATTAAGAGTGAGGGCATTATTAATAATTGACAGCGTTCTATTTCCTACTTAAATTATTTAAATTAAAAAAAACAAAATTTGGTAAGTCAGTCTCAAATTTTGAATGGATTCGGTGGATAATCCAGGACTTATTGAGGAAACCAAATTTTAGATGACTTGGGGAAAATATAGAAGATTTCAAACAGAGACTAAAAATACAGATTGGGATATATTGGAGGATATTCCAGAATATGTAGTCAACATTCTCTGGACAAAGTTCACAAATATAATTAAAACAAAATTGGACTATTCATGCCCTATAAGAAAAATTCGAAGAAAGACCCACAATCCAGCCAAAATTAAGAAGTGAGAACTGGAAAACTGTAAATCAAGACTTGACATTCTACATTCTTGCAAGTTAAACAACCCTGCGTTTAATGAACTTTATAAAACAACAAAAAGAGAGTAAGATAACATTCTTCGACAAGAAAAAAGCGAAAATTATAAACAGGAAATACTGAAATCAGACAATAGAAATAAATCTCTCAGGAAAATTGTCAAAAAAATCATGGGTACCACAAATGAAAACACTGAAATACCAGGGAATCCGGAAAAAGTAGCGAACTTATTCAATACCTATTATTCATCAATGACGAAAAGCAAAGTAAGTAACAATCACACTCACAACCTAAAATCAATATAACAAGAACAAACACCATCTTCAAACTACATACAGTCTCGGAAGAAGAAACATTGAAAACAATATCTATGTTGAAGAATAAAAACAGCTTTAAACCATATAGTGTAGAAAACTTCCTAGCCTACATGATATAATGAGAGTAAAATCTCTATTTCAGTGTTTTTAGTTATATTTTTCGTTTTGTGGTTGACAACACTGACATCCTATCCTTTCGAATGTCAACACGCGTCCATTGTATGTCAATTGTCAATATTAAACCATGTAGAGATTTGAACGCACTATTCAAATTCTATAATCTGTCAATTTTCGTATCAGTCACACCAACTGCGAAAATAAAATACAAAAGGCACTAGGAGGTATAATCTGAACTTTTCATTGAATTCCAATAAATTTCTCACAATTCTTGACTGAAATAGAGAAAATATCGTCTAATACTCGTTGCAGAAGGCAATTCCAACACTCATGCGTTCATCTCGAGTGTTCACTGTATCACATGTATACACTTTACCTGAAATAAAGTATATTATTAGATGCTCATAGTTGCTGAACCATTCGACGCATTTGGAGCCTAACCCAATCAATTGAGACAATTTTTGTATTGATATTAAAAAGTTAAACATTTGGGCAAAACGATAGCATGCTGTTCTACTAGTTTCAAACCAAAACCAATAAAAAGATCACACAATGTTATCATTATAGTTCAATATTAAAGTGGTAAATCAAAACAGAATAATACTAAATGCATTTATTTAATAATGATCACACATGTAAACACAGATATCACAAATCTAACACTAATTGAAAATTTGTAGGAACAACAAATAAACAGTGCAAAAAAAGACTAGAATTGCAATTTCAATACTGTCACAGAAAAAAGAATCTTTTCAGACATATCTATAAACTAAACTTAACAATAAAAACAAAAATAAATTTCAGTGTTCATTAAGAACTATTTCATAAAAAAATGAAGCAAAATCTTATATAATGAATAATTTAAACTCATATTGTATATCAGTCAAAAAAAGGCAGATCGTTTAAAATGCCCCACAACGAAGGCAATCACATTTTGGTAGTTTCATTTAATGAGAATCAGCCAAATATGAAATATGTGCTAGTAACTGGAATGTATCTTTCTCTCATCTCTTTATTTAAAATTTCTAACCATAACATTGAATAAGTTTGATTTTCAAAGAACCTTCAACAACCAGAATCTCATTACAGTTTCATACATATATTTTTAGTACAATAAATGTTCTATAAATACTTTATGTTTTGTAAAAAATCAATCCATAGAAAAAACCTAGAAAAGAAAAACAACATTCAATATTTATTAAATGCAAGGTTGGCCACTGAAATCCTGAAAATTACAGTACATATCCTTCAACAAGGATTTCAAGTTCATTAATCTAGAGAGCTCAGAAAAATGCGACATCTTCATTACGAAAATACACCATACATCATCTTCCTGATCCACAACAAATTAAAGTTTTATTTCCCAGCAAATATCCAACGAAGACATCGCATTATTCATCAAGGATCTGCATAAAATTGGGATATACTTTCAGTTCAAAGAATTCTTTGGCTAGTTTGTATTTTATTACGATAAATATACCTTTGAAGTAACTATTGATTTGACTAAATTGCTTTTCAATGAACGGAAATAAATCATTCAACGAATTAGAAGATTCTAACTAGGCAAATGCTTTCCTATAATCTATATGTGTTTATATATTTGGTATGCTCAGATACGCTCCAAAAGCAACATACAGTGGGTATTGTGCTTTAAATGCATTAAAAACATTGTGAAAAGGCTAAACCGCCACTTAGACTTACTTTACAGGCAGACATCTTCAATAAAAAAAAACAAAGCGTATCACAAAGAAATGAAAACTCACGTTTCCGAATGTATCTCCTAAAAAAATTCAAATAATAAAACAAACTTAAAACACAACAATGATATCCTACAAAAACAGTTACAGGATATCTTCAGCAAAAGATGTCTGCTGTTAGAAGAGAATGTGCTTCCCTTTAAATATGAAAATTGATTCAATTATTGTTCAGTTGACGAAAAACCCTGTGTAACGATAATTTTTAAGTCTGAGATGACATACCACCATTATATGCATAATCAGCTTTGTTGTGCATGATAAGGCGATCATCTACAAAGTAGAAGCTATCAGATCTTGTTTCAAACGGTGCTGCAATCATTTCCTTAACTGCAACAAAAAAGACATAAATTTAAAATTACGATATCATTTATTTATACTGACCTAAATCTTGAGACAAAGTAGGGAATTCATAAATGTGTTCGCAGGTGTTTGTTGAGAATGGAATGCAAAAGCCAAATTCGAAATCGAAAGTTTTGAGCAACTTATCTCTGAAGAAATGTCTTTCGATCATTCTGAATCTATTGACAGGCCTGCTTCCAACGGTGAATTCTACCCTGGAATTGTGTCACGGTTATTTATTCCATCAATAATTTTATAATGGTGACTTACGTGGCCCCTACAGTCTTAAGTTTCAAAAACTGAGGCGTGAATTGGTACCTGACGAATCTACCAGAATTCGGGTCTAAAGGTTCTTCGTTTTCAGCGTTTTTCTCCGAATTTTCGTCGACGTTCTCCGGCAGAGGCTTCGCTATCTCAAAAAGAACGGCCCCACTTTCCAAATCACGTATTTTGAACCTGGTAAAGTCTATATCGTAGATGTTAGCGTCTGGGTCACACAAATACGTTTCGGTGATTTTATTCAAACGAAGTACATCGTCCGGTGTTATTACTTTTGTATTTTCAACTGGGCCTAATATCTTGTTCGATTGCACTTCGTGTTTTTCTCTTACAACACTCATTTTTATCAAAAAATAACGATAATACCATACGAACACGAAAACTGAAAGGAACCTTATTTGACAGATGCATAAGCACAACAAACCGTCAGGTGTCAAATCGCTTAGGGCATGGAGGGCATTAAAATATAAATTTTCCTAGAAATGTCTACGTGAATTTTGTTGTGACTCACTAGAGAGGACTGCATTTCTAATATCCGATACTGTTAATATCTTCCTTAGGAAATTTTATGAATGTTATCACTACTATTTAAATTCATTCAATTATTGGGAACAATCTGATAGCGCATCCACCATTTAATTGACTCTGAATAACGTTGTGAGCTTACAGAATACGAAAAGCCAAAGTTTTTGATAACTGAAGAATACAAATGGAGAAAATTAGGAAAGTTTCATTTGAATATTGCGTTCATTGAAAGTTTATCAATAAATCTCCTGAATTACTCATTCAACAAAATGTAGCGGAAGGCGCATCCAGCAGAATTTTCTTGTGTTTGAAAGAGTTATTTGAATATTGGATTCATATCTTTGTGTTCGAATGATGATTGCAAGCAATGAAGAATTTTTGTGCTTTTTATATGTAGAAGCAACAAAAATCATCAATTTGTAAATTGTCAAGGATTATGACGGCACCGAAAATATAAACTTTCATAGAAATTATTTGAATAAAATTATGACTCACTTGAGCTCTAAACTTGAAGTATCTGATATTCTGAATACCTCTCTAGGTAAATTGTATGAATATAATGATTACATGTAGAATATACAGAACAATTCACTCGATTATTGAGAATTCCTCAATTTATCTTATAGCGCATCCACCATTTTTTGATACCACTAAATTTTTTAATCTTATACAATGCAGAAACTCAAATTATCCATAACTAAACAATACCAAAGGAAAATTACAAGCTTTTTCTTTTACAGAATCGATCCAATGTGGAATTCAATCAATTTCTTCAAACTATCAACTTGAAACACAATGTTGCGAAAAGCGCATCCGGCAAAATTCAATTTTTTCAATTTAATTTTTTTAAAAGGTTATTTAGGTGATTGGAGGAAATATCCTTGTATTACTTTATATGTAAATAATAGATAAAGAGAATTAATAAGGGATTCTTTCTTGCAAACGATTTCTGCAGAAGCTGCACTCCATTATAACCAAGCATTAAAATCTCTGCTTATAACTGTAAATTCTCATTCTACTTATGAGATCAAGAAGTTAACTAGGCTATGGATACAACTGAAAGTAGATCTACCTCCATTTCCCTCCACAGGCATCCCCAACTTCAAGTCTCTACTAAGATCGCTGAAATAAATTAACGATTCAGTTTGTTGACTCCTGTCAGGTTCAGTGTAGGACTTGCAGAGAAGCTACTTTTCTAGGCCACGCTGTATACCTTAATGAGTAAACGCGGAATAAGACAGGAAGTTGAACTTGATTCACCGAAGATTCCGTAGTTTTAATTGTAAATTAGTGCGTGCAAATGGAGCAGTATTGAGAGAATTCCGATCTTTATTTACATGGATTTTAACTTTAAGGTAGGTCAGTTACGAGCGGGTTTTCCAGGAAAATCGCTTCATTCGACCGTGATCAATTTGTGTTTTTTTTTTGGAAATATTTTTATTTGATTGATTTTTTGATCCATACTGTTCTGGAGTGTTTACACAGACTGTTCTAAAATTGGAGTTGAAAAATATCAATTTTTGATATTTCTCTTTTCTCTTGAATAAATGAAAAAATGATGATATCTTCAGGTGAAAGGAAGCTACGACAATAAAATTTGAGAATAATATTCATACTTGCTCAAAATTTTGTTTAAATACCTCGGATATTTTATGTACAAATTATTGAATAAATATATTTGGAAATTAAAAAAAAATTTTCTATCATGTCGATTTCTGTAAGCGCATTTGTTTCAACCCAAATCAAATATCTTTCAAGTTACAACTTGATCCGATGCATATTATAAAAGTTATAGAGGAAACAAAATTTCCGATGCTCGTAACACCTGAACCATTGAACGGATTTGGCCCAATAACGAACTTGACCAAGATATTCGGACAGTTAAAATATTCTAAAAATATGAAAACTGTAGCTCATTCATTTCAGATAATATAAAGTATAGAGTCGGCTGGACACCCTTAAGTCTGAACTTATAATCTTCATCAGAAAACTAAACCTATAATACCATTTTCGGCTCGATAATTATCGAAAATTACAGACATTTGGGCATAACGATGTCACACTGTTATACTTGAACAAAAAGAGATGAGATTTCTAAAGTAACTTCAAGAAAAAAGTTTCATAAATATGAAACGAAAAAAGTTTCACATTCAACATAGTTTGAATTTAATTTTTTTTCTTGTAGTATTCAAAATTTACAAGATATTCAATTGAAATTGGGCGTAGATCTCGCAATTTAGGGTTAAAATCAATTCAGATAACAAATCTACAGAGTGATAATTGCTTTTCGGACACATTTCCCAATTTTTATACAAATTCGTGTTAACACGAACTATCTGAGAATAAGTGTGCAATTCTTCACGTCGGTGCTTTTTTACATTTTTATTTTTGAGTTATGATTAATAAAGTGCAAGACTTTATCAAACTTTAGTGTTTTGGTTGAAACTTGCAAGAATAGCAGACAATCTTAATTTATTCTATATATTTTTTTGCTATTATTCGGGAATATTTCAAGAAGTTCTAATTTCACTTCGTCATCAAGTTAGTCATCAGATTTCTTAGAAAGCATAATACGATTCATTACTTGAATATTAGTTTTCACTCCTATGTTTAATAATGTTGATAGTAGAAGCATAAATTGCTATCTTGAACAGGAAATTATCACATTCAATTATGACTGTGATAATGTGTGATGTTATGAATGTAATGAAATCATATTTTATATCTCGAGTCATTTGGAAATTTTCAATGAATCCAGGTTTTCACAAAAAAAAAAATTAGTAGTCCATTTATACAGGGTGGGTCATCCATAAGTTTCCACCCCGAATTTTGAGCTTTGAGATGGAATAAAAGGAAACGCTAGGATAGATCAAATTTTGTTGAAAGGGGGACAAATAAGGATATTCGAATGAATTTGATATCACTACACCTCTTGCTGCAACACCTAACAGCTCTCATTTTTGAATAGGGACAATAGGACGAGTAGCACCTTATGGAAAGGCAATTCAATTCCCTGCATGAGCGTTTTTTTCTTCGATCACTTGAATATTAGACAGCATGAAACAGTATTTCAATCCATAAACTTCTACCCCAACCTTTGGGTTGAGAAAACGATAAAACTCTTGGACGAGTTTGATTCAGGACTATGAACACGTAATTCAATGGAAAAATTGTTCTCTTCTGCAGTTTGTAGGCTTCGTCGCATAAATTTTACTTGTCAAGTGCCCCCATAAAAAACAATCTAGGGGCCACCGATTAGGGGAACGAGCAGGCCATTCTATGGCACTCCCTGGAAACCTATCATATAAATAGTGCCTCACGGGCGCCGCATAATGGGAAGCTGAAAATTATGGACTCTCCTTCACGAAATCGAATTTTAAGACCATTTTTGGCTCGATATTCTAAAATTACAGCCATTTGAGCAAAACGACACCTTTATCAAGGACGCTAAATCTTAATTACACCAGATTTGCTAATGCCACAAACAACTGACCTCGTGGAAGGAATTTTCTAGAAAAAAAAATTAAAGAATACAGAAATCTCGGACAACAATAAGTTAATATCGATCATAAATCTTGATAGTAACATCCTAATTGTTTGATCTGATAAAAAACACATATTTCGCACCGCCCAGTTTCTAATAAATTCATTGTTTATCTGGAACCGAGCCGGATATCTATTGAAATTTTTTATAACACAGATCATATTATTTCTTTCAATGGTGAGAAACAATCTTGATGCAAACCATGAGAAAATATGCTTGAAAATTCATCAATGTACAATCAACCTACTGAACTTATTAGGCTGACCAAACTGTTGGAGAAAGTTGATTAAATTTGTAGTCCGTTAAGCAGTGGAAAACTGTAAAAATTATGATAATGACATGATTTGTTACGGAAAGTGAACAATGAAGGTCACGCAGATTAAAAATCATATTTACTGAATGTGTAAAAGATTGATATTGAGAGCGTGTATCAACTCAATTGAGCATATTGTGGTTTTGTTCTCAATTACTAGATATAGTCTAAGAACTAGCAACATTTAATATTAAATATTTCAAACAGCCAATTATATTCAAGGTTTTTCAAGATTTCTGGGAAAACCGTGTAACCAAAATAACTTTTTGTTCGCTTTTTCTAGTAGAACAACGTGCTATAGATCTGCCCGAATGTAAAGGGTTTTCCAAAATGGACTTGACAATTTTGAATCTAAAAAGAAACACAAAACATTTGAGATTTTCAAAAACTTTATTATTGGCTTTGCGGGGTGCACGTTACGCCACTGATTATAGTAAAAATATACGGGGTGGCTCTTCAGTGACGAAACACTATGTTTATCAGCTCTTGGACACCAATTCATACTGAAATTAAGCTTCAAATAATCATTAAAAGTAATTGCAACAAAGGTCAACAAATGATTTCAACAGTTACATTTGCAGGCATACAATTACAACACCGGTTAAGGCATAAAAGGAATACAATTTAATGAATATTCAGTATACATTTCCAACACATTTATTCAATATACACCTTCAAATTCACTTTCTGTTGCAAGCTTTTTGTGATATCGTTATCACGTTTAAGTGGAACTAAACTGACGTAATTTATTCAATTATAGAACTTTTTTTCTGCTTTTGTCTAAGTTGTGAAAGCAAACGCCTACTGGTATCCAGTTTGAAACCAATGAATTATTATGATTTTCTGGCTGATTTAATGTACTATTGGGTTTCAAGGTGAAATCTGTATATCTAATAGTGTCCACAGGTATTTTGATAAATTATTTCCGTTTCAGTGAACAAATAAGAATGATGATTTTTGTTCTTGGTAATGATTGCTGCTCTAGGGGAATTTCTCGTTGAATTGTGGGGAATTTCGATTTATAAGGGCCTCAAGCTTGTCTTTTACCTACTTCCAAAAATAATCACTTGACGATGGATTCAATGATCATGAGAAAGTTGGACGTGCACTGAAAAATACTAGGTATACCAGTATGAAGTGAGTGATGGAAAACCGAAAAAACACTTGTGAAATTTTCACTTATAATACCACAAGAGCTTCAAAATTATCGGGTATTTCCCGATAGGTTCGTTGCAAACAAATGAAGGAGTCAAGTTTTTCAGGTTAAAAAATCACTAGCGCGAAGCGCGAGTGATTTTTCCTGAAAAACTTGACTATTTTATTTGTTTGCAGGAACCTATCGGGAAATACCAGATAATTTTGAAGCTCGTGTGGTATTCGGGGATTATTTTTGTCCCAAATGTCGGCCAATAGAATTGCACCATGAGACGAAATGTACAGTTAACAAATAAGAATTTCATAATGAATAAAACAACATTTAATTAAGAATCAGGGTAGTGCAATTAAAAATACAATTGTTGTAAACATTGGTGCATGTTTTCTTCAAGTCAGAGTTATCGGTAATGGTCCCAGAAGAGGTAGATGGCATGAGGTTTATGCTGTTGATGGCATTTTCTGCAGTAGGCTCACTCCTTCGCAGTTTCTTGACAATTAATTCGTGGTGTTCCTGGTCGAGTTGGAGATACGGCTTGATGGAGTTACTGTTGGCATGTCCAGTTATTTTGATTATCTGCTGCTCTCCCAGGCCCGATTTCGCTAGATTGGAGACAGCTGTTGCACGACTGGAGTGATTGGTGATTTTTTTGTTACCAAGGTCAAGCCCAGCTTTTGTGCTGACTCCTTAACCCACTTTGAAATCGTGTTTTGCCCTACTGGGAATCCTTGTACCACCTAGCGCCTGGAACTTTATTCCAGAATGGATTTTGGGTCAGGAATAGTCTGTCGCTCTTGATATTGACATCTCTCTTCTCTCTCAATTTCTGGAACAGTCTCACTGGACACTTGTCAGGATTTCCCGATTCTCCACCAGCCACTTGCTGTCTGATAATTTTTTTATCACCACCTTGTGTGGTCTTGCTGAAAATTGGATTGTATTCAATTCTCCCAGTTGTTTCCCCGTCATTTCGCTGTTCTGCCTTGAAGTGATGTATTGACGCCATGCTGCCCTCACCACCTCTCCAAGCCAATTCCACTGATATTATCATGAATAATTTTTTCTGGAGGCCATCAGGAGTTTCCTCGTCCCAAACAGTGGTCATTGCATCCCAATCTTTTTCCTCCAACGCTGCTGCACTTGCCCTCCGTTTTTCCGGAATAGATTGTAAAGCCTTACGCTTGGCATCACGAGCTCCTCGAGCGGTCTTGAATGCAGCATCCGAAAATGGGTTGATTTTGATGTCGAAATAGTTCAAATACTTTTCTTGAAGTAATTTGGCAGTCTGATTCCACATTGTTTTTATTGTACCTTCCTTATAGTCTTCTCCATCCATTTTCTTCATATTGTAAACGTAATCTTTCATAATGTTTGCCAATTGCGCTTCACTCGTTTCAGCACTCAATGTGTATTCCCTCTCAGTACGAAAAGTAGTAAATTGGTTCCAAACTGTGTTTTTTGCCTTCTCCGTATTAATGGGAACATTTCCTTTGACTTTTTTATCGATGGTGTACAGAGATCAAACTCCAAATCGACTCATTTTCATGCAAAATCTCCAATTTTCACAATTGAATTCAACCTGTCAGTTTGACTTGTGCTTAATTTGACTGGATCATGTTTTGTTTATATATAGCAACTACCAGAGAAAATTTTCAAAAAATTATCAGTATAATACCATGTAGGTTGTACCACGTGACGTCGAATGGTGCAATTCTATTGGTCGATATTTGGGTCGGAAAAATAATCAAGGTAATACCACTAGAGCTGAGAATTTTTTGAGAACACTCTTGTTTTTTGGGAATTATGCGTTTAAATTTCACGAAACAAAGTTATCCTTATCACTTTGTTGAGTGAAATTTGTATAATTTTCAAAAAACGACAGAGTGTTCTCAAAAAAAATTCGAATCTCGTGTGGTATTTGGAAAGATCATTCAACAATATAAATCAAACGAAATAAAAATAGTTTTTTATACAAAAATAACCAGATAGAAGCATAACAACAAATTATTTATCTTTATTCTTAAAATAATAATTATTGATAGTACAATTACATATAGACATTACGAGCATTATTTTCGAATGATGAAGTAGATACTGATGTTGTTTCTTGAAGGGCATTTTTTTCATTCCTTATGGCTGTGATTGTTTTTTTGTAATGTTGTTGGTCCAGTTGGAGATACGGTTTCACTGACGCTGCAGAAGAATGGCCTGTTATCTTTATCAGCTGTTCCTCGCCAATCCCTGCTTTGGCTAATTGGCTAACAGCAGTAGCTCGATGCGAGTGGTTGGTTATCTTCGACTTGGTTGTGTTGATGCCAATGAGTTCTGCCGATTCTTTTGTCCATTTAGCTATCGTATTGGGACCGAGTGGGGAGTTTTTGAACCATGAACTATATTTCCAATTCTTATGTGGAGTAAGGAATAGTCTTTCAGTGGTTATGTTTGCAGTTCTTTTGGATACAAGTAGCTTATATAACCTCACCGGGCAAATATCTTCTTCAATATTGGGAGTCAGCCATTTCGTTTCCGCACATTTTTGGGCACCACCTTGTCTTGTTTTAGAAAATATCGGATTGTAGGCAATTCGGCCCGTGGGATTACCATCGTTTTCAATTTCGAATTGGAAATGCGAAATTAGGCATGATGAACCCTCTCCTCCGCGCCAAGCAAGCTCCAATGCAGCAATAAAATAAAATTTTCTGTTCAAACCGTCTGGATTATCTTCTTTACATAAGTTGACCATCTTTTTGTGTTGCTCCAAAGACAGCGCCTTGGCACTAACTTTTCTCAGGGTCCACTTGCAAAATACGCCTCTTGGCATTTCGTGCATCCCGCGCCGTTTTAAAAGCCACGTCTGTGAATGGATCGAACCTAACGCCCCATTCGGAATAGAATTTTTCCTGCAGCTGTTTGGCAGTATTATTCCACAAGGTTTTTACGACACTTCCCTTGTAGTCAGATCCATCTCTTTTCTTCATATTGAAAGCCCAGTCTAGCATAATATTATTGAGCTCTGACAAACTTGTTTTTTCATTTACAAGGTATTTCCGGGCAGCACAGAATTCTTCAAATTGTTTCCAAATGTAGGATCTTGACTTCACTGTAGTAAGCAGCACACTTTTCTTCACACTTTCTTCAATTGAAGTAATATTACAATTCCCAAAACGTTTCATTTTTATCTACTTTATGGTAAAATACGAAAATAAACTGACAGAACTGCCAAATGTGCTGTTGAAGTTATCGCTAACAACTGCTTGTTTATCGATACAGTTTGTTTCTATTGGTCCGTTTTCAAAAATTGAGCGATTTCATTGGACGATGTAGTATAGTGTTGAATGATCCTTCAAAGACACGAAAAAAATCGGTTTTACATCGGATTATTATTGGCGATGAAAAATGGATTTATTTTAAGAATCCTAAACGGAAAAATCATGGGTTAATCCGGGACAACCATCAATATCGACTGCCAAACCAGATCGATTCGGCAAGAAGACAATGCTGTGTGTTTGGTGGGACCAGAAAGGTGTGGTGTACTACGAGCTACTAAAACTTGGTGAAACCGGTAATACTGATCGCTACCGACAACAAATGATCAATTTGAACCATGCATCTATCGAGAAACCACCATAATGGGACAGAAGACAGGGCAAGTAATTTTCTCATGACAATGCACCTGCACATAAATGGAAAATCCCACCGCCGTATTCACCAGACTTGATTCCTTCCGACTACCATTTGTTTTCATCGATGGGACAAGCATTGGCTGAGCAGCACTTTGATTCCTACGAGGAGGCCGAAAATTGGTTGTCTGGTTAGTTTGCTTTGAAAGATGAACAATTTTATTGGCGTGGTATCCACAACTTGACAGAAAGGTGGTCGAAATGTGAAGAAAACAATGGTCAATATTTTGAATGAAATGTTTTTTACTTTCCCATTAATAATTAATGTTTTATTTTCACAACAAAACGCACATTTCTTACCGGTATACCTGATAGATAGATGACTGGAATATTCTAGAAAGTAATGCATCGGTTAATAAGCTTACCTAAACTCCAGATGGCGCTAATAACAAAATTTATTGAATTTTTCGAAACTGTCAACATTCAGAAGATTACTGTCAAAATTTCTTAACGTTTGGTTTAGTTATCGAGTTTCGGTAGTTTAGTGACGTTATTTTCTGAAACGATTTAATCAAAGTGATCTCTTGTGTTGCTTTTTGATGTGTAAAAACACCCTTCAAGCCCAACATTGGCTCTGCCCCATCGAACACAACAATCAAACGATGGTTTGTCTATTTTACCTTTTTTACCCCCTCCCCTTAAGCCTTTCCTCCAGAGGGTTGAAAATTTTTTTGGGTATCCTATTTTTTGTCCCAAACAATAAGAGCAAAAATTTTCATTGCCGCTAATTATTTCGTTCCCCAGACTTTATTGACTGGACTATTAAATGAGCCTTGTAATTGAAAAATGAATCTTATTTAACTCCTAAGTATTTTGGATAGGAATTATGTTCGATAGGAGAACCATTGAAAGTTACAGCTAATTTTCTATATTTTTCATGATTATTCAGATGGAAACAAGTCTGTTCTGTTGGAATTTGGACATAATCGCCACTAAACAAAATAATTCTTTAAAATTTCCAAATCAGATGACAGTATATTTTCCAGAGTATGGAAATCCGAATGTAATTATAATGATAAGACCTGTTAAAAATATAAACAAATTTGTATGATAGTAACATGCTTTAATTTTACGTAATTTGGTAGATCAAAACTAATTTATTCTTTCGTTCTACAGATACAAATTTTTTCAACGTATTTCAGCTGCTCTTCAGTTATTGCATATCTAATAACACTGTCTATAGCCCAGAATTTTATGATCATTTAAATTATATGTCATTATAGTAATAATTTCTGAAAGTAGACAGCATAATGTCTTCACCGTCTCAAGGAAAAATATTCTTCTCATCATTGTTGATGTTTCATAACACTTTCCATGACAAAAAATAGGAATTGTTGACTTGCCTTGTCATTATTTTTCACTTGCCACGTCAAATTGATTTGTTAGTTACTAGGAAATGAGGTATCTAATTGTTGTATTGAGAAATTATGATCAGTTTTGATTGGAGGAGGTAATTAGGGAGAAGTACATAATAACAGTTCAATTAATATCATTCAATTCTAATGAAATTTGATTTAACGAATGATAATGAAGGTATAAATTAGTTGTTTCAACATTTTCGAAGTTTTGATAAAATTTCTGAAACGTATTCAAGAATATACAACTCATTTGCAGGGGAAAAAATAAAAAAACATTATATTTTGTTAACAAATGTTATTGATTGAAATGAAATAAAATGTAAGGAATCTTAATTGAAATAATTTGATATAATAAAACATTTAGATATGCATATTACACTTAACTAAGGTTGTGGCTTTAACCATTCCTAAGCTAAAAGGTAATTTAAGGATTTTTATATCATCTCTAAAGATTCTTTAGTCACCAACAGCAGAGAATGAATGAAGAAATCAGGGACCTTTACAATATTCCCATATTCGATTTATTAGATTGACTTCAATAGATCCAAGTAGTGCATAAATGAAAGAAGATGGTACCTCATTTAAAATATCCAATACGCCACGACTTCGTGACTTAAGTGATGTTGAAGACTTCTTTCACCAATTATATGCAAAGAGTTGTGAAATCGCGAGTTTTCTTCACGTACCTAGTGGTATTCAGGGAAAGTGTATTATGTATGTACTATAATATGAACTTTCAACGATTGTTTGCTTGATTGTCCTGTAATTTTTCATCCAGGAAGGAAATTATCTCATTCTTTTTAAACTTCGTTGAGGAAGTAATTGAGCTCCATAAGATGGAATTTGCTTTACCTGCAATTTTATGGAGACTGATCTGAACAGTGAAGATACGTAGAGATACCATACACAGTGTGATTTACTGTAATTCACATCAGAGCAGTAAAATGACGAGATTATTTATCTTAGTACAGGATTTCGAAAGTAACAGACTATTTTACCCTTAGACTATATAAGATAGACAAAGCATTCCTTTGTAAAATGTCTATTTTTTTGACTCTCTCATTGAAAGTTTTTACCTCATTGAAAGTCTCTTGTGAAACCTCACCCGACATCACCGCATAAAATCTTTTTCCATTTACTCGGGTCACAATGTCTTCAGGGTCAAAATGATTTGAACAAATGAAAATTGCTTTCTTTGAGCAAATACTTGACCATCTCAACAGCGAAGCCCAAATTCTTCTTTTTTCATCGTCATCTGGGAACCTTAATTCAAGAAAACCTCATTTTATCTTATAGTAATCTCATTGAAAGCTTCCCTATTGAAACTTTCTACGCTACTGAATATGTAAATAACTAAATACTTCGGTTCTAACAATACACTTACCTATGGAACGATAAATTCAGTTTAAAATTCCTGTCTTTATTAAAACTTTCACACTTACGATGAAAAGTAATAAACAATAAAAAATATGAAAAACCTAATACTGACTCACAAATTTTCTTCAATTTGCGTATTTAATTTCGATACAGAGGTGGCAACGTGTGTCTTCTAAACATCATGTGACCTTCAAACTGTCGAACAGAGAATGCGGCAGCGTTGACTTGACTTTCATCTGGATTTCTTTCCATCTCTGACATAAAATAGCAGAATCAACTAAAGTTTTTCTTTTATTTCTTGCTAATACTCGTATATCCGATAAGACAGTTTCAAGTTGATGACGTCATCAACTAGAAATGTTATGAAAGAACCAGCATAAAATTGGCAAAGGAATGCAACCATCTGACATTCATCCATCTTGCAAGAGATCGAAACCTAATTCCTAAAGGTCTCAGAGTGAAACTTCCTGTCAAAAGTTATAGAGCAGATAGGATTTCAAAACGGACAAGTCAAGCCCTTATGAGAGAAAGACTGAATCAACATCGATTCAACAAAGCCAAATTACTTACAACATGCGAGAACCTTAGATGTAGCATTCAATCAAAAACTGATGCTGAAGATTATGAAAATATTCTGGGAGCTATTAAACATAGCTATGAAAGAATATATGAACAACAAAAACAAGTCCAAAAAAGGAAAATGGAGAAACTTATGAAGGAATCAAGAAAATATGAACCCTTAGATCATTCAAAAACCGTGATCAATTTATCTAATAAGAACTTAAGTGAAGATCAGATATCTCTCCTCAACAAGGGTCTCAAGTTCTCTATAGCCCCTAAGACGATACCAAAAATTGAAATCATGTTGGCGGCAGAAGAAACTGCTCAAAAAATTCGAGAACCTGAAAAAGCCGAAGAGTACAGATGGAAAATCAGAACCTTGTTAGACAGGAATAACAAAACACCTCTACCCAATAAAAATAAAGCTGAACAGAGGGCATTAAAAGATCTTAACTCGGATAGTTCCATAAAGATACTTCCAGCAGACAAAGGAAACGCCACTGTAATTCTAGATAATGGCTCTTATAATCAAAAAGACAGTTTCAATTCAAAATATAAAATTTTATAGAATAATTTGAATGCAAATTGGAGAAAAAGTTTTTATTCACAGTTATAGGGCAATAGAAAAACCTACTATTTGCTCAGTTTGGCAACATGAAAATTTTTTATGACCTGAGTGGATGAGCTCAATATGTAAAAATCGACAAGCTCTAAGTCTTAGATGCGACACTTTTCAATGTAAATAAAGGGGTCTATTCTTATATAGTCTAAGATTTCACCCAGTTAGAAATTGATTTCTCCCTTATTTCAAGTTTTTCTTCCATATCTCTTTATGGTCTCTTTTGCATGAGTAGTCCTCCTCTATTTTTATGTGGAATTTATTGAAACACTGAAAATGTAGACTTTATTTCGAATTAAAAATAAGCACTCACAGTTATTTTTCAGTTTTGTTCGAAAATCACATTCCATTCTCTTGAAATTTTTCCTACAAAAATAGATAGCATCCTAACAACATGTAACTACGAAGAAAGCGCGTCAAATACTTTTGAGAAAGACAATAAAATAAAACTGAATTAAAATCCTGACACCTGAATCAAAAACCGAAAACAAACGTGTTGAATTTCATAAGCATATTGATCTCTTAATGAACTCCTTGGAACATAGAGGTTTTTGATTAAAAGATGAACTAACTCATTAATCGAGCAATTCTATGCCCAAAATAACTTCAAATCGAATTTCTATCGTTCAGTTTGACAAATTCGTTGAAGAATTCTTTGAAAATTTCAGTCATAGATATTTATTAATCCTCCTAATCCACAGAGTATAGAAAAGTTAATTCCATAGAGTATAGAATTATTCCTTAGAGTATAGAATTACTTTATACCTGCGGTTAATTCTATGTACTATGCTCTAATCGATAATCACAGAGATAATCGTAATCTATGATTCTCCATGAAATCAAAACTTTTAATTGAACTAAAAAATTGGATAAATACTAATAGGTTTTTCAATAGAGACTTGACAACTTTGAATCTTGCAAAATACAACAAACCGAATTCACCATACTGTTTCCTAATTCTCAATACAAAAACAAAACATCTCTGATAGTAGGTTAAAAACAATTGTACATTGTAGATTCAGATAAAAATAAATCGTAATTATATGTAATAGCCTGTGCCCTATAACCTTCCATTGTCTTCCTATCTTCTTCGATCAAACTCAATGAAATCCCACCATGAACTGATAAACGTATAACCAAAATCCGGCATAATCACTATTCAGACGCCATTTTTCATAGCCATGATTACAGATCTCACGTATCTGCATAATAGAAGTGATCGGCAATCAAGTTATGGTTTGTAATTTCGCAATAAGAAAAAAATATTATTTATTCTATTGGCAACTGACGGTAGTCTAAATCAGAAACAGCCTTGTATTGTTATTGTATATAGGAAACTGGAACATGTACTTCATTCTTGTATACCTGACTGACTTGATTATTAGATTGTTGACCTCGAATTTTGCTTGCTTAGATCAAACACGTTCTGTGTTCTGTCATTGTGTGGGGTTCTATGAGAGGTTGTAGGAGTTACAAGGAAGAAAATCGTGTAATTTCGATCATGTTATGTGATGGTATTCACTGATTACGATTTGAAGTTCATCAACCTGAATACGAGGTCCATATTTGACTTTAACGCAAAAAAATTGTTAAATAATATTGACCGTCAATAAACAAAAACAGCTGATTCCATATGAACAAAGAAGAAAACTGTATTTCTCAAATTGAGCAATTTACATTTCGACCAGTGGCGTAAGAATAGGGTGGCAAGGCTGGCAAAATGGCACGGGCCTCAGACCCAACAGGGCCCCTAGCCTAAAAGGCTGGGAGTTCAGGAATTTTTTATATTGTATTCAAGTAATATATTTTGCTTAGAAAGTATATTTTTTATGTTCCGCTCAGATCCAAACTGAGACAAATCAAGATCATAATATAATTTCAAGTTGATAGCTTAGTTTAAAAATAATTATGTGTAATTTTGCACTCTTGTTCTGAAGTATTTTTTCGGAATTCGAAACAATGAAGGTTGTGAAGAAATCAAAAACCTATATTTTGAATTGAAAATAAGCACTCTAGCTTTCCATGTTTAAATATTACAATTGTTTGCTCCAGATATATTGTTTCGGGAATCCACTTGAGGACTTATGTCAACTCCTAAGGATTTTGTTCTGCCAAAGCGTGATCTTTGTGATATTTCTGCAGCTGCGTGTGATTATAGCCGGAAAAATTGAGCCTCAATGACAGCTGTGGTTACAGCAAAGATTCAACAACGGTCTGAACTTCACTAACGGCCGTTTTCAATAACTAATCTAACCTCCAAATCTATGGATAGATTTTCCAAAATTGACATAATCTGTCATTTAGTACCTGTTTCCGTTTCAATATTCTACCTGCTGAAAAAAATTCTTACTGGCTATCCCCATCTATCTCTTCTTGCGAAAACCGGTCAGATAACGAACCACAGATAGAAACTTTCATTGTTATTCGCGTTTCAAAAAAATTGGAGGTTTACCAAAGATGTCAAAAAGGTTCTTTAGTTTGTGAGATCGTTTAACGGCCAAGTTTCACCAGTAATGACGGAAAAAATTGAAAAAATTCTCCGTGACAGTTTTGACATTTTTGTCAAAAAACTACCCGAATCATAAAGACTTTTCATAAAAAAACCCTGTTCTGCTAGTTTAAAGAACTAGAAAAAAACCACAAAAAACTCCCATATGTTCTCGTGAGTCCACTTAACGAAGATGAAATTTTAGAACATGCAATATATCGATAACCTCGTATTCTTTTAATTGTTTGGAAGTTTTTTCGGCGTTCGGAAGCTGCGGAACCCCTCATCTATTATTATTTCTATTGAATAGAGTCTCCAAGATTCAAATTGCATGGGATTCAATTGTCAACAAGAAAAAGAATGTGATTTGTTGATGTCTAGTTAAAACTGATATCATATTTTTATCATTGTTGGCTAGACCATAACAAAGTTTATATTGGTTTGTGGTTAATATTGCAACACTGACTTCAATCTCAAGATATTCACCACAATTTTTTATCTTTAAACGGAACTTTAATAAGATATATGTGGGCATTTCCTGGAAATAACTCCAGGTCATCGAACTATAAAAACCTTATAGTTTATTGATAAACAATATTCTTGAGCACTCATTATGAAAATTCCACATACTTTGTCAAAAAAACTAAAATTTTTATGCATGGCTGTTTTTTCAAAGTCTTCGGAAATATTTCAAGGAGAGAGTTGGTAGAACATGGCATCACATGGCACAAGACAAGGAAGCATGGAAACTGGCAGGGGAGGCTTATGTCCAGGAGTGGACTGTGAAGGGCTGTTGAAAGAAGAAGAAGAAGAAGATTACAATTTTTTTATGAAATTTCAACCCCCTATATCTTTTGAACGGGGCCAAATTTGGAAAAATGTTATAGAAAGAAAATATTCCTTTTGACGTAAAAATTTATGGTTAAAATTAACGCATTGATCAAAGACCCACCCTGTATAATACCACTAGACATGAAAATTTCTTGATTGTCATATGAAAGTTTGTTGCTTAGGCAATTTCGTGAATGCCATTCGTTTCAAAATCACGAGCCGTGAGGCGAAGTGATGGTTGACGCCCAAATAATAATTCCAGGCAAACCATAGAAAATATTGAGACTCAGATGCAAATAGGTTTTTGTTCATTTTCTATCAGTTATGTTTATGCAAATCATACGATGTTCCATATTTTCGAAATCTGAAGAAGTTAGGCTTTCAGAAAATGTAGTATATAGTATTCCTGTTTAAAAAAAATAACTTTGGGTCATAGATTCGTAATTGAAAATGGTACTAAAAGAAGAATTTGTCTATTCGCCCAAAAAAACCCTCTTTTCCGGACTTGATACGATAATTACTATTAGGAAGGAAGGTAAGAGAAATGCTAAATTAAAACTTGAAATGTTTGCACTGGGAGATCTGCTCTCTATTATTTCCGTTTATTAAATAATTAACGTTTATTGTCTATCAAATTTAAAGCTTTCTTTTATTGCAAGTGGTGTGGAATTATCAGATTTAAGACGCTGTAAACCAAACGTATAATAAGCAAGTTCAATATGATTATACTGAATAGAAAAACCATTTACGCTTTCCCCTATGCATATTCTTTTTGTTGTAATAAACTGAAGATCAATTTACAGCAATAAATACCAGGTATACCGGTAGGAAGTGAGCGTCAAGATATAAAAGTCTCGATAGGGAACAATTGATGTGAACGAGCCTTTATTTTTTTTTTTTGTTTGTTTGCTATGACATGTGTGAAACATATTTAGTATACATCAAGTCATTGAACAGAAAAATTTTTATTTTTTTATCGTGTTAAAAATGTAGAATTCTGTTCCAGAAAGTGATGATTTGCGGAAGGCATTAATTTTTTGTTTTCATTTGTGAAATTTCGCTTTTTGGTTCTGCATCGGATTGTTACGGAAAAAATCATCGGTTAATCCGGGACAACCATCACCATCGACTGCAACACCAGATCGATTCGGCAAGAAGATCATGGCATACTTATCATGGAGCTGTCCTCTTTCGGGTTGAATCTTGATTTTCTATATTTTTTCAAATCTTATCTTTCCTGTGGAAATCTGTATGGTCAGTGTTTTGGTTATAGGTCTGGTAGTTTTGAGGAGTCCCTGAGGGGTCTATATTGGGGCCATTTCTTTTCTTAATCTTCATCAATGATATCTGTTGGTACCTGACCTGTTCCTTCCTTTTTTATGTTTCAATGACAATAATGAATTAGAGGATTTTTCCAATGATTCGACAACTTTTTTTCAAAATGAAATCCAATCCAATTGAGATATTTCAGAAACTCATCAGGTTGAATTATAATCAAAACATTTATGAACGAAACTCGACATTGTTTACAATTGACGCAGCTTCCAAGAAAAAAGTGTAGAGGCGTTAAATCATACTTTTTACTCTAAATTTGTTACTGCCCGACTACTATGGCTGGAATGACAACCGAAAATCGCATATTACGATCTTGAAGTATCTGTTACCCATTCCGAATTTGTGTAGTAAATTTTATAATTTGCAGACGTAATTTCGTGTAATATACCATGATGAAAGAATTAAGTTATAACTTTTAGTTTAATTGGTGAAAGGATGTGTTCACAAATTGAATTCCAGTTGTCAAGTCCCATTTGGAAAACCCTTTACTATGAAAATTTATAGTCAACTAGCTGATCCGACAGACTTCGTCCTGTCAAAAAGATTTGTAATGTGGCAGTTTTTGTGCCTACGTATTTTAAAAAATTTTCCCGAACAGAACCGTCACCCTGGTGATAGGGCGTTGTGAATAAAAAATAATTAAATAAAACATATATAAGGATTTAAAAGTAAGTAATCGCTTTATTGTTGATCATGTGAATCATAATTATTATTATCATTGTAGTGCTTTGTGGTATACGATGTTTTTTGTTTGATTACCTGGCGCATAGATAAACAAATCTGATGGTTTTCCAACACGGGAACAGGCAACATACAATTGACCATGTGAGAAACATGGGTTTTCTAGTTTAATTCCACAAACACTTAATGATTGCCCCTGGGACTTGTTTATAGTGATAGCAAAAGCAAGCCGCACTGGAAACTGTAGTCGTTTAAACTCAAATGGCACATCAGTCGGAATCATCCTTTATACTTTCCTTTGAGTATAGTTGCTTCTATCACATTGTTCAGTAATTTTTTTATCGCTAACCGTGTACCGTTGCAAAGACGCGGTTGGTTGATATTTCGCAACATTATAACCACCGATCCAACCTTTAATTGAAGATTGTGAGGTGGCAATCCTGGCAAATCCAGCGAGTTTAAAAATTCCGGTGGATAGTTGACTACATCATCTTGATTAGTAGCCAAATCAACTGATTTATATATCCTCAATTCGCCTGTAATTTGTTCTTGAATTTTGAAATTTAATTCATTTACATCTTTTTTTTTGCAGCCAGTATAGCTCGTTCGCTCAACCAATCATGGTTTCTGTAATTTAGAGAAACATCTGGAAACACCATCTGAATAAGTTCATCTTTTGAGTGAGTTAACTGACAAAAACTTTGAGGAAAGTTAATGCAGCCATTCAACATGTCTATAGGAAAATTGCCATTACCAATGTCAATGAGTTGTTTAGAGAATATGTTTCCGGATTGGTCATTTTGTAACTCGACACGCATATTCTTGCTTGAATGAAGTACTTTGACATGTTTCCACAAATTGGAGGACTTTAGACATGCATTGAGTTCATCAGCTGGCGTTGATCGTGGAATCACTGGCAATGTTTGACGAAAATCTTCTGCTAATAAAATCATTGCACCACCAAATCGGTTATTATTGCTCCGTAGATCTTTTTTTCTTTCACGTTCATCTCCGTCATCACGTTCTTGTGCAGTACGATTAGATCGGTAATTAGCTTGGTTTGTAGCATTTCTGGTTCTTCTACCTAAATTGCTTCGTCTTATAGGAGGCATATCAAATATAAATTATTTTTTCACTAATCACGAACTAAACAAACACTAACTAACTAAACACTCTGCACAAAACACGATATACGAATTATATTAGATTAGGTAACAGACAACTTTTTTTTTTTTTAATTTGATATGACTTGAAGTCAAATCCTTTTAAGCCGTACGAATTGATTTATTTATTTAAAATTTGGATATTAAAAATAATAAAACACTGTTGGTAACGCGATTTTTGTTTGACTGATGTAATGACGTGGAAACTGATGCATTTTATCTCGCGTGCCGAAACTAATACAAAAGAAACGCGAGTTTCGGAACGCGACATTAAACTCTTCCAACTATGTATTCTGTGCTCCAACGCACACACGCACATTGTTTTGATAGATATGATCTTTGACGTTAGGAACACACCTACATTGCTTAGAAAACAGTGAGTGCTTGTAATTTAATATGAACTTTATACCATAGCAATAAAGCTCAAATTGACTACGTTTTAGTTACAAATCATTTGTATGGGAAAAAGAAAAGGGCTATTTTCAGAGTTTTTCCAGCAATAATTCTAATTTTTCTCGCCGTAAGAACCATCCTTGAACTCCACCGAACATTTTAAAAAAAGATTTGGCCAAATTGGTCCAGGCGTTGTTGAGTTATGCGCTTACCAACACATTTTGCGATTCATTTTTTTATTATAGATAAAAACATCAGCAGTGTTCAACCTTTTTTTTTCTTTTCAGAATGTTAGTTTCTCTGATCCTCCTACAACTTTGCAGTTTTCTTCCTTCGATAAGAGGCCATGGGAGGCTGATAGATCCTCCTAGTAGGGCCTCAGCATGGAGATATGGGTTCAATACTCCTCACAACTACAATGACCATGAACTCTACTGTGGAGGTTTCACCAGACAATGGGTCAATAATGAGGGTAAATGTGGGGTCTGCGGTGATGCCTGGGACGCTAAGTAAGTTTTTGATCAAATGACAAAACATTGTAGAAAAACACTGGCAGGAACTTCAAACATCTTCTAAGTTACATAGATTTTTTTTTGAACACTTGATATCCCAGAGGATATTCAACAGAGATCCACAAAATTCTGAACTTATTGATGTAAAAGCATCCTTAAATTTCTTAATATGAGACATAAACCATTTAAAGAAAACATCAATATCTTCGAAATTTTTCAGGATTCCAAGACCTCACGAGTTTGGTGGAACCTACGGTGAAGGCGTCATAGTCAGAAAATATGGTGTAGGAGCTGTGATAAACATCAGGGTTGAACTGACAGCAAGTCATAACGGGTTTTTCGAGTTCTCCATTTGTCCAGACTACAGAAACACATCTCAAGAATGTCTGGACAAAAACGTGTTGAAACTGTTGAAACCACAAGATGGAGTTGACCATCACTACTCTAGATATTTTCCAAAAGAGGGAAACAAGGTGTATGAAATGAAGTACAGGCTGCCCAAGAAGAAATGCGAGCATTGTGTTTTACAATGGAGATATATCGCAGGTAGGATCCATAGCTTCACCTTATTTTTGAGACGTATATTTCGTTTTCTTGAAATAAAAAGGCCCAATTGAAGAGAAATATGTATGTAATCATATTTATTTCCTAGAGGTGTCTGTAATGAATATTGGTTACAGTCTCAAATCCATTGTTAGTTGCAATTGTTTTAGTATAAAAATATAAGTTTCGTTGAGACACGGTTAAAAAATATGTTTTCAGCTAACTTTGACACTACATCTTTAAAAAAAGAACCGTACCACCCCCGGCAAGTAACTTTAAAAAATGGCTCAATTAATCAAGATTACAAAATGGTATAATACTTGCTAGCTACCTTTCATGAAAAATATTATTAATATTTTCAACTGATTATCGAACAATTAAAATTTTCTATTGGTTTCAAATAAACTTTATCTTTAATGCTGCCTCAGTGAAAAAATCAAGTAGGTATAGGTCCAGAGAATGCGGAGGCCACAAAATTGAACCAATCCACCTATCAGGATATTCATTATTTGAATAGTCACGTACGGGGCGAGAGTAATGCACTGAGAAACCACATGTTTCGATAGATGTTGAGTGGTACGTAGAAGACGTTAGAAAATAAATGTGGTAAATCAAGAATCATTGAAAGTTACAGCTAATTTCCTATATTTTACATGATTATTCAGATGGAAACAAGATACCTCTGGAAAAGCTGTGATTACAAAAATATACCTATTACCACTTGACCAAGTGACATAGAATTTTTTAAAATTTTTGCTAGAACTGGTATAACCGAGTCCAGTAACCACTTGACGTTGAGTAACGGGACACCCTGTATAGTATAGATATAAAAGTCCTATCTTTTTTAGGAAACAATTGGGGCAACTGCCCCAACGGTACTGGAGCAGTAGGTTGTGGACCTCAAGAAGAATTCAGGGCATGCGCAGACATAACGATCTCAGGCAAAGCAGAACCAATGCTACCAGATCTTCCTACTTCAACAGTCACCTTCAGGCCATCAACTACAACAACACCATCTCTTCCACCGGTTCAGGAAGAAACTTACAGTCCTATTACTGCCCTTATCATCTCCTTGGTGTCTTTTTTAACAGTTTGTTTGATATTTTTCCTACTCTTCTTTCATTTCTACCAGGTTGGTAAGCAGTTCAA
The DNA here is from genome assembly GCA_030674115.1 of Micraspis discolor. Taxonomy (NCBI): domain Eukaryota; kingdom Metazoa; phylum Arthropoda; class Insecta; order Coleoptera; family Coccinellidae; genus Micraspis; species Micraspis discolor. The sequence continues at coordinate 2,283,955 of JARTUT010001743.1, forward strand.
GGTGTGGCTTAAGGGGAGTCCGAAGAAAACAGGAAATGTTAGTCAGAATATGACTTTACCACCCTTGCCACCTCTGCCTCCACCGAGGGTGAGAAAGCCTACAGGTGACAAACAAAATGAAAAGATGAAGCAGGTGGAAAATGTTTGAATGGTGTCTGTGAGATTTGTGAAGACTGTTGAATTGGTGATTTTTTTATGGACTGATTGTAAAGACTTAGTGCAAAAGGAAAACACTGCCATTAGTGTTGAGATTATGATGTTGGTGATGTTATTTATAAATGTGAAGTAATGTTATGTATCATAATATTATATTTAGTTAATAAATCGTATAGTAAATTATTGGAATTAAAAATGTTCGTTTAATTGAAGATAAAGCCAGACTAGCGTTGTAGAGATTCAAAATTAAATTTTTTATTATTAATATTTCTGTTCATTACAGAAAATTGAATCTTTGTGAAAATCGTCAAGCTAGAAATATATCAAAAAACTGCGAAATGTGTTTTTAGAAATATTCGATTACTTATAAGATTTTCGTTTTGTCAAAATTTTGCATATATTGATATCTTGCATAGTTTGAAAATTTATCCTCGTAAACTGAGACCACGAGAAGATATAAGAGTTTTTTTTTCAAGTAATGAAGTCATAGAATTTCATAGGATAAAGTTGAGAATGTATATTCCTTTTAAAACTTCTACGAATGATAAAAAGTACAAATCATGAGTTGATTAATTGAAATTTGTAAATCTTCATTAATCTTACCATAACGCATCTTTCGAGTTGAATTACTGGATATTTATAAAATGAATTTGATGATTTGATGGAGATATTGATTATATTTATAACCGATCAAAAATTTTCATGATTCACCTGAATTGTTTCACTTTACACTTTATCCTCGAGAAGGTATTAATAATGATCGCTTCGAAACGATTTTTTCGTAATTTGAACTTCAATATACAGGGTGAGTCTTTGACCACTGCGTTAAGTTTAACCATAGATTCTTGGCGTCAAAAGAAGCATTTTTTCCTATAACATTCTTCCAAATTTGGCCCTGTTCATAAGATATAGGTGATGAAATTTCATAAAAAAAATGAATTTTTACCTGTAATATTCACACGACAATATCAATGGAAATGATCTCTTGTAGAAGGTTTTTAATAACAGTCATGCATATTTTGGCATCAATAGATTTATTCCATTTCTTTGGGTAACTCAATAAATCCTAGAATATCCATTCCACCAAGTTTTAACCTATTTGAATAAGGTTGAAAAAATTATCGTCTGAAAATTTTTCAAAATTCGCAAAAGTTATTTTAAATACTGAATACCTTATCGGATCTCAACAAAAAATTGTGCATATACTTCGAATTGTATGGAATTTCTATTAAAACCAAATACAGATGCTTTATGCCGGCTACAAAAAAGTGTAAGCCATAAGCTCAAAGTGAACTGATGTATATCTTATGGATACAGTGATTAGGTATTCTCATAGACTAGTTCAACTAGTTCAACTGTTGGGTAAGAAGAATCAAACCGCCTAGATTAACAGGCGAGTCCGACAAACGTGGGCAGCTACAGGTAAATTCACAGACCTACAAAAAAAAAATTTTTTTTTGGTGCCTAGAATTTTTGAGCTGATTTTAACTATATTATTATTTAAGTCTCAAATTCGGAGTACCAATGGTTTGGAGAGAACCAAAAAATCACTTCGATTCCTAGTAAATATTATTGGAATCAATTGAAATAACCGTAACAAGTGGACTTATGCAGATTTAGTCTCTGCAAGACGCCCTATCCCTCACTCAGAAGAAGTGCCAATTCCAACTTTTCAGCAGCTACCAGAACTCTGTGAGGACACATGTCTCTCTGATCAGAATTCTGACACTACTGAAGGTGACAGTGATTTTGAAACGATGTCATCAATTCCCCAATGTTTCAACCAAGATGAGTTAAATGACCTCACTAGAGATCTCAACCTGTCGAAAGAAGCTTCTGAATTACTAGCTTCCAGGTTGAAGGAAAAAAATTTACTTGAACCAGGAACGAAAATTACATTTTATCGCACAAGGCAGAAAGATCTGCTACCTTTTTTCTCTAAAGAACAAAATCTTCTATTTTGCCATGCCATTAGAGAACTCCTGGTAAAAATGGGTCTTCCTAAACATTTTCCGGATGATTGTCGCCTATTTATTGACAGCTCAAAACGAAGTTTGAAATGTGTTCTTCTACATAATGGGAACAAATATGGCTCAATACCAATTGCTCACTCAACGAAAATGAAAGAGCAATATGACAACATAGCTTTGGTTTTGGAAAAAATAAAGTATCATGAACACTAATGGGTAAAGACTTAAAAATGGTAAACTTTCTCCTTGGATAGCAAAATGGCCACACCAAGTATCCTTGTTTCTTGTGCCTCTGGGATAGCAGAGACAAAACGCAACACTGGGTTAGAAAAGAGTAACCTAGAAGAGAAAACATGGATGTTGGGGGAAAGAATATCATCAATGATCCTTTAGTTCCGCGAGAGAAAATCATGTTTCCACCCCTGCATATCAAGCTGGGTCTAATGAAAAAGTTTGTAAAGGCTCTTGATAAGAATGGATCATGCTTTGCATATATGGGAAAAAATGCCTCAGCTGAGTAAGGAAAAAAGCTGTCAATAAATAGGCGCCAATCATCTGGAAAATATTCAGGAAGATCCATTTTTACCAGGAGTTCTCTAATAGCATGGCAAAATACAAGATTTTGTTCTTTAGAGAAAAAAGGTAGCAGTTCTTTCTGCCTTGTGCGATAAAATGTAATTTTCGTTCCTGGTTCAAGTAAATTTTTTCCTTCAACCTGGAAGCTAGTAATTCCGAAGCTTCTTTCGACAGGTTGAGATCTCTAGTGAGGTCATTTAACTCATCTTGGTTGAAACATTGGGGAATTGATGACATCGTTTCAAAATCACTGTCACCTTCAGTAGTGTCAGAATTCTGATCAGAGAGACATGTGTCCTCACAGAGTTCTGGTAGCTGCTGAAAAGTTGGAATTGGCACTTCTTCTGAGTGAGGGATAGGGCGTCTTGCAGAGACTAAATCTGCATAAGTCCGCTTGTTACGGTTATTTCGATTGATTCCAGTAATATTTACTAGTCATCGAAGTGATGTTTTGGTTCTCTCCAAACCATTGGTACTCCGAATTTCAGACTTTTCCTTTTCCCGGTAGTCCTCTAACGTAAATGCTCTGTACAAGTTTTACAGACAATATGAGGTGCCCAGGTTTTATCCTGATCACCAAGGTTAATACCAAAATATCCAAGATGAGCCCTTTTTACAAAGTCACTAATAGTTTTTCTGTTTTCCAAGAACGTGTATTCTCCGCATATGTAGCAAAAAATATCAGGATGATGTACACAGCTTCTTCTATTTGAACTCATTTCTATTCAACAACACAAATACAACAATTCACATTAACAACCTACTTTTTTGATTTACTTTTCAACAACTCGTTACTAAAGAGAAATTTCATATGATGATCTGTCTGCACCGCGGGAATTCACAAACTAACCTCAACTCTCAACTGCAGTTGAAGTTCACTTCAGAGTGGACAGCTCCATATATCGGATTTCTATGGAACTAACTGGATGACACTGAATAGGATTAAATCCCACTTGTTAACAGTTTGTCAACCAATCAGTTATATATCTCATATTGTTAATCTTCTATTTGTAAATAATGAATTAAAATAATAATTATAATAAATATTATTTGATGACGAGATATTGTTGATGATGGAGCTCGTGTTAAATGATTGTTTGGGCTATTACCATCATCTATTGTGGATGTAATGTTTTCCGACGTTTCGATAGACATCTTCTATCTTTATCAAGGAGAAAAGTAAGAAACCTTTTGAAAATTATCAATTTTCAAAAAGTAATATTGACAGAAGTCATGAAAGAAAAATGAACGATGTTATATACTCATCTGTGATATGATGATCTTTTTAAGTTGGATCGAACTATCGGCGTCCAAACTTCTGGCAGATCTATAGATGGAGCACTTATGGAATCAGGTGTTATTTTCATAAATTCTGCTTCTTTGATTTTTCTTCTTGCAAGTTTTTCTTCTTTGGATATTTTTGATGCTTCATCCCATTTTATACGATGATTCTCATCTACAGCATGTTGGACCAACCTGGATTTGTCGCTGTCTAGTACTCGTAGAAGCTTCTGATGTTCTTTTATTCGTACATTCAGAGGGCGTTTAGTTTCTCCGATGTAAGATCTTCCGCACTCGCAAGGTAATTCATATATGCAGTTCTTTGTCCTTTGTGTCTCATTATTAGGCTTAACTTTTGTAAGTTTAGCTCTGATAGTGTCTTGAGTTTTGAATGCAGTCGTTATGTTGTATCTATTTCCAATTCTTCTCATTTTCTCCGACAAACCTTTTACATAAGGAATTACGGTTTTAATGGTCTGATTTATATCTGTTGGTTCAGGTTGACTTTCTCTTGTTCGTTTAGTTTTTTCTAATATAGCCATTGCTTCTAAGAGTTTTCGAGATGTTATTTATTTCTTCATTTTGGTCTTCTTCAGTACAACAAATATTTATTGCTCTATCAAATAAACATTTTGCTACTCCCAATTTAGTGTTTAGTTGGTGGTTTGAATCAAAATGTAGATATTGTCCCGTGTTCGTTGGCTTTTTATACACAGTGGTTCTTGGGATTCCATTTTGTTTATGTACGAGTACATCTAAGAATGGAAGTTGTCTGTCCTTCTCGATTTCAATTGTGAATTTAATTGATTCCTCTTGATTGTTTAGATATTGAAGGAATCCATCTATAGTGTCTCTTCCATGTTGCCAAATAATGAAAGTATCATCTACATATCTTTTCCACAGTTTGGGTATAAGTACATATTTTTCTAATGCCTTCTGTTCGAAAATTTCCATATATAAATCAGCTAAAATTGGTGATAGTGGTAAACCTATGGCCATTCCGAATTCTTGTTGATAAAAGATGTCTTCAAATTGGAAATATGTTGTTTCAATACAAAGAGAAAGCATTTCCATAATTGCATTCACGCTTAGTGTAGTTCTTTCACTAAGGGTTTGATCTTCTTCAAGCTTTTTCCTAACTATGATAAGTGTTTTATCTGTCGGAATATTAGTGAACAAACTGGTGATGTCGAAGCTGACCATAACGTCTTCTTCCATGATTTCTTGATGTTTCATTATTTCTATGAAATGTTTCGTGTTTCTTATCATCGATGTTGAATTACTTTTTAATGGTGATATAATTTTTAGCAGAAATTTAGCCAATTGGTGGCATGCTGAATTTCTTGAACTCACAATTGGTCTTAGAGGAATATTTGCTTTGTGTATTTTTGGTAGACCATATAAATGTGGTGGTTTACTGAAGTGAGGTGTAAGTCTTGATCTAACGAATTGATCTGGAAATTCATTTCGATATTTATAAAGGATTTTGTAAATCTTGTTTTCAACTGTGGTGGTAGGGTCCTTCTTTAGTCTTTTGTATTTCCTGCTTCTAATAATTCATTGATTTTTTGATTATAAGAGCCAACATCTAGAATTACAGTGGCGTTTCCTTTGTCTGCTGGAAGTATCTTTATGGAACTATCCGATTTAAGATCTTTTAATGCCCTCTGTTCAGCTTTATTTATATTGGGTAGAGGTGTTTTGTTATTCCTGTCTAACAAGGTTATGATTTTTCATCTGTACTCTTCGGCTTTTTCAGGTTCTCGAATTTTTGTGCAGTTTCTTCTGCCGCCAACATGATTTCAATTTTTGGTATCGTCTTAGGGACTATAGAGAACTTGAGACCCTTGTTGAGGAGAGATATCTGATCTTCACTTAAGTTCTTATTAGATAAATTGATCACGGTTTTTGAATGATCTAAGGGTTCATATTTTCTTGACTCCTTCATAAGTTTCTCCATTTTCCTTTTTGGACTTGTTTTTGTTTTTCATATATTCTTTCATAGCTATGTTTAATAGCTCCCAGAATATTTTGGACGCCGATAGTTCGATCCAACTTAAAAGATCATCATATCACAGATGAGTATATAACATCGTTCATTTTTCTTTCATGACTTCTGTCAATATTACTTTTTGAAAATTGATAATTTTCAAAAGGTTTCTTACTTTTCTCCTTGATAAAGATAGAAGATGTCTATCGAAACGTCTGAAAACATTACATCCACAATAGATGATGGTAATAGCCCAAACAATCATTTAACATAAATATTATTATTTTAAATTCAATTTGCTACAAATGAAGAGTGATAATAAGGAAAATATACAAGAATCTACCTCTTGTATAAATTTTACGACACTCATACTTGAAAGTATTAAATAGGACAAAGCATTGATAGATAAGTGAATTTATCTAAAAATCTAGAGCTGATATAGAAAAACTGCTATCATATTTAGATTCAGCTATAAAAATATAGTTGAAATCAGCTCAAAAATTCTTGGCACCAAAAAAATTTTTTTTTTTGTGGGCCTGTGTTATTATTATTACTTGATCAGAAAAAATTCATTCTAAAGGATTGTTCGTTCATTGTGGCGGTTCTATCAGTATCACACTGTTCCAGAGTAAGGAAAAATATTTCAGAACAAGCGTACAAAAGCATAATGTCCCATTAGAGCTTCTCAACATTTTTATTCAATCCTTTCAATCGAAAGTTTATAGCCAGATTATATAATACCATTCGTTTAAATCATTGAATTAACTTAATGAATATCTAGCATCCTATTCCTTCCCAATAGCCTGAATCCCCATTTCATTCAATTCTGTAATTACCCATTTATCCATGTACCTTCTGGTAAGTTAGATAATGAACATCTAACCGCCCATTTAAAATCGTCCGAACGAACCAGCAGATTTCTGCGAATCATCTACGTAAAAAATTTATTGTTCCCATATTTCAATCACAATCTCAAATACGATCAATATATACGAAAAAAAATGTATCCTGATGAAGTCAGACTTGGTGACTATCAGAAAAATCCGGATTAGATTCACCCTCCGAAAGGTATTGCTTGATTCGTTTGAAACAGACATTGATAAATTAATTTCAATGTGTTTAGTACCAATGACAGCATGCAGAAATAGAGTAAGAACCTTTTTCACGTGAATCATTTATCCAGGAACTATGATTGTCATTTAAATCGACTGGTGATCCGGTATAAGGATGATGAATAGGTGTTAACCATTGTTTAGGCGGATTACCGAAGGCAGTGGCGTAACATCGCTTAGGTCTTCCTACTGGGTTATCAGTAAGCTGTCGTTATCCAAGATCAAGGTATAAGAAGGATAAGAAATCAGGACTATAAGCCGGATGAATCATCAAATCGATGTTTAGAGTGCTCAAAAATGCAGTTGTTCAAGAGCTCGCATTTCCGTGGTGAAGGGTGATCCGTATTCGGCGGTTGGTTCTCCAGATTTCCCAGAAGATAACTGGCATACAAATGTTTGTGTGCCACTCAGAATTAACTGTTCTGCGTTGTTCTAGTGGTACGATTGCGACATGTCCAGTTTTTCCGAAAAAAACAGGCGACCGTTCGCTTGGAAGTGCTTCGAGCAACTTTAGTTAGATTTGGCTCATCTTGAAACACCTATACAGTCGACTGCTGTTTACTTTCGGGCTCATAAACGTAAATCCACGATTCATCACCTATCACGATGTTATAGACGTGGTTCGAAGTAACACGATCGTATTTTTGGAACATTTCTTTCGATCAATCGACACAAGCCTTTTTCTGAGCGATTGACAATCTGTGTGCATCCAATGCAAACAAATTTTTTTGACGGTCAAATGTTCATGCAATATTGAATGTACGCTGGTCCCACTAATGCCTAAGGTTGTCTTAATCTCACGATAGGTCACATGACGATCTTGCAATATCAGTTGGCGCACAGCATCAATTTCGATAAACGCTGGTTCTTGATGGAGCTTGATCGCCAGAAATTTAATTAAGTTCATCGATGCACCGTTGTTGAGTTAATCCACGTCGAAAGTTTTTTGGGAGAGATGAATCTTTTAAGTAAACAACACAAATATCACTGGTGTGTCAAAACGTTCTGACTACGTATAACCTAAAAAATTTAGGAGCACTAAATATCATCAAAGCCTTGGGCAAGACGAAATGGGGCTGCCATCCAGCCGTACTGATCCGAATATTTAAAGTGTTGGATCTACCGCATTTAGATTATGCGAGCTTTCTTCACGGGAGATGCTCCAAATCCAACTTGGAGCGTCTAGATAGAGCACAATATGCTGTTCTGCGAGCGGTTATGTCCTTGCTGCTTTCTACTCCAACACATGTCATCCTTTATGAGGCAGCACAGCTTCCTCTCTCATTGAGACGTAGATGGCTTGCGTTTAAGTATGTGTCGAAGATTTTACAGGTGGAAGAACATCCAGTGTGCAAGATGATTGGAGAGCATGAACAGTTAGACCATCTTTGGGCACGTACAACCATCCCCCCTCTTAGTCGGGCCTTTTTTGACCTCTCTTCCAGAAATCGACTCATGCAAAACATACCCTTCTATGTTGAATGATTATTTGGGCTATTACCATCATTTATTAAATTATCAATTTTTCAAAAGGTTTTTTACTTTTCTTCCTTGATAAAGATAGAAGATGTCTATCGAAACGTCGGAAAACATTACATCCACAATAGATGATGGTAATAGCCCAAATAATCATTCAACACGAGCTCCATCATCAACAATATCTCGTCATCAAATACCCTTCTATGAAATTCCGCTTGAGTTAAGACTGAGCAAAGTATATGTACACAACTCGGGTCTTCCTAAGTATTCGTTATCGAACCCTCAAGAGTTTGCTGCATTGGTGGCAGATAAGTTTACCCAACATCGAATTATATTTACAGATGCTTCGCTACCCAGATCTCCCGACTCTGTAGGCTATGGTGTGTACTGCTCGAACCCATTGGTCCATATTCACCGCAGAAATGTATGCAGTGGGAACTGCTGTTCAGATAATTCTGCAGGATAATATCTCAAGATCTCTAATTGTGTCAGATTCTTTGAGTGTGTTGGAGGCTCTTAAATCTGCAAATTTCAACTCCAATACTGATTGTATCTCGGTTAGAACATTCAAACTTTTGTATCAGGCCAGGACAGCTGGATTAGTGATCAGGTGCATTTGGGTTCCCAGCCATTCTTATATACATGGCAATGATATTGGTGATATGCTAGCCAATCAAGGCAGATATCAAGTTGGCCTCCCTTCCATCCCTGGTGGTCCTCGAGAATTGTGGCCAGACTTTCGTAGACTATTGAGGGACACTTGGATTAATCAGTTTTACGAGATATGTACCCTAAAAGGGCGCATTTACGCGCTATACACCACACGCAGTTCTTTCCTGGACGATCCCTGGTTCTCGAAAATTAATCGACCTCGTAGATTCTTCACGGTTGTCCTACGGTTAAGATCCGGTCATTACTCCATCCCACCTTCACAGAATAGGACTCAGGGATACGAATTTATGCGAATGCGGAGAGATAGATATTGTACATTTGTTTTTCGGTTGCGCTAATAACTTGAGCAGAAGCAGTGGGCTATATACTGCACTTTCCTTGCATGACCAATTTTCCTATAAACATATACGATAGTATTTTCTCTGACAAACTGGAAGTGCTGGATTTGCTAGTAGATTTTCTAACGTGTAGTAGCTTGAGAGTATAGTGCCAAGCTTGATTTGTCTGGGTTTGGTTCCTATATATGCTTGTGCCTCTGTTGCTTGTTTCCTACCTTTATCGTTTAACCATCCAGCTGTAGCTTGCAGAGCATGAAATTTAGTCTTTGACTATAGATAATGTAAAAAATGTCTCTCAGTTTACCTAGTCTGGGATTGGAATCCCAAGACTCCTGATGCCCCAGGACCCAGGAATTAGGAAAAAGAAGCATTACAAAAACACAGAGATTGGGTACATAGTCTTTCAGGCTGAGCCCATATTCAGACCTCTCCAGTCAGAGGCATCATTGGTTGCCGAGCAGTCTGTTTGAGAATCAAGAAGAAGAATAACCTAAAAAATGTCAAGCTTTACTATAGAGCTTTCAGTAGGCAGATTGCAACACTAGGATTGTCCAATCCCGAAATATGAAAGGCAACCCACGTATCAATTTCTGGCACATATATTCCAAATAAGCTTTGAAATCAAGAGATAAATTTCATTTATCCCCTATATATATATATATATATATATATTCTTTCGATTTTTTGGCTTACAATATTTAGTAAGCAAACAATAAAGCATATAGATCAGGGGATAATGACGGGGTGTCATACAATTCGGCGTATGACATTAAAGCCTATGGAAAAAAACCCAGTCTCCCAGCCTAAGTGTAAAAGTACAAGAATAAGCTGAAAAATATTCATCTCCTAAATACTTAGGATAGAAATTATGTTCGAGAGGATATTGGTAAGCAATAACAATATCATCAGCATATACACACTCTTGAGATGATAACTAAGGTGAATCACTGAGATAGATTTATATAAATGAAGAGTGAAGGGGCTAGAACTAATCCTTGTGTCAGAGAACGTATCTTCTAGTAATCTTAAAGTGTGTCCAATCACAGCGCGGCAAGCCGCGCGCGGTCAGCCTCGCTGTGATTGGACGACTGCCGCGCGCGAATGTTTTTATTGTTCGTTCGTTCGAACTTTGTTCTCTTCCTTCTACGTAATTTACGACTAATAGGCAGAGTTAGAACACACGCGGCCGCTTTCATTGTGTCTTCAATACGAAATAAAGAGCGGGGCGTGTCTCGGACGTGCTGCGCAAAAGGTCTAAACTAGTTACGTGGCAAACTTGCGTCCAGCGAATGCCGCGCGTTGCGCGCTGTGTTTGGACACACCTTTACAATCACGCTTCAGATGAGCAGTGTTCGAAAATACAGGGTGAGTCTTTGACCACTGCTTCAACTTCAACCATAGATTCTTGATGTCAAAAGAAACATTTTCTTCCTATAACATTTTTTCAAATTTGGCCCCGTTGAAAAGATATATGGTGTTGAAATTTCTTGAAAAAATTGCATTTTCATCTGTAATATTCAAACGACAATATCAATTGAAATGATCTCATGTAGAAGGTTTTTGATGACAGTCATGAATATTTTGGAATCATTTGATTTATTCCATTTGTTGTGGGTTTCTCACTACTGTACAGATTGGTTAAATTGCATGAAAAACAAATATCACTTGAACTAAAGGTCCGTATCTTGTACTTCCTAAAGTCATTATGGTCTGTTTTGCAGATAAAATCATTCATCATTGAAAGGAATTAAATCGATATAATCATCTGATGAAACAAGAGTGAGTGAATCATTACTTAGAGGGAAAATAATGTTTTTAAACAGTTCAGATTCAATAGTGGATGCTGTGGAAAGTAATTTTCATTCAAATTACACTGGACTACAGAAGGGTATTTGTCCAATGTGAAAATTCAAAATGCTTATAACTTTTTAACGCAGCTGTATATGGAAAAACGGTATGGGAAAAATGTGTTTCTTCCGATCTCAAAAACCCATGGTTAATATTAACGCAGTGGTTAAAGATTCACCCTGTATATTAGAAATAAAATGCCATAACAGAAAATAGATTAAATCAATGAAAATGAATTATTTCTGGACCGCTACGCCACTGCTTTATAACTTCAAAGGATTTCCCAAACTTCTGGACAATACCAACAGATCATAATAATATGCACAAGATAATGCGTTAGGTACATTTGTTTCTTATTTATTAATCCTCGAACGAACCCACAACAAAACAGTCTTGGGGGATATTGTAAATTTTTTAAATATATCTCGTGAAACGCGAGTTTTTTCTTGAAATGAACTCTGTTCAAGATGAACCTGTAGAACTATCAATTAAATGGACAGTCAACAAATAATTGTTAATTAATAGCCTGTCGAAGTGTTTCTAGTGCTTTCAATTTAAATAGTGTTGAGAAGTTGGTGATTGTCAGGATAAAAATGTTTGTTTAGTGGTTATTTGCAGTGGTTTGAAGTGGTTTTCTACAAGGAATTGAAAAACTGAGACGATAAAGAGATTGCCAAGCTCGAAGTCTGGTTTTTCATCTATTCAATTCAAGGTGAACTTTAATTTTCCTATTTTTCAATGTTATTAAGCTATCACTCATTTGTTACCCCTAGAAATAGAACAAATTGGTTCATGATTAGAATGGTGTTCCAGCAATATGAATTTAATGAAAAAAAATTTTCAAAGTATCTTGCTGTTATAATATAATAACATGGTTCAATTTTAAGTAACAGCTTGAAAATGAATTTCTTGTATTGTTGTAGGGTACATTTTCTTCCCAATTTATGTGCTATCTTGTTATAATATCGAATTCACCTATATGCAGGTCCTTTTCGGTGAGGCTAAGTCTGTACTACGGGATTTTTATTGCTGTTGTTCTTGTATTATAATTACTTGGTGTTTTCTCTTCAAAGTAATGCATATTTTTGAAAGTGACAATCAAGCATTCCTGAATATGTATAGCTAGTGCGGTTAAGAAATCTTTTTTTTTTAATATTCCCCTGCACGACTCCATTCTCTTCATCTTCCAGATTGTACGTATTGCACTCTTTTGCATCTTCAGCACTCCAAGTTATGTGAGCTACCATAGAACATGATGCCATACTTCATCTTCGATTCAAATACTGCTTGGTAAATGGTTTTCATTGGCATAGAGTCCAGGTATTTACCGACTACCCCAAGTGAGTAGCGAATAGAACTCAATTGAGCACAAAGGTTGGTGATGTGTTCACTCCAATCAAGAGTTTCCTCCAGTTTGAGACCTAGGAAATTACAACACCTAATCAGACTCAGAGAGGAGTTGAAAAGTTGAATATTTGCTGGTGTTTGAAAACCTGAATGAGCTGTTTTGACTAGCACTGCATTTGTTTTTTTTTGGCATTCATGCATAAACCATTTGCTTCAAACCATTCGCCTGCTTGCAGTTGGGTTGATTTTACCAGTTTACACGTTTCTGGGAATGTCTTGGCCATGACTGTGAAGTTTGTGTTATCTGCATAATTCAACATTTTGATACTTGTTTCATCAAATATGGTATATAGATCATTTAGAAATATGATGAATATGATGGGACCTAAAATGCTTCCTTGTGGTACTCCTAGTTCTGTGAATTCTGGCTGCGATATTATTTGGTTCTCATTCTGAGAGATTATTACTCTTTGTCTACGGTTGGTTAGGTACGATTTAAACCACTTCAGTTCTTTTTCCATTATTCAATAGGCTTGTAATTTTTGTAGGATGAGATCTTGGGATAGGGTATCGAATGCCTTCGATAGGTCCAACATCAACCCAACAGTCATATTTGAATTTCAGAGCGTCTAAGTTCCTGAGATAATAGTCCGGTCAAAGTATACATACCAGGTTACCAAAATTCGCATAGAGCTGAAAATTGGTAGAGATGGTCAGGATACCATTAGAAGAAAGGGTGAAAAGTTCCCAAATATCCCATTGTTGCTAAAAAAAAGTTATTCAAGGTCAAAGGTCGCGAAAATGGGTTATTCGCTTTTTCAGCCAAACGGTGAGTTTAATCATAAAAATAGCTCAGATATAAATTGTAGATCGTGCAATTATCTACAAAAATTGTCTCTATTTTTTTTTCGTGAGAGTCACTGTTTCGAGATATGACTGAAGAAAGTTGTATGCTCCATAAATTGCATAAGTACGCCACGTTCATTCGTCACTGGCGCCGTAATGCGAGTTGAATTCTTTTTCTTTCGGTATATTAACTTAAAAAATCAATATTAACCCAAAAGAAACTAAGTCCATTGCCTTCTACGCCAGTGCAACCTTGACGTCTGTTTTTAAAATGTTTGAGAAACAAGATTTACTTGATTGTGCCAAAGTTTTTAAAAATAATGAGTCTACTCAAAAAGACATAATTATTCATGGAATTCGCTTTCTTCTTGCCATGTACGGAGCTCCAAAAAATTACCTGCATTGATAAGTTCCGTTACGTGTTTTTTGTCAAAAATACTCGTAACAAAAAGTAAGTGCAATTGGCTTCTCTTCCTCCAACCTCGGCTTCTGCACAACATCTTCTTCGGGTATATTATCAAGTTCAAGTGTGGCTTGGTAATCAATTAGACCCAAAAGACTGGGGTTGGATGTTGATTGATAATGCATTAGAACCTGTCCAAACTTTACTTCCACCTGCACCGGAAAAACTCCTCAACACCATTTTTGCAATTGTAAAAAGGATTTAATGCCAAATGTGGCTGCAAAAAGTTGGGTTGTTTTGTTCCTTAGCCTGTACAAGTTGTCAAGGCCAGCTTTGTTCTGATGCTGAATCTCCATTAGAAGAGGACTCATTTCATATAAACGACGAGACATCCGATCCATCGCTTTTAGACGAGTTTATTTTCACTCAGCTCGAAAAAGAAGACGAAGAACAAGAAGAAACAGATGTAATAAATGATTATAATTCGGACCAATAATTTTATCACATTCTTTGCAATTAACGACCATTTTTATTATTTATTAGTACAAATCGGTTCGTGAAATAGACCTACCGGGGAAACCACGTTAAAAAAACGCGTCAAGTACACTACCTCACAGGTGACGTGGAAACGTGTGCATTTTATGGAGCATACAACTTTCTTCGCTCATATCTCGGAAACGGCGACTCTCACGAAAAAAAAAATAGAGACAATTTTTGTAGATAATTGCACGATCTACAATTCATGTCTGAGCTATTTTTATAATTAAACTCACCGTTTGGCTGAAAAAGCGAAAAACCCATTTTCGCGACCTTCGACCTTGAATAACTTTTTAGCAACAATGGGATTTTTGGGGACTTTTCACCCTTTCTTTCTAATGGTATCCTGACCATCTCTACCAATTTTCAGCTCTATGAGAATTTTGGTAACCTCACCTCTGTTATTTGGTCTAACTTGACCGGACTATAAACTCAAAGATTGCTGTCTGTGTGGACTTCCCTTTGACATATCCATGTTGTGAAGGTGATAAAATTTTTTCTTGTACTAGGTATGATACAAGCTGAGTCGAAATAGTTGGTTCTAGTATTTTGGAGTGTTGGTATGAGACCTATTGGTCTATAGCTCTGAGGTTTGTCTGGTTCCCCTTTCTTGTACACCGGTTTTATCAATGGTTTATTAAGCAGGTCTGGGACAACACCATATTTTATGGAAACATTCATTAGGAAAGTTAGGGGTTTCACTATTTGTTCTGCGCAATCTTTTACTAATTTCATCGGAATTCCGTCACTGTTTCTATTCTTCAACATAGAGATTGATGAATAATAGGTATTAAATAAGTTCGCTATTGTCAGATTTCAGTATTTCCTGTTTATAATTTTCTTTTGTTTTTATTTTTCTACTTGCCTGATTTTTTTTCAATTTTGTTACATTTTGTCTTGCAAGTATTTGTTCCAATTATTACCAATTCCCCTTATCAAATATATATATATATATAATATATTTCAAAGAGGGCTAATTGAAACAATGTCAAGAGAATTGGCTGTAGAACGTGTTGTCATCGATCACGAGTAACAGGCAGACTATAGTTTCGGAATTATTATTCCTCATCAGTGTCGCTTGACTTGATTGATGATGACGGCCAAATATGAACACACAGAACTTATCTCAAACCAGAAGGCACATTGGAACCATATACACCATCATGTGCCATCTAGCGGTCAAGCGTCTGCGATTCCTTCTGCCTGCTACTTGTGATCGATGACGACATGTTCTACAGCCAATTCTCTTGACATTGATTCAATTAGCCCGCTTTGAAATGTTCAATTATCTTGGTCTTATGACATTAACATTTTCTCATATAATATATATTTATATATATACAATAACAATATTTCGTAATGAAACAATGAAACGAAATAAATTTAAATCGTAAATAAACGAACAAAATACTATTCTCTGGAGTATTTTGGGGTTCTGAAACAGTGTTATACTCAAACAACTGCCACAGTGAATATAAAAGAATAGTCTTCATCGAAGATCATTTAAAGAATGTTATGTTCCTTCTACTGACCTCAAATCAGTGCTCGTCTGAATTTTTATGAATAAATCGGTTAAAACCTATTGCAACACTTTTTTAATATTCACCAACTTTTGTCCTTAACGGATTTGAAACCAAGGAATTCATCTACACAGTATATCTAACGTGAAATAATTCTTTCCAGATTGTCAGAGGCCCCACTGACCGAGTGAGCATACCTCATTTTCTCTATTTTGTGCAAAATGTGCACATGGAGAATATTGGGGAAGTGCTTGATTTTTAGTATTTTCCTCATCTGGACCAATATACAGAGTAACGTGTGTGGAATGAAGTTTAGTCGTAGACAATTTTACAGATCAACTTTCAATTCAGCGAGAACAACCACACAGAGCCCTTGTCCCAACATTTTTGAGTACAGATACGATGAAAATGGAATATTGTTTGGGCTTGTACAGATCCCAATACCAAATTCAAACGTTCTGGAGCTCAACGTGGAGTTTGTGATTGCCAATAGGATAGGAAGAGTAAGTTTTTATTTATTTATTTATCTTCACTTTACATACACCAAAGGTAAATACACGCAAAGGTTTTCAACAAGAAATATAATAATATAAGGAAAACTAACAACACAAACATTTAAACAAAATGTAAGACATAAAAAGTAGATGTATAAAGTAGCAACATATCACATTAACAGTCGAAGAGAAATATCATAAAAGCAGTTATACAAAGCAAAGTAAATTTTTAATACTCTGCAACATCATACGATACGGAAATTGTAGCATCTTCTTGGCTATATTAAACTTTTCTTTATTTTTCATACCATTATTCGATGAGATAGAGGGCTTCCTTCAAAGAGAATAAATTCCTTTTTGAGAGAATTTTGAAATCAAGCTCGTATTTATGGCCACTATATCTTTATAAATATTGTATAGGTATATTTTTGCGACTAAAATAATAAATGGAATTTTTCTTTACCTCTGCTAAATATGGATATTTTCAAAATTTTCTTGCTCCAGAAAAAAATAAGGGTTGTCAGTATTAATGAAAACTTCTCTTTTACTCCTCAAGGAAAACAGTGTTGTTCTAGAATAAAGGAATTATTGATACTTCAATCGAAAAGTGTAATTTTCAGATTATTTTTGGTTGTCAGTATTTTTTTGTAACAGGAATCAAACAAATAAACATCATACGATACGGTAATCGGTCTTTTTCGTTTCATGAAAAAATTTATATATTTTTTGAATCATTAAATATACGATATAGAGATACTTTCAAGTTTTCTGAACGGAATAAATTTCTCTTATACAGAATCTTTGCATACAGTTCGTATCTATTTTTTTTCTAGCTACGATATACCTTTATTCATGAACATTCTATATTTTTTCTCCTGTAATAATAAATGAAATATTTCTTGCATTTGCTAAATAAATCATAATTTATTTCGCCCAGAAAACAAGAATGAGGATGGTCAATATTTGTAATGGTCAATAATTAAAAATATAAACTTCATACGATACGGTAATTGTAGTACCATCTGTGTTTAATAAAAATTACGATATTGATGTATCTTTCAAATCATTAGAGATACGATATGGGACATTGAGGTCCTTTAAATAGAATGAATTTCTCTTTCAGAGAACTTAAACATCAAGTTAGTATATACTGGATTCAAGCCAATGTATAAATTTGTTTATAACTATAGTTTAATTTTTCGGCCAAAGTAATACATGGAATTTTACTTGCTCTTCCGTAAATGAAAGCAATTTTTTAAGTTTTTGCTCCATAAAATAAAAATAAGGATAAACAGTATTTGTTTGCAATAAAAATTAAACTAATAAACATCATTCGATACGGTAATCGGAGGGTCTTTTTGGATTCATGAAATCTTTGATATATTTTTTTGACTCATTAGAGATACGAAATAGATATAGAGATACTTTCAAGTTTTTCTGAACGGAATAAATTTTTCTTATACAGAATCTTCGCATCCAGTTCGAATCTATTTTTTTTTCTAGCTAATATATATTTTTGTTCATGAATATTCAAAATTTTTCTTCATAATAATAAATGAATTTTTTCTTGCATTTGCTAAATGAAGCCATTTTTATAATTTATTTCGCTCAGAAAACGAGAAGGAGGATGGTCAATATTTGTTTGTAACAATAATTAAAAATATAAACTTTGTACGATACGGTAATTGTAGCACTGTTTTAGAAAAATTACGATATTGATGTATCTTTTAAACCATTATAAATACGATATGGGACATTCAAGTTTCTTTAAATACAATGAATTTCTCTTTCACAGAATTTAAACATCAAATTTGTATATACTGGATTCAAGCCAATGTATACATTTGTTTATAACTAAACTTTATTTTTTCGGCTAAAATAATAAATGGAATTTTTCTTCTCTAAATATAGCTATTTTCTCAAGTTATTTCTACATAAAATAAAATTAAGGATAGTCAATATTTGTTTGTAATATCAATTAAACAAATAGACATCATACGATACGGTAATCGGAGCGTCTTTTTGAATTCATGAAAACTTCGATATATATTATTTTTTGAATCATTAGAGATGCGATATAACGGGTGGTCCATCTAGTGTTTGGAATTTGAACTACCGAATATTTGACATTATAAACGTCAACTATTCTTTTTGACGTGACTAATATTTAGTTGAAAGTTTGAAGTTTACGAAATGGGGCGCTATTCGCTTGAAGAAAGTTGGGAAATATTAAAAACTTATTTCCAAAGTGGTGAGTCTTCAACTCAAACTGTGAGAAATTTAAGAAAAAAATTCGACAAAAAAAATGTTCCAAAAACCCAATTTGTGGATCAATTTGTGAAGCGTGTTCGTGAAACCGGAATGTTGTTGGATAAACCAACACGTGTACGTACACGTCCGGTCCGTTCAACCGAAAATATTGCTGCTGTGGCTGAAAGTGTGCGTGAACAACCATCATCATCAGTTCGCCATCGTTCTCAACAATTGGACATTTCACGCACTTCTTTGATGCGAAAGATCTTGCCATGAAGCCGTATAAAGTTCAATTGGTGCAACAGCTAAAGCCAATTGACCATCCGAGTCGTCTACGGTTCGCAAATTGGGCGGAAAATTGTTTGGCGGAGGATAACGAATTTTATCGAAAAATCATCTTTTCGGACGAAGCTCATTTCCACCTCGGTGGTTATGTTAATAAGCAAAATTGTCGCATCTGGGGCACAGAAAACCCGCACGTCGTCATAGAGAAGCCAATGCACCCACAACGAGTGACTGTTTGGTGCGGACTTTGGTCTGGCGGCATCATCGGTCCATTTTTCTTTGAAAATGAAGCAGAAATCGCCGTAACCGTCAATGCCGAGCGCTACCGCGCAATGTTGAACGATTGGTTCTTTCAAGAAATTGAAGCTAACGACTTGGACGATGTTTGGTTTCAACAGGACGGTGCAACGAGCCATACAGCACACGCCACAATCGATGTTTTATGCCGCATTTTCGGAAATCGAATAATC
The DNA here is from genome assembly GCA_030674115.1 of Micraspis discolor. Classification (NCBI taxonomy): domain Eukaryota; kingdom Metazoa; phylum Arthropoda; class Insecta; order Coleoptera; family Coccinellidae; genus Micraspis; species Micraspis discolor. Next base: position 2,303,532 of record JARTUT010001743.1, read on the forward strand.
AGCAGAAATGCTGATATGAATTGGCCACCAAGAAGCTGCAATCTGACGCCATTGGATTATTATCTTTGGGGAGCGGTGAAAGATAAGTGTTACGCCAACAATCCAGAAACAATTCAAGACCTCAAGACCGAAATTCGAGCGGCTATTGGTGAAATAGAGCCCCAAACAATCGAAAATGTATTAAAAAATTGGGTGGAACGAATAGGCTACTGCCAAGTCAGCCGTGGTGGTCATTTGGCCGAAATTATTTTTCATAAATAAATGTCATGAACCAACCTTTTAAATAAATGTTCAACCATTGGAAAATATTAAGCAGTTTTTTTTTTATAGCAAAATTAAATTCCAATTTTTAAATGGGCCACCCATTAGATATAGAGATACTTTCAAGTATTTTCTGAACGGAATAAATTTCTCTTATACAGAATTTTTGAATCCAGTTTGTACCTATTTTTTTTTAGCTAAGACAAATCTTCGTTCATAAATATTCTATATTTTTTCCTATAATAATAAATGAAATTTTTCTTGCATTTGCTATATGAAGCCATTTTTATAATTTATTTCGCCCAGAAAACCAGAAGGAGGATGGTCAATATTTGTTTTTAGCAATAATTGAAGATATAAACTTCATACGATACGGTAATTGTAGCACCATCTGTGTTTTATAGAAATTACGATATTGATGTATCTTTTAAACCATTAGAGATATGATATAGGACATTAGAGTTTTTTTTTAAACAATGAATTTCTCTTTCAGAGAATTTATACATCAAGTAAGTATATACTGGATTCAAGCCAATGTATACATTTGTTTATAACTATACTATATTTTTTCGGCTAAAGTATTAAATGAAATTTTTCTTGCTGTTCCCTAAATATAGCTATTTTTCTAAGTTTTTGCTCCAGAAAATAAAAATAAGGATAGTCAATATTCATTTGCAATAACGATTAAAAAATTAAACATCATACGATACGGTATTTGTAACGCCTTCTTGGTATTACTAAAAGCATAATGTATCTTTAGAATCATTAGAAAAACAATAGAAGACATTCAAGTTTTTTTTTGGAATAAATTTCTTTCTCATAGAATTTAAACATCAAGTTCGTATCTATTGTTTTTTGGTAACCTTATGTAATTGTTTATAAATATTTTTAATTTTATCGATTAAAATAGTACATGGAATTTTTCTTTCCTCTGGCTCAATACAATTGTATCCATATTTCTCTTTTGTCAACTAATTGATTAGACTAGAGGAGAAAAATGTTTTTTCTGAACGGTTTACGATATTGATCAATCATTTTGTATTCCACTCAGATAAATTCATTGAAAATTGAGTAGGAAGACATATGACTTCATAGTCAACATCGATACATTCCTTAGAATCTATTTTTAGATACATAAAATCAATATTTTATATAAATCTTGAATTTTGTCTTAACACTTATATTCATGCTGTCAGAAAACTATAAAATGAATTGAACCATGCATTCTTTACATGCAGGTCTCAATGTACATAAAATCGCCCACTTACGTCTGAGATCATTCTAATTAGATGAAAATCAACAATTTTTACATAAATTCTATTATCATTCACGATCTAATTCAACTGTATCATTATAATTAATCGAAAACAATAGAAGTCGAAAAAAACGTGTTAATCCCCTTTTTTTTCGACCATTTTCCATGGAGAATACGCTGGTTCAATGTCATGTGATGTGTATACGAGGGATATACGAAAATTAATGAAAGTCGAGATTTCAACAGTTCAATGACGATTTTACGCTGCGTTCTCTTTACCTATTCAAAATGGATTGAGAGATAAATGTTTCTTGTAGAAAATAGCACATGAAAGATTCTACTAAATTATGCATTTAAGTTTGAACTCAATTTTTCTCAAAGAACTAGCCGATCTTTCATCCGTGAAATATTTCTGGATTTATGGAAAAATTTAAATCATACAAAGTTGTGTATAGACAAAGTACGTAGGTATAGATGGAAGTTTCATTATTTTTTATTTCAGGGTGCAGAAGGATCAATAACACTGCCATATGCAAGCAAAAATCAAATATTCGATAACATACAGAATAAGATCCCACTACAATATAAAGTGAACTTTCCGTCATGGCAAAATTACCCCCCTAAAATAACAAAGATTGTGTTTAATGGTGAAACTATTTGTTTCGGAGAGCCATATTCATGTGAGTAATAAAGGTTTTTCCTGGTTTTCCTCCATTTCTATGATTTTTACTCCAGTTGTTAGTATTCAAATGATTGTATATCCCTGGAGCCAGCGTATTTGAAGGCTTTGTGCCATTTATAAACTTGTGTTTTCGATAGAACAGAATCTCCATAAGCCTTTTCCAGCATTCGCAATTTTGCTCAAAACACAAAATATTGGACACACTCTTCGCATAGTAGCACTAAGGTCGACTGGTTTCAACAAACTGGTTGACAGATGGAGCTCATCTTTAGTATAGTACTTACAAAAAGTCCTACCAACATACAGAAACTTTAAATAATTAAAAATACTCAACGCGGGCAATTTAATTGATTATTTTTCCGACCCAAATATCGACCAATAGAATTGCACCATTCGACGTCACGTGGTACAAGTCGATTTGGAGTTTGTTCTCTGTCCACCATCGATAAAAAGTCAAAGGAAATGTTCCCATTAATACGGAGAAGGCAAAAAAACAGTTTGGAACCAATTTACTACTTTTTGTACTGAGAGAGAATACACATTGAGTGCTGAAACGAGTGAAGCGCAATTGTCAAACATTATGAAAGATTACGCTTACAATATGAAGAAAATGGATGGAGAAGACTATAAAGAAGGTACAATAAAAACATTGTGGAATCAGACTGCCAAATTACTTCAAGAAAAAAAGTATTTGAACGATTTCGACATCAAAATAAACCCATTTTCGGATGCTGCATTCAAGACCGCTCGAGAAGCTCGTGATGCCAAGCGTAAGGCTTTACAATCTATTCCGGAAAAACGGAGGGCAAGTGCAGCAGCGTTGGGGGAAAAAGATTGGGATGCAATGACCACTGTTTGGGACGAGGAAACTCCTGATGGCCTCCAGAAAAAATTATTCATGATAATATCAGTGGAATTGACTTGAAGAGGTGGTGAGGGCAGCATGGCGTCAATACATCACTTCAAGGCAGAACAGCGAAATGACGGGGAAACAACTGGGAGAATTGAATACAATCCAATTTTCAGCAAGACCACACAAGGTGGTGATAAAAAATTATCAGACAGCAAGTGGCTGGTGGAGAATCGGGAAATCCCTGACAAGTGCCCAGTGAGACTGTTCCAGAAATTGAGAGAGAAGAGAGATGTCAATATCAAGAGCGACAGACTATTCCTGACCCAAAATCCATTCTGGAATAAAGTTCCAGGCGCTAGGTGGTACAAGGATGCCCCAGTAGGCCAAAACACGATTTCAAAGTGGGTTAAGGAGTCAGCACAAAAAGCTGGGCTTGACCTTGGTAACAAAAAATCACCAATCACTCCAGTCGTGCAACAGCCGTGTCCAATCTAGCGAAATCGGGCCTGGGAGAGCAGCAGATAATCAAAATAACTGGACATGCCAACAGTAACTCCATCAAGCCGTATCTCCAACTCGACCAGGAACACCACGAATTAATTGTCAAGAAACTGCGAAGGAGTGAGCCTACTGCAGAAAATGCCATCAACAGCATAAACTTCATGCCATCTACCTCTTCTGGGACCATTACCGATAACTCTGACTTGAAGAAAACATGCACCAATGTTTACAACAATTGTATTTTTAATTGCACTACCCTGATTCTTAATTAAATGTTGTTTTATTCATTATGAAATTCTTATTTGTTAACTGTACATTTCGTCTCATGGTGCAATTCTATTGGCCGACATTTGGGACAGAAAAATAATCCCCCGAATACCACACGAGCTTCAAAATTTTTTTTAACCTGAAAAACTTGACTCCTTCATTTGTTTGCAACGAACCTATCGGGAAATACCCGATAATTTTGAAGCTCTTGTGGTATTATAAGTGAAAATTTCCTGATATTTTTTGTCAGAGTAAACACGATTTCTTAACGAGCTCTCCTCGGATGTATGAGCAATAAAGGAATTGTTTTAGAATGCAATACGGTCAAAAAATATCTAATTATAAATATTTTTGGATCACCTCTCGTATTCAATAAAAGAAAGGGTTTTTTTTATGAGTTTTATGAACTCAATCATATAAGTGAGCTCTTCACAACTTAATTGCTGTTAATCCCACAGTGAATATAGTTCCAGTCTTGACCACCATCACTTTATTACACAAATTGAACGTAAAAGTGACTGAGCTAGGTTCAATTCCTGCCGTAAACCTGCCCAATTTCTTCAACGTTGACAACCCCAGCCAAACATTTGAGGGTAGAAATGGAATAGATAAACCGATTTTCAGCAATAATTATCCTCAAAACCCAATCTACTTCAGACCTAAGAACACCGTAGACGTTCCGAAGGATATACCATATTCCGGTAACCCTTTCTTGAACAAATTATCATCTACCACCAACGCACCACTGGGCCAAGGTGAGAAATGTTTATTTAGAAAATTACAGACATTTGGACAAAACGAAAGAAAGCTAATCTACTAGTTCAATGAACGAGAATCTAGAACAATATTTTATACAAGGATGGATTGATAAGTACCCGTGTCTGTCAACAGAGGGAACCGTAGGTAAAAAAATCTGTATATTGTTTTGTGCCATCCTTCAAACGACGTTCTGATACTTATCCATCCATCCTACTGATTCCCTGTTTTGTGAAGTATTGTTAAGAGTCTTCAATATCTTCTTTTTGTTCCAGTGTCGAAACACATAATACAGGATGCGGTAGATAGTAAGGCAGGTTTTAAATAAATCAAAGAGTAGTTCATTTTTAATGAAAAACGATGTTTAAATGGCTTCGCACAACTTGACTTACTAATTGATTTGAAACCATCATAGGCGAAAACGCGATGCTCTACCGTCGATAGCACCATGACGACGTATTGGTTAAACCATGCTCACGAGTTAAATGGAATTCGTGCTCTCTACCGCACCTAGCTTATACAACGTTTCAGTTTGTTGCCGCCATCTTGAACTATGACATTTCTGACAAGACTAATCGAAAGGAAATAGAAATTCTTCTTCAATGTCTTCCTTTTATTGTTTCAGGATTTGGATATTTCACAACAACCCCAAGAAATGAACCAGTATTTGAAATAACTCCAAGGATTGCCACAAATCCCCCTCTAAACACTCTACCGAAAGAAAATCCGACACTTGTCAGTAGAGACTTGACTTCTCAGTTTGTTTACGAAGTATGTGGCAGGCCAGTAATCACCAACTCTCTTATACTGCACGGAACCAAAGTAGCCAAGGGAGCTTATCCCTGGCTGGTCGCCATCTTCCACACCACCGACGTTGGCCTTTCTTACAAATGTACTGGTGTTTTGATTTCTCGAAAACACGTGGTCACAGGTAACTATGCTTTTTTTTCACCTCTATCATAGTTGGTGATGAGGTAATTATTATTATCGGAGAGGAGGGACGATCTCGAGATGGGTAGTACTCTCTCCCACCGTTCAACTCGTTCTACCAATTGCTGTCGTGGAGCCTTGGATGTTAGAGCATCGCGTTTTCGCCTATATTTGTTTCCTCCAAAATAATAACCATCGTACAGCGTGAGTTTCGTCCCAACTGCAATATTCATTGCACAAATTCTTTCTGGACTCTGCTAGTGTAAACAGTGTGGATCTAACATTCATGACTGCTCTATCCAGATTCTAAGAAATCTCATGATGTCATAATGTATAAACATGCAACAAATTACGGATATAATATTTTCACAGTAATGAAACTTACTAAAAAAAACAAGTTACGGAAAAAGTATTTTAGCCAAAACGCTTGTAATTTTTGAAAATGGTCTCAACTGAGGATTGGGTTCGACTTCCTGTTAAAGAAGCCGTGTTCAAACTTGAGTACTCTGCCGGCCGGCCAGCCGTTTACTCTCTATCTTCCGAAGGATATGACCTTGAGTTTTCATATTTACACAATATGTTGATTGTCAAAATATCTCAAATATCTCGATCAAGTTCGTAATTGGGCCAAATCCGTCGGATAGTTCAGCAGTTATGAGCATCTGGAATTTGGTTTTCGCAATAATTTCTAGAATATCCATTCGATCAATTTGGAACTCTTAAAATGTTTGGATAACGTAAAATGGCCTTCATAACCATAAAGTCAGATCAATGGTGACTGAAGAAATACTGAATATTAATTCAAAACGATCGTATTATCTTTGCGCACATAAAAAATCAAATACCGTACCTGCTTATATTGACCCTACTTCAAGCATTCGGAAAGGCTTAGTGCTTAGCGAATTACTAAGCACTAAGATTTTCGCGAGAGTGCTCCGAAAAACAAGCACTAAGCACTAGCCTTTGAAAAGTGCTCGCGAGCACAGTGCTCGGAAGCACTAAAGTGCTTAGAGTGCTTTCACGAGCACTAAGCACAATGCTTTGGCACAGCTCTGTACAATACAACATTTCAACATCTCATATGTTATCATACGTACCTGTAGTTTAATCACAGATCCTGATCCATGAAGGCCTTGGCATGCTGCAAAATAGAGTACGATGAATATAATTGATTTGGCTACAATTACGTAATTTTTGCAAAAAGCTGAAGGTAGAGCCTTCTATGTTATAGTTGCCATGAGAACTCTAAGATTTGTAGTCTGAAATTGATGAAACTACATGGCTAGGGAATATAATTCATGTTCTAGGTAACAAGCAGTGTAATACAACTTGAACAAAGCATCACATTCACAAAGAAAGTAGGGTTATCCAAAACAACAAAGCGTTACATCACCTAATACACCATGAAATCTAATAAATATTTCCTAATAACAGTATTAATCCACAACATAATAGAAAAATAATAAATTCACTGAACCAATCAAGTCCTCAATGCTTTTAATCAACAAATAAAATGGTCAAGCAACTAATAACATTTAAAATAGTCGGAATTATACTTGTAAGATAGATTCTGGAGTCGCTCAACTTAGGATGGCTTCGTTTTCGAACTCTCACAAAGGCTCTAACTAAAACTTTTTCGGTCTCACTTACTTCTCTCACAACTCAACCGATAATCGCCATCATTCATCTTGAAATTTTCTTCTACACCAACGCACTTGCACAGCTCGACGTTGACACCAGACAGTGAGAACCGCGCTCTTCTTCTTTCTCCGATTCTAAGCATGGAATTTACTTCCACGGTTAGGTAACCGTCAGTGGCGTATCAGCATAGGGTGGAATGAGACTACAATTTTTTGTTTGAAAATAAAACAAAGTATAAACGCTTAACTTGTATTCAGAACTGTCCTCTATCATATATTGGCACTTATGTATGTCCAATAAATTGTTCCAGAGAATTCTTTTTTAGATGTTATGGACGTTATGTCCTCCTTGAAAGCTAGCGATGCCGAACATTGCTTCTTTCGCAACAATATCTAAATCATCAATTCCTTTTACAGCTGCCCATTGCGTCAGAAAAGAAGGACGGAACCTGCAGCCCAACAAAATTGTCCTGGTGCTTGGTAGAACAAATCTCCAGCACTGGGAGGTTACTGATGGTGTCATGATTGGTGAGGCTGAAGATGTACACGTTCATCCAAACTACACATCACATTCTAGCGATGCCGACATTGCTGTGTTGGAGCTTCGGAAGGTCGTGACATTTTCAGTAGTGATACGTCCTATATGTCTTTGGGACGCTGAAGACGACCTGAACGCAGTGGTAGGACAATCGGGCCTCGTCGTCGGTTGGGGCAAAGACGAGAGCGGTCTCAAGTTTTCACCAGAACCTAAGCAGATTGAGTTGCCGATTGTCAGTCAGGAGCAGTGTTTGAGGTCAAGTTACGCGTATAGGGATATAACGTCTGAAAGGACTTTTTGTGCAGGTGGGTGTAGCATTGCTTTCTTATTCTATTATGAATTACAGTTGAAATGCTGCAATAAAAATGAATATTTTCCGTGATATGAGTAACGTCACAACTCGACTGATATTTCATTTTTATGTACGAGGCCTGTGGCTCCCACTCTTCAATCACAGAATAGTCGCGTGTTTATCTCTGGTTCCATTGTTATTCCACAGAGAAACGTGCTCGCTCCGCTCACGTGTTAAAACATCTCGACCATTAATCGCTATCATTAATAAACTAGTTGATTAAATAACTATTTCAATGACACAAATATCCCTGAAGTCACATAATTTTTTCAGGTAGGCGAGATGGTAAGGGTCCATGTAACGGAGACAGTGGAGGTGGATTCGTCATGAAGAAATATGGAAGATGGTATCTCAGAGGTGTTGTTTCTATGTCACTTTCAGACGTGCACGCCAATTGTGATTTGCTAAATTACGTCGTTTTCACAGATGCTAGCAAACATAGAAACTGGTTGAGCAGTTTCATCGGATGATTTTTGTTATTCATATTTGTATAGTTATATACTATACTTGTATATTTCAGTAGATATAATAAATTATTGCTGCGATCATTGCTAGTCTTAGAAGTTCCTAACACCACGTCAAAGTATTTCTACAGAAAAACCTTTATTTGGTATATTTGTGCGATTTTGCTTGTTTAAATACTAGAACAGCGATCTATCGTTTTATCCAATTGTCCGTTGTTTTTCGAATACCGCCTCTGTCTTATTTATCGAATATTCCATTCCTCGTACCATGAAGAATGCAGTGTAGTTCTATGTTAAATATTGTTGTGCACCGAGAACGGTTCCTTTGTTAGGCGTTATTATTATGGCGTGGGTGAAGGTTTAGATCTGTTTGTTCAGCTTGGATAGTTTTATATGATGTTTACTACGTAGGAGACTACAAAGGATAATGCCGTTATATCCTTTCAGCTGCAGCAACCACTTGATGTCGTCGTTCAAGTTCGAACTAAATATTAATGGTCTCCTTTCAGCAAAACATATAACTTAATATGTGGTAGGGTACTTTTACTTCGCATTACAGCTTAACTCGGTATTTTCGAAGTACAAGATTGGTCGTTAAACGGTAAGAACATATTTAGTGGATGTAGACAATAATTAGTTTGTGGAAGGTTATATTTTATCAAGGGGTGAGAGATATTTGCTTATTTATTTCGAGGGTTTATTCATGTGAATTTTGTTTATATTGTCTTATCTTTATTTATGTTTATTTCTGAGTTGTTGACTACTATCTTTTCATTTACTTATTTGTATTACATGATATTTCTATTTTATCTGAATCAGTCAATTTATCCCAATCTAAAATGAGAAATATGAAGAAAAAATTACAGATATTCAGGAGATCAGCTCCTACTTTAGAACATGTGTCACATCCATTCAATATAGATGAATTGAGGGCTGCAATCAAATCTACCAAATCTTGAAAAGCAGCACGTTTTGACGGAATTTATCAAGAATTCATCAAACATTAAGGAAACAAGGCCTTGTCTTGATTATTGTCTTTCTATAACAACATTCTGAATTCACGAAATTTAGCTACCGAACTTCGTAAGGCTAAAGTAATAGGTATTTTGAAACGAGGAAAAAATCCTTGTAATTCTAGTAGTTATCGACCCATCAGTTTATTGAGTGTTCCTTTCAATATATTAGAAAGGCTAGTCCTTTTTAGAATTCAATCTTCTATAGAAAATGCTCTACAAAATTTCCAGGAGGCTTTAGGAAAAACAGAAATTGTTCGGATCAGGTTCTCAGCCTTACAACTTTCATAGAATCAGGCTTCAATGATAGGTTGAAAACAGGAACTGCTTTCATCGATTTATCCTCGGCTTATGACACTGTGTGGAAAGATGGATTAATTTTCAAACTTTATACCCATCTGAAGTGTGGGAAAATGGTACGATTATTAGAAAATATGTTATCTGATAGAAGGTTTCGTGTTTTTATTGACAATAAGAGTAGCAACTTCAAAACATTGAAAAACGGCCTTCCTCAAGGATCAGTTTTAGCTCCTTTACTTTTCAATTTATATCTAAGTGATTTGCCCAATACATCATCTCAAAAATTTGTTTATGCTGACGACATTGCTATTGCTTACCAACATTCGGATTTCCATACTCTGGAAAACATACTGTCATCTGATTTGGAAATTTTAAAGAATTATTTTATTGAGTGGCGATTATGTCCAAATCCCAACAAAACAGAGGTATCTTGTTTCCATCTGAATAACCATGAAAAATATAGAAAATTAGCTGTAACTTTTAATGATTCTCCTATCGAACATAATTTCTATCCAAAATACTTAGGAGTTAAATTAGATTCATCTCTCAATTACAAGGCTCATTTAAATGATCTGAGCCTAAAACTAAAAACTAGGAATAATATTGTTCAGAAATTAGCTGGATCCTCTTGGGGTGCTGATGCTTCCACTCTTCGTACAGCATCTCTAGCCCTAGTCTTTTCTGCAGCTGAGTATTGTTGCTCTGTTTGGTTTAATAGTGCACATACACAAAAATAGATGCACAATTGAATACATCCATGAGAATAATTACTGGCACCATAAGATCTACACCGGTTCATTGGTTACCAGTATTGTCTAATATTGTCCCTCCCCATATTCGCAGACAGACTGCAGCTCTGAATTCTTGGAATAAATATCATTCTTTTCCCAATTTATTCCCAATTATTTCATATTTTCCACAAAATAGAATTCCCAGATTGAAGTCACGTAAACCATTATGGCATAATACGTTCTTCAATATGAACATAAGTGATAAAGAATTATGGAAGACTGAGTGGAACTCTTACGAAATGTTCAATAAATATCTCGTTTCTGATCCTTCTGAAAAAGTTCCTGGTTTTGATCTTCCAAGAAAAATTTGGACAGTTCTTAATCGTTTGAGAACAGGTCATGGTCGTACCAATGGCATGCTATTTAAATGGAACTCAGTTCCTAGTGCAAGTTGTGAATGTGGAGAAGCAGAAGAAACAATACCTCATCTCATCGATAGTTGTCCCATATATAAATTTCAAGATGGTTTTAGGGCTATTCATGATGTTTCCAACTCTTTCTTGGAATGGGTTATAAATTTCAAACGAATATGATAGGTATTTTTGTTATTCAGTTCTTTTTTCTGCTTTTGTCTTTTTATTTCCAGATTCAATGTGAACACCTTGAAGAAGTCTCTGTCTCCACCAATAGAAGATCACTCTTGAAGAAAGAAGTCCCTGAAATATATTTCAGCTTATTTTTGTATTTTCACACTTAGACGGGGAGCCAGGTTTTTTTCACAGGGTTTTTTTCCTAGGCTTTTATGTCATACGCCGAATTGTATGACACCCCGTCACTAACCCCTGATCTATATGCTTTATTGTTTGCTAATTAAATATTGTCAGCCAAAAGTTCAAAAGAATATATATATATTTTTGGTGCCTTGGGATTGTGAACCATTCTTATATTACTGTATGAGATTTCTTAGAAACTTCGATCGAAGGGCCTTGAATGCCGGTAGGGATCAGCTCAATTCATGTGCTATATTAAATGAGAGAATATACTTTTTTCGATCTCTTTTCACTAAGGTCGCCGCTGGACCTCATGATCTTATCCCTGTTCCTCCTTCCATGGGTCATACAATATTTACAGGTGATGGCTAGCTTATCTTGGGACCAATAGCTATTTTGATTGCCTATTCACTTTTATCGATGTTACCAAGACTATGATTAAAACAAATTCTATTTAATTAAAGTTGTTTCCATAATTGCTATGACTGATTGTCTCAATTAATCACAATATATCTGATCATTCAACACTATACTACATCGTCCAATGAAATCGCTCAATTTTTGAAAACGAACCAATAGAAACAAACTGTATCTGAAAACACTCAACGATAACTTCAACAGCACATTTGGCAGTTCTGTCAGTTTATTTTCGTATTTTACCATAAAGTAGATGAAAATGAAACGTTTTGGGAATTGTAATATTACTTCAATTGAGGAAAGTGTGAAGTGTGAACAATTCTGTGCTACTCGGGAATACCTTGTAAATGAAAAAACAAGTTTGTCAGAGCTCAATAATATTATGGTAGACTGGGCTTTCAATATGAAGAAAAGAGATGGATCAGACTACAAGGAAAGTGTCGTAAAAACCTTGAGGAATAATACTGCCAAACAGCTGCAGGAAAAATTCTATTCCGAATGGGGCGTTAGGTTCGATCCATTCACAGACGTGGCTTTTAAAATGGCGCGGGATGCACGAAATGCCAAGAGGCGAATTTTGCAAGTGGACCCTGAGAAAAGAAAAGTTAGTGCCAAGGCGCTGTCTTTGGAGCAACACAAAAAGATGGTCAACTTATGTAAAGAAGATAATCCAGACGGTTTGAACAGAAAATTTTATTTTATTGCTGCATTGGAGCTTGCTTGGCGCGGAGGAGGGGTTCATCATGCCTAATTTCGCATTTCCAATTCGAAATTGAAAACGATGGTAATCCCACGGGCCGAATTGCCTACAATCCGATATTTTCTAAAACAAGACAAGGTTGTGCCCAAAAATGTGCGGAAACGAAATGGCTGACTCCCAATATTAAAGAAGATATTTGCCCGGTGAGGTTATATAAGCTACTTGTATCCAAAAGAACTGCAAACATAACCACTGAAAGACTATTCCTTACTCCACATAAGAATTGGAAATACGGTTCATGGTTCGAAAACTCCCCAGTCGGTCCCAATACGATAGCTACATGGACAAAATAATCGGCAGAACTCATTGGCATCAACACAACCAAGTCATAGATAACCAACCACTCGCATCGAGCTACTGCTGTCAGCCAATTAGCCAAAGCAGGGATTGGCGAGGAACAGCTGATAAAGATAACAGGCCATTATTCTGCAGCGTCAGTGAAACCGTATCTCCAACTGGACCAACAACATCACAAAAAAATAATCACAGCCATAAGGAATGAAAAAAATGTCCTTCAAGAAACAAAATCAGTATCTACTTCATCATTCGAAAATAATGCTCGTAATGTGTATAATAATTGTACTATCAATAATTATTATTTTGAGAATAAAGATGAATAATTTGTTGTTATGCTTCTATCTGGTTATTTTTGAATAAAAAACTATTTTTATTTCGTTTGATTTATATAATTGAATGATCTTTCCAAATACCACACGAGGTTCGAATTTTTTCTGAGAACACTCTATCGTTTTTTGAAAATTATACAAATTTCACTCAACAAAGTGATTCCGAAATATTTTAAGGATAACTTTGTTTCGTGAAATTTAAACGCATAATTCCCAATTCCCAAAAAACAAGAGTGTTCTCAAAAAATTCTCACCCCTAGTGGTATTACCCTTGATAATCCGATAATAATAACTTCCTTAACGCTTCTTATCTAGGATAGGAGTTACCTAATGGCATCCATTTGTGTTTTACTTACCATCGTATTTCCCAAATATTTTTCACTAATATCCATTATGAAAAATCTGAATTGTTACTTAAACCTAACGTTAAGTACTAGCCCTGCGGGGCAGTCACAATAAATAGGCAAATCTTTGTATCTTCGGTCTCCAGGGTTGTAGTTAGTTTTATTCATATTTGTCAATCTTTTTTAAAAACAAACTTGGCGAATGTTGCTGCGAGTGCATATTTTTATTTGAAAATATATCTTTTTCAATTTTTTGTTTCATTTGGCATAAACAGTAGAAGCGAGACCACTCTTGATGAAAATTTAATGAAAACCAATAAAAAGTAGATTTCACCCATCATAATGTAGATTTTAATATTAGATTATGAGCAAGTAATTGCTTATTATTTCTGTAATTAATTTATATAATTACAAATGGTCGTAAAATGATGGATATGATTTTATTTTTTTGTTGATTTGACACAGCTGTGGCAGTACTGTTAGGGTAAGTAGCAACTAACTTTATCTCAGATTTGAATTTGATTAGAAGTAAAATGTAACTTGAAGTAGTTACATTTTTATACAAAAATCAAGGAATCATTCATGACGTCGAATCTACTTTCAGGTAGATTCGCTCTGGGAACTATTTGAATAAAGGAATAAATTAAACGGTAGGTTTGCCAAAGTGAGTGAAAAAAGTGAGATCAACGATAAGAAAAATTTTACGAAGGTTTTCTATTGAACCTCTATACCAGATTATTCTCGAACTTGTAAGATCCCCAATTTTTTTTTTTAATGTGAACTTGAAGCTTACTACAACTCTGGTTCCTGGAGGACCCCTGATAAAAAGTTTGGCAATTAGGTGTGCTTATTCAGAATGGTTAGGATACGATTCGGTGTATGATATAAAAGCCTAGGGAAAAAACCCTGGCTCCCCGCATAAGTATTGTTGTGTGTACCGAAATAAGCTTAAATATATCTGAGGGACTTCTTTCTTCAAGAGTGGTCTCCAAATAATAATCACAGAGGCTTCTTCAAGTTGCACATATCGAATCTGAAAATATCAGAAATAAGATTTTTATTGAACATTACATAAGAGTCTACTCAATCTTCCATAATTCTTTATCGCTTGTGTTCATATTGAAGAATGTATTATACCAGAATGGTTTACTTGACTTCAATCTTGGAATTTTATTTTGAGGAATGTATGAAATAATTGGATATAAATTAGGAAAAGAATGATATTTGCTCTAAGAATTCAGACCTGCAGTCTGTCTGCGAATATGGGGAGGGACAATGTTAAACAAAACAGGTAACCAATGAACCGATGTAGATCTTATGGTGCCAGTAATTTTTCTCATGGATGTATTCAATTGTGCATCGACTTTTTGTGTATGTGCACTATTAAACCAAAAAGAGTAACAATACTCAGCTGCAGAATAGACAAAGAACAGAGATGCTGTGCGAAGAGTGGTAGCATCAGCACCCCAAGATGATCCAGCTAATTTCTGAACAATATTATTCCTAGTTTTCAGATCATATAAATCCTGTTTTCAACCTATCATTGAAGCCTGATTCTATGAAAGTTGTGAGACTGAGAACCTGATCTGAACAATTTCTATTTTTCCTAAAGCCTTCCTGGAAATTTTGTAGAGCATTTTCTATAGAAGATTCAATTCTAAAAAGAATTAACCTTTCTAATATCTTGTAATGAACACTCAATAAACTGATGGGTCGATAACTACTAGGATCACAAGGATTTTTTCCTCGTTTCAAAATACCTATTACTTTAGCCTTACGAAATTCAGAAGGAAAGTTTCCCGAATTCAGAATATTGTTAAAGAAAGACAATAATCAAGACAAGGCCGTTTTTTCCTAAATGTTTTATGAATTCTGGATAAATTCCGTCAATACCTGCTGCTTTTCGAGATTTGGTCGATTTGATTGCAGCCCTCAATTCATTTATATTGAATGGATCTGACACATATTCTAAAGTAGGAGCTGATCTCCTGAATATGTGTAATTTTTTCTTCATAATCTTCATTTTAGATTGGGATATATTAACTGATTCAGATACAACAACTAGGCGTCGATCGATTAATCTTGGATTAATTTTTGATGATGATGAGGCAAGGGGAGTCTCTTCACCTAATTTTCTCAATATATCCCATGAACTCCTACTCGAATGTGTGAAATTCATTTTTGATACAACACTATCCCATTTCTCTTTTCGGCTTGTATTAATTCATAAGCCTTTCACATTTATCAACGGATGGTGATTTTTGATAGTCCTTATACAAATTATCGGTTTCCTTCGACCAACCAGGAATATAATCTTTCCGGAAACCTCTTGGAACGAACTTTTTTGCTGCGGTTTTCACAACACCTAAGAATCTATGATCGTTATCGTGAGAGGGTTTAATCCACCTAGTATCACTGTCTACCTTCTTAGCAAATTCAATCCAATTTGCTTTCTTGAAATTCCAACGAGGTCTTCTTAAACATTCAGAATATTGAATTAAACTTCTTGAAGTCAACAGAATAGGCCTATGTTGGCTATGAGGAAAAACTTCGAGAATTTTACGCTTTACAGGAAGCGGTTTGCAAGTATTGTCACAAGACACCAGGCAGAGATCAGGGTTATAGCCTCTATTCCATCGGGAAGAATGAAAAGAAGGTACATCTTTTCCATCAAAAATCAAATAGAAATTATTATCTTCCATCCAGTCAGCTAAAGCTATTCCACTTCTATCATTATTATTATAACCCCACATTACGTGGTGAGAATTAAAATCACCGCAATAAATTGAAGGATGAGGAAGATTCATTTCCAAATTTCTTGGCCAAATAGTATTTGGAGGTTTATAAATATTAACGATAGAAATATTACAAAATTTGAAACAGATAAAGAAAACACCCTCAAATTTGCATTTTCGAATTAACTCGATTTGTGAATTAAGGATTTTTTAACATAAACCGTAAATTTTACTAAGGATAATCAATGAATACATAAACTTTTATAGTTCCTCTTTCACGAAGATTTTTTTCAGGATCCGCATGTGTCTCTTAAAGGAGAATAATCTCTGACCCATAATCCTCTGCTAATTTAGAAAGATAAATAGTCTTATCCTTAGAAATTCCCCTCTATATTCAAATCCAATACACAAAATTTGTCGCCATTCTTCAAGGAGAATTCAACGAATCGGGTCTTGCGGTCCAAGTGACGATTTTTACACAAACTCCAAGGCCATTTTTCGATGAATTCCGGAAACCACACATCGATATCTCGACTTGTTCTAAAGATGCAAGGAGCTTATCAATTTTGTGCATTTTTGACCAAACCTTGTACCTTGTTTATTTTTAAATATTTCTTGTTTCTGTGAAGGCATTCTTCAGGCAAGATCCAATGGCGTTCCTAGTTTTATTTCAAAAAATAAGATTTTGAAGCTATAACATAAACTTGTACTTTGTCCTTTTGACCACTTTATATTTTTTTACATATTTGTGTTTGAAATGAAATTCTTTTTTCAAATATAAATGGCAGTTACTACTTCTTATCGAGAACATTCATGCTTACAACATGCTTACATATGAAGTGAAGTAGTTCTAATTAACAGCTGTTAAAAAGAATAATAAGTGTCAAGTTTGTAAAAACTCATAAAAAATTAAAATTATCATTTGTTAATAATCTCACTATTTCTCATAAGATTATTCAATAAATTGAAAATAAATAGAGAACTACATGATAACACGTGTCGCCATTGAAACAAAAACAAAGGTAGACTCGGATTCCAATAACACATATATATATATTGAGTTAGATAGCACATATCAAAGAACATTACATTACAATGCTATGTTACATATCATAATACAACTGGGCGTTGTCTACTCAATCCCTCTCTCCATGCGTGCCTGTCTTGCGCATCTTCCACATTAAGCTGTCTCTCCTCCATTGCCTTTTTAATGCCACGATCTTCTTGGTCTTCCACGATTCTTTTTTCCAGGTGGTGTCCAATTAAATAAAACCCTCGGCCATCGGTTATCGTTCATCCTCATAAGATGTCCGAACCAGCGCAGCCCTTTTATTTTAATTCTGTCTATCACTGTTGTTCTTGTTTTCATTCGGTTACGTATTTCTTCATTGGTTATTCGCTGCAAGCGTGACACCCTAGCACTTCTTCTTAAATAGTCCATCTCAACAGCTAGGATTCGTCTCTCTAGATCTGCATTCAGTACCCAGATCTCACTACCATAGCACAACACTGACTCTACTAGTGTTCTTCCTAGTCTTTTTTTATTTTTATTTTTTATGTTCTTGTCCCACCAAAGACTGTTAAGACATCCTATGACCTTTCTGCTTTTATTTATTTTGTCTTTAATTTATCTTTCCCCTATACCATTTAAGTTTATAAGCGCTCCTAAATATTTAAATTCATCAACTTGGTTAATTGTCGCATGGTCGTTGATTAATATTTGAAATTTAACGTCACTATTAATTACTAGGTATTCTGTTTTTTTAAAACTAATATGCATTCCCCATTTTTTGTATTCTGTGTAAAGTCTCTTTATCATGAACTCTAAATCGTATGCGCCCTGTGCCAGCACTATTTGGTCATCTGCAAACTGTAGTGAAAATAGATGGTTGTTGTTTATTGGAATACCCATGCCTTGAACTTTTCTTTTCCACTCTTTTAGTACAATTTCTACATACGCATTAAATAGCATCGGCGATAGGCTATATCCTTGACGCAAACCCCTTGTAGTTCTTATGGGGGCTGACATTCTTTGTTGAATTTTAATATACGATATATTGTTTCGATAAAGTTCCTTGATTATGTCCATCAGTTGTTTGTCAGTTCCCAGCATATGAAGGGCTTCCCACAGTTTCTGTCTGGGTATATAGTCATACGCTTTTTCTAGGTCGATAAATGCCATGTGTACTTCGTCATCTTTGCTTATTTTCTTTTCAATCAATTGTTGTAGGGTAAAGAGATTATCTATACACGATCTTCCAGGCACGAAACCACTCTGATCTTCACCAATTTTTCGCCCTATATTTGCTCTTAATTTGTTTTGTAAAATCTTCCCGAACAGTCTACTTATGCTGCTTGTTATACTAAGGCCTCTATAGTTGTTTGGGTCTGTCCTTCTACCTTTTTTAAAAATTGATCTTATATAAGAAGTTGTCGTAGTCTGCAACAGTTGTTCATTAAACTCGTCAGTCTGTTAATAAGAGGATTTCCCCCGTATTTGGCTAATTCTATTGCTATTTTTCCAGGTCCAGGCGATCTCCTATTTTTCATTTGTTTCAAGCATTTCTCAACTTCATCTTCCTGTATTATAATCGGATTGTCTTCATTAGTTATTTCATAAGTTTCGTCCTGATATTCTGTGTCTTGTAGTAGATTGTTATAATGTTCTTCCCATTCTCCAATTGGAATTACATTGTTAAATGTGCTTCTCTCATTGTCTTTCATATTTTTAATTGTTTTCCACACTTCTGTGGATTGTGATCCTCCAATCAAACTTTCTACTTGAATACACTTTCTTTCCCAAAATAGATTTTTACTTTCTTTTATTTTTTTCCTTACTTCTCTGTTTTTTGACTTATATTCTTCTCTTCTTTCTATCGTTCTATTAGTGAGCCATTTGTTATAGTACTGACTTTTCTCCTTAATTAACTCTTGTATTTCTTCTGTAAGCCAAGTTGGTTTTTTTCTCCTTTTGTTTTTTCCTATTGTACCCAAAGCTTCCATAGCGGCCTTATGTAGTGCTTTTTTGATGTTCTCATATTCTTCTTCCACATTGTCTTGTATTTCTAATTTCTGTAGTTCATCTCTCAAGCGATTCTGGTATAAGTTCTTAATACTATCTTCTTGAAACAGTTGTAATTTGTATCTTCGATCTTCATTTGTTTCAGTCTTTTCTGGTTTGTCTTCTCGTATTTTTTTAATCTTACTTGTTGTGTATGGGCATATTACATGTAATATTACCATATAATGGTCCGATCTACAGTTTGGCCCCCTTTTTGACTCTGCAATCCTGGTATCTTAAATGTGATTGTTGTTTTGTTATAAAATAATCTATGATGGATTTTTGTTTTAGTGAAGGTCTTTCCCATGTATATCTATGGATGTTCTTATGTTCAAAAAACCCATTCATGATTTTTAAGCGGTGTTGGTTGCAATATTCTATTAATAGTTCTCCGGAATAGTTAAGTGTATTTTCTCCGTATTGTCTTACCACTTCATCCTGTACTCTTGAACCAACTCTTGCATTAAGGTCTCCTGCAATTATTACTTCATGGTTTAGTGGAATGTTATCTATGACTTCAGTAAGTTGTTGGTAGAAATGATTCTTTATTTGGTTTGTAGCATCGTCAGTAGGAGCATACGTACCTATTATCGTTGTCATATACCCATATGTGGATAGGGTTACTGATATAATTCTTTCCGATTTATATTCTAGGTTTTTTATGTATTTTGTATGCTTTTTGTCAATTAAGATAGCAACTCCTGCTGCTGCTCGTTCCGATTTGTGAACACCTGACCATGTGTAGAAAAAATTTTGAAATTCCTCAGTACCTTTTTCTTTTTTTTTGGTTTTTTTACAAGTATAGGGTAGCTAGCCCTATGCCCTAACCCCCAACCTGGAGGACTGGGATTTTCTGTTAGGGTTTTCTCCCTTAGTCTGTTTTGGTCCACGAGTGGTATTTTATTTCCCACTTACCCGTCAGCCTGACTAATGAGATCAGCCTGGTTAGGGCATTCCCCTATCCGCCACCCGGGGACGCGTCCGATGGGAGACAGACAACTCCAGGAATTTACCTGCCACGTAGAAGCCAAGACCATCCCATGAATGTCTGAATACAATTAAATTCTGAAAGTAAAATACGAAACTTGTTTCAACTCAACTTCCAGTTCTAACCTGAATGCGCTATTCGGCAGTCATCGAATAATAAGTATGGTAAATATGTCTCTGTTCCGATCTTCTATGGACGTCCCCAGTTGTTGAATCAAACCAGAGGCGGGTTAAATAATGGGTGGAAAAGAAAAGGGATCTATCATAGTATACAACGAAAAACATTCTATTTAATGAGTTATTTATTAATTATTCAATCGATTGGTTATTCTTTAAAGGACAATGAGAGCTTACCCTTCGGTTACTCAAATAATTTTGCTGGGGATTTTGATTGCTGAAGTAACTGCAAGTCCGTTTGGGAAATATTCCAATTCGTTCTCAAATGGGTTCGGAAATATATTCTGCAGTGACCTTGATGCTCCAGAATACGAAACTGAACCGTTGAGGTATGCTCCATGGATGGTCGTACTGTCTTCTTTGACCGAAAAAGGAAAACACAGAGTTCTGAATTGTGGCGCCACACTTGTGAGCCGGAGTCACGCTTTAACATGTAAGTAGAAAGAATTTATGTTTTGATATTTGCTGATATGCGAAATATTTGGGAAATACGAATTTTTAATTGTTCCCTTATTCGTTTTTACGTCAAATTAACTGAATTTCCTGGGAATTCTATGTTGATATGTCCTTCTTAATCTCTTTAACATCTCACCATCATTCAATAAATTGAAAAAAAAAACAGAAATTCAAAAAATACCACATGTTTTACAATCCAAACAAGGAGGAAGGAGGTGGTGGATGAGCTGGAATATACTTGCTGCAGTATCAACGGACTCCACTTATTTGTAATATGAAAACTAGAGTAGAAAAAAATTATGTTTTAAAATTAGCATCATATTATCTCAAATCATTTTAACTTTTTCTGCATCAAAAAACGTATTTCTTTGTTGACCATTGATTCATTCGAAATTTTTTTTTCAGCTGAATCTTGTTTGAGGAACCAGAATACAAAAAATCTACAAGCAATATTTGGGGTTCCGAATCTGAATGAACTGTATAAAGGCACCGTTAGGGCCGTTAAGAATATCAATATCCTTATTAGCAATAAGAAGATAGCTGTTTTAAAATTCAGTGCAGTAACTTTTTATTATGATGTCAACCCCATCTGTTTGGACGGAGGAGACGTGACAGGAATATATGCTACACTTGGTAAGTCAATTAAACAAGCTTGCTTATAAATAGATTGAATGGCCTTTGTCAAGTTTAAGAGTGTCTTCAAATCGAATATCCAAACAAAGTTGAAGAGACAAGTTTTTGACCAATGTATGTTGCCAGTGCTCACTTACGGAGCCGGAACACTCACCAACACAAAGCAGTCAGCGAACTGAATACTCATTGCCATTGCACAGAGAGCAATGGAAAAAAAATGCTGGGTGTTTCCCTCGTCAACAGAACTTATAATGATCGAATACTTTGTTTGCAAAATGACGAATAAGATTAATAAAAGTAACTACAACTCTGGAGTCAGAATGACTCTAAATACAGAGATTTGGCCATTTAAAGTGAAAGTCTAGAAAGTCAAGGACTCCACGTTATGTGGATAATTGAGATTAGTGAAAAATATTTGGGAAACCAAGACAGTAAATAAAATACAATGTTTAGACCCAAATGATTAACTCTTTATTCAGGGCTTAAAAAATGAAGGGGAAAAATCCTTAGGCAACAAAACATCCCTTTGCCAAGAATATAGTAATGCTGCAAGATTAATTTTTTTTTGTACCGTCTTGCTTTATAGATTATTTATAATTGTATCACATAATTTATATGCCATATTTTTCATTGTATAACGACGGCATTTCATTAAATTTTCATCTTGATTGTTTAGACCAATTGTATGATCAATGATCACTTTGAATAAATTATATAACAACTCTTCCTTGCGACTGATATTCCTCATCATCGATTTAAGGTGGTTATCATCACAGAAAATTGAAACATTGAGATTACATAAAACCATCAACAATAGCATTTATAGGAACAACTTCAATAATATGGAATATACAATAATCCTAGTCATGGTAACAATTTCAATAATTTAGAAAATCAATAATAGATAGTGGTCCCATAACATCATGTATGAGCTATAGAATTAGGAACATGGGTAAGATTATGAGATCCAGCGGAGGCCTTAGTGAAAAGAGAAAACAAGCATTATATTTATTATTATAGAAAGATTTAGAGAAGAGACTGTTGCCAATAAATCTCAAACGAAAATTGAAAATTAAGTGTCGCTTCATAAATATCAAAGAAAAAAAAACATTGCTGCTAGAAAAAAAAATATCTACACAATTGTTAATGCGTCCAATCTGTTTTTAAAAGAGTTTGCACTACCGGCACTGTCAGGAAGAGAGTTCCATTAAGCAAACACGCGATTCGGCAGGAAAAATTGTCTCGCACGAGTACGGAATACCTCATGGTAAAATTAGTATTGGTAGCCACTAAGCTGATTTCTATTTAACTCGAAAATATTGTCCAGATTGCACCAATGAAACCACGAAGTATACCAAAAGTCACTATGAGATTGACACGCATCCTACGAACACTAAACAAGGCCAGCCCAAACATTTTTAATACACATTTTTCGTATGAAATTAATTATAAGAAATATCATGCAGTAATATAGGAATGGTCCAGAATCCCAAGACCCTAAAAATAGAAAAATTATGTAATACAAACATAAAGATGAAGAGACACAGCACTACCAAAACATAGACATAGACATGCATAAATAACAGTAGGAAAAAAACATAAATAATCATACATACACAAAAACATATACAAAAAGTACAGGAAAAAACCTGGGAATAAATAAACAAATAATATCGCACCACTTGATATGATAATAACCATCCACAAACTACATCCACTAATTGATATGAAACATAGAACTAGATGAATACTGCACAGGACCGACATAGATGGATTGGGTGCTGGACATCAGTGGACTCCGGAGGGTTGAACACAGAACAATGAAAAATTCTAACTAATTTTTGGTAACACAAATCGGCCGCCATATTAGGTAGTACAGGAACGAAGCAGCGGGAAATTTGAATTGCGAAAGCGGCGGGAATTTTGAATTTTCGCAGGTATTCATGGTAAATATATATAACTTATTATTCCGCTCAGGTGAACTTAAGACAAATGCTAAATGATAAAGAAAAAAGTTATAGGATTTCATTATTTTATTTTTCATTCTGGAAAGATTTTTAGAAATATAATATACAGAGTATCATTTGAACTTAATTCCAAACTAAACAGAATATATAATTCGTTGATTTCGGATCAATTAATGTTAATGGAAGGGAAGATATTAAACAATACAAGCATAACATAATAGAAAGATAACATCAAATGAAGACGAGAAAATCAAATGAAACTAGAGACATAAAAAATAAACGGAAGAAAAATATTTTACTTATATTTACAACAAAATTATCTCAGAAAATTTCGAAAACTATAACATGAGATTTAACCATGAACGTAAAAACGATATAAAAAAACAAAATTTTGCCTGGAGGTTTCAAAATTTTCAATTAGCATACTTAGAATTTATACTGCGATTAAAAACTATGAGATATAATAAATAAAATTTATTTCAAACGAATAAATCTAATAAATGCACAGATCTAGTGATAAATACACTTATTACTTTCTGACTTCACAAAAAATGTTTTGGTAGAGAGAATAATTATGATAGTAACATTGAATAAGAATTAACTTCTGGATCACAACAAAAACTTTATAAAAACATAATAGAAAAACGGTCACCTTGTATGAAAAACAGTTGTGCTAGATAATACTTATGCTAATTAAAAAAACATTTATGAAAAATAAAAACACTTATTTTAAATAAAAGAGTCATGGTAAATTAACATGAAGAACAACAAATCAATATATCACAGTAAAAATAAATTATTCTAGAAGGAATATGACAACAAATCACAGGATATCTTATGGCATGAAAAACACTTATTTTAATAAAAAACAGTCATGCTAAATTAACATGAAAAAACAAGAATTTTATAAAATATAACAGTGGATATAAAAAAATCTAGAACAAATAATATAATGAATCACAGGATATCACATATTGTCATTCGTGGAGTATATCACAAAAATTGTTAATATTCTTATTGCACTTGGAACTTCCCGTATTGTATCATCCAAATATGCTAGAAAAAAGAAAGTTGCATTAAAACTTATGAAGAGATTCAATAAAGACATAACCAATATGGCCTTTACTCAAAAAATTTTTTCTCTGAATCATTTAAAAACTGTTCTCCGAAATCTGAGATCTGTCAAACCTCAAAACTCTTCTTTATTCGAATATGAACAAAGAAATCTTTATTAAGTATGCTTCCGTTTCCCGGTCGCAATATTTGGTAGTGTACTTTCAGCCCCCTGGTGTTGAATAATGACGATTCAATGAATTTTCTAACAAAATCTATAATATAAAAATAATGAGCAAAATGTGTTGGTAAGCGCATAACTCAACAACGCCTGGACCAATTTGGCCAAATCTTTTTTTAAAATGTTCGTTGAAGTTCAAGGATGGTTTTAACGGCGAGAAAAATTAGAATTATCGCTGAAAAAACCCTAAAAATAGCCCTTTTCTTTTTCCCATACAAATGATTTGTAACTAAAACGTAGTCAATTTGAGCTTTATTGCTATGGTATAAAGTTCATATTAAATTACAAGCACTCACTGTTGTCTAAGCAATGTAGGTGTGTGTACGTGGCCCAACATAATTCCAACAGTTACGAACTGTTGATGGTGAATTGTGTGGATCCTACAGAGAAGCCTGTCAACGTTTGCAATTGCTTGAAAATGACGCTCATTGGGATCAAACTCTCAATGATGCTGTAATATCATCACACGCTCATCAAATACGAACATTGTTTTCTATAATCATATCTACATGCTTCCCATCAAACCCAATTGATTTGTGGATCAAGTACAAAGATTATATGTGTGATGACATTTTGTATCAAATACGGAATAGAATGGGAAATCCAAATATACAAATCAGTGAAGAAATTTACAATGAAGCATTGATTTCAATTGAGGACATGTGCTTGATAATGTCAAACAAACTATTAATTCAATTAGGCCTGACCGCGCCCAATCGTCCTATGCATGACGTTTTTAACCAAGAGTTGCATCGAGAAAAACTGTATAATCTCAACGCTTTGAAAGAATTAATTCAAACAAATCTTCCACTGTTAAATGAACAGCAGAAGTATGTATTTGAAACTCTTATGAAAGTAACAAATGATGAAACTGGAGGGATTTACTTCTTAGATGCACCTGGTGGTACAGGAAAAACTTTTTTGATTTCATTCATATTAGCAACAATTCGCTCACAAAATAAAATTGCACTTGCACTCGCTTCGTCGGGAATCGCAGCAACTTTGCTTGAAGGTGGTCGAACAGCCTATTCAGCACTAAAATTGCCATTAAATATGCAAAGCAATGAAACTCCAACCTGCAACGTTTCGAAGAACTCTGCAATGGCAAAGGTTTTGCAGCAATGTAAATTGATTGTTTGGGATGAATGCACGATGGCACATAAAAATCTTTGGAGGCTTCAGACAGAACCTTAAAAGATCTACGGAGCAATAATAACCGATTTGGTGGTGCAATGATTTTATTAGCAGGAGATTTTCGTCAAACATTGCCAGTGATTCCACGATCAACGCCAGCTGATGAACTCAATGCATGTCTAAAGTCCTCCAATTTGTGGAAACATGTCAAAGTACTTCATTTAAGCAAGAATATGCGTGTCGAGTTGCAAAATGACCAATCTGGAAACATATTCTCTAAACAACTCATTGACATTGGTAATGGCAAATTTCCCATAGACATGTTGACTGGCTGCATTAACTTTCCTCAAAGTTTTTGTCAGTTAACTCGATCAAAAGATGAACTTATTCAGAAGGTGTTTCCAGATGTTTCTCAAAATTACAGAAACCATGATTGGTTGAGCGAACGAGCTATACTGGCTGCATAAAACATAGATGTAAATGAATTAAATTTCAAAATTCAAGAACAAATTACAGGCGAATTGAGGATATATAAATCAGTTGATGCGGCTACTAATCAAGATGATGTAGTCAACTATCCACCGGAATTTTTAAACTCGCTGGATTTGCCAGGATTGCTACCTCACAATCTTCAATTAAAGGTTGGATCGGTGGTTATAATGTTGCGAAATATCAACCAACCGCGTCTTTGCAACGGTACACGGTTAGCGATAAAAAAATTACTAAACAATGCGATAGAAGCAACTATACTCAAGGGAAAGTATAAAGGAGCAGATGTTCTCATACCGCGCATCCCAATAATTCCGACTGATGTGCCATTTGAGTTTAAACGACTACAGTTTCCAGTGCGGCTTGCTTTTGCTATGACTATAAACAAGTCCCAGGGGCAATCATTGAGTGTTTGTGGTATTAATCTAGAAAACCCATGTTTCTCACATGGTCAATTGTATGTTGCCTGTTTCCTTGTTAGAAAACCATCAGATTTGTTTATCTATGCGCCAGGTAATCAAACAAAAAACATCGTATACCACAAAGCACTACAATGATAATAATAATTATGATTCACATGATTAACAATGAAGCGATCACTTACTTTTAAATCCTTATATATGTTTTATTTAATTATTTTTTATTCACAACGCCCTATCACCAGGGTGGCGGTTCTGTTCAGGAGAATTTTTAAAATACGTAGGCACAAAAACTGCCACATTACAAATCTTTTTGACAGGACGAAGTCTGTCGGGTCAGCTAGTCAATAAATAAATTTGAAGTGTGAATATTCGCTTGAATTATTCTAGCCAAAAATTAATGTTATTGATTTTCAGGATGGGAGAATAGAAAAAAGATAGAAAATGGAAGAAGAGTGGCATATATGAAAATGAAGAACTACTGCAGAATAGATGGTTTCTGTACGGATGTTCTGAAAGCAGAAGGTTATCATTGTTTTTTTAGACTCAACTTTTCGTGTTTAATCTTGAATTCGTGCACTATGAAAAATTCTTTGGTATTATGACTTTATTTCAGCTTTTACTCTTTACAGAACCCTGGGAAATGGAGACTGCAGATGTACAAGAAGGTGCTCCGCTCATGGTCAAACCAGGCATGGACTCCTATTGGTCTCTTAAAGGTATCATGATACCATGCGAAGATGATTTTGATGTAATAAATGATGAATATGAAGATGAAGATGAAACAGGTATAACTTTCAAATCCGGTCCTGACGACGACAAAATTGAAAACACCACGCAAATAAATATCGAAAACGAAGAGAAATCAACCGAACTAAAAGTAACCGAAGCAAAAGATAAAACTGAAAACGAAGATAACGAGGGACATGAAAACCCAACCGAAGAATATATTGATATAGAAAAAATAGAAACAAGCACAATATTTGAAGATCAGGAGAATTTGTTTGAACCTGTAAACGAAGACCTGGAAGTCATCGATGATGATGATCAATTGGAGGACGATTATTTGGAGGACTCTGAGAATGGAAACCAAACAACAACAAGAAGAAAAAGAAGGGCAATTCAAAAAACTGGAAGGAGACATTCGAAGATTAATAAAAATCATCCGAAGGACAGAAGGGATAAACTAAACTACGATCTTTTCTTTGTTAAATTGACCAGCGAAATTGTTGAAGAATTGAATGAAATGTTCAACTTCATGCCGTAACATCTAAATTTAAAAATATATGTACGGCTAAGAAATAAACATTTTATCAGTTCACTGTGATATAATTTCTTCTTCTTTCAATCTACAGATATGACCATTAGATGTATTGTAAAATTCGCCATTTTTTCTCTAAAAGAATGACAAATATTATAATTAAAACTAAGAACAACCTTGAGTCAGAATGACTCAAGATCTGATCTAATCTAATAATATAATCTAAAATTCCCATAACTTCATGAATATCTCCAGAGACATAGAGCTAATCTCTACCATTATTTATGAAAAATCAATCAGTGATATATTAATGGGTGCGATTCCAATATAAGATGTTACAGCATGAGTTGATAATGCAAAGTAATACTCTATTCACGAAGTTCTACCTATAAAAGGTAGATTCGTTTTAGAACTCACAGGGAAAAATAGAACTACAATGGATCAAGAAAAAGAAACATGACATTGATACTGTTTACAATGAGTTCAAGTTAAGCAAAGCATTCAAGTAAATGTTTATAACATTTGATTCTTCTTCTTGATGAATATTTAAATAGTGAAGAATAAACAATAAAACTAAAAGCTTACCAAATTATACATCATTCACTCTTCAAACTATTTTATTATTCAACTCTAAGACAACCTGCTCACAAGGATATTTAACATAGGACTAGATGATTATCAAGCATAGAGTGAATTTGAACCTGATTTTTGGAGCTTTGAAATCCTGGAATGTTACAAATTATTATTCAAACACTTAAGTATCACATCTCCGCAATATACAGGGTGGCCGGGGAATTGACGTTTAAAAAAATATAGATTCCTCGTGTCATGGGCTATCCGAAATACCCCATTATACCGCGATTATTAGCGGTTTTCGAGTTATAATTATTTTAAGAAAATTTCAGAACTTTTGTCCTCAATCACGTAAAGAAATTCTAAAAAAAGTATGAAACTATTTTTACTTTTTTCTTTTGCTATTGAATCTCCATAAGTTTTACTTTGATACATAAAATAATCGGATTTGTAACTTTGATGTAAGTTTAGGAGAAATTGGTCTCAAGAGAAAAAAATGGCAATTTTTCCTAAAGTTACATTAATGTTACAAAGCTGATTATTTTATGTATCACGGTACATGGTACATGGAGATTTCATTGCGAAAAAAAGTCAAAATAGTTTGATGCTTTATTTATTATTTCTTTACGTGATTGAGGACAAAAGTTTTAATTTTCTAAAAATAATTTTAACTCGAAAACCGAAAATTGTCTTTTGTTACATTAAAACTACTGGACAGATTTGACCGAATAACTAAATAAGCCGACAGTATCAAATCGTCAAACCTGCCTCTCTCAATTCTCAAACTCATTTCGTCTAGGAATCATTATGTTCACGGAACGATAATAGTGACCAATTTTTTAGCTCTGTAGAATATGATGAATAATATTATAATCTCAATCTTCCACAAACGTACAATAGATAATTAACTTTGTAACACCCTGTATCCTTTCGTCAGAATAACTTCATTCGGGTTCAAGTTCTGACTGTTCCAGAACCATCAGAATCATGCGCATTTCAGTGTTCGGGTGTTCTCTGACTAATTTCGAACAGAGATATAGAGTGGGGAGAATACGCTTCGACCACTGCGCATCCAAAATTCGTGGCTAAATTCTTATGTCAAATTTCGGCCATTTTTATACTTTGGAAGTCAGCTGTTCCAGGTTGACACACTTGTCAGGTGAATTAGAAATTGCTCGAATTTTACGTTGTGCTGATAGATACTTCGATACTTTCAATATGTCTTGTATTGTTAAAACGTGTAAAAACTATAAAACAAAGAAGGTCGAGGGAATATCATTTTATACGTAAGTTTTTATTGAAATTATCCGACTGATCATACCGCATGGCATTGTTTATTTGCTCAGTGGCGTGTTGTTTACTTTTCACAGTAATATGATTCTTTTTAGTTTCCCAAAATCAGTTGATATGAGGACAGTTTGGACTGATATACTGAGTATAGATTGTGAAGCTATAGATTCATCTAAGAAATTGATATGCTCTATACATTTCACTGACAAAGATATTATTTTCCAAAGATTTAAAAATAAGCGAAAAGGTCGAAGTATATTGAGACCAGATGCTGTTCCTAGCTTATTTTTGGGTAAAAATGAAACAGATGAGCCATCGGCAGACGCTGGACCATCATGCACTTTTGAGGAAACAACTCAATCTTCAACTGTACGTCATATTCAACAAGGTGCCAAAAGGAAATTATGGTAAGAGTTTGTTTCCTTCATAAGTGTTGAACTAAAGATATTTTAAAATGGACCTTCATAAATCTATGATTTTAGCCGTACACCTAGTCGAAAACTGGGGAGCTCTGGAACTAGCACTACTACTGATGGTAGTAAAAAACGGAGACGTGTCAATCAACAAATAAAAATGTTTCATAGCTATAGGTATATTGAATTTTACATAATTTGAATTTTCTTAATCTGAATCTTTAATTTTGATGAATTCTTGAAATGGTGAATGTTATATATTTAATTAAACACAGGTAATTTTTACAGCATGTAATCAAAAACTTTGAAATCCAAATACTCGGAGTTACAAAGACGCTATAGGTTATTACAACAAAAACTATATGGTGCAAATAAAAAGTTAAACCCCTCCATAGAAATGTAACCTCCTAGATGCTGTTTTGGATCATTTGAAGAAAGAGCAGTATTATTCAAATGATCAATGTGAACATATAGAGAATGTACCCAGTATTTTAATGTCCAGATATTTGAAAAATATAAGGAACCAGACAGTCACACATGAAAATTATCCTCCACCCCCAAGAAAGTTTGCTGCCATGCTACAATTTTATTCCCCGAAGGCATATGAACATGTGCGTTCAGAATTTGCACTGGCACTTCCTCACCAATCAACAATTAGAAAATGGACCAGTAATATTAATTGTGAACCAGGTTATATCGATCCAGCTTTTAATGCCTTGAAATTGAAAGTTGAAGAAGCAGCCTTGAATGGTCATCAAGTTTTGTGTTCACTTCTATTAGATGAGATGTCTATTAATAAAAACAAGTAGAATTTGATGGAGAGAGAACATGGGGATAGGAAGATGATGAAGAAAATTCTTCATTGTGTGGAATGTTTGAATGCCTTTACATCAGATATGAAGTCAGTAGAGGAAGAATTTCAATATTCGTTAGTGCATAGACGAAACAAAGGTAAATATACTATATGCTATATGAAATTAATATTATTTTTATCTGTTTCTATTTGCAGGTGGTTTACAAATTCCTTCTGCAGGAGTAATTTTGATTTGCAAGAAAACTGAAATTTCTATAAGAAATTTACTATCTGCAAATAATGAAAAACTTCCCAAGGAAATAGATTTTTTGAAAAAATTTGTTTTGATCATCTCACAAAAATTTCTAGGCGACGCATACAATTTATTTCCTGATTTGAAAGATCACAAAGAAGATTGCTCACCATTTTCAGAAAAACACATTTTTTTCTTGATGAAAGAAATAATTAGGGCTTACACTAAAATCAGATTGTACAATTTAGGGAAACGTTATACATCCATCATGCAGGGGCCGACGATTCGAAATGAGCTCACAAAACTTATTTTATTCAGCCATTAATGATTGAGGAATATTTACTTATAATAGAATGGTCATATTTTTATGTTGAGTTTATATTATGTATGATCATTATACAATATACATTTTATTCTACATATGTGTAACTTATTTGGAGCCACTTCCTCTTTAGTATCCAAGATGATATATTGAACATATTCATTTTGAATTTAATTGTTTCCTTGCTTACTGTGTAGCAAAATTTTAATGAGGTAATTAAAAGATCTGACACATTTCTCAGTAATTGAAGCACTACCTATGTTACTCTTTATTAACCAATTTATGTACAGATTCTACTTCTATTTTTAAGACTTTTGAATAAATAGTAAAATGAGCATTCCAACTATCCACTATTAGTCATTTTCATGTTGCTATAAGGTATTCATATGAACTCGTGAAATACATCTTACAATTAAATAATATACCCAATCTGTTTTCTCTCATTCAGCTACACAGCACGTTGATGGGTTCTTCATACTAATAAGAGATTGAATCAGAATAAAATCTAATTGTTTATCAGAAAAATTTATCATAATAATGATGGGAAAATAAGCAAACGTTCATGAAAAGGAAGCATTCATTTATCAATACTTTTTGCGCAGTAAGATATCACAAATCCAAAACATCATGATTACAAATTCGAAATTGGATAATTTTCATTTTATACCAACTATCCCTCAGATACACTGCTTTCTACGCCAATGAACCCAAAGTATAAAAATGGCGGACGAAAAATTAGCCACTTCGCGCATCTGGAAGATCATTCTCCCCACTCTATATCTCTGATTTCGAACCGAGTAGTCCGATGTTCGGGTTATATCAGGATTTTTTTCTGACGGTTCTGGGACTATCCTCAGGACCATTTTAGGATTTTACCGTAGAACCGCCTTAGGAGGGAGGAGTTAACCAATTTCTTTCGTAATTAGAAATGTTTGAATTTTATCTGCATCCGTTAACAGATATAAACAAATCTAAACATAGATGGTTTCAAATAGTGCACAAATTGGTATTAAGTTAAATGATTATAAATTAATATTATAGAGGGTTTTCAGGGGCAGGATTATGAGTTTTCTTTATTTCCTTGAGTTGTCCAATTCAAATTGCAAGAACTAGTACAACTTTATTTATTACAATGATTTAAGTTTTCTAAATAATCATTTCGAATTGCTTAACTATTTTTAAGTATGTGAAAAATAGCTTTATTAAAATTTTTTTCAGCTCTCGTCAACAAATCGGCAATATTAAAAATGTGGATTATGATTCATTATTGACATATTCATTAATCTATTTGCTTTGTTTTCAATTTATGGCTTATATGATCAGGAGAATTGAATTGAAATTTTCTGCTGTAACCGATTCAAATAGTCCTACGAGTTTGCGCATTTTGCCAAATTCAACTTGTTCGGGTTTTTCTCTGACAAACTTTGGACCAAATTTTCAAATTGGTTCGCTGATCGGGTTTTTTCAGTACAATCCCAGTACAGTCAAAATCGGTACCTACTCGAGAGCAGGTATCAGTTCAGGATATTTTGCGGACTACAAATGCTACCAACCCTTAAACAACGATCACATGAAAACGCAATTTGTGGTAAATTCGTAATTTTAGACGAGAAATAAATCAAGATTTCCCTTTACATCAAAGTTTACTAACAATTGCAATAAAGCTCCTTTTAAATTAACAATTGAAAACCATTATATTCAAAAAGGTAATGTGCGCATGTATCTAGGTATATTTCAAAAATTCAAATTTTTGATGAAACGAAATTAGAATCTCAGTTTATTTATCAGCAACCTGATTATCAATGAAATTCCTAGCGAACTTTTTCTGTTTGAGAGTTTCGTCTGCATGAAATTGTTTTTCATAGTTAGAATAATGTTTTATCAAATTTTCATCGACATACCAAAAATTTAATGTTGATAGAAACAGTTGAGTACTATAATAGTGCAATTCAAATTACTAATCATTATTAAAATTCTCGAAACATATATAATCCCACCTGATAAATACTGAACAGTGAATCTTTATCAAACAAAACATTTTGATAGATCTAGTTTCTGTGCTTTGTTGCAACACCCATAGGCAGACAGTGGTTGCATTAACGCATGAATATTATTGATAGTATAAACTGAAATATCAACTACTTCAGAATTCAGAGCAATCCCTTACCTATATAGGTAAATTGTATGGTTAGCTGATTTACCAATTTTACTTTGCGTTCAATAATGTTTTGGAAATATTTTCAGGTTCAGATCTGTATAACTAGTTATTATCACATCATTGAATTAATTTAGATTTCAGGTATAAATTAATTTGATATAGTGGGTATGAAATAAGATTTCCTGCAAAGATGAAGAAGCTTTTTATTTATGGGTAATACAACAAATTTAAATGTCACGAGATTCACCTTGAAATACATAAATCCAATCAACTGATTTCATGAAGCTGAATACAATGCAAAATCATTCATTGATTCCTTATCAAATAGAGCACAATTATGTATAGACTAATATTCACAATAAAAAATTAATTCTAGGAAATATTGATACAGTATCAGCTCGATTGAATTTTTAACAACACATATCTGAGTTTCAAAGAAAACCAACTCTGTGATGATAGATCACTAGTGTGCACATGCCAAAACAAAACAGATATTAGTTCTATAAACAATTTTTCTTATGTAAGGCACCAAGAAACTATCAGAATAATCAACAAGAAAGATCATATAAACAAGAATATTTTCCTTCCGATACAAAAACTATAGAGCAATGCTTGATTTCAAGCACTGATGCCAAACTATATAGATTACCATAACAGATTCATATAAACACATACACATACAAAAAAGAATTTGAAGAATTAATTTCAGCACTCCCCCATAGGTCTGGACAAGGTCAAACACTCACATGAAAATCTAAAAACTTTACAGATGATCGAACAACCAGTTTCTTAAAAATCCATTACATTAGTGTTCGATCCCTTGTGTAATTTATCAAACAGATTTCAGGGTTGAAATGAGTTTTCTTTGAACCATCTTGTTGTTTATCCAAGAGATTTATCTACCAACTAACGAGGCGTTTGGCCACTCAGGTCATTTAAAGCATAAAATGATGGGTTTTCACAAAACATTGAAAATTATTTCTCATTTATCTGTACTAAGTTGTTGCCAAAAATACATATAATATATGTTGAGATATCTTCACCCTATTACTATTAAGTATCAAGACTTTTGTCGATTGAAATAAACATTCTTTCGTTTTGAATCCAATTCTTGAAAATTAGGTATACCCCAATAAACATATTTTAGGAATCGACAATCCTGAAACTGCAAATATGACAAATCAAAATTCTGTTATAATGTAGTAAAAAGAGCATTTGAAACTTTTAAATCAGTTGATTAAATAGAATCACAAAAATAAACACATATATTGCTATACATGCTGTTTACTATTTCTAATATCAAAATTGATTTGCTGAATTATACTTTGCAATCATTATTTCATTGTTTTTTAATAAGTTCCGGTATCTTACAAAAACTAGCTCTGAAAAAAAATGGAAATGGTTTGATTATTGCAAAAAGTAGCACTACGGAGTACAATGACTAGATTTTACACATGGATACACTTGGTGATATTTTGGCATTATGAATTTTGAGTAACTGTTCAACCTCTCTGCATATTTTTCTGTACACTCCACAAGAAAATATCCATTTTGTTGCAGGTTATACCGATGTTTATCCTGAAGTAAGCATTAACGATAATTGGCCATTATTCTTTCTAATTTTCCATTTAATGGGGAAGAAAATATCACCTAGTCTTATATAAGAAAACCAAGAATTGTTTAAATTATTGTTAATCGAATATGAATACCTGATGAGAGAAAAGTGTGATACACAAATCTCGAAACATATGTGTTGTATTCTATTTCATTTTTTGATTAATTTTTCTGTAGTTTTTCTGAATTGTTTGATGTGTGTTTTCTAGAATAAATAAAGGTATAATTGATACTTTCAAGAAGTGTAAGACTTCAATTGTCAATTTCAGCAATTTTTTGTTTATTTACACTTTCAAGAATAGACTCTTGTCCAATTAAATAAATTGAAATTTATCGAAATCTCTAAACATCAAATTCAATTCAGAATTTATGGATCGTCACTAATGTGTACAATCAGATATAATCAGGATATCGGTTTTAAATTTGACTTCGTTACAGAGGCAATAAAAAGTACTCAATTGAAAACAGACTTTCTAAATGAGTTAATTCCTAGAAATATAATTCAGACTCAAACGATAGTTAATATTTAACTTGAAATATATCAATTTCTTATGCATTTCGTACATATTCTATTTTTTGCATCAACTATCGAAA
The DNA here is from genome assembly GCA_030674115.1 of Micraspis discolor. Classification (NCBI taxonomy): domain Eukaryota; kingdom Metazoa; phylum Arthropoda; class Insecta; order Coleoptera; family Coccinellidae; genus Micraspis; species Micraspis discolor. Next base: position 2,339,615 of record JARTUT010001743.1, read on the forward strand.
GAATCAAAGCTATTGAAACAACAAAAAATGATCTGAATATAAATGGTGACGAGGATTACCCAACTGATGAAAAAAGCAAGCTGAAGATGATGGAAGATTCACTTTCCAATAGTGGATACTCGGGAGAAGAATCCACTGATTTGGAAGAACTCTTTACTTTCCCCAAATTAGATCCAGAAGCTTCAACAAAAAGTTCATTGGGAATAAGTTCACCAGTCACAAATCATAATATAAATGAATCTGAAAATAGCTCGAATGATCCAACTGGTAGGCAGAGAGGCAGGCAAAAAAAAATTATTAGTATGGAGACAGCTGATGCATCTGAAAGTATATCTTTAGAAACGTCTACAAGCACAAAAATTCCTCCAGAAAAGACAAACAAATTCGACGATTTTCCTCATGCAAACAATAATAAACACCTGAAGAAAAACGTCGATCACATTGAGCTAACTGGTAATACACATACTCCGATAAAGTCCACATCAGATACTGATTCTCCTGAAAATGAACCTGTTAAATCCAAAACAAAACCGAAGGTATCTTCAAATAAAGAATATTCAGTTCAAAACAATCCAAAAATCTCTGGCAGGAATGATGAAGGAAACAATAAATTAAAAGTTCCAAGGAAAAAAGTGAATTTGAGTTCAATAATTGCAGAAGATGGTAAAGACTCCAATATTCCAAGTAAAGAAAAAAAAAGTGAAATTCATAGGAAACGAAAACAAGAGAACAAGAATAAAGGGAAGGGTTCAAAAAAAGTAACAGCCGAAAGGAATGATAATGTCAAGAAAACGAAGGAAAAACAGATCTCAAAACAGAATATTTCAGGTAAACAAAAAAATAATAATTACAAAAATATCAAAGAAAAGTATAAAGAAAATATGAATACAGAAAATTCAGAGAGGAGAGCAGGAAGGAACTTTAATAATATGCTAGAAAATGGAAACGATAAAGAACATGTACTTGGACAAACAAGAAATACTGAAAAAATTGAAAAGATCAAAGAAAATAAGAAAAAGGAAAAATATGCAGGTGAAAATGCCGAATACCCAAGAAAAGCTACAAATTCTGACTATGCCGGTGATAATATTCAAAGAAGTGCTATAAAAAATTATAATAAAAAGGGTCCCATAGTATGTAGATGTGTAGAAAATGTGGAAACTGGAAAATCAAGAATTGGAAGCGAAAGTTATGAAAATGAAGAATTTGAAAGGTGGGGATTCTCACATATGAATACAATAACCACTGAACTTGAAAGTTATATTGAAAAAAGTTATCCAGATTATCGTTACACGTCATTATTCGGCAGTCAAATACAATCCCCTTCTGTGTCCAGGTTGTCTTTTCAAAATCCTCATAGGAAAATATACAACGATCGTAAGTCGATATTCAGAAAAGGAATTTATGGTCGATAAACAATTTTTTCTCGACGGCAAAAAAATTATTGTGTAATTTCTATTCATTCAATTAAATGCGATGTTAATAACGATCCTCCTCATTCAACCTTAATCAACTATAAAATTTAGTTTGAATTTGATTAAATAAAAACTTATTTAATAAAATTTCCACATTTATTGTGTTTTAACAATATTGTAACACTACATTTGCAACAATTGTTTCGCCAAATTCTTGGCTTCTTCAGGCGAGTTCGATGTTAAACTACTCCAAAAATTTTTGAGTCTTCCTTATATATTTCTCAAGATGGAAGAGGGGACCGGTATTCTAAATGCTTCTGGGATTTTTTATGGCATGTTCATCAATGGTGATCTGTTGACATCCGTTTGGTCATTGAGTAAGATATTTTGCTTGTTATATCTGTTAATTTCCATTTCTAGGATATTAAGCCTTCTGCTTTTGTTTTCTATGTGCAGAATTCTTTTTTGCAGTTTTCTTCTCAACGTTTCAACAGACAAGTTCTGCGTTTTTAAGGTAAAGATTAGCTTTTACAAAACTGACAATATTATATAAAAGAAACTAAGAAAAAATCCTACCTCCACAGTTGAATCGAAGATTTATAAGGGAGTCCCGTAACTCAACATCTAGTGGTTACTGAACGATATGAACTGGATATACCAGTTCTAGCAAAAATTAAAAAATGTTTAAAAATAAAAGAAATATATAAAAAGATTTTATGCGGCGTTATTTAGGATTACGTTAAAAAAAATCACTGCAAAATTGAAAAATTTGCAACTACAAAAATAAACCTATTACCACTTAACTAAGTGACATTAATTTTTTTTTTATTTTGGCTAGAACTGGTATAACCTAGCATATCGCCCAGTAACCGCTTGACGTTGAGTTACGGGACACCCTGTATAAATATAGAAATAAATTTCCTGAATAATACATAAGATCAAGATTAACACCACACTTCAGTACACCATTCACCACGTCAACAATTGGCTAAGTTTCTTCTAGAAATTATATTCTATGTCAAAGTCTTCATCAGTAAATCCAAAGTAATCAAATATTTTCATTCGATTATACGAAAATGTCTAAAGGAATAATCATACATTGAAATGCATGCAAACAACATTCTAAACGAATTAATCATCAATGAATAGTTGATTTTTTTATCAAATTATTAATGAGATACTTATCCTTCAATATTGTTGGGTAGCGTAGTTGAATAGGTCGAAATTTAGGATCCGGTTATACCAACATCCTGAAAAGGTTAAAATATCCATACACTTCTTAGACTTGATCATCATCTAATTTTATACCAAACAAAAACAGTGTTGGTGTATTAAAGAACAATTGTTAATCATCATGATGATTCAAACTTGATATTGAACTGCTACATGGTAAGTTAACATATTTATATACACAAAATCAGTTTAATCAGTCTTCATCATAAAACTTTTATGATATGCTCAATATCATTTATTTAAGTATAATTTTAAAACACAAGTTGTAATTAACTAGTCTCTCAACAGTAGAATCTATTGACGTGTGAATTTGCATTTTAATCAGTACATAATTATTACAGGAGAGGAAATCATTGAATCCAATATAAAGATAAATGAACTTGTGCATTGATAACTTAGATCTTCTGAACCTTGACCCCGATGTGTTGTATTGCCGTCAAAATATTTACGTTATTTGTATATTTCTTGAAAATTTAAATGTGTCAAGATGATAATTTTCTGCAAATATTCTAGTTTTCGTTTTGAATATGATAGTTCAGATGTTAGTTCGATTTTGCTTGTTATAGATGCTGTATTTTCATCATTTCGTGGTAAGAGCAATTTTATTAATCCTCATGTTATAATTATTTTGCCTTGTCAATTTTTTGCATCCGTATCTAGCCCAGTAAACTAGTGAAACAACGTGCTATCGTTTTGGCTAAATTATCGAATACCAAGCTGATGATGATGATGATGAGCTAGAGTTTTCATATATTCAGAATAAATTAATTGTCCAAATATCTCGGTCAAGTTCGTTACTTAGCCCAATCCATCGAGTAGTTCAGCAGGTTTGAGCACCAGAAATTTGGTTTCTCGATAACTCCTAGAATATCCATCAAATACTGGTTGTGTACCACTCAGAATTGACTGTTCTGCGTTGCTCAAGTGATACGATTGCGACATGCCCGGTTTTTCCGAAAAAAGAGGCGACCATTTGCTTCGAAGTGCCGCTATCGTATTTTTGGAGCCTTTCTTTCGACCTATCGACACGCCTTTTTTTCAGCTATTGACACATTGTGTGGGATCCAACGCGAATAAATTTTTGACGGTCAAAAGTTCATGCAATATTGAATGTATGCTGCTCCCACTAATGCCTAAAGTTGTCTCAATCTCACGATAGGTCACATGACGATCTAAGTATCAGTTGGCGCACAGCATCAAGGATTTTCGACGATTTTCACGAAAAAAATAGCACGAAAATGTTCACGATTTAATTCTATTTTATGGGAGACTTAAATCTTTTGAGTTTGGGGTTATCTGAATCTGAATATCATCTCTAGTGTCATCCTTCAACCGACGCCTGCCAAACTTCATCGAGTGGTTTTGATTTGCTAACATTTCATAGTAAACAACTTCGTGTTATTTTGAAAACTTCACGGGGACCGTGCGCCTCCGAAAGAGGCTTTCGGATATTAGTTCGATGAATTCAAACGATACCGAACATCAATGTTCGACGAGGACCTCTCAGGAGGTGACAACGGATGATATAGTCGATAGAATCCTATTGGATCGATTTGAATCCCCATTCAAGGAATATCATAAATTGACAACATAGGCAATCTCAATTTTTTATTTCCCTGATCATTCCACGCGTTATCTCAAGTAGATTTCAATAATAATAGCTATGATAAAATATTTTTATAATTTGGACTTGAATAAATAAGGTATGAAGTGAGCGTCAAGATATAAATGTCTCGACAGGGAACATTTCTTGTGAACGAGCCTTTATTTTTTTTGTTTGTTTGCTATGATTTCTGTGAAACATATTTAGTATACATCAATCAAGTCATTGAACAGACAACAGACGAATTTTGTACCAGACAGATGATTGATGATTTGCGGAAAGCATAAATTTTTTGCTTTCATTTGAAGAAAAGTGCTGCAGATTAGCATCGAATGCTTGTCGAGGCATATGGTGATCATGCTCTATTAGAAGCAACATGCAAAAGATAGTTTCAACGGTTCAGAATTTTGATGTGAGAAATGAAGAACGTGGAAGACCATCTAAAAAAGTTTGAAGACGCCGAATTACAATAGATATTGGATGGAGATGACACTGTGGGAATTAATCTGTTCCCACAATATGAGCAGACTACCGATTACATGGTAGTGCTGCCAACCATGTTAACGCTACCCCTAACAGAGAGCGCCACAAGAGAAATCCCCGAACCGGAGATACGCCACCTGGATGTCAACCCTACCAAGGCGGATAGATGGCTCCACGGAATAGGCACTGCTCGTAATTGTTTTTCCTTATGTATATATATAGTCGAGGAAGCTCGACCGAAACCAGAGTAACCGATATGATGTAATACTGTGCTTCGTTTATGTGTTGTGTATATAATTATATATTTGTTCCATGTTTTTATACTGTTTATTTTTTTGACACTCTAACTAGGAGTAGGCAGATTGAGGCCTGATTAAACCCCGGCGTCGACCCAAATCGACCTTCTGTCCCAAAATTGGTGACCCCGACGTGATGGGAACGGTTGTCTTTACGACGTGTCCTGGAAAGCAGACGGTTGAGGCTGAGAATCAAAAATGGTCTCAATACTTGCAGACGGTTCCCGGCGGCTTCCACTCTCTAATATCCCCTGCGTATATGGCATGGCGCACACAAGCCATACTGATGAGCCCGAATGTGTGCGCCAGGGACGAAACGCATAAGTAGGGATAACACTACATTCCTACAACACTTTGAATCAAAACCAAATGGCAGAAATGTTGAATGTTTCACAAACGATTCCTGACCGTTTAAAAGCTATGGGAAAGATCCAAAAGTGTGGAAATGGGTGCCACATGAATTGAATGAAAGACAGATGGAAAACCGAAAAAATACTTGTGAAAATTTGCTTCAAAGATACGAAAGAAAATCGGTTTTGCATCGAATCGTTACTGGCGATGAAAAATGGATTTATTTTGGGAATCCTGAACGGAAAAAATAATGGGTTAATTCGGGACAACCACCAACATCGACTGCCAAACCAGATCGATTCGGCAAGAAGACAATGCTGTGTATTTGGTGGGACCAAAAAGGTGTGGTGTACTACGAGCTCCTAAAACCGTTAATACTGATCGCTACCGACAACATGCATTGATCTAGAAACGACCAGAATGTACCAGAAGACATGGCAAGGTAATTCTGCTTCATGACAATGCACCTGCTCACAAAGCAAAACTGGTTCAGGATACAATCAAGACACTTGGCTGGGAACTGCTACCCCACCCGCCGTATTCACCAGACTTGGTTCCTTCTGACTACCATTTGTTCTCATCGATGGGACACGCATTGGCTGAGCAGCACTTTGATTCCTACGAGGAGGTCGAAAGTTGGGTGTCTGGATGGTTTGCTTTAAAAGACGAACAATTTCATTGGCGTGGTATCCACAAATTGCCAGAAAGGTTGTCAAAATGTGTAGAAAACAATAGCCAATACTTTGAATTGAATGAAATGTTTTTTACTCTCCCATTAATAATTAGTGTTTTATTTTCACAAAAAATCGCTAATTTCATACCATTATACCTGATATTTCAAAAAAATTAGCTTCCTGAAGAGAGATATCCATTCCTATATGATTATTGATAGGAAAGATCTCTTTTCGATAGAATGGATCCGAACAAAACTGAAAAAGCTGTAAGTGGTCACTTTAAATTTGTGATAAAGAGATCTTGATTCTTTCATATTCATTGTGGGATTTTTCAGTGCACCACTGTTTCAAATTCCCAGAAAATATTTTAGAACTTGCTCCTGATCTCACGTCAGTGTTTTTGTAAATTTTTGTTAATTCCATTCATTGTTTCATATCAATAATTAATTTTTTAATCCTCTAGGTAATATCCAAGATTATGTTGATTTCCTGCTTGCTGGTTCTACTTTTTGTGGGATGCATTTCCTCAGAAGATTCACCATCTATACCTCCGAACCCTTGTCCTGAAGTCTTCAACTACTTCTACGAATCAGACGGAAACATTTTCGGTGAAATTTTAGTCCCAAATGATGGTTCAATGGTCTACCGAATGGAAGTCAACACCTCCTATGTTGGAATCTTCGACGCAGTCAATCGACCTGTAAGTATTTACTTTTTGAACAATGACCATATAATGGCAGACGTAGAGGGGAGCCCATAGATAGTTGTTCTAATTCTTCATTACCAGATTGACTTGGCATAATTGATCTCGAAGCGCAAGTCAGCAAGAACAGTGTAAGAACATAGGCCTGAATCATTAAGACTATTCCGCGTACGGTATAGTTTCATCGTAGTCGACGTAATAAAACAAAGATGCTAAAGAAAGAAAGAAAGTACATACATATACACAAATGAGAACAGAACACACTATTCAATTTCCTCTGAAACCAAACTCAACATTCTCTTATCTACGCTAACAAATCCAATTTTTCTTTCGAGCAGACCTCCTGAATATACCAAAAATCTTCAACTAGACCCACATCTTCACCTCTTACTTTCAGAAACTCAGACTGGATTTGACCACATCCCAAAATAACCTTTTAGAAGCCAGGCAACTGACTTACAGACTAACCTTCACAAGACAAGACCAGGTGCCTAGAATAACGCAGATCAAGTTCAACGATAGAATATATTGTCGAGGTCCTTCTGCACCATGTAAGTAGATACAATCAAATTCATAACATCGAACAGCATTTTTCAATTTTTTTCAGTGACAAGCGCTGGGCTTTCTGATATGTGGGTGTTCAAAGAGACAAGACTTCAGAAATTCACTTATTATCCTGGTGAGTTCAATAACTCCAATATTCCTACTAGAAATTACCAATTTTGCTCTTTCAGATCAACCCATAAGAGATACTAAGCCTTCCAAACCAACAATTCCTCCATTTATTCCACCAAGAACAACTACGGCGTTTCCATGGGTTATCCCAGAAGCAGTAACAGGTTGGTGTATTTTTATTTTCATCAAGACCAATCAATAAATTTGTTTTGTTTTCCTTTACAGAAGTGTACGAAAGCCCTTCTCGTCCGGAACCGATCATGATGAGACCTCAGAACGACCAAGAATGTGGAATCAGTGAACCTCCTGGAACGATAAATCTGATTACAGACGGTACCAACACTTCATCAAACGAATTCCCTTGGTTGGTAGCCTTGTACGAGTGGAAAGGTTTGAATTATGAGTTCAGGTGCACGGCAAACCTAATCGATAGGTCACACGTGATCACAGGTAAGACAGAATTGTTCAAAGACAAACACTCCTGGCGCAATGTGGCAACATGGTCCATAAAACCAGCAAATCTGCCAACATGAAACTTTAATAATTCAATTTCCAGTTGCCAGTTGTTTGAAATTCTACAAATCCAACCTTGTTAATACCGCTGACATCATGCTCATATTTGGAAGTCTCAACCTGAAGCAATGGGCAGGAAAATCTGGTATAGTTATCCGCAGGGTGGCGCGAGTTGAGACTAATCCAGAATACACCCAGTACAGTGGTCACGGAGATATGGCTATACTCACTTTGAATGAACCTGTCAACTACTCCAAGTCAATAAGACCTATCTGCTTATGGAACGGACCATCAGATATTAATGAGATCGTTGGAACATATGGAACTGTAGCAGGTTGGGGTAAAGACGACCACCAGATGGAATTCATGGCTGAAGCCAAGAAACTCGAAATGCCGGTGGTTTCAGCAAGGACTTGCGAAAGGTCGAACCCTGAGTTTACTAAGCTTATATCCGAGAAGACCTTCTGCGCTGGTAAGTTTGTAGAAAGGTTTAGTAAAAATGGGCTGGTACTGAAATAGTAAACGAAATGAATAATGAAAGAATAATGTGAATTGGAACAACATGGTGGCCTTTTTCTGATGCTACAGGTACAAAAAGCAAGATCCATGATCCCTGTATATCAGTTCGGTGTACTGGTTACTTAGTGGAGGTCCATCGAAGAGGCAACTCCTTCAAGTAAATCGTGCTATGCCAAAACATTTCTTTATTCGTTAAAGTACTCACTAATTAGTTTTCCAAGCTTAGAGATGGATTACAAAGAATCATGAAATAATCTGTCGGAACTATCCGATGAAAGGCTAACTTACTAGAACTCTAACGTAGAGGCATGTGCCTTTGAGTATCTTTTACTACTCTCAAATAATAACACAGTATAGGGACCATGCAGTAGTCGCACTCCGTGGATTTTGAACTGAAATCGCTTACACCAAAGGGAACTCGCGCAGTTCTCCCTGCGCATCTAATCTTATCGACCGTGAATTTAAAAATTGATTAGAAAAGGTTATTTGCGTTATCTGAAAACTTAAATATTTTGATTTAAGCTGGTAATAAGTTTTCACAGTGATATTTAGAGTGTATGGATCATTTTTTAGTCTATATTCATATAAAAATTATGACTCCGCTCATAATGTAACCGTAAATGTAATCGCATTTCTTCATTAACAGAACGCATTCAATAAAAAATATATAGTTTTATTGTGGTTTTGATATCACTTTCAAAGAAACAGTAATAAGTGATGAAATCTACTCAGTAGTTTACTCAAGAACAGCCTCTGAAACTTTTTGAAATGTGTTAAAAATCATAGGTACCTTAGGTTTGTAAGTGAAATGACACATTAAAATTTTTCTAAAGGAAGATTGAGTTGAAGAGTAGGTATTATATGGAAAAATAGGTAGTTGGTGGTTGAAAGAATCGAATGTGTTTAATATAAAATCCTAAATACTTTAAATTTCACTGAAACATTAATCTTCGAGTCCATGAAAAATAACTTTCTTTTTATATTGAATTGTTTCGAACAATTTTTTTCAATGAATTCTGTGATGATTGAGTTTGAACTGATACTATTTTTTACTATATTCAATTTATGAAAAGAGGAATTTGATTATGGAATTCTAGAATTAGTGGCAAGTTTTAGCGAGGGACCGGAACTGATCTTGAGTGAAAAGCGGGGAAAGGGGGAGGTTTGGATCGTTGTCATTCGAAGATTTAGTATGAAAAACTCTTTCCTGAGGGGGGGGGATTTAATTACCACCAGTACACCCCCCCGTAAATACTCCCCTGCGCTAAATATGCTGAGTGTTATCTAGAAAGGGTTCCCTCAAAAAATAAAAGAACTTTTATATTATTGTTATATACGAGGGCCATTCAGAAACTAACCTCCGATTGGTCACAGTGCGGGTAGTGGGGGGAGTAGCGCGCCATCTGTACATTCACGCGCTCAGCAGGTCAGTCGGCATCAAGCCGTAGTCGAGAACATCGTACCTGCGCTAGTTTAGTTTTTGTGGCAGTTTGAAATGTGAGCTGCAATAGAAAATCCCGCCAAATGTGAGGTGCGTGCTGTTATAAGGTTTTTACAGCCAAAGGATACTCTGCAGCAGCTATTCATCGTGTGCCATGTACGGACCAAAATTTATGAGTGAAGGAGTTGTCCGTGAATGGGTACGTTTATTTAAAAGTGGACGAGAAAACATTCATGATGAAGAGAGGAGTGGTAGACCATCATTGGTGACTGACGAACTCGTTCAGACAGTTGATGCAAAAGTTCGTGAAAATCGACGTTTCACAATGGCGGAGTTGTCTACTAATTTTCCACAGATTTCTGAGACTCTTTTGTACGAGATAGTGACAGCAAGATTGGGTTACCGTAAGTTCTGTGCCCGATGGGTGCCGAAAATTCTTACCGACCACCACAAAACTCAAAGAATGGCCTCTGCATTAGACATTCTGTCACGTTATGAGGACGAAGGAGAACCATTGTTAAACAGAATCGTGACCGGTGACGAAACCTGGATTAAGTACGTGAACCCTGAGACAAAAGAACAATCAAAGATGTGGGCACATTCAGATTCGCCTACCAAACCAAAAAAAGCCCGACAAGATTTTTCTGCCAGAAAACTGATGGCGACGGTGTTTTGGGATGCCAAAGGGGTGTTGTTGGTTGAATTCATGGAACGTGGGACGACCGTTAATCAAGACGTGAAACACTAAAAACATTACGACGGGCTATACAGAACAAACGCCGTGGTATGCTGACTTCCGGTATCGTTTTTTTGCACGATAACGCCCGTCCTCACTCTGCTCGCAGAACAACAGCCCTTCTTGAGTCCTTCAAGTGGGACGTTTTCAACCATCCACCTTACAGCCCAGATCTGGCGCCAAGCGATTATCACCTCTTCATGCATATGAAGAAATGGCTCGGGTCCCAGCGGTTTGATGATGACGAAGAGCTCAAAGATGCGGTCACGGGCTGGCTCAAGGCACAAGCGGGTGATTTTTATGCAGAAGGAATTTCAAAGCTTGTGAAGAGATACGATAAGTGCCTCAATCCTTATGGAAACTATGTCGAAAAATAGTGCAAAGATGTAGTTGTAAGATGTATATATTAAAATATTTTTACTTAACTTGGTGTATTTTTTTCAATTAACCGGAGGTTAGTTTTTGAACGGCCCTCGTATATATTATATTATTGTTATTTCTATTTATAAAATTGAAAATCATATAGATACGCCTTCAAATATTTATCTAAAAAAAATTCACTTTTCTGCATACGCATGCAGTAGGCGTTAACCTCCTGAAATTTCATTGGTTCGTAAAGAAATGACGACTATATTAAGCCTGCTGTAGGCGTAAATCTGCTAAAATTCCATTGGTTTATGATATCACAACTTATCGTAAAGAAATGACGACAGTAGGCGTAAACCTCCTGAAATTCCATTGGTTCCTGATATCTCAACTTATCGTAAAGAAATGACGACTGTAAGCGTAAACCTCCTGAAATTCCATTGATTCCTGATATCTCAATTAATCTCAACCTATTGAATGAAGCACTACTCAGATAACGGAGCTTTTAATAAACAACATTTTCTACAATACTGTATGTATCACTCACCTGTCGGTGGTATTGAGAAAAAAGAAAGTTTGGGATTATTGAAACTATAGTTTTTGCAGTTGTATACGCTACAATTGTTAATCATTTTGGAATTAATTTGAAAATAACACAAAATTGAAACAGAATACTTACTGGAATGAAAATAAATGATTAAATAAATTAGCTTTGCTGGTTCATGGTAGATTTTGACTCAAAGAAATTCCACTGAATTATGGGTTAGGTTGTATTTTTTTCTTCAACTTCTTCAATTTTTTACTGAGCAAACACCAATTAATTTTCAGTTTTCTACCTATCCTAGAGAAAGGATCACCTTTTTTTGAAACGCCCTGTATTGTAACGACGATCAGGGTCGGGTTATATACTGGGTAAAGGGGTATGTATTATTTTTTTGAAACTATAAAATCCTGGGATGTTGACCCTATAGGATATGAAATAAATACCTGTCACCTGTATATTTCCCCAAAAAAGCGTTCTTTTAACTGTCTCTCAAAGAGGTGATTTTCTATTTCTACTGCTTTCAACTTTTATATCGATTATTGCAGAAATGAAATTCTCTGATTATTTTCTTGCAGGTTCGAGAAATGGAAGGGGTCCTTGTACAGGAGATATTGGGTCTCCTTTCATGTTGGAAAATAATGGTAAATGGTACATCCGAGGCATGGTTAGTAAGGCTATTCTGGATAGAAGGACATCGCAGTGTAATTTGAATGAATATATTGTTTTTAGCGATATAGTGAAATATTTAAATTGGATAGAAACTACTTTACACAATGGCAGACTGTTTTAATATAGTGTTATAGCAAACTTGTGATATATTCATTTATTACCATCCTGAAACTAACGTTTCGTGTTTTTATTGACAATATGAGTAGCAATTTCAAAACATTGAAAAACGGTCTTCCTCAAGGATCAGTTTTAGCTCCTATACTTTTCAATTTATATCTAAGTGATTTACCCACGACATCATCTCAGAAATTTGTTTATGCCGACGACATTGCTATGCTAACCAACATTTGGATTTCCAAACTCTGGAAAACATACTGTCATCTGAATTGGAAATTTTAAAGAATTGTTTTATTGATAGCTGATGATTCTCCTATCGAACATTTATTTATTTTAATTATTTTTTATTTTATTTAGCAATACACTATTCGACAGCCGTGGCCTATTAAAGAATGGGAAATTACGAGTGTTTACAAAAAGAAAAATGTTGAAACTTAACAGTAAATTAAACAAAAAAAATAATAATAAAAAAAACCAAGTAACAAGAAGAAAAAATAAATCAATATGAGAAAGATCCCACCTAGATTTATCGCACATTTAGTGAGCCCAAAATAGCTCTTTTTATGCTTGCCGGTTTGCAAGCAAAAATATCCAGGATATTTTCATAAGACGTATACAGGGTGTCTCAAGTTCGAGTGCCTATTAGACGTTTCTGGAGAACTAGACATATTTGAAATCTGAAAATTGGTATTATCATATTGTTCGAAGTTCTCTACAGAGCTAAAATATTTTCGAAGCCAAAAACTTCCGGTTATACAGGGTGTGAAAATAAATTTGACGAAAAAATTTTTTTTCAAGTTTTCCATTCCTGGCATGATCGAGTATTCAATAGTGAATACATTTCTGTTAAAACCATTGTATTGAATCGAATAGTTTTCAAAATATCCAAAAAAACTGGAAAAAAAGTCAAATATATTCAGTCAGTAATATGTTCATTATTCTTATTTTAAATATCCTTAGCGTAAACCGTGTTCACAAAGTCGATGAGGAAGGATGTGAAAAGGTCATGCATCTTTTGGATTTCAAAGATATCATTACAGGGTGTTTCAAATTTTGTGTTGAAAATTGTGATCTTAAATTGGCCATAACTTCTGTTTTTCAAATTAGAACCCTATTTTTTTATAATTTTGTTGGATTCTGCGGTCAGATATAATGATAGATTTCTCACATGATTATGCACCTAAATTCAATAATTTCTGAGTTATTTGAAATTTTCTGGATTTATGGTGTACGTAGAGTCAAATTGATTGCATCTAAAATAATTCAAGGAATATTCTCTCGAAACCATGGGAACACTCTGTACCCATAGAAGATAAATTATCTGTTAATAATTCACAAGTGTCAGGTGTTATTGTTATTCGTTATCTTCATTTCTCGATTTAACAAAATGAACCGTTATTCTAATTACGGAATTCTGAATCTATTCTATATACATGGTGAATGTGACAGAATTATTAGTAGAACCTGCCAGGCCTTTAACGAGAAGTATCCCATTACCTTCCATGACGAAGAAGATCTTTAGAAAATTTGTTTCAAACTTTCAAAGTTTTGGATGTGTGAGCCCCTAAAGAATACAAAAGAAGGGTAGTTGATGATGAGGAAAATGAAATTAGTGTTTTGACTTATTTCGAAGCGAATGAAAATGCATCTATTCGAAGTGCAGCTCATGAAATCGATTTAGACAGAAATTCAGTGCACCGAATTTTGAAAAAACACAACATGCATGACTATAAATATGGGAAAGTTCATGCATTAGAACCGCATATTATCAATTGGATGGGGCTCCGGCACATAGTTCGCACTAGATGTCTGAAGAACTGAGTGCAATGTTTGGTAATCGGTGAATCGGACGCCGTTCATCACTATTTTGGTCCCCAGGATCTCCCGATCTTACTCTCTTAGATTTTTATTTATGGGGTAAATTAAAAAACATAGTCTATGAATCTCTTATTGAAAGCAAAGAAGATTTGATACGGCGTGTGGAGGCTGCTTTCCACTCACTAAAGGGGGAGGAAATTGAGCGTGCGATTAACCGAGGTGTTTCAAGACGTATTCGAAAGTGTGTGGAACAAAATGGTAACCACATTGAGACTCTTACCTGATCATTTATTTTGTCAATTTGAGTTTTGAAACGTATTTTTATTTTTATTATCATAATTTATTTATAATCATAATTCGGTGTACTGAAGTAGCGAATCTATTTAATGTGTTTCCTATTGAAGAGATGAATTCTCATTAGCTTCGAAATAAGTCCAAATACTAATTCCATCAACTGCCCTTTTTTGTATTCTTTAGGGCTCTTACATTCCAAAATTTGGAAAGTTTGAAACATCGTTTCAGAAATTGTTAAAAAAATGGGGATACTTCTCATTGGATACTCTACATTTTGTGTCATCCACCATTTGTATAAACAACTAGCTGACCTGACAGACTTCGTCCTGTCAAAAAGATTTGTGATATGGCAGTTTTTGTGCCTACGTATTTTAAAAAATTCTCCTGAACAGAACCGTCACCCTGGTGATAGGGCGTTGTGAATAAAAAATAATTCAGCGAGTTTAAAAATTCCGGTGGAAAGTTGACTACATCATCTTGATTAGTAGCCGAATCAACTGATTTATATATCCTCAATTCGCCTGTAATTTGTTCTTGAATTTTGAAATTCAATTCATTTACATCTATGTTTTCTGCAGCCAGTATAGCTCGTTCGCTCAACCAATCATGGTTTCTGTAATTTTGAGAAACATCTGGAAACACCTTCTGAATAAGTTCATCTTTTGATCGAGTTAACTGACAAAAACTTTGAGGAAAGTTAATGCAGCCAGTCAACATGTCTATAGGAAATTTGCCATTACCAATGTCAATGAGTTGTTTAGAGAATATGTTTCCAGATTGGTCATTTTGCAACTCGACAGGCATATTCTTGCTTAAATGAAGTACTTTGACATGTTTCCACAAATTGGAGGACTTTAGACATGCATTGAGTTCATCAGCTGGCGATGATCGTGGAATCACTGGCAATGTTTGACGAAAATCTCCTGCTAATAAAATCATTGCACCACCAAATCGATTATTATTGCTCCGTAGATCTTTTAAGGTTCTGTCTAAAGCCTCCAAAGATTTTTTATGTGCCATCGTGCATTCATCCCAAACAATCAATTTACATTGCTGCAAAACCTTTGCCATTGCAGAGTTCTTCGAAACGTTGCAGGTTGGAGTTTCATTGCTTTGCATATTTAATGGCAATTTGATATTACAGCATCATTGAGAGTTTGATCCCAATGAGCGTCATTTTCAAGCAATTGCAAACGTTGACAGGCTTCTCTGTAGGATCCACACAATTCACCATCAAGAGTTCGTAACTGTTGGAATGATGTTGGGCCACGTACATTGACTAACAGCCATCGTAAATAAAAACATTCATCATTGCTTGGATGTACTGAATAAATCCGGCCAATCGCATCGGTGGAATATACATCTGTATATCCTGGAACTGGTTTTCCTTGTTTCCGTCGTATAAATCTCCTTGAGGATTGATTCCAGGTATAATATTTTGGCATTTCAGAATATAGCAAGGTTTATGCTAAATCATCGTTTTGGTATGTCTCAAAAAAACTGGTTAATGTAGTAGATGGTGTCTGAGCAGCTCTTTGTACTGCGTTCTGTGCTGTAAAATACACTCTTTGTCTATTTTCTAAATGCACAGCTAAGTGAACAACAGAAGGGTGTCTCTCATCAATAGGAAAAGAAAATATTCGCCAAACTGCTTCATTACTACTGACTTAGCGGCCCATTTGGTATTGGGTAACTTCATCATTGGAATTCTCTGCACCAATTCCAATCACAGCCATATCAATACCTTTGGTTACATATTTGCAAATGTATTTAATAGATTTCACTGAATGGCAAGATTCAACGTTGATGTGTGCTTTGAATGTCTTTGATAAAATGGGTGAATATGGAACAATCCAACGATTATCTATTTCAATATCTTGTTGATTTAATTTGACAATTGTTGATTTTCCATTGTCTGCTGTCGATCTGCGACGATACAATAGATAACCGTCATTACCAGTAATTGTTTCCGATATTAATGTCCGTGGATATCGTTTTGAACATTTACCATCCATCATACACGGTGAATTTTGATTAAGAGTTCCACAGGGACCATGTATCATGTTTTTGATAACTACCTCATGCAATCCAGGATCTACTTGTACATTAGGGATTTCAGCTGATATCACTGCATCAACTTCATTTGGCCTTATCTTTTCAACCAACCAAATCAAAATGTGTGCATGTGGCAATCCTTGTTTCTGCCACTCCACAGAATACATCCAGCAGCGTGTCTCACCAAACACATTATGTTTTACGATGAAATCCATTAAAGATTTCAACTTTTGTCTAAAGACTCTGGCTGTAATATCATAACGATCAATGGGTGATTGCCCAGGGAATAACTCCTGCTTGATTTCTATCCATTGCGGATTGCATGTAAATGTGATGAACAAATCTGCTGTTTGACTACGTTTTAGTTACAAATCATTTGTATGGGAAAAAGAAAAGGGCTATTTTAGGGTTTTTCCAGCAATAATTCTAATTTTTCTCGCCGTAAAAACCATCCTTGAACTTCAACGAACATTTTAAAAAGAGATTTGGCCAAATTGGTCCAGGCGTTGTTGAATTATGCGCTTACCAACACATTCTGCGATTCATTTTTATATTATAGATATCATTAAGTGCATTTGAATGTGTATTGCTTATACAATTGAAAAAATACAATATAAGAAATAAATCCAAAATCTCATTATTAGATAGCAACGATTCATTTTGTGAAATCAAAACATTTCATAACGACTAACAATAAGACCTGTCTGACACTTGTGAATTATAAATGGGATGATTTATCTTCTATGCTCACAGAATATCCTTA
Source organism: Micraspis discolor (assembly GCA_030674115.1). Classification (NCBI taxonomy): domain Eukaryota; kingdom Metazoa; phylum Arthropoda; class Insecta; order Coleoptera; family Coccinellidae; genus Micraspis; species Micraspis discolor. The sequence continues at coordinate 2,356,883 of JARTUT010001743.1, forward strand.
TGAATTTGACTCTACGTACCACATAAATCCAGAAAATCTCAAATAACTCAGAAATTATTGAATTTAGGAGTATAATCATGTGAGAAAACTATCATTATTTTTGACCGCAGAATCCAACAAAATTATAAAAAAATAGGGTTCTAATTTGAAAAACAGAAGTTATGGCCAATTTAAGATCACAATTTTCAACACAAAATTTGAAACACCCTGTAATGATATTTTTGAAATCCAAAAGATGCATGACCTTTTCACATCCTTCCTCTTCGATGTTGTAAAAACGGTTTACGCTCAGGATATTCAAAATAAGAATAATGAACATATTACCGACTGAACATATTTGACTATTTTTCCAGTTTTTTTGGATACTTGTTCATATCTGGAATGGAAAACTCGAAAAAAAATTTTATCGTCGAATTTATTTTCACTCCCTGTATAACCGGAAGTTTTTGGCTTCGAAAATATTTTAGCTCTGTAGAGAACTTCGAACAATATCATAATCCCAATTTTCAGATTTCAAATATGTCTGTTTCTCCAGAAACGTCTAATAGGCACTCGAACTTGAGACACCCTGTAGTCATGACATATTCTGTACAGGGGCGAAAACTGAAGAACGTTAGATCGTGGACAAGGTAAATAAAATGTTCTAATAGTACGCATGGGTAATCTTCGTACATGTACGCAGATTAGACCCAGCAAGTTAGGACAATCGATCAACGAGCACATTATATTTCGCAGAAATAAAACACCTGAATAGGTGCGACGACGTTCTAGAGAATTAACCTGAAATCTTCTCAGGAATTTTTCGTGAGGTATACCACGCTTCGGATAAATACCGTCAATTTTGAAACATAATGTCTATCCAAAATACTTAGGAGTTAAATTAGATTCATCTCTCAATTACAAGGCTCATTTAAATGATCTGAGCCTAAAACTGAAAACTAAGCATAATATTCTTCAGAAATTAGCTGGATCATCTTGGGGTGCTGATGCTTCCACTCTTCGCACAGCATCTCTAGCCCTAATCTTTTCTGCAGCTGAGTATTGTTGCTCTGTTGGGTTCAATAGTGCACATATACAATTGAATACATCCATGTGAATAATTACTGGCACCATAAGATCTACACCGGTTCATTGGTTACTAGTTTTGTCTAACATTGTCCCTCCCCATATTCGCAGACAGACTGCAGCTCTGAATTCTTGGAACAAATATCATTCTGTTCCCAATTTATTCTCAATTATTTCATATATTCCACAAACTAGAATTCCCAGATTGAAGTTGATGACGAGATATTGTTGATGATGGAGCTCGTGTTGAATGATTGTTTGGGCTATTACCATCATCTATTGTGGATGTAATGATTTCCGACGTTTCGATAGACATCTTCTATCTTTATCAAGGAGAAAAGTAAGAAACCTTTTGAGAATTATCAATTTTCAAAAAGTCAATATGACAGAAGTCATGAAAGAAAAATGAACGATGTTATATACTCATCTGTGATATGATGATCTTTTTAAGTTGGATCGAACTATCGGCGTCCAAACTTCTGGCAGATCTATAGATGGAGCACTTATGGAATCTGGTGTTATTTTCATAAATGCTGCTTCTTTGATTTTTCTTCTTGCAAGTTTTTCTTCTTTGGATATTATTGATGCTTCATCCCATTTTATACGATGATTCTCATCTACAGCATGTTGGACCAACCTGGATTTGTCGCTGTCTAGTACTCGTAGAAGCTTCTGATGTTCTTTAATTCGTACATTCAGAGGGCGTAATTCTCCGATGTAAGATCTTCCGCACTCGCAAGGTAATTCATATATGCAGTTCTTTGTCCTTTGTGTCTCATTATTAGACTTAACTTTTGTAAGTTTAGCTCTGATAGTGTCTTGAGTATTGAATACAATTCTTCTCATTTTCTCCGACAAACCTTTTACATAAGGAATTACGGTTTTAATGGTCTGATTTATATCTGTTGGTTCAGGTTGACTTTCTCTTGTTCGTTTAGCTTTTTCTAATATCTTTTTGGGGTAGCCATTGCTTCTAAGAGTTTTCGAGATGTTATTTATTTCTTCATTTTGAGCAAGATCAAGACTTACACCTCACTTCAGTAAACCACCACATTTATATGGTCTACCAAAAATACACAAAGCAAATATTCCTCTAAGACCAATTGTGAGTTCAAGAAATTCAGCATGCCACCAATTGGCTAAATTTCTGCTGAAAATTATATCACCATTAAAAAGTAATTCAACATCGATGATAAGAAACACGAAACACTTCATAGAAATAATGAAACATCAAGAAATCATGGAAGAAGACGTTATGGTCAGCTTCGACATTACCAGTTTGTTCACTAATATTCCGACATATAAAACACTTATCATAGTTAGGAGAAAGCTTGAAGAAGATCAAACCCTTAGTGAAAGAACTACACTAAGCGTGAATGCAATTATGGAAATGCTTTCTATTTGTATTGAAACAACATATTTCCAATTTGAAGACATCTTTTATCAATAAGAATTTGGAATGGCCATGGGTTCACCACTATCACCAATTTTAGCTGATTTATATATGGAAATTTTCGAACAGAAGGCATTAGAAAAATATGCACTTAAACCCAAACTGTGGAAAAGATATGTAGATGATACTTTCATTATTTGGCAACATGGAAGAGACACTATAGATGGATTCCTTCAATATCTTAACAATCAAGAGGAATCAATTAAATTCACAATTGAAATCGAGAAAGACAGACAACTTCCATTCTTAGATGTACTCGTACATAAACAAAATGGAATCCCAAGAACCACTGTGTATAAAAAGCCAACGAACACAGGACAATATCTACATTTTGATTCAAACCACCAACTGAACACTAAATTGGGAGTAGCAAAATGTTTATTTGATAGAGCAATTAATATTTGTTGCACTGAAGAAGACCAAAATGAAGAAATAAATAACATCTCGAAAACTCTTAGAAGCAATGGCTACCCCAAAAAGATATTAGAAAAAGCTAGACGAACAAGAGAAAGTCAACCAGAACCAACAGATATAAATCAGACCATTAAAACCGTAATTCCTTATGTGAAAGGTTTGTCGGAGAAAATGAGAAGAATTGGAAATAGATACAACATAACGACTTCATTCAAAACTCAAGACACTATCAGAGCTAAACTTACAAAAGTTAAGCCTAATAATGAGACACAAAGGACAAAGAACTGCATTTATGAATTACCTTGCGAGTGCGGAAGATCTTACATCGGAGAAACTAAACGCCCTCTGAATGTACGAATTAAAGAACATCAGAAGCTTCTACGAGTACTAGACAGCGACAAATCCAGGTTGGTCCAACATGCTGTAGATGAGAATCATCGTATAAAATGGGATGAAGCATCAATAATATCCAAAGAAGAAAAACTTGCAAGAAGAAAAATCAAAGAAGCAGCATTTATGAAAATAACACCTGATTCCATAAGTGCTCCATCTATAGATCTGCCAGAAGTTTGGACGCCGATAGTTCGATCCAACTTAAAAAGATCATCATATCACAGATGAGTATATAACATCGTTCATTTTTCTTTCATGACTTCTGTCATATTGACTTTTTGAAAATTGATAATTCTCAAAAGGTTTCTTACTTTTCTCCTTGATAAAGATAGAAGATGTCTATCGAAACGTCGGAAATCATTACATCCACAATAGATGATGGTAATAGCCCAAACAATCATTCAATCCCAGATTGAAGTCACGTAAACCATGATGGCATAATATGTTCTTCAATATGAACATAAGCGATAGAGAATTATGGAAGACTGAGTGGAACTCATACGAAATGTCCAATAAGTATCTCGTTTCTGATCCTTCTGAAAAAATTCCTGGTTTTGATCTTCCGAGAAAAATTTGGACAATTTTCAATCGTTTTATAACAGGTCATGGTCGTACCAATAGCATGCTTTTCAGATGGAACTCAGTTCCAAGCGCAAGTTGTGAATGTGGAGAAACAATGTGAAGAATGTGGAATGTGAAGAAACAATACCTCATCTCAACAATAGTTGTCCCATATATAAATTTCAAGATGGTTTTAGGGCTATTCATTATGTTTCCGATTCTTTTTTGGATTCTTTTTTTACGAATATGATACGTATTTTTGATATTCAGTTGTTTTTTCTGTCTATTTATTTCCAGATTCGATGAGAGGAACTTGAAGAAGTCTCTGCCTCCATCAATAGAAGACCACTCTTGAAGAAAGAAGTCCCTAAAATATATTTCAGCTTATTTTTGTACTTTCACAGTTAGGCGGGGAGCAAGGATTTTTTATACTGTGGTTTCTTCCCTAGGCTTTTATGTCATACGCCGAATTATATGACACACCGTCACTAACCCCTGGTCTATATGCTTTATTGTTTGCTAACTAAATATTGTAAGCCAAAAGTCCAGAAGAATATATATATATGTATACTAGTGTGTTGACTTCGGCAGATCCCAATGAAATATCACCTGCTATAAGGCTCTCTTTGTGATTGGTTTTCTCTGAGATCTTTATACTTCTTGATTACTAAGTTTGATGGCCAGAAATTGCTGTTCAGCACTATTGAGCTATGGTTAGCTGGCAGTGATATTTTAAAGCTTCTATAGGATCATGATTCGACCCGCAGCTCCTCTACTTTACAGGTTACATTGGGTAATTTGTTTTGTATGTAGTCTTCAATGTCCTCTTTGCTATTTTCCAGAGTTACTTTTGAGAGATGAATATGTGAGTATGCTATATATGCCCTGAGTCTGCTTTCCTCTGCATGGGATCCAAATATTACCTGAGTCTGATGTCTTTTTCCATTTCCTCCTACTTCCTTTCAGGGTGGGCTGATCTGTAGTTCATTTCTCTCACTGCCTATGTTGACGTCATTATTTCCAACATTTGTTTCTCTTTTACCTTCAAGTTCAACTCGCTCACACTCAACTTGTAACCGAGGATTCCTGTTCTGGTTATGTAGCCGCTCAGGGTCAAGCTTATCTTTTCCTTTTCGTTTTCATCCCATATTCTATGACACTGCTTTGAGCATATTACCGCTGATTCAATTAGCCTCTCCAGTTATTTCCAGTCTTTGCAGAACAGCACTTAAATTTTCCCATTACCCAATTTCTGTTTTTCGCAGTGTATGTGGTTTCTTCACTTCAATCTCGCACGTGTAGCGCCATTGATTATTCTTATCAGAAAGGGAATTCCCAAGCAAGATAACATAGCGTCGACACGCTTCGTATATCAGATGTTTGCATAGACATATAAACAGATAGACCTAGCATTTCATTCAAAAAACTGTTGAAATTGAATTATTTCACCAAGTGTCCAATACTCAGTGGCGTACCGATTTAATGGTTTCGTTTAATTATTGAGGTGCCTTCAAAATTTGAAATATTTGAGATTATGATAGAAAACCTATAGAATTACGAACTGTATAATCGATTTTAGGTAAATGATGCAAGACAAATTGCGTCACTATGATATTAAAATAGATTCATACGTTAAAAGAGGGTATTTCGTTCTATATTTCGAAAGATTTAAAGAAAAGTGTAGATATTATAATATTGAACTCTCTACGATTATAATCGATATCTTTTGTAGGTAGTCACAGGAGTGAAACTTGGGTTAATGAAACAAACTTTCAATGTTCAAATTTATTGATAACATGAATTCATAACAAAACCACTCAAAATGATATTTATGCATCTAAAACATAGATTCAACGTTGATCACTGATTCCAAAATAAAATTGTTTCAGTGTATATAGACCTAGTCCTAAATTTCTTCGAAATATCTATTAATTTTCATGATTGAGCCTTATATGTAAATAACCCACCAAGACATTCAACATAGAAAATCGTACCAAGGAAAACCATTTTTTTTTGTTCGGTATTGCTCGGAAACCTGCGAGGAAGTCGTACATGGATGAATGATACAAATAGGGTTTGATATTGATTCAGGTATTTCATTTTGGTTAAATGTATTACTTTGAGGGCTATTCAATTAATACAAACAACCTTTGCATGCACTTCATTCTACGACACTGATTGCTCAAATATTCACGCCAAAAGCATATTTGGAAACTTACCGGTGGAAAGATAGATTTGGGTTCAAATAATCATATATTTGCAAATATAACATTGTCGAACCATGTTTTACAGTTGAAACACTCTTTCGAAGTCTGCAAAATCAATATAACCACTTAATTTTCACTTGTAAACAAATACAAGTTAATTTTCTAGCGTTTTGGCAACCTCACGTATAATATAAGGGGGAAATACGGTGAGTGAATTTATGAATGAATATGTTCGCACAGAGTTGTCGATCATCACACAGTGAAGTCTCAGTTCTTAAATTTTAGTTCTGTGCCGACGTCAACATGCTGAATATTTTCAAACAGTTTCAAGAAATAAAACACATTATGACAACATCAGAAACAAGTTGTATGCGTATGGCGTATGGTTGCCAAACTGCTTTTTCAATGGGAACTACATAATTTAATGTAAATAAATGGGTCTATCTCTTTATATGTCTATGGATGTTACAATCAAATTTTATAATCAGTTTTTCTCTATTTCAGTGCATATAATGCATTGTTTTAGTTATATTTTTCGTTTTATGACACTGACATCCTATACTTTCGAATGTCAACACGCATCCATTGCATGTCAATTGCCAATTTTAAACCATGTAGAGATTTGAACGCACTATTCAAATTCTATAATCTGTCAATTTTCGTATCAGTCACAACAACTGCGAAAATAAAATACAACACTCATGCGTTCAAAAACTAGCTCCTTCGTCGCTCGTTTTCGAATTTCGCATTCGTGTTGGAATAGGTGCCCACTCTGCAACTTGTTTTAGAATATACTCTTATTAAATAGAAATATTTCACTCTCAACAAAATTCCATTGTATAATAGTGTCACGGTTTCAAAATTCCCGCTCCAGTTAGTACCTGCAAACCGAACTGGTGGCGTTAGTCGCAGTAGTTTACCAGCTTATCTCGTACGTTTCGATGGTCGCCGTTGTCGGTGGTCTTAGTCTGTGCATGTGACGTAGGTTGTCAATTACATCGTTCTTCCCGCATTTTTGGTTGAAATGTCCTGGAGTAATTAATCGCAAATTTGCGGATCTGAACAGGATTTTAACTGAAGCCCTGAGAGAAATTTTTGCGCTTTAGCGGAGTGGCGTATTTGTTTGGAAAAACGACGTGGGATTGGTGTGTTAACCTATGTTTGTCACGAGGTATTTTAGATTTTTGTTCGTATTTTAGCATCATTCTGCTTCGAATTGGGAATTATTATTGTACCGTTGCGAGGTACCGCAGATTCTGAACTGTCTTTGAAGTCTTCGAGCTGTTTGTATGGGCTGTCTTTGAATTACTGCCGTGGGAGCTGTCTTTGGGGACCTCCACCAGATTTCACCATCTAAGATACCACACCTGTCGTCTACCCAGGGCGCATTACTGTGAGAAATTGTACTACGTTGGCCCAGGAATATATTTGAGCCCAGTTTCCATCTACGAGACTGTGAGAATAATGATGGGTTAAGAAACTATATCCTTTTGCACTTCAGTCAAGCCATGACCTAGACTGTTATAGAAGGTTAGTCTGTAGAATTTAGTTAAGATTGATTAGTATCAAAGAGGCCCAATTCAGTGAATACTGTTTAGTACATAAAACCCGACCTATCGAGAAGGTCGCTTAGATATAAGTAAAGAGCTATTTGTAACGATTACCATCGAGGCTCTAAGTATATACCTTGGGGTGATATTACTGTTTGTTTAGTAAGAGATAAAGCATTATATCGAATATTCGGGTTGTGAAGTAAGAACTAGTTAGTGATCTACCTTCTGTAAGATATATCCTCGTTTGAGGGACCTTGTGTATTTCATTTGGGCTCATTATATTATTAAATAATTGCTCTATATTCTTTCTACCAGCCACTACCTCCCGCTTGTGTGATCGGGCTCGTTTGGCATCCTGAAAGTGCGTTCGTTATTTTCTCTTATTTGCGACCCTGAGATCTTTAGTGTACTTTCCTCTTTTTTTTTTCTTTGTATTATCATAAAAGAGAGTGGCGCCCCTTTATAAGTAGTCTCAGCTCTAGAGCTAGCCGAGGAGGTACTTTGTGCACTCTCTGGAGCCGAGTGGGTTTGGTGACAATAGGGGCTGCACCAAAAAAAATCACTCAATAGAGCAATACTCCACTATCAGTTCGGCACAAATATTCAAAAATAAAAATGAACTTGCCCCAAAATACATGAAAATAAGCCAGCTATTGAGGACCAACACAGCAAACACCTGTTCCAACTCAACGTCATTGTCCTTTAAACATCTCGTTCATCTCATTACTTTTTCACTTAAATTATACTCCATATTACATTCTCGTTACATCTAATTCACGTTTTCAGTCATATTTTTCATACTCTGAAATATTTTACGTCCAACCACGTGCCAAGTTCAGCTATCTTTTTCATATCTGTTCTTTTGCAAATCATCCCCTTTCGTTAACATTGAATTCCTCAATTTACTGCCAGATTCACATTTTTCATCTATCTCTAACAGTAATTTACATACTTGTTTTCACTCAAACATATTTCACACAACTTTTAGACATTTTCACCTCTTTACGATTAGAATTCTCATGCCTTATAAGTTTCAGATACCTGTACGTATCATTTTGCAATCGTCATGGGATTCTGCAACCAGAATATTCTCAATATTCATTCAAGACTTCTCGATAAGAAATATACTTACCAGAAGTTGAAATGAAACTTATAAATCCAATGATTTTCTTGAATTTTAACTTTGAAGGCTGTAGGTATTTGATCACAATTCAAATTTTAGGAAAACTCAAAAATAAAATTGGAAGCAGAAACTGTACATTCAATAGAGAAAAATTCCATTTCTATAAATCACCTAGGTAAAAAAATGATTTGAAAACCATTAGAAGCATTGTAGAATGTACAGATTAGATTTGCTTTTCATTAGAGAAAAACAGAATTCCTTGTGTATTTTGTTAGCTGCAGTAATCAAAAATTTTATCAGCAGCTGCAAACATTGAATGTAGAGAGAAACTTAACCAGTCATCAACTGAAAGTACGTTGAAGTAACACAGAAAAACCATCTATTCTTATTGAATTTGTTATAAAGATAATATTAAATTCTATTTCAAATTTCAGGATAACTCTATAAGAGAAGAAATAAAAGGTTCAAAGAGAAAATGTCATTTGTGTGAAGCAATCTATATTGATAATAATTTGAAAATTACAAGAAAAACCTAAAAATTAAAGCCACATCAATAAAAATCCTTTGAGAATTCTGTTAATGAAACTATGAAAAGTTGCTTCAAATTTATGTCATGTGTACAATACTGAGTATCTGCAAAGCATCATATCGATAGTTTGGGTGTTCTGATAATGGTAGCAATGAGGAGAAAATTTAAAGTAGATCATTAAATTGAAAGAAGAACCAGTAGAAGTGACCACATAACTCTTTTTTTTTAATTGGAATAAACTGAAATATACAAATTCAAAATATTGTTTGTTAAAACCATCATGAGATTTGTCATTGTCGTTTCTAAGATTAAGAAGTTCTTTCATTGCCTTTTTGTGTTTGTTTCAAATTTTCATCAAGTATAATCTTGAAATAATGCAAAAATACATTTAATTTCTAACTCCGGAAAAAACTTCGTCATTGAGTGAAAGACTTTAAAATTAAAACATTCCCATTCTGTCTCTTTGACTTAATGTTCTTCCTTTTACTAGCTGTTAATATTGATATTTTTCATTTTAATCATTTCTTGTCATTTTCTTCATTCCTAGTTACTCACAAAATAATTTTTTTTATGATCATTTTTTATATGTATAGATATACAAGTCTAATTTGGTATTTTTTCTTGTTAAATTTATTGTTGTTTCAGTAATTCCATTATAAGGAAATGTTGGCTAATAAAAATCGCCTATACAAATGTCTTTTTGTTTAAATGAGCTTTGGGACTGGGCCTTTTTGAAAAAATCCTGAATATGCATAATGAAAGATACATATTGACCTAGCACAGCATTATGACATAAGTCATAATGAATGTCAGTTGATAATTTTCCTCTGCTATTTTTTCAATGAAATAAGTGTTATATCACAACCTTCCTCAACTATGGATGATGATTTCCCTTTGAATGGGTTCCATAGCAGACTTCAAACATAAGAAGATCTGAAAAATCATCACTTGGACCGCAAGACCCGATTCGAAGAATCCTCCTTGCAGATTGGCGACAAATTTTGTGTATTACAATAGATTTGAATATAGAAGGTATTTCTAAGGACAAGAGTGACTACATTTCTAAAATAACAAAGTATTATGGTGCTGAGATTATTCTCCTTCAAGAGACACATACGGATACTAAAAAAAAATCTTCGTTGAAGAGGAACCATAAAAGGTTATGTATTCATTGATTATCTCCTTAGTAAAATTTATGGTTTAGCTTGTTATGTTGAAAAATTCTTGATTCACAATATCGAGTTAATCCAAAAAGGCTAATTTGAGGAAGTTTTCTTTATCTCTTTCAAATTTTGTATTTTTGATATTCAGTTCTTTTTTCTGCTTTTGTCTTTTTATTTCCAGATTCGATGTGGGCACCTTGAAGAAGTCTCTGTTTCCATCAATAGAAGATCACTCTTGAAGAAAGAAATCCCAAATATATTTCAGCTTATTTTTGTACTTTCACACTTAGGCGGGGAGCCAGGTTTTTTTTTACTGGGTTTTTTCCCTAGGCTTTTATGTGATACGCCGAATTGTATGACACCCCGTCACTAACCCCCGATCTGTATGCTTTATTGTTTGCTAACGAAATATTGTAAGCCAAAAGTTCAAAAGAATATATATATACAGCTGTGTAAGAAAAATTTTCAATTTTATATAAACAAGTATATATGATCCAGATGAAAAATGACTTAATATATATATAATAAGTTGAAGTCAAAAATGCTATCAATGTATTCGTATGGTAGAACTGCATCATTAGAAAATTTACTTGAAAAGTGTCATTCGAAAAAAAAATTCTTTTACTCTTAAATTATTAGGCCGATTTGACGGTTAACGAACTGAGCCGATATATTTATACCTTAAACCTATCCGTTCGAGAATTATCGTATTCACGTACGGACGGACAGAATAGATTTTGACCACGATTTATTCATCAGCTAGTCCAACCAAAACGATTTGCATATACCAGTTTCACCCAAAAATTCGAAGGATACATTTGGGCAAATTGATAAGAGAGTGCTAAAAATAGGAGATTTCTGTTCGTATTTAGAACGTATGCATATGTCATTTTTAATCGTAAAAGGTGAAATATCAACTCTCCCTTTCAGTGCTGCCGAAACTATAGTTTTTTCGTTCACTAAACGATTTGAAGACACCCTGAAATCTGAGAAATAACTACCAGGTTTTTCGATTTCTAAGATGTTTTTCACGAATGCCATATTTATCGAACAAGTGACATAAAATGTGAAAAAAATAATATTATATAGATTATGAAATATTCTTGGTCCAGAATCAAGACATTTCTTCAAGTCTTATCAATTTGAGCACAATCGTAAGCGTCCATGAATTGTTTCATACTTGAATTGATAATTATCAAAAAATATTCTTTTTAACGCTTTGCTCCTGAAATATTTCAATTGTTCGGCAATACCAATTTCTCAATTCTGACCCGCCACTTTGCGTAGGGATTATTCGGGTGTACCTACTGATGCGACAATGGGGTAGGAAATAAAAATGTTCGTTTAAATAAGAGAATTTTCGTACAAAGCCCACTCTCATTGTAAAAATTCGTTATTTCTTGTTAAGTGCTCCAATACGTGGTTTATCTCAAAAATTCTGGACAAAGCACGCCCCTACAGTAAAAATTCGTAATTTCTTGTTATCTAGCCCAATATGGGAATTTCCTAATTTGCGCAGATAACCTATGAAACTATAAACATAAATAAACGTGAATCAAAAGAATGACAGCACGGATAACCAAACCCGAGCATTCAAGCGATAATTTCTGGTTATTCTTTCTGGACTTCGAAGGAATAACCAAGAAGAACCAGCAATAACCACTAGATGGACCAAAATCATAACCTGGTTACTCTGGGTTATTCGCTTGAAATACCCTTTTGATTACTCATTTCAACTTCTGTGGGAATCCGAGCTGACAGCATGTTTCGTTCTTATCTCCTTTTAGTTGTTATCAACAATAATAATATGTTGTTCATTCTTTGCGAAATGCGGAAATATTCTTCCCTTCAATTTATTCAAATATTATAAAAATTTCCAATGTTTGAAATATCCCCAAAAATCTCGAAGGACAATCAAATATTCAGAATTACTGACAAGAATCTCATAATTTCTTCAAACAACGGTAGGTACATGCTAAAGAAAAAAACGCAACTTCTCCGATATACCGGAGATCTCAAAATAGAATCTAATATGTGCAATGATTACAGAAAAGGATATCAAAAATAGAATCTTTTTATTGATAAGTTAGTAGATCTTCTGAACCATGACCCCGATGATATAATGTTAAAACTGTCTATTCAACAGTTTTAATGAATATAAACTGATAAAATCATCTACTCAGTTTAATATGAAGAGACAGTAAAACAGTGACAATACTCGACAAATATCATTCAACTATCTGTTTTGACAAATCTTGTCAGAAGGTAACTCAATACTATAATTAGGTATTCATAATGAATCACGCTGTAACATTATTTACATTCAAAATCAATCCTACAACTATATGAAATTTAAACAACTTTGAAGTCGAAAAAAATTAAAATTAAAATGTTAGCATCACTTAAAGCTTTGGGATTTTAACTCCACAAGAATATTTGCATGTCTTAATAATTTGTTTCTATTTTTTCATCATGAAACATTTCTCTCACATTTGCGAAGAAGCCAATGACATTTTATCAATTTAGCTCCTTTCTGGAGAGTTTTCGCTACATCTCCTCTCCATACAGGCTGTTTCATTGATATATATATACACAGGGTTATGATAAAGTAATGCACAAAATTCATAAAACGTACAACGATCACTTTTGAAAAAAATGCAAAAACACGTCAAACGGTGTTTTATATTCCGCATCTCTTGACATAAGTTACAAAAATAACAAGTCAAATTTGTCAAAGTTATGACGTCATCAACATATTTTTTTAATGGGAAGTTAAAATTTTTAAATCTGTTGGTAAGCATTAGCATAAACAAATTTCTGAGATGATGTCGTGGGTAAATCACTTAGATATAAATTGAAAAGTAAAGAAGCCAGAACTGATCCTTGAGGAAGACCGTTTTTCAATGTTTTGAAATTGCTACTCTTATTGTCAATAAAAATACGAAACCCTCTATCAGATAACATATTTTCTAATAATCGTACCATTTTCCCGCACTTCAGATGGGTATAGAGTTTGAAAATTAATCCATCTTTCCACACAGTGTCATATGCCGAAGATAAATCAATGAAAGCAGCTCCTGTTTTCAACCTATCATTGAAGCCATTCTATGAAAGTTGTAAGGCTGATAACCTGATCTGAACAATTTCTATTTTTCCTAAAGCCTCCCTGGAAATTTTATAGAGCATTTTCTATAGAAGATTCAATTCTAAGAAGAATTAACCTTTCTAATATCTTGAAAGGAACACTCAATAAACTGATTGGTCGATAACTACTAGGATCACAAGGATTTTTTCCTCGTTTCAAAATACCTATTACTTTATCCTTATGAAATTCGGAAGGAAAGTTTCCTGAATTCAGAATATTGTCATAGAAATATTGTCAATAACCAAGACAAGGCCTTTTTTCCTGAATGTTTGATGAATTCTGGATAAATTCCGTCAAAACCTGCTGCTTTTCGAGATTCGAGATTTCAAAAGAATATATATACAGTGTGGAAACCACTTATGGAATAAAATTCTTTATGACATTATTTTAGAAAATTATAAAAAATGCTGAGACACGTCAACTATTGAATTCAGTCGTGCGTTATGTAAACATAAATTTAAATGTACAGGGTGATTCACGTAAATCTGCTATAGTCGGTGTTCTCTTTTTTTAATGAAACACCCTGTATATTTGTATATTTTTGAAATCCCCTCAATGAACCGATTTCAATAAACTAAATATGTATGGTCAATTATGAATTGTACAGGGTGAAATTTTTATTTTTACAATTATTAAACACATACATAAAAGAGCTGATGTATTTGATTTTAACACATTAAAATAAATGCTCAAAATGTTCTCCACCTAGTTGTTGGCAATAGCACAGTCTCCTATAGAACTCCTCCTTAACTTTGTTTAAAGTTTGAGGTGAAATATTCCGTATTTCTGTAGTTATCCTGTCTTTGAGGTTTACAATGCTAGTTGGTTGTGTTGCATATACTTTGTTCTTGAGATAACCCCATAGAAAAAAATCCAGCGGCGTAAGGTCTGGCGATCTAGCTGGCCACTCAATAGTACCTCTTCGTCCAGTCCATTTATTGGGGAAGATTTCCTCTAAATAAGTTCTTACCATTAAAGCATAATGGGGTGTTGTGTTTCACGCATCCAATTAGGATTCTCTGCTGACCAATATCTACAGTTCTGTCGGTTTACCTCCCCATTCATTGTGAATGTTGATTCGTCAGAAAAAAGAATGGTACCAAGAGCTATCTCATTTCTGTTCAGCTTATTCATCAATCTTTCGCAGAAATCCATTCTACGATCTGGATCGTCTTCTGTTAACTCCTGCACAAAAGTCAATTTGTAGGGATGAAGTTTTTCTTTATGAAGACACCTTAGAACAGTTGTATGACTAACATTATTTTCACGGGCAATTTGACGTGTACTTGAAGTTGGATTCTCTTCGACACTTAACAAAATATTCACTTTCACATCATCTTCAACGAAGTTTGGTTTTCTTTTTAATGGTTTGACATGTCCAAGTTCTCTGAATTGTGCATGAATTTTAGACACTGTGCTTTGTGAAATATTAGACAATTCGGGATACCTCTAAGTTTGCCACTTCAACTTGACTTCTGCAGTTATCTCCGTACCCGATCATCATTAAAATCTCAATTCGGTGAGTCTCAGTTAAATATTTCATTGTTATTTCGACAAGGAAAAAGTTTTTAACAAAGATTTTACTTTTTCAGTATAAACTGTCAACACATCAACAACCGACAGAATATTAAAACAATCCACATTATTTACCGATTTTGTCTAATTATTGGCGTTTCTATGCACTTTTTAGGTATTTATGATAAAATTCATTGGCGTACCAGGTTTTATTTAATTCAGAAGGTTTTCCAAATACGTCTAATAATTAGTTTAGATTTTTGATAAATCCGTTTTTAGCTAATTTAAAAAAGTACCAATATTTCAAGTGAAATGAATTATTAATTTTAAAATTTCACCCTGTATAATTCATAATTGACCATACATTATTTAGTTTGTTGAAATCGGTTCATTAAGAGGATTTCAAAAATATACAAATATACAGGGTGTTTCATTAAAAAAAGAGAACACCGACTATAGCAGACTTACGTGTATCACCCTGTACATTTAAATTTATGTTTACATAACGCACAACTGAATTTAAAAGTTGACGTGTCTCAGCATTTTTTATAATTTTCTAAAATAATGTCATAATGAATTTTATTCATAATGAATTTTATTTTATTTATTCATTTTTATAAGTGGTTTCCACACTGTATGTATATTTATGCATGATTTTGTGAACGTTAAACAGAGCTTTTATTGAGAGGTCGACGGAAAAGATATTTTTATAGTCCGGTTCCTATGTGGACAATATCATTCAAGCTGATCCCGATACTGGATTTTGCGTTCGCATAGAAAACGGATCTCAACACATCCTTCTATGTATACAGGTCGATGTGGAATCTAATACTCCCTCAGTTTAACTGTTTACATTTGGAACTTGCACGTAGTCGATTGTTCTTCATACATAGTACTGAACATTTGTTCTTTATATAACCCATTTTTTAACTCAAACTTCTGCAGCTGAATTGCTGTAATCATGGAGGGTAGCTCCCTAATGTTTCCATTTTCAGCACGTCGAACAAAATCAGAGTACAATTTTTTATTTCTTCGAGTTCTATAAATTTGTTCGTTGTGAATTTTCATTCGTGATCAGATTTGCCAAACGCTTACATGACATTCAAAAGTTGTCTATTCCGATATCCCCTTGGACTTGTGTACAGAACAGTGCGTCTGTGAGTTGCTTATGTTCATCAGTTTATAGTTTGTGAGTATATGGCTTGTATTTTGTCACTTTTCCTATCAATACTTCTGGACACCCCATGCTTCATCATCAGACAGCATATTTTTTAAATATTTCACCATTTCCGACACATCAGATATATATATATATATTGAAAATTTATGTTATAGGTGCTTTGTATATTTCTGAAATGAGACATCTAGCGGCAACTTTCGGCATAATTGCTAGGATAGGTTAGTTTTAAAATTGGATTTCCAGGACTTTTTCGGAGTTTTTACGATATCATTCAGGATTTGATCGAAAGAAAGATGATTGTTGCAAAATTTTTCGGAATTCTGAAGATCAACAATCAATTCTCTAAGAAAATTAAGAAAAATAACGAACTGGGAAGGAAATTTGATCTATTCAATATTCAATTCTTAACACTTAATACCATAGACAAAGAAGGGTATGTCCATTCTTAATACTTTTGGTATTCTATGTTAATTCTGTGATCCCATATGTTGAGAGTTGCGTTCTTTAGTTATAAGTTCATGTGCGGTACCACTGTAATTTTACTGGTGTGAAAACAGCAAACCGAGATAGCAAACTTTGACCTTGAAATCCCCGAGCGCGCTCGAAAGATTGCGCGGAGTCGATGCAAAAAATTTTATTTTTGCCGAAACATTTGATCGATTTCAATTCTTATGTCTATATTGAGGACGAAAAGGACACTCTCAGAGTATATAGGGCATTATCCTACACTTACGAGTTGTCGAAGGGGGCTCAACAAGTGACAAAATTTGCGATTTCTCAAAAACTGTACATAGGATCGCGATCAAATTTTGTAGTAATATTGAGGACCCATAGCAACCAGGATCTGCACATACGGCATGTACTTACACCTGAAGGGGGTCGAAGGGGGGCACTAAAAGTAACAATTCTGCGATTTCTCAAAAGCTGTACATAGGATCGCGATCAAATTTGGTAGATATCTTGAGGACCCATAGCAACCAGGATCTGCACATACGGCATGTACTTACACCTGAAGGGGGTCGAAGGGGGGCACTAAAAGTAACAATTCTGCGATTTCTCAAAAGCTGTACATAGGATCGCAATCAAATTTGGTAGATATCTTGAGAACCCATAGCAACCAGGATCTGCGCATACGGCATGTACTTACACCTAAAGGGGGTCGAAGGGGGGCACAAAAAGTGACAATTTTGCGATTTCTCAAAAACTGTACATAGGATCTTGATCAAATTTGGTAGTGATATTGAGTACCCATAACAACCAGGATCTGCACATACGGCATGTATTTACACCTAAAGGGGGTCGAAGGGAGGCACAAAAAGTGACAATTTTGCGATTTCTCAAAAACTGTACATAGGATCGCAATCAAATTTGGTAGATATGTTGAGGACCCATAGCAACCAGGATCTGCACATACGGCATGTACTTACACCTAAAGGGGGTCGAAGGGGGACTCAAAAAGTGACAATTTTGCGATTTCTCAAAAACTGTACATAGGATCTTGATCAAATTTGGTAGTAATATTGAGTACCCATAACAACCAGGATCTGCACATACGGCATGTATTTACACCTAAAGGGGGTCGAAGGAAGGCACAAAAAAAGACAATTTTGCGATTTCTCAAAAACTGTACATAGGATCGCAATCAAATTTGGTAGATATCTTGAGGACCCATAGCAACCAGGATCTGCACATACGGCATATACTTACACCTAAAGGGGGTCGAAGGGGGACTCAAAAAGTGGCAATTTTGCGATTTCTCAAAAACTGTACATAGGATCTTGATCAAATTTGATTTTATTTGAATTAAGGTGTAAGTACCTGCCGTATGTGCAGATCCTGGTTACTATGGGTCCTCAAGATATCTACCTAATTTGATTGCGATCCTATGTACAGTTTTTGAGAAATCGCAAAATTGCCACTTTTTGAGTCCCCCTTCGACCCCCTCTAGGTGTAAGTGCATGTCGTATGTGCAGATCCTGGTTGCTATGGGTCCTCAATATTACTACCAAATTTGATCGCGATCCTATGTACAGCTTTTGAGAAATCGCAGAATTGTTACTTTTAGTGCCCCCTTCGACCCCCCCTTAGTGTGTAAGTACATGTCGTATGTGCAGATCCTGGTTGCTATGGGTCCTCAATATTACTACAACATTTGATTGCGATCCTATGTACAGTTTTTGAGAAATCGCAAAATTGTCACTTTTGGTGCCCCCCTTCAACCCCCTTTGGATGTAAGTACATGCCGTATGTACAGATCATGGTTGCTATGGGTCCCCAATATTACTACCAAATTTGATGGCAATCCCATGTACAGTTTTCGAGAAATCGCAAAATTGTCACTTTTTGAGTTTCCCTTCGACCCCCTTCAGTTGTAAGTACATGCCTAATGTGCAGATTCTGGTTGCTATGGGTCCCCAATATTACTACCAAATTTGATCGCGATCCTAAGTACAGCTTTTGAGAAATCGCAAAATTATTACTTTTAGTGCTCCCCTACGACCCCCTTTAGGTGTAAGTACATGCCGTATGTGCAGATCCTGGTTGCTAGAGTCCTCAATATTACTACAAAATTTGATCGCGATCCTATGTGCAGTTTTTGAGAAATCGCAAATTTTGTCACTTGTTGAGCCCCCTTCGACAACTCGTTAGTGTAGGATAATGCCCTATATACTCTGAGAGTGTCCTTTTCGTCCTCAATACAGACATAAGAATTGAAATCGATCAAATGTTTCGGCAGAAATAAAATTTTTTGCATCGTTCTCCGCGCAATCTTTCGAGCGCGCTCGGGGATTTCAAAGTCAAAGTTTGCTATCTCGGTTTGCTGTTTTCACACCAGTTGTAATTTTATGAAATGGCGAATGCCATTTTGCCAATTTTGCAATTTTAAGAAAATCCGTTGTATTTTTTTCACGTTCTGGTTCTGAATTAAAGTTCAATTTCTATTTAATTGTGCTGATAATGATTATCAAATCGACCCAAACCATCGAATATAACAAATACGAGAATTTCTTAGTAGATGCCGTCAGTACTTTCCTACATTTTGGTAATTCCCTTGGTTATTTCATATCAATAAAGATGTTTCTTTAGGTTCAATCCAAGAGTATGCTGTGTTCCAGCTGGTTGGTCCTCATTTTTGTAGGATTCATTTCCTCAGAATATGTTCCAATTAAAATACCACCAACTCCTTGTCCTAAAATTTTCAACTACTTTCAAAGTCCTGATGGACGCATATTCGGTGAAATCGTTGTCCCAAATGATGGTACAATGGTCTATAGGATGGAAGTCAACACCTCCTATGTTGGACTCTTCGATGCAGCTAGTCAACCGGTAAGTTGAACATCCATCACAAAGGATCCCAACCTAAATTGAAGGAAAAAATATTACAAACGCTTTTAATTGCGCGCTTAATTATAGTTGAACAGGTTTAGTTCAAAAACTTGTAGAATGGCGTGATATCGAATTCTTCTGAGCTTGTCTGGAAGTTTCGTCTCATTTTTTATTAAGACTGGCCTCCTCCTTCAAGATTCCACACTGAGCTGATGAGGGGCAGTACCCTGAAACCGGTCCATTGTTGCATTTTAGATCTTGATTCTCTGCAACGTCAATCGTGGCTAGTTCCCTCCATTGGATCGATAATTATCGGTTCGTTTTTAGTGGAATGGACATGATTTTGTACCTATTTATTTCAGGAAATCAAACTGGATTTGGGGACATCTCAAGATCAACTTCTCGAAGCTAAGCAACTAACTTATAGATTATACTTCACTAGGCAAAACCAGATACCTAGAGTGACACAAATCAAGTTCAATGATAAACTGTATTGTACAGGTCCTTCTGCGCCATGTGAGTACAAATAATAAAATCTATATTAGATTATATCAGATTATATAACGAGCAGTCTTACAAAGGAAGTTAAGTCCTACAGAACACTGAGAGAGTTTTAAATTTTTTCTTCATTCGTGAATTTTAACATCTTGATATAATTTTTTCGTCGACCTCCCAATAAAAGCTCTGTTTAACATTCACAAAATCATGCATTAATAACCCATTTTAATGCACGATTTCTATTTTAATGCATGATTGTCATGGGCAACCGAACATAGAGTATTCAGAAGTAATATGAGTAACATCACAACTCGACTGATATTGCATTTTTATGTATGAGGCCTGTGACTCTCATACTTCAATCACAGAATAGTCGCGTATTTATCTCTGGTTCCATTGTTACTCCACAGAGAAAAAAATATTAGGTGTACAAATAAGTTTCCGCGGTTTGTCAAAAGATGGCCCCACCAGAAGGTTATGGAGAAATTGTCAGATGTAAAACGTAATATCCCAAGTTTAGTCATCTGGCAACACCATAACCTTGAAGTACTAGTGATTCCGTATCAGCATCACGTAATTTTTTTCGTGCAAAAATGTCAAGTTTTATTCCGAATAAGCATCATTTGCGGGAACTTTTGATTTACTAGTTTAATGTGAAAAAATCTGCAGCTGAGGTGCATCGATTGCTTCTAGAAGCATATGGTGAAGCTGCTTTAAGTGAGAGAAGTTGTCAGGAATGGTTTCGAAAGTTTAAGAACGGTGAGTTTGACGTTAAAGACAAAGAACGCAGTGGAAGGCCGAAAGTGTACGAAGACATGGAATTAGAGCAATATTGGAGGAAGATTCGTCCCAAACGCAAAAGAACTTGCACTTACTCTACAAGTGACTCAACAAGCAATTTCACATCGTTTAAAATCGTTAGGAATGATTCAAAAACAAGGAAATTCCATATGAACTAAAGCCGAGAGACGTTGAACGCCGATTATGCGTGAGTGAAATGCTGCTTGCCAGGAATAAAAAAGAGTTTTTGCATCGTATAGTAACTGGTGACGAAAAATGGATTCACTACGATAATCCAAAGAAGAGAAAGTCATGGGTTAAGCCTGGCGAACCATCAACATCGACAGCTAAGCCGAATATTCATGGAAAAAAACTCATGCTGTGTATTTGGTGGGATCAGCTTGGTGTCGTGTATTATGAATTGCTGAAACCAAGCGAAACCATTACTGGAGCTCTCTACCGAACACAATTGATGAGATTGAGTCGGGCACTTAAGGAAAAACGCGCCCATTACTACTCCAGACACGACAAAATTATTCTTTTACACGATAATGCTCGTCCACATGTTGCGGCGCCGGTAAAAACATACTTGGAAACACTCAACTGGGAAGTTTTACCCCACCTGCCGTACTCGCCAGACTTAGCCCCTTCTGATTATCATCTGTTCCGGTCGATGGCACATGGTCTGTCTGAGCAGCGCTTCACATCATATGAAGACACCAAAAATTGGGTAGATTCGTGGATAGCGTCAAAAGATGAAGAGTTTTTTCGACGGGGTATCCGAATGTTGCCAGAGAGATGGGGAAAAGTAGTGGCAAATGATGGAAAATACTTTGAATAAAACGTAATGTACTTTTCCTTTACAATAAATTCCTAATTTTTTATAAAAAACCGCGGAAACTTATTTGTACACCTAATAATGAAACAAGTCCTAATATAATATATCTGTCAAATTACGAGTAATATAGCTGCTTTCAATCTTAATCTAATATCGCCAGTTACTTAAATTACAATGAGTAAAGAAGTCAATATCCACAATTCGTGTCAACGTGCGAGGAGAAGAACATTTTCAATTATTCTGAAACAGTTTTGTTGGCATACTTTAAGAGTGTTGCAGAAAAGAGATACTTAGCAAGTTTATGGCCAAATTATTCAATGCTGAAAGCAACATTGAATGTTAAAAGTACTTCCGGGCCTAAAGTGACAACTTCACTCCCTTGTGACAGGTACTGAAGTGTCACATTTAATCCCTCCGGGATTAAATATTGACGAAACTCCCGGAACGATTAAATCACAAACAAACGAATTTAAGGGATATTTTATTGAAAAATACAATTAATTAGAATGGTAATTAACGTTAATATTCAAATTAATATTGTGACAGTTCGTCATATTGACCAGTCTTTCCTGGGTTAATGCAGCAGGTAACTGACGAGTAACAGATAGGTCCTTATCATATTGAACTGGTGTTTGTTTCGAAGATCCTGCGGAAACAGGAAGCGAGAATGAGGACTGTGGCATAACTATTGCTCCCGAATCAGCTAACAAAGACGCAGATGTGCGTCTAAAAATATGTCCCGTATAAGACGTCGCATTTTCTAATTTCAAGAAAGCTGCTATTTGCCGTGGAAATGTACCAAACATGTTTTTTCCTACTACTCGCGTAGTACATTCTTTGTTGATGTATTGAACAAAAAATTTTGAATGAGGTGTCCCTGTCTTCCGCAATGCCACATATTTTCGAAATATCGCCACAAAACTGATGGCACTGTTTTCTGAATTTTTATCACAAAATTTCGGTCAATTTTATTTTTGGTGTTTCTAATCGCAATTAGGAAGGAATCGCCCAAATCTCTCACATCGTCGATTTCTAAATCAACCAACTCTTTTCCACGACAAGCTCCCGCAACGCCCAAAATAAGTGCAACCTACAAAAAAATTGATTTCTTAAAATTTCTGAATATACACACATTTCCGAATTTACCTTAAGCATTGAATATTTATCATCCAGAGCCTCCCGTAAGAACTGATCTACCTGCTCAGACGTGAGAATTCTTGACTTCTTTGGCTTAAATCCTCATTTCTTCTCTTCAAAAAAGCTAATAATTTTGGAAATTTACTTATATCAATATCTTCTCTAATGTTAATAACCGATTTCAGCATTGAGTAATGTGCCCAGAGAGTTGAGGCACAAACCGCTTTTGATTTATCATTGAAGTAGACTAACAGTGCATTTTCAGTAGGTGTTCTCACATTTTTAAGCGGCACCACTTTTTATAAGCATCGTACTGCTGCTCGTATAGTTTTCTAGATTTCGGTGGTAACAATTCTTCACCTACTTCTTCGGCTGCTCTTTTATCAATATCAGATACACCTTCTTCACTCATGATACCAATAATTATCAATAACAATGTTTCTTTACAATGACACTAGTAACGACAATGTTTCTAAATTATAATTGTCACAACGCAATGTTACTATGGTAACTTATTTTAAAGACAGTTTATTAAATGAGTTGAAGAGAGAAAAAACTGATTGAAATTATTGAAATAATTAATAAAATCATACCGGAAGTACGAAAAGTATCGTATATACCTTGCGACTGAAGTACATTTAATCCTTCAGGTAAATTATGGCCCTCCCTGCGGTCGGGCCATGAACTTTACCTTCAGGATTAAATGTACTACTTCAGTCCCGCGGTATATAATATACTATTTCTAAATTTTTCTTATTGTCACGTGGATATAAAATATGTAACTTTAAATTTTTTATTGGAAGGTCGCTTTGATATTTGGAGTATCCGGGGCATTGCAAAAAGATGAGCAGGTAAATGATGTGCAGGATATGGGCTCGAAATTTTTAATAACAGTGAATTCATCCAAAACGCACTCGAAAAGAATATTCATTTGTTGGATAATGCGGAGCGTACACTCTTGAATCCAATCAAGAGATATATCCTTGGGACCAATTCACACTCCCCACGAAAAGTTTTTCATCTTTTACAAGAACTTTAAATGCTCAATACAGCCAATAGGAATCAATACGTTTTCGAAATTACTATTGTTAATTGCAAAATTTCTCAAATTAGACCAACCCAATCCGAATACAGATCACTGTTTTCGGCGTTCTTCTGCATCTATCCTTTCGGACAGTGGAGCAGATTTTGCAGCCATCAAACGGCTTGGAGGATGGAAATCAACATCTGTTGTAGAAAGGTACATCGAAAACTCGATGAAAAATAGATTAGAAACTGCTGAAAAAATTTTATGCGATAATCGTTCGCCAGTAATTAATATATCAGTTCCACACATTCCTTATCGCAAATCGCCAGTAACGATCTAAATGTGGGCTATTCAGAATGTCATATCTCGAAAATTCCGTCTATGAATTTTACGAATTGTATAATTGGAACGATAAATATAAATATGTCAAAGTGAGCATCGAGATTTTCAAATTTTATATTGTGAGAAATAAGATTAATATGAATAATAGTACATTGTTTACCGGGTAGGGAAAGCTTATCATTCCTGGACGACTGTGAAGATTGCTAAGTCGAGGCGCAAGCCGAGAGTCCAGGAATGTGGCTTTTCCTACGAGGTAAACATACTAATTTTTCGCAAATCGTTTAAAATTCGACAGATATTGATTGATTTAAAAAAAAATGCGATAATTTTATTCCCAAATAAATGATGCTTTGAAATTCCTAATAAAATTACTTGGGTTACTATGGAAACGTATTGAGGTTGAATTGTCAAACTTGACGCTTATAAATTTAATTGCTGGTGTTCTCGAAAGTAAAATGATAAGTGATGATGAAATTTCCATTCCTGGGACTCCTCCAGAGCTGGCTGAGGCAGTGAATGCTGCTTCATTAGAATTATTGCCAAAGAAATCAAGAGAAAATGCATACAGATGTTTTATGAATTATCGCACGAGTAAAAATACGAGTTCTTTCTCAGAAAATGTTGTGATGGCATACTTCCTAGACCTTTGTTTAAAGATGAAATCTTCAACGTTATGGGCCAATTATTCAATGCTGAAGTCAACCCTTGCACTTAAACACAATGTAGATATACCTACATACTCAAGACTTCGTTCTTTATTGAAACGGCAAGCTCAAGGTTATAGGGCAAAGAAATCTAAAATTTATCCAGGAAGCTCCAGATAAAGAAAATTTAATGATTAAGGTAATTTACAAGTTTTTAATTTCTATTTAGATTATAGCTTTATTTATTTTTTAGGTGGCTATAATATTTGGTATTTCTGGGGCCTGTAGAATGGATGAGTTAGTCCGAATGACTGTACACGATATAGAAGACTTAGAATCTAAGCTTTTAATCAGCATACCTGATTCGAAAACCAACAAACCAAGATCATTTGTAATTAATCAGATCCACTTGAATATTTATCGAAAGTATGTTTCGTTAAGACCAGAAAATATGAACAGTGACCGATTTTTCTTTAAATATCAAAGCGGAAAGGGTTGTAGACGAGTGGTAGGAATTCATCAATTTAGAAAAATCCCCAAAATAGTTGCTACTTATTTGAACTTGGTAAATCCGACAGAATATACTGGTCACTGCTTTCGTCGGTCTTCTGCAACAATATTGGTTGACTCTGGTGCCGACATAACTAGTTTAAAGAGGCATGGCGGATGGAAGTCATCAAACGTTGCTGAAGGATATATCGAAGAATCGTTTAACAATAAGGTTGAGGTGGCAAATAAAATTTTCACAGTACAAAATATTCAACAAAATGACCCTTCCACCCTGTTTGTTGTCCAAAATGTTTCTCATAGTTCTAAGAGTGTTCCTCCAATGTTCAATAATTGTACTAACTGTCAAATTACTGTAAATATAACAAATTGATCTTAAAAATGTATTCAGCAATGACTTGATGTTTTCAAAATATAAATTAATTCCTTATAAGCAATGTGTTTTCTATCATTTATGTAGAACACTAACAACTGTACGGAAATATCATTTCCTTACAGTAAGGAAGTCCTGACTTTTTCTTCAAGAAATTTTGACAGGAATGTCAAAATTTCCTGGCGATTTGCGGAAAATAATTTTATTTTTAATTCATAATGAGGTCGACGGAAAAATCTTGTAATCAACTCGTTTATTAATCTAGCGATTAATGGTCTCGAACACGCTCGCTCCACTCACTTGTTAAAATATCTCTACCATTAATCGCAATCATTGATAAACTAGTTGATTAAATAACTATTTAGTAACATATATGTCAATAGGATATGTTTTGTAGATGTCAAATAACTGCGACACTAGGCCGCAGAAAAAAATTGCTACTCTATATTCATTGAACGCTTATTGGTACATTTATGACAGAAGATTGAAGATGTCTTCTGTAATAGGTAATAGGTAATAAATAGATAATAGAGGTAGGATACATCAACTTATACAGCGTCAACTAAAATTACTCTTACTAACCCTGTAATATTGATGGATATATGACTTTTCAAGTGCCACATTCCAATGTATGGGTGTTCAAAGGGAGCAACCTTGAAATATTTCCCGCAACAACAATTCGTTATCCTGTGTCCCCAAGTGTCCTAATAGCAGTGCCAGGTATAATTTTTGCATCTTTATGCCAACTTAGTTCTCCTTCATGTGCAGATTGTTTAATGTATTGATTTTCCTTGCAGAGGAGTACGAAAACTCACAGAATTACCTACCATGTGGAATTAGTGCAACTCCTGAATCACCAAACGTGTTAAATGACGGAACCAACATTTCAAAATTTCCTTGGTTGGTAGCCCTTTATGAGTGGAAAGGTTTGAATTGTGAGTTCAGATGCACGGCCAATCTGTTAGACCAGAACCACGTGATCACAGGTAAAGCCGTGTTTAATAATATCTATCATTAGATCATCATTGTAATTTCCAGTTGCCAGTTGTTTGAAATTCTACAAATCCAACCTTATGAATACGGCTGACCTCATGCTCGTCTTTGGAAGCCCAAACCTAAAACAATGGGCAGGAAAACCCCATACAGTTGTCCGCAAGGTGGCGCAAGTTGACACAAATCCAGAATACACTCAGTACAGTGGTCACGGAGATATGGCTATACTCACTTTGAATGAACCTGTCAACTACTCCAAGTCAATAAGACATATCTGCTTGTGGGCGAATCAATCAGATATACAGTTTCTCATTTCAAAATACGGTACTGTAGCAGGTTGGGGTAAGGACGATCGGAATAAGGAGTTCATAACAGTACCCAAGACATACGAAATGCCGGTGGTTTCAGGCAGAACTTGCGAAAGATCGAACCCTGAGTTTTGGAAGATTGTATCGGAGAAGACCTTCTGCGCTGGTGGGTATAATCCATTTATATGTAACTAACAAAGTATACAAATTTATATGATGAGTATAAATGAGCTGTTTAACGAAAATATAACATTCACCTGTTGGCTTCTGATCTGTTCTTGACATAGATAAAGAAACTAGATGTTTAACTCTCACTAATCGTCCCTGAAAAGTGAGGCATTTAATTGACAAAACTGACAAAATGGCCGCCGAGTTTTGGTCATAGAGAAATGAATACATTTATGCTTGAGTGATGATTTTGCCATAGATAAAGAAGGTTTCTATATCTATGTGACTTTATTAAGCTCATCGATACTATCGGATATCAGAGATCAGATATCTAATGTAGAGAAATGGATTCAATGAAATGATTAAATTGTTCGGCCGTTATGTTAAATTTTTCAGCGCTTATTTATTTATTTCAATTTTTTTCTACTGTGCAAATTACAAAATACGTTTCGTTCTTTAGTAAAAATTATTTTTCACAGATGGGATTTGTTAATCAAGGACTTCATTATCAAAATAATAATTTTTATTATTAATGTATACAAAAAAGTTTTGGTTCCCAGCCTTTCATTCTTATCGCTTCTATCTATCGTACTTTTGTAACAATTCCTGATTCTTGTGGGGAAAAATGGAATAGATAAGTGAAATTCAATACAATACAAAATAATGTGACCTTTTGACATAAACTTACTGAAAAAAGTGAATGTTATATCCTTTTCTGTATTCATTTGAGCAGTCAAATACAGAACAGCTCACCATCTTGAGAAGACCGTTATTAAAAAAATACTACACGAAAACACCACCGTAAGTTTAACTGAATCAATTTGTTCGAAGACATATCAACAACAACAGACGGTCGCCATTTTGTCAGTTCATTCAAATGCCTCACTTTTCGACCTCGAGTTAGACATCTATGTTTTCTATATCTATGGTTCTTGACAACCTACGCATAAGGATATTTAGCCTAGAACTTTTCTTCATGTTACGGAGCATAGAATATTCTATGAATAAGACAGAGGCGTATCAAGCAAACTTACCTTTCTTGCAATGTTAAAGCATTCTGTACTAGGCCCCCCTTTCCCCTGAAACAACACTCGTGAGTGCCTGATAAACCTTAAACCCATTCTTAGCAACTACCCTTTGAAGCAAGAATGTCCTGTTAGAAAGCCGGTAACTCAGAGTGTAACGAGTAGTTCAAGGATTGATTGACTCGTTTAATAACTTGAGGTAGTAGGTTCGAGCCCGGGGTTAATAAAGAAATTTTATAGGTTATGTGGCCACCATTTACTGTTGGGTCTAAAATTGAAAGGGCTGTAGGAAATTTGATAATTAGCGAGTATTTTGATGATCATCAATGTTAGGAAATGATGAAGTATGTGATATTATTCTACAAAATGAATACTCTGAACATTCCTATCTTTATATTCCCAGGAGAAAGAAATGGAAATGGTCCTTGTACTGGAGATATTGGATCGCCTTTCATGGTAGAAAAGAATGGTAAATGGTACATCCGAGGAATGGTTAGTAAGGTTGTTCTAGATAGAACGACATCGCAGTGTAATCACAATGAATATATTGTTTTCAGTGATATAGCAAAATATTCTGGATGGATTTATAATGTTTTATACCAACTGAAATAATAAAATATATTTATTATCTACTCAATTAATTTCCATCATGCCTTTCTGGGAAAAAACCATTCGAATTTCTATGATAATAAAGGTCGTACTGTAACATTTGCCACTTTTTCTTTCGAAAAGGATGATAAATATTATTTTTAAAATTAACTACAACACTGGAATCTAAATTAATCCAGATATCAAGACTTGCCCATTTAATGTGATCGTCTAGCATGGGTAGGACTCTACGTTATGTTTAAGTAATAATTCAAGTTCGTGATGATTGAGATTAATGAAAATAATTGGGAAACAAAAATGGTAAATAAAATACAACAATTAGACCCAAACAATCAACTCTTTATTCGGGGTCTGAAAAAATGTAGGGGAAAGCCTCAGGCATAATACCCCTTATGTTAGATTAACTAAATAGTTAATCACACCGACGCACTCGCGCAGCTCGACGTTGACACCAGACAGTGAGAGCCATGCTCTGCTTCTTCTTCTTTCTCCGATTCTAACCATGGAATTTATTTCCACGGTTTGGTAACTGCCAGTGGCGTATCAGCAGAGGGTGGAATGAGACTAAGATTTTTTGTATTGAAAAAACCCTAGGATGTAACAGTACAGTTAATGGATCTTATGACGTGTTTTCAAATTCTAGTCGAACAATTCAAAAAGCACTTGTAACGTGTGATGTCTGGCACCGCCTTCTTTAAACCACATGAAAATAGTAATAATGAATAATACCCGTTAACCTAACCTTCTACCCCTAATAACGGTATTAAAATAAGGTATTTATAAATAACATTTCCAGCGATTTAAATCAATGGCTCGTTTCGCTTCACAGGGATAAAAATGAAAGTGAAAAATGTTAATGATCATAATATATATTTGGACATACACCTCAAACTGAACCTATAATTATTATATAAAAGAAAGATATACAGAAACATAAAATCACATCTGAACTCGTAGCAAATTTCTGCAATCAAATAACTAAGCAAAACTAGGATCCACAATTCCATTCTCGCCAATCAGACCTCATTCTCTACATATTCGAAATCCCTACGGGCCACATAGTTGGAGAAAGTCTCAATCTGTAACAGTAAGAATTATTGTTGATTGTTATATAACAAGTGAGTTGAATACTTAAAAAAAGCATCACTGAGCTATTGCACTTTTATTGAAATCAAGGTCAATTTATCACACATAGATCCCTGAAAAGGAGCTATCTAACATCTTCTATGGATAGGTTAAACCATGTGTGTGAAATGCTAAGCACATAGTGATAGCGACAAAGATAAACAGACAGATAAATCGTAGATACCTATCTACCAGTAATCTAGACTAGAAAAAGCCCACAAAAAACTTACATATGTTCTCGTGGGTCCACTTAACGAAGATGAAATTTTAGAACATGCAATGTTTTATATGTGATCTCACAACGTAGACCAGAGTGCAAGAAAGAATATGAAGTATGTAAAAAGCAGTATGATTTAGAAATCACAAAATTGAAACAGAAGATAATCAGAGACAGAATCCTAACAACTGGAAATAAAACCAAAACAACTTGGGGAATAATAAAGTCACTAACTGGTAGAACTCAGCATAGGCAAAGCATACTTCCAAATGGTTGCCCCCAAATGGTAGTACAAAACTTTAACGAACATTTTGTGAACGCCTCTAAATGTTCAGTTTCTCTTTCACATGGTGATGTTGGTGGGTTGAGACGTCTAGACAAGTCATTCTTTGTTTTTGATATTGAAGCGGTCGAAATTCTTAACATAGTGAAGCAGTTGAAAAACTCCTTTTCATCAGGCTATGACGAAATCCCTAGCATTGTAATAAAGAAGGCTATCCACTTTATTGTTGAGCCAATCAGGCATATTATGAATTGTGCATTTATAACTGGTATTTTTCCATCTGCTTTGAAGCTATCAATGATAACACCATTATATAAATCTGGCTGTAATTATTATTTTAATAACTACCGCCCTATTAATGTTATAACAACTTTTGCAAAAATCTTTGAAAAAGTTCTTTCAGATCGCCTTATTAAATTTTTTAAGAAATTTGGCATCTTTTGTTCATCTCAACACGGCTTTATGAACAACAAGAATTCATGTACAGCAATTTTTGAGTTGACTCAAACTGTTATCACAGCAATTGAAAAGGTGAAGTGCCGGTAGGACTATTTCTAGATATTTCCAAAGTTTTCGATTCTGTAGACCATAGTAGATTATTAAGTAAACTTGAAGCATATGGTATAAGGGATAACCAACTAAAACTTATACAAAGCTACCTACAAAGACGAAAACAAAAAGTACTCATTACTATCAACGATAAAAGCTTCATTTCTGAGGATAAGGATATCGTTAATGGAGTAATTCAAGGCAGCATACTAGGTCCTTTACTGTTTACTGTATATATAAACGACCTACCTCACAATATTGACCAAATGTTGAATGCAATCATCTATGTTGATGACACCAATATTATTAAGACCTTGTGTAACGCCTCTCAATTGAATGAAGAATTGAATACTGCCTTTTCGAGTGTAAAAGATTGGTGCACAACAAACATGCTCAAATTGAATGCACAAAAGACAGAATGTGTTGTTTTTCACTCTTCAAGGTCAAAATTTCGATTCCCGGAAGAAATTTCTCTAGATGGTAGTCAAGTGAAGATCTCTGAGTCTACCAGGTTCCTTGGGGTCCATGTAGATCGTGAGTTGAGATGGGATGTACATATACATCACTTAATTAAAAATTAAATTCAGCGTTGTATGCCATTAATGTTCTCAAGAAGTCTGTTGATCTGCCCACCTTGAAGATTTTTATTATGCTGCTTTTCAGTCGAATTTGTCATATGGTATTGTTTGCTGGGGAACAGTTCCTTCACGGACAGCCTTTTCGTAAAACAAAAGTATGCTTTAAGATCCATTATGAACATGAAATACAGGCAGTCATGTAGGGGTGTTTTTCGGGCTGGCAATATTCATACCTTAACAGGATTGTACGTGTACAATTCCATCAAGTTTCTAATTCAGCATCGGGTTATTTTTGAGCCATATCGAAATAAGAATGAAAAGACAAGGCAAATAGACTGTTATCTCTATCCAGCTCATAAGTTCACTTTGACACAGCATAATGCTATGTACATGTGTATGAAAATGTTTAATGCATTGCCAAGGCAATTTCGTGATGTAAATACAGAGAAACTACTGCTGTGTAAGCTGAACTCTTTTATTTTGAGGTGTGAACCTTTTAATATTAAGGAATACTTTGATTTTTGTAAGGCTGAAAGGTCGATTTCTCTTTAATGTATCTTTGTTTGACGTTTTATTCTTGTACATTTCATCATGTACTTCGAACAAAATAAATTATTATCTATCTATCTATCTATATCAATAATCTTTTTTGTGATGTCCAACTTATATCCTATGAGAAATCGAATATTCCTAAAAAACCATTATCGAGACTGTGGAGTTACAGAAAGTGACAAAAATATTCCTCATAATTAAAACCTAGTCAGGGAAAGAGGTTACTGTTGGGAAAACTTATTTGGAAACAATACATAATTACGAATTTTACTACGCCACTGTTCATACAGTGTCAAAAATGATATCTTAAGTCCCGACCCGATCTATCGTTCAACTTCTACATTATGATCATTTCCTAGGATTATTACAAAAACATGATGATTCAGTACTACAACGACAGCATTTAGTAGACATTTTGCTGGCCAATCAGAAATCTGATCGTCTATTGTCGCCTCCCCCTTTTTACAGTGCCGACAATGAGATCTTAAGACCCGCCCATCTGTCGTTCAACTACTAAATTCTGGTAATTTCCTGAGATCATTACAAAAACATGATGATTCAATACTAAAACAAGGGCATTTGGCCAGATAAGGCGCTGGCCAATCAGAAACCTCATGTCCTATTGTCACCTCCTTCTTTATACAGTACAGACAACAGGATTGAAAGCCCTGCCCATCTGGCGTTTAATTCGCCATCTTAAGACCCGCCCATCTGTCGTTCAACTACTAAATTATGATCATTTCCAGAGATTATTACAAAAACATGACGATTCAGTACTAAAACAAGGACATTTACAAGAAAAGGCACAGATTAATCAGAAACTTGATCGTCTTGTCACCTCCCCTTTATACAGTAGCGACAATTCGATCTGAAAGCAAGCCACTTCCCATATATCATATGAAATGTTTCTGTGATGTATCATGCTTACTGGGAATTGATATCTAGTGTTGGATACCTTTTACAAGAGGCGGCTCATTTGTCCCGTACACAACGATTATATGTAAGAGCGGTTCATTTTTATACAATGCACCACCTCACTTCAAATGTCCCACTTCGTCTCGATGAGGACCAGGAAGCGATGGAGTCACGTGACAATTACAAAGAGGGAGAGGGGATAAGTCCTGGTCCTGGTCACCGGTACAAAAACGACAGAGACAGAGGTAATTGAGGGCTGAGGGGATGTACTGGTTCATAGTAGGCAGTACAATGTACATTATGGAATTACGGAGGGTTTTATTATTACCAAAGGGCGAAATATTCAATTTCTTACCAACTAAATTAACACAAATGATAAAATATAAAGATGAAATTTTCGGAATAGTAATACTCAATAAATGACCCTAATAAATGTGAAAATTGCGAATTGCAATGAGCCATAAATAAGCAATATCAGCCCAAATTTTTGAGCTGTAATCTGAAAATGTGCTCTGGAAACTACCCTTATTCGATATTCCAGCATTTCTGGGTTTTCCAAATGTATTTGTTTATTGTCACATGGTTCTCTGAAAGAAAGTGTATAATTTATACGTCCAACAATTAATTTGCATTCTAAATGTTGCCTCTTTTATTACTTCAATTCTGTCGACAGTTAACGTTACCCTCCTTTTGCATCGACATCTCTGAAGTGAGATAGACCGTGAACGTTCCTAGTTCTTACCTTTCTCGCCCTCGCTACGCTACAGTACCTCAATACCCGTCGTCTATACTAGTACAAATTTTTTTCCGACATCGTATCGCGTCATGAACGGCCAGACCCCCTCGCCTCATTTGAAGTGGTACAATGTACCGCTTCAGTACAAAAATAAGGCACCTTTTACAAACACAATTTTAAGACGTGTACTACCCAACACTATTGATATCTGCGTATGAGTTATTTCAAAACAACTATCAATCTTGACCCACTTAATATTTAATTAATTCCTCGAAACCACAATTTATTCAATTTGCAATGATATAATGTAATGCAAGTAAGTTATGCTAAGTATCATTTCATTATAACATAGTGGTAACACAAAAAAATATAATTTTCACGAATTTACTCACCTGTAAACACAAAGTCGACAAATACCACCAATACTAAACTGAAATGGAATCTTGGCAGACGTCCTTACGAAATCATAAAAGATGATGAAATAATACAAGTACAGCACTCCATTCTACGCTCAACAGTCTTCAGAAATTGAATTGCAAACAATATCCACTTTGAACCGAATCGACGCTTAATTCACTCTCCAAAACAAATGCAAGGTTATTCATTGATTTTTTAGGACAGGTCCCTGAAAGAAGTGAGACAAGATCTTGGGATGCTGTGAAAGTATTTATTTTGAATTACGGTTTTACTGTTCAGCTTCTTCATTTCGTATAAAAATATTCTTACAGGGGGGACGTTTTTAAATTCGCGGAATAGGGGACAAATAAAAATATAAAATTATATTTCCTTTTCAACTTATTCACCTGCAATGTATATTTTTCAGATCTTTCAATTAACATATTCACCCCTTTAAAAAAATGTGCAGAAACTGCATCGTTCACTTCTTCATCACTTGGAAGTTTCTTCTCACGAAGTTTTTTTTTCAAGTTTGGGAATAGACAGTGGCGTAATTATACCATCTGGGGCCTGTGGCAAATTCTTTTGAGGGGGCCCCCAATCGATCAAATTCGTCATGATATTTTGTTTCCAAACAAGTTTGCCTAACAATAACCCCTCTTTCCCTGACAGAACAACCGTGCAGAATTTAAACTAAAGTAGTGCTTTCCTACATATTTTTAAACTAAGCTATTAACTTAAAATTATATTATGATCTTTAATTGTCTCAGCTTGGATCTTAAGCGGAACTTAAAAAATATACTTTTTAAGTAAAATATATTACTCGCCCACTTCCCCTCGATGAGGACCAGGAAGCGATGGAGCCACGCGACAGGAAAACTGTGTATGACGTGAGAGGAAACTTTAAATTTTTTAATTACATGGGAATATATAATCAAGGTTAGCTTCGATCATTTTCAATAACAAAACCCTCATATTCAGTAAAATCTTCCCCTCACTCGCTCACCGTGCTAAAGTTTCAAAATCCAACAATTAATTTGCATTCTAAATTTTGCCTCGTTTATTACTTCAATTCTGTCGACAGTTAACGTCGTTACCTTCCTTTTGAATCGACATATTTGAAGTGAGACAGACCGTCAACGTTCCTAGTTCCAAGCTACCTCGCCCTCGCTACGCTACACCGCCTCAACAACCCGTCGTCTATACTAGTACAAATTTTGTCCCGACATCCTATCGCGTCATGAACGGCCAGACCCCCTCGCCTCATTTGAAGTGGTACAATGTACGGCTTCAGTACAGAAATGAGGCACCTCTTACAAACACAATTTTAAGAAACGTACTACCCAACACTAATCAACAGTTACTTAAATATCATTTGATGAATGTAAATTGTACTATACAGGGTGATTCCCGGCAATGACGTATTAGTCGGTTGTACCAGAAACTGACTACTACTTCTTAATTTCAAATCACACACCTAGTATAATATGTCATCATCCGATGATTCATTTGATGATAATTTCAAAAATATGTCATAACTTAGGCAAAAACTAAAATCAGTCCAGGCAAACTGAATGAGCCACTTCATGGTATATCAGAATTTAAATTAATACCGTATGATGTCGATTACCTTCAACATATATGTATACTCAAAATATAGTCTCAAACATTCTTATATTTAATTTTTTTCCAAACGGCATTGATTTAAAGTTTTTATTTATCCTATATACGAGCCATAGGGGGTACATTCTCTATCATGTTCAAGAAAGCAAACGTTTGTTAAATAATAAATTAAAAAATTTTCATTTTCAAAAATGATGGACTTTCGTCATATCACGACACAGGCGACACCTACCTTTTGGTAATTACATACGGAGTGATACCTCCTTCCCTCATCCCTCTATAGATTAGTGAGCAGTTTTCACTAGGGATGGGACATCGATAGATTTTCGTTGATGTTTAACATCGATGATAACATCGAACTGTACCATCGATGTTAACTGAACATCGCTAATTGAACATCGATGTTTGTGAACATCGGTGTTTTTACACTTTAATTATACTTAGGTATATCAATCATTCATAATGATTTAACGATAAATTCCCAATATATCAAAAAAAAATTTCAATGTCTACTGAGAATTCTTATATTAGAAAAAAGATACAGGTAACTATAACATAAATTTGGAAAAGCATAAAATAAAAATTGATTTAATAAATGGATAGAACTCTGGACACTGAAATAAATTAAAGGTCCCAAATACTCCTTATTACATATCCCTATCACCAAATTAGTGTAAACTGGAAAGCACAAAATCAAGTAAAAGTAATTTTTGTACGCCCTCTATCTCAGAAATCAAGTCGTTCATATGAACTTTTTTATTTTAAAATTACGCAAAGTTTAACCCCTTAAAGTTTGCACAAGTAATTAATTGACACCCTGTATAGTAAACGACCGATTCCAAAATTATCATAACACAAAATTGGGGTAAAACCCGAATATAACTTTCTCCTGACGTCAACCAGAACTGTGAGGACTAATTTCACCCATCTGTCTATACAGGGTGACAACAAAATATGGAATCATGCTCATGTTTGTATATCAATGAGGATATGAAATTCGATTTTTTGCAGTGTGGAATATTTTTGGTTGTACCAAAGAAGGGTCACAAATATTTCCAGTTAGACAGAAAATGGACTATTTTTTGAATATTTGATGGCAAAATCGGTATATTTTCTCATACTTACATTGTACACTTCATTCTGAGTACGACGCTGTTTTCTTCTACAATTTTTGACAAGTCATATCCATGATTTTGAATAATATATAAATCAACCGTATAAAAACAAACCTAGTTGACTGAAAAATTATTCAATAGCTGAATTTCCATAAATATATATAAAACATCGAGAAACCGATGTTTAATATTCTATCCGCAACATCGATGTCAGCATCGATGTTGAAAATCAGTTAACATCGATGGTAAAAACATCGACATCGATACTCAGATGTTTGAAAAACATCGATGATGATGTCCCATCCCTAGTTTTCACTTATTGCTGCAACCAGAGACAATTCTTTATCTATGGCTGCGTCAGTGATGTTTGTTTTGTCCATAGATATGTCAAATTTAGAGTTTTGCTTCCCTAAATCAAATGCAAAATAATCCGAAAAATTAAATAGACTAATTCATGAAAATGGAAAATGAAATTATCCAGCCAATGAAACCAAATGGCTGGTAAGTTATCTGCTCCATAATTTCATTAAGTAATTTTTTGACCCAAATAATCATCAGATTTTATTTTGCACACCTCCTTCATGAGCGTTTATTTGATTATTCCTGGTCTCAAGGCATTCGTCTAAATCTAATATTTGGAGTGGAACGAACGAGTCTTACACCAAGAACTAGGATCCAATTTAAAGAATTGTTTTACATTAAATTCTTTGTTTTAGTAGTGGAACCCTTGTAGATAAGGACTTGGTTGAAATCAAGAGTGATGATGAAATAGATATTGTAGGAAGTAACACTAATCAAAATGTGGTATATGGTACTGTTAAAACATATAAAACTGAAAAGGTAGATACTGTGGATCAATTCGAAATGGTTACTCCAGTGAAAATTGAGGATGAAATTTATGAAAATAATTCAGGATGGTATGTAGTATTTTTGGGAATTATGAGAAATTACTTGAGTTCATCTGCCATTCAGACCTAGAAAGGGTCCTTTGATGAGAGTATGAACCTATATGGCACAATTCTTTTTATCTTCAAACGTTGCTTCTGAGTTTCAACGTGAGATATCATATTATTTTGAATTCTAAATTATCAATTAAGTTTTTTCTAGAAGAAAAAAAAAATCAAACTCTACTAAGTCAATTCATTAAATTATTCCTAGACAATAATCCCATAATTTTGTTGGGATTAAAAGGTATTTCAATTATCTATTCAAGAGCTACATCACAAGTATTTTCAACATAAAATAAGCTTGAAAATCATGTTTCGTATTTATACTTTTATTTGATAGGACTTGTCTCAATTTATAAGTGATTATACCTGTCTGAATTTGTTGAATTTCTATTATTTCCATGATTAAAATGCCTGTAAGGAAGAAAATGAGCCTAGAAGAGTATTCTTTCATTATTTATGTATGATTACGTAAAAGTTTTGCTCTATACCGTATAAATTATAGGTTCATTACTATCATAGATTCATTTTGAATTACGCCACCAAGATTTAGTGATTCAATAATTCAGTATTGTGATGTTTTTTCTGCATTTTATATTGTGTAATTGGGTCGATCCTGAAGATAAATGATTGAATAAATTTTGTATATGACTAAAAAATATTCAGATTATAAAATTATGACTTAATTGATCCTTTTTTATTCAAGTGTTGGCAACTTCAAGGAAGAGACTATCCAAGATACTGACCGTCTTATACCAATATCCAACGATGCACAGAATACATCCATATCAACTATGAAAGGCTTTATGCGTAATTCTACCAAACCAACATATTCATACAACTTTTCAGCTTCAGAAAAACGTCGTCTAGAGTTAGAAATGGGCTTTGATTTTTCAAAAACAAAGGAGTACAGCTGTCGCTTCTGCGATTATGTTGCAAATCGCAAAACGCACATAACACGACACATGGATACAGTGCATTGGGATTTAAAATTTTTCAAGTGTCACCTGTGTGATTACTCTGCGAAGAAAAAGGATACCGTCAAACGTCACATAGATTCCGTTCACTTGAATTTGAGGCATAAAAAATGCCACCTCTGTAATTACACATCGAATTATCCCACCAGTCTCAAGAGACACTTGAATTCCATCCACTATAATTTGAGAATACATAAATGTGACCTATGCGATTACGCTGGTAGTCGAGAATACGATCTGAAAAGACACATTGATTCGATTCATTTGAAATTGAAAAATCACAAATGCGAACTCTGCGAGTATGCAGCTAACGAAGCGAGATATTTGAGAAGGCACATGAAATCGGTACATTTAAATTTGAAGGATTACAAGTGCGAGTTCTGCGATTATGCTGCGAATCATAAAGATAGTTTGAAGCTTCATAGAGACGCGCAGCATATAAATGGAAAGAAATTTGAATGTTACCTCTGTGGTTTTAGTGTGAAACGAAAATCGGAATTAAAAGGGCATATCGATTACGTTCATAATAATTTGAAAAAACATAAATGTCACCTGTGCGATTACGCTGCTAATCAAAGTGGACACTTGAAATTACATATGGCTAATTACCATTTGAACTTGAAGCTATATAAATGCGATCTCTGCGATTACGCAACTAATGTAAGAGGAAGCTTGAAATTACATGTAGATTCTAAACATTTGAAATTGAAGAGCTATAAATGTCACCAGTGTGATTATTCGGCAAATTTGAAAAGTGCCCTCAAGATGCATATAAATACTAAACATTTAAATTTGAAATGTCATCTATGCCATCTTTGTGGATATACGACTAATCTGAAGACAATCCTGAAGATACACATAGATACGGTGCATTTAAAACTCAAAATTCATAAATGCGACCTCTGTGATTATACTGGTACTCATAAGACAGATTTGATTAGACACGTACATTCCATTCATTTGAATTCGAGAAGCCATAAATGCCATCTGTGTGATTATGCTGGTAATATCGAGAGAGACCTGAAAAGGCATATCGATATAGTTCATTATAATGTCAGGAAATATCAATGTCACTTTTGTAATTATAGAGCAGGTGAAAAAGCCTCACTGAGAAAGCATTTGACAGCCATTCATTTGAAGACATGAATTTGACATCTTGAGTGCTTATCACAATTTTTTCTTAAATCAAAATATACAGACACAATATTTACCACCTAAAATGTTATTTTATTTATTAATAATTTGATTGATTGTTATATTACACTAAGAATTTTAGCGAGGAATAAATGTTGGAATAAAATGAACATTGTTTTTTTTATCAGTGTATTTTTAAAAATATGAGATTGCACATGATTTTTCAAGATTAAACTAATCTAAACTGGATTAAATCTTATTACTTGTGAATAAAACCAATCAATTTCATTGGCTCCCTTGTGAAGAATGGGCGTGAACAATTTGGAGGCGTATACAATCCAATAAATTTATTCCTTGAATTTCTAACAGGTCTCTGTGCATTTTCAACAATATAAGTGAATATCTC
Source organism: Micraspis discolor (assembly GCA_030674115.1). Lineage (NCBI taxonomy): Eukaryota > Metazoa > Arthropoda > Insecta > Coleoptera > Coccinellidae > Micraspis > Micraspis discolor. The sequence continues at coordinate 2,397,313 of JARTUT010001743.1, forward strand.
GCTTGTGTTTTTATTTGATAATTCATTATTAATAGTTTTCTAATCCTTTGTGGCTCTCAAGCAATGCATAAAGTTCAACAACATTTTTGTGAAAAGTTGATCAGTTTTCAAAAAAAATTTTAGTTTGATCGATTTTCAGTCATTTAATAACATAAGCGACATCTACGTTCGAGCTAGTTCGATGAACACTATTTACATACGGAATTATACCTCCTTTCCTCTACCCTCTATAGGACAAGAGGTTTTTGTGATTTTCAACAACAGTGAATTAATTTCAAACGAGTGGACTGTAAGTTTCTTTTGGATAAATACAAATCTAAAGCAAGCTCCTAATACTAAGGCTGACAAGTGAATAGAGAATCGAAAATGTCAAGACTCACCTGATATGAACACGTGCTAGTACGATTTAGTTTGTTCTCCGAGGCAGATATTTATTGAATCGTCTGAGCTAGTTGACTCGTCACTGGTTGCTGTGTTACTAATCTTAATGGTCAGATAAGTAGTGCTCGGTGAAAAATGACCCATACACTTCATTCAGAAATATGAATAGTGAAAAATGTTTGTAAAGTTTAAATATGAAAGATGAAAGTTTTAGAAGACATTCAAAAATTTCATTAACAAGTTAAAATAGTCCATGTAAAACTTACTTGGTGGCACTTCTTCCATATGAGATACTCCTTTTCGATGAGACATTCCTGAGCTTCTGAAAGAATAACGATTTGAAACATAGTGAACGTTTCACAATTCTACAACAATTCATCTATAAAATATAGTCATATAATGAGGTTGAAACTATTTATGATATAGCTAAGTAAGATCTTGAGTAATAAAATTTGCAAATTATAAAAGAAGAAGTGTACCTGACTTCCCGACATCATGAATTAAGAAATAAGCATGGTTCAGCATCAGCATCAAGAAGACTGCCTGCTTTATTATTGAATCGGACCAAATCCTCAGGCCTGAAATGTTTGTCACACAAATCCTGCAATTTTCGTAAAGATCCTTTTGGGATTTCGCCTTCAAATCTTCTCTTCAATTTTTTCCATCCACTTCTCCGCTAACTACAAGTTTATATTAAGATAAACAGTTTGTGGTAGTTTAAAATTATTTATTACACTCACCTCCCTATTTAGTGAAATCTACAAATGGAACCTACACTTTTCCCATATTTCGATGAACATCCTGGAACAACACATTTGTAACCCATTTAAAATTTGAAATTAAATGCTGAAGGTTTCAAATGATTCACTCTGCAATAACTCTGAAGTCAAAAAGACCGATATTTTGTGAAAGTTCGTATTTATAGTACAAATAGCTTTCACTTCTATTCATGCTTTGTTTGTTATCCGCCATTATGTCCAGAAATTCCTTTGTTCCCTTCAATCTATTTTCTGATTGGTCGATCTGATTGATGTTTTTTGGAACACGTTATTATTGGCCAAAACAGTGTCACGTTGTTTAGTAGGGACTTTCTACCCCTGGCGACATCTACGTTCGAGCTAGTTCGATGAACACTATTTACATATGGAATTATACCTCCTTTCCTCTACCCTCTATAGGACAAGAGGTTTTTGTGATTTTCAACAACAGTGAATTAAATTCAAACAGAGTGGACTGTAAGTTTCTTTTGGATAAATACAAATCTAAAGCAAGCTCCTAAGGCTATATACCCGAACCCGAAGTAGAGGAAAAGATTAACTTTCTACTCTTTGGTGGAGTAGAGTAGAGGGTTTTAGAACATAGGCCTGAAATATTAAGACTATTCTGCGTACGGTATAGTTAAATACTACTAATAAAATAAATGTAATAAAACAAAGAAAGAAAATATATTCATATACACAAATGAGAACCGAACACACAGAGTATAGAATAATTCTATACTCTATTCTTTCAACACGTTTTTCTATGGTTCACAACGTCATTTATTGTTCATAATTTTTTTTACGTGGAGCCTGGTAGCTTTGAATTTACAAAAGATATCGAATAGTGATTCATTATCTTTGGAATTTACCTATTCAATTAATTACTGGTTTGATTAAAATTTGCATTTCTGATAATTATTTTGGTCGATATCATGGAAACCGATAAGAAAGACTCCATACTTCACCAAACTTTGTAAGTTATGATATTATTTCATATATCATTTATTTATAATTGCTTCCACAATAATGTTAGTTATGGGGATGAATACATACCAGGAATCAAGACTGAGGATATCGACATTGTGGATAATTTTACTGATCAAAATGAAATTTACGATGAGGAATTATTTCGAATCAAAACTGAAGGTTCTTGGAGTTCTCTATCTGAAGTTGCTAATGGAGTTGTTGGGGATACATATGCTGTTGAGACCAGGATAATTAATGATTTGAAAAATGATTCAATTGACGTAAACAATTTGGAAAGGTATGTATGTTCTTATCTTCAGTCAAGCAAATATTCCGGAGACATCCATCACAGCTGACCACCGGTAATCGTGAAGTCGCAGATTTCTTGCATTTCGCACATTCCATATTTCGTTAAACCGTACTTTGCAAACAGATGTGAATTTAATTCATTTCGAAAACCAAATTATCACTAAATCAACTCACAATTTTTGACCACCAGGTAAAATTTCACTAAATACTTCTGTGACACTTTGATTAACATTTTGATAGCTATCTATTGGTACAAGATTTGGCACCGAAA